>QLOH01000090.1:1371193-2056790 GCA_026901365.1 Sesbania bispinosa
TGTCAACTTGTAACCATGAGTTTGCAAGATTATTTGCTCAACTAATTTGTTTAAGAGCTCAATCAAGACAATACACCTTGATAATGTTGGTGAATTTATGTATGTCTATTGAAATTGATGTTGAACATCTTGTAGCATATGTTTATGCACAAAATGATCTTACAAAAACATTTATTAATTGCAAGGCAATTACTAATGAGATAAAAACTTCCACTTTTTACTTGGGAACATACAATTTTTCATGTTGCAACACTTATTCGCATCATGCCAATAAATTATCATTAGTCTTCCCCTTTACAAATGTTTTTTTTTTGTATTACTTTACAAATGGTTTTTGGTCAGGAACCTAATACTTCCCATCTAAGAAATTTTGGATGTGCATTATATGTTCTAATCGCTCCACCACAATGCACTAAATGAGACCTCAAAGAAGGTTGGGAATATATATTGGTTGTCGATCCTCGTCTATGATAAAATATATATTGAACAATTGACGGAAGATTTATTCGTGGCTTGATTTGCCGATTGTCATTTTGGTGAATTTGTTTTCCCAATATTAGGGGGAGAAAATAAGCAGTTGGACAAAGAAATTGGTTGGAATGAATTATCTTTATCCATCTTGATCCTCGAACAAAACAATGTGAACTAGAAGTTCAAAGGATAATCCACCTGCAAAGTTTAGCCAACCAACTATCGAATGTATTCGCTGACCCAAAATGATGTACCAACTGCTAATGCTTCAATTAAAATAGATGTCCATGTTGGACAATCTACTGTTTCAAATGACTCTGAAGAACACATGAAGCGTGACGGATCTCTTGGTTCCAAATATATAAAAAATATCCTCAGAAGAGAAAATGAGTTAAGAATCTAGATGGCATGATCGAGGATATAGAGACTCTAGAAGAGTCCTTGGACATAATTATTATTTCAGTTTCAAAAGAAACTCAGGTACCTGAAATTCATGAAAATAAAGAGATCTCATTATGTCCTGAATGAAATACAATGGAACAAACATGAAGTCAACGTTGACAATATTTTTTCATTGAAAGGCGCTTGATATTATAAATGATAGTGAGGATCAAGAACCGAAATTGGTTAAAGAATGTCGACAAAGAAATGATTAACCAATGTGAAAAAATGAAATTCACTTGCAAAATGTAAAGTTTTGGGCCTATAGCCCACACACTTGAATGTGTAAAACCAGTTGGATACAAATGAGTTTTCGTACAAAACGAGATGTGAAAAGTGAAAATGTGCAGTATAAAGCATAACTTATTGCCCAAGGTTTTTCACAAAAGACTTGGCATTGATTTTGAATAAATATATTCACTTGTGGTGGATGCGATCGAGTACTTTTCAATATTTTTTAGTCATGCAGTACGTGAAAATATCGATGGATATTATTATGACCCATTTGTATGACTTTCTTGAAGAGTTTAATTTGATGGAAACATGTAGTCCAAGTTCTCGAGAAAGTTATTCAATTAAATTGAATAAATCCTTTTATGGACTAAAGTAATATGGGCATTTGTGGTATAATCGCCTCAATGAGTATTTGTTGAAAAGGGGATTTAAGAATGATCATGTTTGTCCATGAATTTTATAAAAAAGATATGGCAAAGAGTATGTCATACTTGTTTATATTATTGTAAATCCTAAAGAGCTTCCAAAAGCTGTAAATTGCTTAAAGCAAGAATTTGAGATGAAGGATCTCGGAAAGACAAAGTTTTGTCTTGGATTACAGTTTGCATATTTAAAATATGCAATTATAATGCATCAAGAAGCATATGCAACAAAGATGTTGTAAGAATTTTATATGGACAAATCACATCCATTATGCACTCCAATGGTTGTAAGGTCACTTGATGTGGATAAAGATCCTTTAAGACCTCAAGAGAATGAGGAAGAAATGCTTGGTCTTGAAATATCATATCTTAGTGCAATTCAGGCACTAATATATCTTGCTACTTATACATGACTCGACATATAATATATTGTTAATATATTTACAAGATATATATAGTTCTTCATCTACAAGGCATTGGAATGGAATTAAGCATATGTTCTCTACCTTAAAGGTACATTGGATGTGAGTTTATTCTTCTCAAATAGACCAAAGTTAAACCTGCTTGGTTATACAAATGCAAGTTATTTCTCCGACACTCATAATGATCAATCACAAACAAAATATTTGTTTACAGGTGATGGTATTACCATTTTATGACATCCATGAAACAAACTATAGTTGTCACATCATCTAATCATGCAAAATTTTAACATTACATGAGGCGAGTCGAGAATGCTTTTGTTTGACATATGCGATTCAACATGTGTAAGAAACTTCTGGTTTATCTTCTAGAAAATTCACTTTGACGATCTTATGTGAAGATAACAACGCATGTATTTTCAGTTAAAAGAATGACATATTCAATGAGATGGAATAAACTCATGATCTTCAAAAAGAATTGCGATATATACGTCAACAAGTTCATGAAAGGATCTGACAGCATATCTTTTACAAAGTCGTTTCCAACTAAAGTTTTTGAGCAACTAGTACTGATTGGTCTCCTTCGTCTTATATATGATTGTCCAAATGAGGGGGAGACGTAAATACGTTCTGCACTATTTTTCCCTTCGTCATGGTTTTTTCCCACTGGGTTTTCCTGACAAGGTTTTTAATGAGGCAGTATCCAATAATGTATTAAAGAATGATGTACTCTTTTTCCTTCACTAGGTTTTTGTCCCACAGGGTTTTCCTAGTAAGGTTTTAACGAGGCACATTCTGAAATAATGGACATCCAAGGGGGAGTGTTATGAATAATTATGATATGGTGGATGGCCATCAGATTTAGTCTGATATGATATGACTATACCTATTTCCTTTAATATGTAGGATTGATCTTGAGAAGATATTGTATATCGTAGGTTACATAGTTTCCTCAATTTAGGGTTGTGCATCGGATGGATTTGGTCGGATTCGGGCCCAAAAAGCCCAATCCGACCAAAACTGATTAAAACAATTTTGTGGCCCATTTCAGACCAAAATGCGCATCGGGCTTGTCAGTTATCGGATTTGACGGGTGGGTTTAATCGGTTTGGGTTAACATTGGGCCAGATCTAATTTTTTTTGTTCTCATTGCATTTTTTAGCGATTTTTTTCAAAGTGATTACTCAAAATGGGCCTAAATTTTTTAATTAAGCCAACCATCAATTTTGAGTTAGAATCTTTTTATCAGTTTTTTTCTCAAATTTTAAAATCAAACTACAATTAAGCTTACAAAGTTGCAATGTTTTTCCATTGTTCAATAATTGGGAAAAAATTAAAGGAGCATCACAATAATTACAAAAAACAGAATATGAAAACAAAGACCAAAAGAACAAAAAAAGGAGAAACAATAGAGAAGAAATTAAAGGCACATTACAAAACAACAATCCAATTCAGAAACATAAATTCCAAAAGAACCAGAAAAAAAAAACAGAGGCAACATCTTCCCCCATCGCACCTTCCCCCATCGCACACCACCTGAAAAAGAAAAGGAGTAAAATAAAAGGTAGCAAATAGCATGAACAGGGAAGAAATATGAACAACAGAAGAATAGAAGTCCAGATCTAGAACATTCTCCGTTTCAATCTTTGTTTTTTTGTGCCTTCGCCAGTGAAATGTTCTTCATTTTCATTTTGAACATCTTCACGGGAGAAGGCATGAAAAAAACAAGATCGGTCACCGCCCACCGCGCCGCTGCCAGCCCGCCGCCTCCCTCTGTCTTCTTCTGTCTCGAACCACCACGGCAGTGACCGTTACAGGACCCAAGGTGGCCGCGCGAGGTGCAGCCTCACCGTGACCAAATGTGGTGCGCGGTGCTGAGAGAGGGACAGTACGGCGACGAGAGATTGAGTGAGAAAGAGGGAGGAGGGAGGCGCCGAGACGGTCACCATGGGAGGAGGAGGAGGAGGAGGGAGGCGCCGAGGCAGCCATGGGAGCCATGCGGTTGAGTAAGAGAGAAAAAGAAAGAGAAGGTGAAAGAAGTCTCTGGAAGAGATAGGGAAAGTGAATGAGAGAAAAAGAAAGAGAGAAAGAGAAGATGGAGATCGTGATTGAGAAATTGAAAGGGTTTATGGTAAATTGAAATAAAAAAGGAAGGCAATTAAAGAAACAGAGAGAAACAGAGAATTAATATCTCATTGAATCTGCACCATTGGATATTATGAGGAGAGATCTCAGCCTTTAAACAAAAGCACAATTTGTGTGCCATTTAAACAACCAGTTAGCTTATGCCAAGTGTCGGTCGGAACGAATACCATCGAAAATTTTTCTCCCAACCGATACCATCCGCTTTAAACCGTTTTTAATTTATTTTTCTAACCGTTCAAATCCGTAGACCATTTTAATCCGACTGGATAATGTTTTTAGCTTTCGGTTTGACCGGGTGATGGTCGGATCCGGTTTCTATGCCCACCCTACCTCAATTGTAGGTTACTTAGTTTCCATCATTAAATCTTATTTACTTGTATAAATACCTCCTTACGTGAATGGAATAAGACACGACCAACTCCTGGTCTCTTCTTCTCTTCTATTCTATTCTCTTCTCTCCACTCTTCTTCTCTTCTCTTTCTTTTTACTCTCTACTTTTATATATTGTTTGCATTATTCTATAACATAAGGAGCATGTTTTTTTATTAAAAATAAATGACGTGTTCATAAATTGGTGGAAAATCTCTTATATTTTTTATTTTTTTTGCTTTAAATCTCTTGTGTCCTTATAAAACTATGATAAATTACTAAATAATTGATAATTGTCTCACCTCTCATCTTGACGACAATATTATTTTGCAAGTTGTATACCGATCTATAAACTGTCCGTTATTTTATAATTGAGTATAATTATTTTAAAAATCAATTATTAAAATAAATAATATAATACATGTTTTATGAAATACGTTAAAAATTATTTAAATTCAATTATAGAAAAGTTTTGCACTAGAGGAATATTAAAACAAATAGATACTACCATGTATTTGAGATAGAACATTGAGCTTATCTTGCGGTTGGTAGGAATTTGTTACGGCGGTACGAAGAAAGTAAGGCAGTGTACTTATATATAAGAACACTTTTACTTCAAATTAAAATAAAACTTTGCAAACAGGCTATAGGAAAAACAACAGAAGAGACAACAAGATCGAACAAAGGCAAGTGCGTCCGCGCCATGAGCCCATGATTATATAAACATAAAATGATAAAATAATTGTTTTGCAAGGAGGGAATACCGAATTTCTCTTGTTATCCACTATGGCAAGGCATAAATGCAAAATACTAGTCACTAGATCTGAAATGAGGTCGGTACCGTAATTTTAAGCTAAAACAATTATAGTTAAGATTTAACTAAAATCTTGTTTTGGACCCTGAAATATTAAGAATGAGTTAATTTAGTTAATAAGAATTTAACAAAATATATAGCCTCTAAAAGATAAGATATCAGTTAAGTCTCTCAAGGTCAAGTTAGTTCTCTCATTAGTTAAGAACCAACCAATTAGGCGTCAAAAAAAAAAAGAACCAACCAATTAGTTAATGAAAGATTATCATAATTATCAAATTGATAGAGATTATTTTAAGTGTCCTACTCCTAGTGTCCTTAAAGAATCACATATAATATAATTTTATTAAAAATCACAACATTAATTAATCAAAACACATTTTAATCATTAAAATTTTCACCATTAATACAAATGCAAGATATGGACCCATGTTCTACACTTCAGTAGACTATGTATGGACCCAATCTTGGGTCTGGTGAGAGCGTATATAAACTTTAATTTGAATTTACTTTAATTTTATATATAGAATTATTTTAATTAAATGTGAGTATGAAATGATATGATTTATATTTAAAAAAAAATGTTAAATTTAGTACAATTTTTCAACGCAAAAATAAAAAATTATCATGTTCACTCAAACTCAAATTTACAATCAAAATCAATTAAAAAACCAACCAAACATATATATTTCCCATGTGAGTTTGGACTTTACATGCATTAAACCAAAGACATAGTAGGTATTAGTTACATTTTTTTATTTTTACTCTCCTTGAGAGAGATAATAAATGAAAAAAATAATGAATAAAATAGAGAGATAAAAAATATATTAGGTAAAACACAATAATTAATGTAAATCAACATATTTAATTTAATTTTTAAATTGTGTATTTTGATGTAAAGAGACATGTGAATATCTCAACGAAGGCAGAATCATATTACATTTTAAGGGAAAAATATGTTTTTTGTTCCTATAGTTTCAATCAACTTTGGTTTTCGTCTCTGTACTTTAAATCCTTTATTTTTTGTCCCTGAACTTTCTAAACCTCCAATCCGTAATCACTGACCATTAGTGAGATCTGTTAATCGGATGAGTTGGGTAACAAAAGTTACATGTCAGCCTCAATAGTGAGTCTCGAATAGCTAACTCATCTAATTAATTTTTTTTATTAATTTTTTAATTATTAAAATAACCCTAATTATTAAATTATGTTTTTATCGGGTAAAATTGTTGAGGTGAAAACCCTAATTTAGTAATCATGGTTATCTTAATAATTAAAAACTAATAAAAAGGTTAATTAGATAAGTCAGTTATTTGGGACTCACTATTGAGACTGACATGTAACTTTTGTTAGTTAACTAATCGGGTTAATAGATCTCATTAACAGCAGGGATCACGGCTTGAGGGTTTAGAAAGTTTAGGGACAAAAGACATATTTTTCTCTACATTTAAAGTGTTTGGTTTCAGACAAAATCACGTGACAAAGTAAATCTGGGCTAACGCTTCTCTCAGCAATGTTTGCTTAGATCAACGTTTGTAACATGATTTTGATAGAAACTAAGGACCCAAATTGCCTACAGTAAAAAAATGACGCAGTTGGGTTAGGGGCAAGGATCCTCTGCAGTTGAAAATCAACCGTAGTGTGTGCAGTTTCCAAAATCAAGGGTTGTGAAGTGGTTGGCTTTTTCAAGCTAGCTTTAATTTATGTATAAAATAAATCTTTTAAATGGTAAGGATTGTGTCCAGTTTAAAATAAACTGGAGTGAATCCGTTCCCGTTGGGTTAGTTATCAAATGCTATCATATAATGAAGATCGGATAACTTAAATATCGAGATGAGTTTTAAATTTAATTTAAACATTTTAACATATGAGTTATCCGATCTTCCTAAGATGATCAACATTTAATGAGTGGGGTTAGTGTATTAGTATTTTTTTTACTTGACTAAATCCAAATCCGGAAACTAAAGACACTATTAGTTATACTCTTTCTCTTATCTCCAACTACACATCCAAATGACATTACACATACAAAATTATGAACCGTCTAATCATTTAAAATATTGCCACACTAAACATTCACGTTTATGCAGTGATTGCAAATTAAGCTTGTCTTATTTTACCAAAACCTATTGTTCGTCGTTATCTTAATTTCTTAGGAACCCACGTGCTTAAAACCTAACAAGCCAGAGTGTGACGAAATATATTATGGGCATTGGGCAGAAACGGCACCATAAAATACAAGACATTAGAAAACGAAAATAATCTTTACATTCAAAGAATTCTAAAATAGCATGCCTCCTTACCTCAGCGGAAATTTTAAATGAGATCGAAGAAGAAAACTGTGACCTGCATCAACCTCAACCCATTTCCTATTCGTTACCAAACAAATTAAAACCGCAAGTTGTTTCACATTTGTGATTTAACAGTTTCATTGAGCAAATGAAAGGAAAGTGCGTTTGTCTTTGTCTAGTCACAGCGATTTTATTTGACCAAACTCCCTCACTCTTTCCCACCTTTCTTGACAAAGTCAAATATATGCTGACGTCAATATAGCATAAATCCTGTTATTGTTTTTCCTTTTTAACTTTTCTTCAACAACAATATGCTTATGCTATGCTATGCAGCCATATATATATAAATACAACTCTCCCTGATTCCAGCAATTTCATTTCATCCTCGCTTGCAGTCATGGAGAAACAATCTAATCTGAAGAACAAGATCTTGAAGATACTACCAAAAGTCACAGTGGCATTTCAAAACCCTCCCTTCAGCCCAGGCAGAGATCACAAATTGAGACCCCATAGCGGCAACGGGAAGGGATTCTCTGGCCCTGTGGTGTCTATGATTCCAGATGAAGCTAGAAGAAAGCCAAAAGATGGGGGAACTGAAACACAAGAACCAACTTCACCAAAAATTTCATGTATGGGACAGATCAAGCACAAGAAGAAACAGATTAAAAAATCCCAGACCCAGAGCATGTCAGTGTCAACTCCAGAGGTAAAGAAGAAACACATTTTTTCCTCCTCCAGCATGAGGCTTCAGAGGATGTTCTCGAAACCGAAACATTTGGAGAGGTTTAAATCTGATGATGATGCGGTTGGGAACAGCAGAGCACCACCGATGGGTGAGATGAGGCGTTTTGCAAGTGGGCGTGAGGCGTTTGCGAATTTCGATTGGAAGGCTCAGATAGCGCCTGAGGAAATTGAACAGAGGGGTTGCTTTTCGGATGCAGAGGAAGTGGAAGATGAGGTTATAATCCCTTTCTCTGCACCGATTTTGGGTGGGCCACGGAAAGAGATTAATCTGTGGAAGAGAAGAACCATGGCACCACCTAGGCCTCTTCAGTTGAAGCCGGTGCTTACAGCAAAATGATTCTTTTATTACTTGTTAAAATTATAGATTAATTTGTTCTGTTGCCTTCTTCTTTTTCTTCTTCTTCTTGGATCATTTTGATGCGCAGAAGTGCTGCAGATAATTGATTTATCATTTATACGAACAATGAACCAATATCGTTCTGGGCGACTCGGCTCCATGTGTATGTATATTTCTTTTTCTTTTTCTTGGTTCTCCGTGTATAGAAGAGATGGTAATCATGGTATAACAATTACGATTGTCTTTTTTTTTTTCTAAGTCCTTAGTCAATTAAGAAATTTTAATGTGAATGTGATAAGGAAAAGCAATAAGAATAAAAAAAATCTTGTTCCAATTAAGATCGCTTGGGACTGGCTTGTGGACTTGTGGTTACTTACAAGGAAGTGCATGCTTAATAAATGAATCATCGATAGTAATGAAATTGGTCAAATTCGCGGACACATTTGAAAGCAACGAGAAAGTTGTTGGTGGGCTGCATTTTCCCATTTTCTAAGAAATGTCCCATTAGTTTTTTTAGATTGAGAATATAAGCGTCGAGTAGAACCAGGTTGAAAAATTAGCTGAAAGCTTCATATTTTTACCATTTTTTTTTCAAATTAACTGGCGTTTTAGAAAAAATGGATTGAATTATGAGTGTGTTTGTCAAGGCCAATAAGCTAGCTACATGTTTATTTGACTACTCCCTCCGGTCCTATTTATAAGAACCTTTTTTAATGTGGGTCTCGGTCCCTTTTACAAGAACTTTTTCAGATTGTCCTATGTATTAATTGTTATTTGACAAAAATACCCCATTCGTGGAGGTAGGTGAGTAATTAACTAGTAGAGAAAGTATGATACAATTGAGTAGTTAAATAGAAAGAGAAAGATAACGAGTCTCAATAAATTCAAGGGTAGTTTAGGAAATATGCTACACATTCATGACAAAATTATTGTAATTAACTAAATTAACCAACTTCCTTAATTCGTGTGAAGTAGTTAAAAGGTTCTTATAAATAGGACCGGAGGGAGTATCTTATAAGCTACTCCCTCCGGTCCTATTTATAAGAACCTTTTCTAGGGTGGTCTTGGTCCTTTTTATAAGAACCTCTTCAGATTGTCCCATGCATTAATTATTTTTTGATAAAAATGCCCCATTAGTGGAGGTAGGTGCGTAATAAATTAGTAGAGAGAGTATGACACAATCGAGTAGTTAATTGGAAAGAGAAAGATAATGGGTCTAAATAAATTCAAGGGTAGTTTAAGAAATATGACACACATTCTTGACAAATTTATTGCAATCAACTAAATTAACCAACTTCCTTAATCCGTGCAATATAGTTAAAAGGTTCTTATAAATAGGACCGGAGGGAGTACACTACAAGAAATTCGATTTTTAGTGGCAGCTATTCTGCGACGGCCTCGTGCCTCTAACATTAAATTCGATTTTTTATATAATGTCTACAATAATTAGGAATTAGTTTTATTAGTAATTAGTATATTAGTAATATGCAATTATTTTTTTAATTTATATAATTATTTAATTATTATATAATGTCCATAGTCATTAGTGCCTAGGATGCATGGTAAAGGTGGTGAGAAGATCCCACCGAGTAGAGAGAGGTCCATTCCTCCGGGCGAGCTACGGCAACAGGCAGCTCGCGTGATGCGGGAGAGGGCCAACCTCTCTCACTCACACACTGATCAGATGTCGGAGCATCCATCTACTTCAGCGCCGGCGGCCTCCATGCAAACTTCTTCTTCTTCCTCCCCTCCACCATCTGCTTCGGCCCAATTCGATGGTATGAGGTTCATCCCGACACCAGGACTAGTTCAGATGCCTCCAGTGCAGGAGGACGTTGTGCCCGACCTAGACGCTGACGATGCTCATGATGACCTGGATAGGGATGCTGACCAGGAGTCTGATGAGGATCCAGCTCGGTTCCAGGGTACTGGCTCAAGCAGACCTCATGAGGCAGACGCTCGAGGTCGGTTTATTATCCAACCATTTGGCAAGGGGTGAGTTTGTTTATTTTTTTCTTCTTTAGAATTGATATTAATATTGAATCTTTAATTGTTTTAACTGTTAATATTGAATATTTTATTTTGTAGGTGGGTGCCTAATGCCCCACCTATCGCAGCCATTGGTCACGCATTCTGTTCGTAGTTCCAAGGTCCTCACTACCTTTGGGAGGTCACCCCGAAGGATGTTAGGGACAAGTGGTGAGAGGAGTTCACGGTAATTAAAAACCTTATCTATTTTAAACTTTTTTCTTAATATATGTCAATTTGGCAGGACTTACCATATTTTTATTTTGCAGAGCCGAGTTACTTGGGACCCTTCTGATGAGGCCCAAATCAAGGTGTACGAGCAGAGGGTTGCTCGTCGCCTTCGAGATATGATGATCAAGGCTTGAAAGGTTGGGAAAAGGCCCACGTGGTGTGGTGAGGAGGCCTGGGAGGGTCTTTTGGCCTATTGGGACTCTGCGGAATTCAAGGGGAAGTCCGCTCGTAACAAGAGAAACTAGGCTTCTCAACGCGGGGGGCAGTCAACACCACGGGCGGCAGGGCCCACCATGAGGTGGCGTTGGATATGGTATGTATAAACAAACACTCTTTTGTATGAAATTTCTATTTGTTGTTAAATTAATTAATTTGTGTAATTTTCCTGTGTAGCGACGACAGCTTGGGCGGGAGGTCGAGCTGGACGAGTTCTTTGCCACCACCCACGCCAAAAAGGGTGGTGGCTGGGTAGATGGCAGGGCCCAGTCCACCTATTTAAATGTTTGTTTATAAGTGTTTTTTTATAATTTCATATTTATGCAATTGAATATATAACTAATAACTATTTTTACTTTTACCTCAACAGACAAATTACAATTAGTGCCTGAGGGAGGTGGAGTCACAGATGGGGGACACCTCCATGACTGATGCCTCCACCAAGCTGAAGATCTGGAGGGATGTTGCGGGTGGCAAGACCCGAGGCCGTTGTTATGGCACCGGGGACTTGGCCTCCAACATTTGTCCAGGTGTGACCAGCTTGACTCAGGAGTCCCAGCCTCACCCGAGCGAGAGTACTGACGGGTCCGGGTCACAACATTCTACTGAGGAGGCGCTGCGTTAGGAAGTCCATGAAGCAAAGGAGCAATCTCAGCAGGCCATGGCAAAGACTGCAGCGTTGGAGGACGAGTTAGGACGACTTCGACGACAGATGCAGGAGTTGTTGGACGCTCAGGGCTCCAGCTCAGGCTCAGGCTTAGGTACAGCCGCACCCCCATTATGATCCCGCCATGGATGACCTACTGGTGGATGATGAGGACGAGCCACCCGCCCCACAGCCTCAGCGTTGCTGTCGCCATTGATTTCTTTTTCATTATGTTTTATTATGGTTTTATTGTATTATTTTTAATAGATTTTGTGTATATATTTTATATATATATGTGTGTGTGTTTTTTATTATTGTTTTTATAATTTTAAAATTAATAAATAATAAATTTAATAAATTTAAGAAATTAATAAATTATTAAAATAAAATAAATAATAATAAATTAAATTTAAAAAAATTACTTGTAGCGACGGCCATGGCCGTCACTACAGCCGTCTCTAGATAAAAACATTTTTTTTAAAAAAAGAATTGTTCTTAGCGACGACCATGTTTTTAGAGACGGATTCAGCGACGGTCAAACCGTCTCTACGTAGCGACGACTCATTTTCCTCGTCGCTACTGTATTTACGACGAGATATGTAGCGACGTCCACGTGGTCGTCTCTATGTCGTCGCTACGCAGTCTATAGAGACGGCTTTTCCTTCTGGAGGTTAACCCAAAACTAGCTCGGCTGGTCTAGCGGTCTACCAGTCATCTCAGTCGGCTTATCTTACAGCCATCTCGGCTGGCTTATCTCACAGCCATCTCGGCTGGCCCACCAGTCATCTCGACTGGCTTACTAGCCATCTAGGATGGCTTATCTTAAAGCCATCTCGACTGCCTACCAACTATCTCGGTTGGCCTACCAGCTATCTAGGCTGCATGGACACTTAACAAATGTGCAACCCGGGACCACCAACCAGCTACTTGCCTATGCCTACGTAGGCTGACAACAGTAAAGGGCACTTCCCATCACGCAGACTGAGCAACTTACCTACCGACACAAGCAATCAAACGTAGGTTGGGCTACATCACATGTTAGCTCTGACTAGACCACATGCTATAAATACCCCCTCCTATGGAGGGTCAGGTACGCTCATTCTCCCCTGCTCCTACTCTGTCTCAAACCCATTCTAACTTGGGCGTTGGAGTGTCTTCGCAGGTCACCCCCTCCTCCACCATCGGAGCTACTGTTCAGAGCAACCACCACCTCATCTCAACCTCGGACAGCCTGGGAACATCTCGGATTACACCCAGAACCACCCTGGAACACCCAGGAATGATCACCTATGCCACGATCTTTTGTCTGGCTCGATCATTTGGCGCCGTCTGTGGGAAAAAGGTAAATATTAAACCCCACCAATAACTCTTCTGGTTGAAACCTCTTCTCCTCTTCCTTTTTCCCAATCTTAGAAGAAACCATCACACTAGGCGTATATGAATACTCAAATCTGGGCTTGCCCAGTTTCCTGCATTTTTGGATCAACTTATTTCTTATCAATCTGCCCTATAAAGTGGAGGAGTTAGAAATGAGTGTCTCTTGGTTTTTTGTATTGATAATTCGTTTCTTGATTTATGGCTATTTTCTACACTGTATGGGAGGGGATACCTGCGAAAGTTATACTTCTAAATCCAGGTGTGAAAACCCTGATGACGTACATGTCAGGATGACATGATTCTAAGTTCGAGGTGTGAAAACCCGGTTAGCTTACATGCGAGGATCACATACTTCTAAATTCGAGGTGTGAAAACCCGGATAGCTTACTTGCGAGGATGACATGATTCTAAATCCGAGGTGTGAAAACCCGGATAGCTTACATGCGAGGATGACATGCTTCTAAATCTGAGGTGTGAAAACCCGGATAACATACATGTGAGGACGAGATATTTCTAAATCCGAGGTGTGAAAACCCGGATAGCTTACTTGCGAGGATGACATGATTCTAAATCCGAGGTGTAGCTTGTAGCTTGTAGCATATTTAATTTTCTTTCATCATTATCCCTTATATTTTAATACATTTCCCTCATTATCCTTAATTTCTTTTTACCTATTATTACCTATTTTCAATGTTAGTGACGAAAAGCTTTCAATTTCTTTTTACCTATTATTACCTATATAATAAGTAATTTAAAAAATTACAAATTAATTAAATTGCTATTTACTTTACTATTTTATGAAATTATTTTTATATTATACTATTTATTTTATCAATTTCACTATTTATGTTCATTTTTAATTAAATATTTTATCACTAAAAGTTTAATAAGAATTTAATTATTTTTTAAAAAATCTAAAATTATAATTACATAATAATATATTTTTGTGTAGAAAACACAAATAGAGTTTATAGAATAAAACTTACGTATTTATGTTCTTTTATGTCATTTTGCATTTACCAACTAGCTTCTATCAAACACTTTTAATTCAATAAGCTAACTTATCAGCTCGGAACTTATAAGCTAGCAACTAGCTTATCAACTAGAAACTATTTTATCAGTACCAACTAGCTTATCATCTAGTTGTACCATATATGACTCTGTTTGAATATTTAATTAAAAAGTGCAATGGAATGGAAAGGTGTGAATTAACATAATGAATCAAAATAAATAAATTTATTATTCTATTATTTGAATATTTTAATTATTAAATTGAGAATTAGATTTGTTCTATCCTATTCCGCCCAAGTTAAAGGGAGAAAAATAAGGTAGTGGATGGAATAAAATATAATTCATTCTATTATGTTTCATTTCATATCTTATTTTAAACAATAAAGCATGTAATGATTTTATTTTATTTCATTCTATTCCATTTATTTTTTTATTCATAAGAACACAGTCTTAAAGTTATGTCTTCATTAAAGAATATTAATTAATTGTAGGCAAATAAAAAATATTAATGCTTTTAATTTGTTAAAAAAATAATTGGAGGGACGGACAGGGCGGGTTCTTATAACCTCAAACCTGTCCCCACCCTCGTTAAAGGCAGGACGGAGTTGGGATTAAATTTTCAGTGGTCCCTATACTTTTATAAATGAGTGGTTTTGGTCCCCATAGTTTTGATTGCTCAATTTTGGTTCCTATATTTTTGTAAATGGGTGATTTTGGTCCCCTAGTTTTAATTGCTCAATTTTGGTCCATCTTCTTTAAAAATTGAACAAATCTAATCCTACCATTAGCCTCCCATTAAATATTTAGCAGAGTTTGCTGACATGGATTTAATTTTGTGACATGTAAACTATCACATGGAAAATATTATTATTTAATTTTATCTCTTAATTTTTTTAAACGAAAAATCAAAAAATAAAATCAGCTTCTGCATAATTTAATACAATGAGAAAATAAAATTAAAAAATAAAATCTCACTACTACACTCCAATTTCCTCAAAACCAATAAAGCAAATACAAGTCCCAAAACTAAAACAATTGCAGGTATGCTTCAAGCTATCAACCAAGTGAAGTGAAATCTCATTCAGGCATGAAATGAAATCGAAAGCGAACTGAAATCTGCAAGCTCTGATTTTTCATTTAAAAAAATTAAGAGATAAAATTAAATAATAATCTTTGTCATGTGATAGTTTGCACGTCACAAAGTTAAATCCATGTCAGCAAACTTTTCTAAATATTTAATGAGAGGCTAACTGTAGGATTAGATTTGTTCAACTTTTAAAGAAGAGGGATCAAAATTGAGCAATTAAAACTAGGGGGACCAAAATCACCCATTTACAAAAGTATAGGGACCAAAATTGAGCAATTAAAATTAGGGGGACCAAAATTACCCATCTACAAAAGTATAGGGGCCAAAAATGTATTTAAGCCTAATATAAAATGATTCAACGATTGGATTGGTCAAATTCACATTTGACAAAAAGATATTAAGCGGTGTAACTCTACAAGTTTGACACCAGATGTCAGTTGCTCATGTCTCTTTATGAATTATATGAACCATTTTTTCTAACATTTAGAGTTTAATGGATATACATTGTCAGTGTGAAGAAATTTTACACAGTCATCTGTCACATCATTTATTGACTTTAATAACACATAAGATATTATATTTATTAAATGATATGATAATATATCATTAAATAAAAGTATAAAAGTTTTTTACATTATATATATATATACTAGTGTCCAACTCGTACGATGCACGGATATTATTATTCCAATAGATTATTAACATTGAATGATATAATATACATAATTTATTAAATATGTGTAATTAAAAAATAAACGATTTATTCCTTTTTTTAATATTTAATTCTATATTTCTTGGTGTATAAAGAATATAAAAATTAAAAAAGAAAAAATGGATTTGAATAATCAAATAGAAAATATTAATAATTAAAAATGGAATATAAATTTTGTTTCATTTATATTTTTTGAAATGTCTTCTTGTACATCATATTTTTCGTCACATTACAACACTTAAAATTGTCATTACATATAAGAATCATAAGTCTTTTTGAACTTAACCATAGATACAACAACATATAATTGACCATACAAGAAAACTGGTTTTGGTAAATACACACCAACGTGGGACAATGTCTAACATTCACTTTTATTAATTTGTGTCCATTACAAAGTCCACCAGATATATCAAGATTACTCATTAGCATGACAGACACTCATTCTTTAACATCAACTTATGATAAGGAAGTGCAAAACACCTAATATCATTTAAGAACTCAGTTGTCAATCAATCAGCTTCAATATCAATCTCCTCATCTACCTTCCATATAGTGTTAGAACTCAAATACACCCTTTCTTCTCTAGGAAATATTGTCATGACATATTCATTAATTGAATGAATATCTAATGTAGGAGCAAGAATTGCTTTATCCTATCTCAAATACAAAGTTTCCAAAAATTGAAAGCAATTTATGGTATGCAAATGAAACTATATCTCCAATTGTATTACCTGTAGAATCCATCAGTAAATCTTTCGGTAATTCAATATTAGTGATTACCATCACCATAAATGTCTAAATCACCATCACCTAATGTAAGAATTCACTCAGCAAACTCTATAATCTCACATGTAGTTAAAGCACTCCCACAACTCTATAATATTCACGACAGGAGCAGAGATAGTTCCCGTGGAGGGTACCTATGGTTTATAAAAAAATCACTATAAACATATAACTACGAAATTGATTTAGCATTTAATCGTACTATATACTAAATATATAATAAATCAAAATATAAAATAATAATTTTATTGAAGTAGAAGAAAACAACACAATTATGAATTTTATAATTCTAATTAAAAAATATATTCATAAAAAATTTTAACAAATCCATCATAAATATAATTACAAATTTAAATTATACTGAGAGAAAATATTTTAATAAAATAATAAAAAAATGAAATTGAGATAAGAAACAAAAAGAAAAGGAAAAAAGGAAAACGACTAGAGCAGGACTACCTCCCGTTAAGGGTAAATGTAGTTCACAAAAAACCACTTATGTAATGAAATAAATTAATATGAATGAATAATGTGAGAAATTTTTTTAATATTATAATAGTAGAAAAATGAAATAAAGGTGTGACAAATAAAACAAAAAAAACAACATAGACACTAATTTGAATTTAAATTTTAAATAAGGAACCACACACACACACACACACACATATATATATATATATATTTATAAGAAATCCATAAACAGTAGATAAAGCTAACTATATATAGCAAAGTAAAGCTAACTGTACATAGCAAAAAGACCTCCAATGAACAGTGAAAACAAAACATACTAAATACATAATAAATTAAAATATAAAATAATAATTTTATTGAAGTAGAAGAAAACAACATAATTATAAATTTTATAATTCTAATTAAAAAATATATTCATAGAAAATTTTAACAAATACATCATAAATATAATTATAAATTTAAATTATATCGAGAGAAAATATTTTAATAAAATAATAAAAAATGAAATTGTAATAAGAAACAAAAAGCAAAGGAAAACGACGGGAGCAGAACTACCTCCCGTCAAGGGTAAATGTAGTTCACAAAAAAATCACTTATTTAATGAAATAAATTAATATGAATGGATAATATGAGAAATTTTTTAATATTATAATAATAAAAAAAAGGTGTGACAAATAAAAAAAGAAAACAACATAGGCACTAATTTGAATTTAAATTTTAAATAAGGAACCATATATATATATTTATAAGAAATCCATCAACAATAGATAAAGCTAACTATATATAGCAAAGTAAAGTTAACTATATATAGCAAAAAAAACCCCAATGAATAGTGAAAACCAAACTTCCAAAATAAAACATACTAAATACATAATAAATTAAAATATAAAATAATAATTTTATTGAAGTAGAAGAAAACAACATAATTATGAATTTTATAATTCTAATTAAAAAATATATTCATAGAAAATTTTAACAAATACATCATAAATATAATTATAAATTTAAATTATATCGAGCGAAAATATTTTAATAAAATAATAAAAAAATGAAATTGTGATAAGAAACAAAAAACAAAGGAAAACGACTGGAGCAGAACTACCTCCCGTCAAGGGTAAATGTAGTTCGCAAAAAAATCACTTATTTAATGAAATAAATTAATATGAATGGATAATGTGAGAAATTTTTTAATATTATAATAATAAAAAAAAAGGTGTGACAAATAAAAAAGAAAACAACATAGGCACTAATTTGAATTTAAATTTTAAATAAGGAACCATATATATATTTATAAGAAATCCATCAACAATAGATAAAACTAACTATATATAGCAAAGTAAAGTTAACTATATATAGCAAAAAAAAACCCAATGAATAGTGAAAACCAAACTTCCAAAATATAATAGTATAGATGAGGAGGAATCAAATTAAACTGCTAAATAAATTTTTAACAAATCATTGTATTAAGTAATCCACCATTGGATTGAAAGTTAGTATCATATAGATCATATATATAAAATTTTACATTAATCTGAAATTATTTGATATGTTATTGAGATGTCTCAAGATTAACGTCATATATACAATTGAAATATATGAGAAAACCAATCATTTGATTATCTAAGTAAACAATGTTAAAATTTTACAAAATTTGACACAAATAAATATAATCACGATGATAAATAAACATAATTCAATGGTTGGATTGCTAAATAACACTTTTGTTTTATAGTTATCAGTGGTGTAATACTTGATATAACTTACACCGGTGTAATTTCATCCTTCTTTTTTATATATATATATATATATATATATATATATATATATCAAATCTTAATATTATTTAGGTTGGATCAATTCAGTTTAATAATTAGACGTAATACTTGATGTAACTTAAACCGGTGTAATTTCATCCTTCTTATATATATATATATCAAATCTTAATATTGTTTAGGTTGTATCAATTCAGTTTCATAATTAGACTCCGTAATAATTTTGTTAGGATCAATGATCATATTCAAGTTTTTAAAAATTGATCTGATTAAAAATTATTGTCAAAAGAGACAAATGAGATTCTCCTAACTCCTAACCATCATATAGACACTCCTGAATATATGTTTTTATCCCCACACTGTCCTCCTGAATATTGTCATGTCATATTGAGCAATGGGCAACCGGACGAGGACAGCCAGGCGCCAGCGAATATGGCATGATGCTACAGTCTATAGTGGGGAGATGAAACCCAAGATCTATTCTGTTGTGTACATTTATTTATATCAAAATTATTACGTGTCCACGACGATGATTGTTATTCGTCAATGGACAATGGTCATGTTCCACGAAAAGATATGGTAGCAAATATTAACACGGACTTGTGTCATAGGATTCTCTTTATGAGTGTGTATTCCCTCCATTCCTTTTTATATGTCATTTTAGAGGCTAAAATTTGTTTCTAAATAATTGTCATTTTCACATACCAAGACAATAATAAATGTTAATTTTTCAACTTTACCCTCTTCCAAAATTATTAAATAGTGGGGTATTTATTGCATATGACTAGAAATGGTGGAGAACTTTAAATGCTATAATGAGAGAGAGAAAGAGTATATTTGTAAACAATGGATCTAAAAAGACACATTTATTGTATTTCTTAATCCATGTGCAAAAACTTTAAACGACAGATAAAAAGGAACGGAGGGAGTAGGAAAATGTTAACTAATGCCTGAGTAATCAAAAAATAAAAAGTTTTTATTGAAGTATGTGATATTTAATATCATAGGTACAATTAAGACTGTAATTTTCAATAAAAACTTTCTTTTTAGTTTAGTGTCTTAAGACACTCGTTAGCGGAACCCAAAAAATTAATGGGAGAGTTTAACATACACAAGTAAAAAATTTGTGGATGTGTACACAAATTAAAACAAACCCTTAAATATAATAATAGAGTGAATCGTCAATTTGGTTCCTGAAAGTGTTGCTCGCTGTCAAGTTAGTCCCTGAATTGGCAGAAACTAAAAATCAGTCCCTGAAACTGTATTTCATCCGTCAAAGTAGTCCTTCTATTAATAGAAGTATAATTTAGTCCTTGTAAGTTGATACTTACTGTCATTTTAATCCTTCAAATTTTAGTACTAAGTTCAAATAAGTCCCTAAAACTAACAAACCACTATCAAAATAGTCCCTAAAAGATTTGTTTTTGTTAACAGAGGAACTGCTTTGACAGACGAAATACATTTTTAGGGACTAATTTTTAGTTTATGCCAATTCAGGGACTAACTTGACAGCGAACAACACTTTCAGGGACCAAATTAACAATTTACTCTATAATAATAATTTATTGAAGGGTGGAAATTTAATTAAAGAAATCAAGTTCCAGATTAAAAGTGATGAGTTTTCAATTTTGTAATTGTGGCTTTTACACGCGGTTCAAGAACGTCAGAGATGGATCCCTCGTTGATTTTGGGTACGCAATTTCTTCTAATCATTACTTGAACATACTATAATATTGTATCTTAGGTTATTCATAATTGTCTGGTTATTACTATGAATATTTCAACAATTGGTATCAGAGCTTTTAAGATGCATATTATGGTTGTTCTGATTGTAGAATTTGTATCCAATGAATTCTATAATTATATTGATAAAATTATTCATTAATTTTGTATAAAATAATTAGGGGTTTTCGTTGTACAGTACCTGTCATACAATGTATATACCGTGTTGAATATAATGTATTATCGGACCCGTTTTTCATACTCTGTTCAAACATGGAAACTCGAAATTTTCACATTTATTGAACAAATTGATAAGGGGGTATATATTCTGTATATATAACGGATATGTTGTCAAATTTTGGTGTGATTTTGTTAAGTATTTTGTGAGAATTGGACGGTTTTCTTCACGGGTTCGAACACACAAACCCCAGTTTTTTTATCTGTTTTTTTCTCACAAATGGACCGATCGTTGTCAAAATTTCTTTGGGGCTTTCGACCGCCGCAGAGGGGCGGTCATCCAGCCGAAAAATCGCGGTGTTTCGTTGCCTGTGGAGGTCGCACGAGCCGGGTTTTCGTCGCGGGTCGAGCGACCCGTTTTTGGCTGAAACGGGCGAAGGAGAGGACCCAGCAGCGCACGTGCCTGCCCAGGCGCGTGGGGGCGCGTGCGTAGTCGTTTTTGGCCCGAAATTTTTTTATCTTAAAATAAAATAATTGATTTTATGTTTATTTAGTATATTTTTTTTAATTTTTGGATACCTGTAAGTATTTTATTTTAATTACTCCGAGAATAAAACTTAATTTTAAATATTGTACTCTCAGGTTTTGGGTCTCAAATTTTGTATACAAGTTTCCTGTTATTTTGGTGACATGTTAGTATGTTGTACTCTCCCTGGTAGCATGTTTATACTTGAATTAAATTTTTTGACCCTTATTTGTATCAATATTTGTATGTTTTGTGTTTATTTAATATGTTGTTCATGCACAATATAATTTTATGAGTTTAATTAGTATGTACTGACAGTGTAAAAGAGTTTTACACTGACGTTTAATCATGAATCTTCATTTATATGACTTTTAAAATATTAATTAGTAAAGTCAACAAACTTACCATAAATCAAGGGTTGTGATTTTTACACTGTTAGTGCATAATCCTTTTTCTCTAATTTTATTATATTTTTTAAGCATGAGTAATATAATTTTATATGATTGTGAGCTCACCTATCGTGGGTACAGTTATATGAAATTTTGTGTGAATGAAATAATTTAATTATTTCTTTAATTAATTTTATATTACATTAATGATAATCATGCCCTATCAGTCTTTTGTTGTTAATGTATTTGGGTTGTTGATACAATGCACTTTTAATTTTGTCTTGTGTCATTTATTTGTCAAGTACCCTAAGAGGGGATTCTTGCCTATGTCACATGGTATAAGCCTATCTAAGGCTCAATCTCCTTCCAGTAAGGAAGAAAGAGAACGCATGAGTAAAATTCCTTATGCATCCGCTATAGGGTCTATCATGTATGTCATGTTGTGTACTCGACCAGACATATCATATGCTTTGAGCATGACTAGCAGATACCAGTCTGATCCCAGTGAAGGTCACTGGACAGCAGTCAAGAACATCCTTAAGTACTTAAGAAGAACTAAGGATTCGTTCTTGATATAATCCCGACAAAGATGATTGAAGATCGCAATCAGGTTATGTGTTTTGGTGGCACTGTGAGCTAGAAAAGTTCGAAGCAAGAAACAGTCGTTGTTACAAACCGATTAAACCCCTTATGCAACAGAAGCATGAAGGGCACACTAGATCATTAGGCATAAGAGTTATGTCTGAATGTCTCTAGTGCAAGTGGGAGATTGTTAGAAATATGCACTAGAGACTTATATGTTTATGAACATCCATCACTTGTATCATGTTATTTTTATAAAGGCAACTTATTATTTTAGAATATATAATTAATGTCCTTAGAATAGTAAGCTTAAACTTCATAAGAAATCAAGTAGATGACTTAATCGTGAGATCTTATGAAGAACTATTCTTAAATAGTCCCTAGTCAAGTATCATCTTAGGACAAAGATGCATTTAGACTAGTATGTGAGTTCATTGATGATCACATCTCACAGATCATGGATATGAGATATCATGTGCTCACATAGGTACACATTAAGAGTAATGGTGTACTGGACAGACCCACTTTAAGAAAGTTGCATGGATTGTTATATAAGTGATGTGAATCCAACCGGGTAAAATTAAAAAAAATGGTGACATGGTTTTAATTAAATCCCAGTTATTTTAATTCCAAAAGGTGAGCGGCCAAGGGGAGTTGTGGCTGGTTGATTTTCTTATTTTTATTGTTTTCAATAAACATTGTAGTTGTTACAAATGAATCATGAAGTGGCTGGTTGTTACAAGAAGGAATTGAAAGGAATTGAAGCTGCAACAGTTACAAGGAGACAAGCATCAATGGCACAAGGGTTACAAATTGAAGCACTTGTTGGAGGTTTCTTCTAGGCTATCAAATGCGGCCAACCAATGCATCAAATGGCTGATTCATTGACCTAAATGGGGGGGCCAAACATGTGCAATAAAGGGCTGAGTTATGCTCATAAAGTAGATGGCAACATGTGATGAAATTGAAGAGTAAAGATCATTCATTGTGGGCGGCCAACACATGTTAATGCTAGATCATTTTCATTCAATTTGTAACATATTTTGGTTGAGTTGTTTAGTCACATGGGGTGGCTATCATAGGGTTCCAATAGCTGAATTATATTTCCATAATTAAGAGAAAGATGAATAGCCACAAAGGGGTACAAATGGGCGGCTACATAGGTTAATTCTAGACTATAGTTTTAATTGTTTTTATTTTATTGTTTCATGAATTTCTAGGAGTTACAAGTTGGTTGTATTAGGTCATTGCATGGCTCACATGACACTATTAAAGGGGCGTGTAATGCATGCAAGACACTAAGAATGTTTTTGCTAAAAAATATCAATCAAAGGGAGTGTTTCTCTTATTTTCTTGACTTGTCAAGAGTGAGGTTTATCAAAGGTTCATCACCTTTGTGTGTGTAATCTCAAGGACTTATCTTTCATCCTTGAAAGTGTGACGTCTATCATATCCCATTCCATCTTCTTACCTATTTCCCATTTTTTTCGTTTAAACCATTTCCCAAATTTCTTAGTTATGATCATTCCAGCCTAGATAGATCCGTAAAACGAATCCAACCCCCTCGGATTCTCATCAATAAGTGTCATGAACGTTTCTTAAATTAATAAATGTTATATGAAGTCCTTCGACCTGAAATCACTACGATTCCTACATAAGGAATTATATGTTTTAATTATCATCAAACGTTACCTATAACAGGGTAATCATAAAGTTGGTTTTTGGACATATAATAAATTATGTGGTGGAATGTGAGTGCCCTAGATGGGATTTGTCCCTCCTATGTAACAAGAGTTATATCTTTAGGCCTCTTGATAAAGTGAGACTGAAAAATGCATGGCCATGCTCAGGAGGATAAATATGAGATATTTATTTTCTGTACAGTCTACTTGGGGATCAAGAAAATATATATTGAACAATACAAGGTTGACACAATCCATGCCCTTGTGTTCAATTAGATATTTGGACAAAGGGACAGAGCATATAAATTATTATAATAAAATAGGATTTATCAAAGTTATTGATAATCTCAATATTTGGATAGTGATGTGTTGCTAGATACCGCTCACTATTTATGATATTAAATATAAAAAGGGTTTATTTTAATATTATAACCAAATATTAAAATCATATTGAGTCACACGCATACAACAAGCCACTAGGAAAGGATAATAATTCTAATTAAATTAAATTAGAATTATTACATAATGGGCCAGGCCCATAAGTGTGAGGGTTAAGTGAGTGAGTAAAATCCTAGCCACCACTCTATAAATAGAGCATAAGATGCACTACCCCAGATATACATGAGCAATCGCTTCTTACTTTCTAAGGCTACTAGCAGAGCTGAGGAGGGTATCCTAGTTCGGCTTTTGGCATGGATACCAATAGAGACGTGGCTACACTTGCCTCGTTTATAATCCTAATAAGGTACGACCTTTCGTTTCAATACCTTTTATGTCTTGATTCGTGTTTTCGCAAAATGATTATAACAAGGGAGGGAATTCATTTATTTTCGCTGCACCCTCACCACTTGCTTGATTCCCTTCACAACATACATCAATAACAAATTTCATAACCAAAACATGTTAACCAATCAAGCTTTGATAAAAGAAATATGGAATTGAAGCAAGTGGAGTAGAAAAGCAAGGTAGATGTAATTCAATCAGCATGTAAATGAAGATTAAACCTCAAAACCAAGATGAGAATAAGCTTGACTCCTTGAATTGAATAAAAACTTAGCCTTCCATGAAGACTTTACAAAAAGATGAACAAAAGTAAATGAAACTCGTAGTAATTTCTACTACTACTTGGATGCTCTTCTCCTTAGCAAGCCCTCCTATTTATAGGAGGGGAAAAGATGTCATTCCAAACATGATCACTCAGCCATGACTAAGAATGTTTTGTCCACAGATGGACTTATTGATCAATTACCTAATGCATTTGTCCATTACTTTGAATTATTCACCTACTCTAGCTATCATTCACCTACTTGTCTCCCACTTGCACCAAGCATATCATCCTCAATCTGGTAGAATACAAGAGAGTTGTCTTCATATGAAATCAAGCTCTGGATCTTAGCTTTCAAATGTCGTTGGGTTGAGTCCAAAAAGAGTTTTCTAGCCCAAATTATGGCCCAATCATTGAGTGCTGGTCAGGTTTTCATATGATGCTGACTATTCCGTCTTCCAAGCCCATTTTGACTCACTAGCCATCCGAATTAGCTTTTAGGTTCTTCATCAAAGTTGTAGGGCTTTCATTTATCTTTCCCACAATATAAAGAACATAATTTTTAGATGTCTAGAACTCAAGTTATGCTTGAAATACGAAAACAATTTAATGCTGAAAAATGTAATTGAGCCAAATATGAACTTGAATTGGCATAATATGCTTATGACTTGTTAATTAAACATAAAAAATGTATTAAAAGGTTAAATTTGAGGGATGATTAATGTGTATAATTTGTATTTATCAGTGGGGTGTCTTAGACTTTTAAAGTCTTGAGACTCAAAAAATTTCATAAAATCTTAACACTAAAAACTTGATAATCAAATTGTTCTTATTTTCATATATTTCGAAAATATATATGATGTTAATCTTGACATATTTTGATGATATATTAAATAATTTAGAATCAATGTAAAATTTTATAAATATGATCTATAGGATAATAACTTTCATATATAGTTTATCATATATAGCTTATCCTAACTTTCATATATAGTTTATCATATGTAGTTTATCCTAATGTGAGCTAAGTCTCTAACTCTCTCCAAACTACAAATGTTCACTGTCCAATCTCTGTGTCTTGCAATTCACATCCACCGTCTAGTTTCTTTGCCTTGTGATTGATGCCTCTCTCACTTTCATTTCCACCCTCCCCGATCTTCTTTCTGTATGTGGCTTCACAATTTTGTTTTGCTATGCACGTCACATGAGGATGTTCGGGGGCAACTTTCAATAATAGGGGTTTTAGTGAGGATAGGAGGCTTGTGGAAGCGAGGTATATGCAATGTTGATTTCAGATGGGCAGAAAGTGGTGACTCGCGATTGCACAGGGTAGCGTAGAGGTGTTCGCGGTTCAGTTTGGATCGGTTTTGAAGCAAAAAAAATCATTCGATCCAAGCATTGCGGTTCTATGATTTCATCATCTAATCAGCTTTGATTATTTTTCAAATCCGATCCAATTTATATTGTATTGGATTGAATATATTTTCGGTTTTTTTAAGAGACAATAAATATTAGGTAAAAGTGTTATAATTATGAAATGATAGTAAATATTTTTTATTGGAACTTATATTTATTAATATAAATATAAATTTATATAAAAAGAAGAATATGAGACATGAAAACCAATATAAAATCAGTTTAAAATTGATATATTTATAGATATATTAACATGGTATTAGATAATAGAATCATAAAAAGTATATTAGTATAAGTAATTTCATTAATATGTGATTATTTCATAGATAAAATAATATATGTATATATAAGTTCGGTTTCGATTGAATTGGATCGGTTTTTATTATAGGATGAGAAATCCAATTCAATTCAATTAAAATTTTTGGTTTTTGCGGTTTTCATTTTTTTGGTTTTCAATTTTTCGATTTGATTTTACGGTTTGCATTAGATTGGATATAAATACCCTTTGGGTAACGTGACACCGAACAAGGGTTGATTGGGGTGGCTCTACTTTTTTTTTTGGTCAAAGTGTGGCGTGGCTCTATGGTTGCGACAAGATTCAAGTATGGTGTGGGTTTGTTTGTGTGTTCCGAATGATAGCATCCTAGCGCGGAGTAAATTTTCATTATTATATTAGTACTGAAAACTCAGTACCAGGGCCGACCCAATATTGCCCAATATGTAGTGAGGCTTCAAACAAACTTTTATATTGAGACCTTTTTAAATATATGAAGTGAAAGAAAAATGCTTTAAAAATTAAAATTCATTTAGCAAGGATTGAACCACCAACCATTGAGGAGGAAAATCAATTTATAAATCAATGAACTAGGCCTAATTATAATAGTATTTTTTACTTTTTGTATAAATGATGTTACTAACAATTGGAGCCTAAAGCAAGGGCTTGAGCAGCCTTACCCTTGGGCCAGGCCGGCTCAGTACTCCCTTACCCATTGTGTGGTCAGAATTTTTTATTTTAATTAGAATAAATTTTAAATTAAGAAAAAATTATCATGCATGAGTAGGTTTCAATTTTAGTGGAAAAAATTTTCCTAGCGCGATGGGGGATACAGTGATGCACTCTCTTTTTCTCATTTTCCTTTTGTGTTATTTTATTTTACTCTAAGTCTGAATGTGACTGGGCCAGAAAAAATCCAACCCATTTAAAACCCATACATCCAGTCCACCATCGAATAAACGAACTCTCAAATATCGTTGAAATTGTTCTATTATTTAGCTATTATTGGTTTGGGCTGAATTGACTCTTTTGAATCCGAATCCAATAAAAACCCAACAGGTGCACACTTTTATCTCCAAATTCCAATGAGCAATAATATTTTGTTTTTTTTGTTGGACCAGAAAAAAAGACCAAAAATTTTTTGTTTTTTGTTTTTAACGAAATGTATTACGATTCAACTCAACGAAGATACTCCCTCCGGTACTATTTATAAGAACTTTTTTAGGGTGGGTCTTGGTCCTTTTTATAAGAACCTTTTCAGATTGTCTCATGCATTAATTATTTTTTGACAAAAATACCCCATTAGTGGAGGTAGGTGCGTAATTAATTAGTAAAGGGAGTATGACACAATTAAGTAGTTAATTGGAAAGAGAAAGATAATGGGTCTCAATAAATTCAAGGGTAGTTTAGGAAATATCATACACATTCTTGACAAATTTATTGCAATCAACTAAATTAACCAACTTCCTTAATCCGTGTGATATAGTTAAAAGGTTCTTATAAATAGGACCGGAGGGAGTACATACTACTCCGAACTCATTTATAAGAAAATATAACCATATTCACACTTATTAAGAAAGTTGATTAAACTTATTTAAAATTTCATCTAAAAAGTAGTTGTTTTGCCTAAATATCCTACATGCAATTTTACTGAATCTTATTTCAAGTGGACATCATCTCTTTCTATTGGTACATAACTCATTAAATAGAGTGATTGAAAAATAAAATATTAATTAAATAAAAGGTACGAGGTGAAGTTAGTTAACTTTTGCTTATATTTTGGACAAAAAAAAAAGAGTTGACTTTTGCTTATAATTGAGTCCGGGTAAGTTTTAAAAAAATCTAAATGCCATGGTTTTTCCTATTTGCTATTACCGAATACCAATTAATTAGGCGTAATATGTTTCTTTGAACAAAATCAAACTTATCATATGAAATCAAAATTTAATTATTTAATGTTAATAACTCAATACACATAATTATATGCACCATATGACGTGGATACAAGAATATTTAATTTTATAAATATTCTTTCCCCTTGTTACTTAATTAAGTAACAAACACCCCTTGGTACCTCAGAATCTCCCCAATGAGCTCTCCTTTCCCTGAACCAACATACCTTCCCTTAATCTGACCATCTCTGATGAACAGAAACGTCGGCACCTGCACCACTTCCATGTCCCTCAAGAACTGCATACAGCTGTCATTCTCATCACCATTCATCCGCGCAAACACAACCGTATCAGACATTGTCCTCGACAGCTTAATCACCGTTGGATACACCTTAACACAGGGCCCACAATGCTTGAGCCCCACATCGAGCACGATTAGTTTGTTATCAACCTTATGTTCCTCTATAAGCTTCTCCACATCCTCTTTGCTATGCAGTTGCAAAACAGCAGAATGGTTGTCCCCGTAGTATAACACATCCCCAACAAGCATATCAGGACCAATAGCTTCCTCTTCGTGAATTTTCTCCATGCTCTTGTAAAAGGTAAAGTGAGGAACTTTGTCCACTTTCTCTCTTTTACAGAGCTCTCTTGTCTTCTCTGATTCATCACCCATTACAAGAAGGAACTCAACGTCGTTACACGTTCTGCTAAGTTCCACCAAGAAAGGGTATATTTCACTGCTCTCCGAGCTGTCACTAGTAGCGTATTCTACCACTACTAGTTTGTCTTTGGCGGCTTGAAGCGCTGTGTCGAACTCTTCAATGCTATGGACTCGTTGAACTCTTTCATCGCGTGGTGCTTTCTTGGCACCAGGAGCGGCTGTGGCTTTTGTGATAAAATTAGAAGCTCTAAGTGCTATTCTTGGAGAATAATTTTTAGTGAGAAAAAAAGGTAGAGAAGAACGAAGGGAGTGAAGGGGAAGGAGCTTAGGGTGGGTGGAACAAGAGAGAGGGGGTTTGAATATGAAATTGTTGGTGATTGTAGCCATGAGGGGAAGAGAAATGAGAGTGTGGAATGGATTGGTAGAAACAGAGAGAAGGGACAGAGATAAAGAATTGCTCGTAACGGATAACAGATTAGGAAAGAGCAAGTAGGCATAATGCTAGTGATGAAAAAAAATCATATCCCCTTGCTTGGCTTGTGGTACACATTGTCCACACGTGTCTTTTTTTTTTTTGTAGTTGCAAAATAATTTTCGTCCGGTTCTGTAGGTGTTAGTTACGTATCTTAAATGGATAGAATTTTATTATGTTAAATTATGTAGCCTAAACAGCTCTAATGTCTACAAAAAATCTGCATCATAGATTCCATAAAAAAATCGCTCGTCAGTCGTCACCATTCAATCCCTCCCAAGAGTTCATAAAAATCAATGGATTCCTTTTTAACTTGGTTTCACACAGATGAAAATGCATCAACTAGTGGCTGATCCAAGGCTAAAATAATAATAATAATAATAATAATAATAATAATAATAATAATAATAATAATAATAATAATAATAATAATAATAATAATAATGTAATTGCATTTTTTTTTCTGGTCAAGATTATTGAAGAAAGATCTTTGTGACTTCTGGTCGATTTTTTTATTGGGTCAAAAAACAATATACAATTTTATGAGTGTCATTTCCTACAATACCCTTATATTCATTGTTGCATATGAAAAAAGGATGGTTTAAAAGAGAATAAAGGGATATATTTTACATTTGGTATATATTATCATAATAGTGTAAACCCTTAGAATGATTTTTGAAAGATTATGGTTAGTTAAAATGGTTACTGAAAGAAATAAATGAACAATAATGTTGCTAATGTTAATCCCTATTTGTTAAAGTTAACATAAGAGCACCCTAAACCCAACATATTCTTCCATAAATCCTAAAAACCAATAGTATCAGGTGATGAGTTATGGTGTGAGGAAGATTTCAAATTCCTCAAATTCGACCGCTAAAGAGAAATCTAATGGCAGTTGGAGTACTTCCTCGGAATCAATGGTCAATGGTGTTCGATTGTAACATTGCAGAAGAAAGGATGTTTTTAGGACCTAAAAAATGCAGATAAATCCAGGGAGAACGTTTTACACATATCCTCTACTGAAGGTAATTAATGACACTCAAATGGGGTGTTGGGTGTTGGTTCATGGTTATGTCTTTGACCGAGATTGTGGAGGGAATTTGTTGTTATATGTCCATGCTTTGTCATTCTTCATCATCACCCTCTTTATATTTGCATTAAATTGAGGTATTGATGTAGACTTTGCACATTGCCACACGACTCCTCCTATATATGTCCAAATCTTGCCATTGCTTGATAAAAATCTTTCAAAGATACGTTGCATAAAACTAGTGAGCCACACTAGAGATGACCTCCTACATTTGTTGGTATGAGCCCCTATATCTAACCAAGAAGTTATGTTAGTCATAAAAACATTAGAGCATCAAATTAGTCCCTAAGAGATATGATTAAACATCAAAATCGTCCTTGAGATAATTTAATAATAATAATAAATAGTCCTTGAAAGATTATAAACACCAATAAAATATTCCACTTACAATTCAAGTAAAATCAAATTAGTCCATGAAGGGTTCCTGTAGCAGATTACCTTTTGCATATTTGACATGAAGTTCCATTCATGTTGTTAACAGTCACCTAAATCCTTGTGTAACAGAGTGAGAAACCACTTCTAGTTTTCTTTATTTTTCGCATCTACAATTGCATAAGTAAGAGGAAAAATCTGATTGTTTTCATCTTGGGCATCTGCAACCAATTAATATTTTCCAACCAAAATAACACTCAATACAAGAAAAGGAAGGGTAAAGTTAGAAATGTGTACCTTCAAGAGAAACCCTCGCTTCTGCTCACGACTTCTCCTTCTCCTTCTCTTTCTCCTGCAAGCGAAAGGGTTTAAAAGATATTCACACCACCCCTTTTTATTATTCACACCGCCCTTTTTTCATTTTATGGTTTCCCAAATTACCACTTGCCCCTCCCCACTTTTCTTTCTTCCCCTCCCCCTTGCTCTCTCCTCCCTTCCCTTTTATCTGTTTTTTCACCCATGGCTCTAAGGAGAATGGCGAGAAGGAAGATAATGCCGAAGCAATCGAATCACGCCTGGAGAGAGATGCCTTGAATGGATTTAGTTCATGTAATGCTCCATGATGAGTACCACCAGAAATAGCCATTAGTGAAAATTTCCCTTCATAAGCATGAGTTACAATGAAACAAGCCATCAACATAAACATGAACTACATTGGAGCTATTCTTGCCATTGTGGTTTTCAATGATGAGCCCATTTAAGCAAATTGTATTTTGCAATTTCATGGCCATGCTACCTGAAATTGAATTTCTAGTTCATAATTTTTCTAAATTATGTACCATACACAATTTTAAAATTGACTTTTCCGGTAGTTAAAACCCACCTTTTGATCGAAGTAGAAGATCCATATGAAGATAAAGGGGAAGGGGAGGATGGAGGGGTGATGCAACCATGGGTGAAGAGGGGAAGAGGGAAAAAGGAAGGAAATATGAAGAAAAATGGGGGAAAGGGAGGGGTAATTTAGAAAAACCATAAAATAAAAAAAAAGGATGGTGTGAATAGCAACACTCGAATAACTATCCATATATGGATGTTGGGCCAAAAGCCCACAACGGAAATGAAATGTTTGGTATTTCAAATATATCTGCCCTTATAAACAAACTTGTGTTAGAAATTACATGGGCCTTAAAGTAGGTTTTGACTTTTTGACAAAAAAAAGTAGGTTTTGACTTGGCAGAGTTTAATTGGAATGGAATTAAAGGTACGGTTTGGATAAATTCCTATAGAAGAATTTCTAGGAGAAAAAAAAAATAGAGTGAATCAAGAAGATAAAATGAATTCAACTTCTTCCATAAGTTGAAATTGGTCTTTGCAACTCAATTTCTTAAGAAAATCTCATTTAACTTCTCCATAAACAACTAATTTCTATTTACGAAAAAAGTTTAATTTCATTTTATCTTATAATTGATTCATTATATTTTTTTCTCCTAAAAGTTCTTTTACAGAAGTTCATCCAAACTGACATTAAAAATTCTACCATTTTTAAATTAATTAAAGTTTAATTATATTTTTTACCCCCTAATATTGCATTTATACAAGTTAGTCCTCATATTTTTTAATTGCAAAAGTTTAGATTAACATCGTTTTTGAAACATGAAAAAAGCAACTAGTTTACTGAGAAAATAATGTGTATTTTCTACCATTTTAAAAATTAGTGTTTTGTTAATGAGTGGCTAATGACTTTAGTTAATAAATCAATATATAAAAATGTTTTATTAGAAATCACAATATTATATTTAATATTAAATGCTACATGATCCAATAAAAATTTTATATTTTTGGTTGCTTAACATGTGTACTCAAGACCGTTGCTAACATTTGAATACAATTATGTATCAATTAAAGATTTCTTAATTCCTAGGCATAACCTTAAATAACAAAAAGATATGGAATAGATGAAGTAATATACCCCACGACTTTAAATCATAGCTATATTTTCTTGATTCAAGTTTTCTCATCTCAAACTCGAAGTTCATAAAATTATGTGTTTAATAAACCAACCCGATCTCAAGTCTTTAGTTAGCTTGATCATTTTAGGCTCAATTAGTTAAGTTTAAAATATGTATATATCAATAACATTGAGATAGATACCAATATACTAAGTTCACTTTATTTTCTTCCGTCTTGAATCCTCTCAAAAAGAAGAAAAGAATAAAGGGTAAAGACTAAAGACCGATAGATTCTATTTCCATCCAAATAGGCAAATACCCTCTCTCTTGCATACCATCAAGAGATGATGATGATGTCTAAATATCAAGCATGCTTCTTTTCTTTTCCTAATAGAATGGCATGTCAAACAATTTCAAGCATGTTACAAATAAAAGGACACATTTTGAAACCTCTATCTGCATCTGCAGGTAACCTCATCAAGTTTTGGGGTGACATATATTATTCAAGATGAAACTTGAGCCTCTGAGCTCAACAATTTCACCCAAACTTCCTACACTTAAATCTCCTTTATTATCCAAATAAAAGCACCTCGTCATCAATTAAAACACAACTGAAGAAAATTTGACAAAATCTAAAATAAGCAAAAGCATAATGCATGGTGACTCTGAAGCCTACGAATTTCAAGCAGTTCGGTGCAAATCAACGACCTTTTTCCAGGATTCACGGGTAGAGATCTCAGTCCACCACCTAGACACGTTGTTCCTGGAAGTGAAGAGTGCGGCTGTGTCAGAATCAGCAGAGAGCAAATAGTGAGCGTTTGGGAGATGGGAAAGGTCAGCAAGAGAGAATTCATCCCCAGCCAAGAAACGATTCTCTCCAAGCCTCTGATCATACACATCCAGCACTTTTGCCAGCTTCTCTTGGTTCTGCTTGATCACTCCCTCGTCCTGCTTTATCTTCATTCGGGGAGCGAATGCAAGCTGAAACACCAGAGTTGAGGTGGGTGGGTTGAAGTTTTGCCCCTCTGCTTCCAACCACTGATCTATCGATGCCTTTGCCAAAGGGTTCGTTCCGTACAGTCCCTTGTTCCCCTTTTCCTTATGTTTCTCACAAACGTACCGGCATATCGCTCTCGACTCTGTTTTTTTTTAAAATACCAATTTTTTAAACAATATTAGAAAAGAAATTAGGGTGGTGGTTGTGGGAGCTTACCAAAGAGGGAAATATCCTCATCTTGAAATGCTGGTACTTGTCCAAAGGGCTGGAAGAGTAATGTGAGGTGAGATTAAAGAGAGAGAAAGAAAAGAAGGGTTGAATGAAGTGATTTTAAAAAGAGAGTACCTGGATCTTGAGGAAATTAGGGTTTTTATGTTCGCCTTTGGACATGTTGACAGGGACGAGTTGGAATTGGATGTCTTTCTCGATGAGAGAGGCTAAGACCCTCGACACGGCGGTGGACATGGCTGGTCCGTACACTTTGACTGGCGTCGCCATTTCTCTAATTAGGCACTGTGAGAGAGTGAGTTGTGTCTCCTTGCAATTTGATTTTCTCCTTTTGTGTGCAACTGCTTTTATTTTATCTGTGGTCACTGGTGTGGTGTTGTTCTGTTCTGTTCTCAACCGCAAGAATGCAATGTGGTTAGGTCTGAGTCTGACGCTTTATCCCCACCGATTCATGTCCCATTGAAGAGGTAAAGAAAAAGTCATCGTTAATTGGGCCCACCTCATTCCATTTAATGCCGTATTGCTACTCCCTCCGGTCCTATTTATAAGAACATTTTAACTACTTCACACGGATTAAGAAAGTTGGTTAATTTAGTTGATTGCAATAAATTTGTCATGAATGTGTATCATATTTACTAAACTATCCTTGAATTTATTGAGACCCATTATTTTTCTCTTTCTATTTAACTACTCAATTGTGTCATACTCTCTCTACTAATTAATTACTCATCTACCTCCACTAATGGGGTATTTTTGTCAAATAATAATTAATGCAGGAGACAATCTGAAAAAGTTCTTATAAAAAGGACCAAGGCACACCTTCAAAAAGGTTCTTATAAACAGGACCGGAGGGAGTATTATTTTAATTTTTATCAATTTAATAATTATTTTTTCACACTCAAATTTATGGGAAATCACATTAATGAGTGTATTGTGACTTGTGATAAAATATCACACTCTCCAATAAATTTTTTTCTATTTTAAAGTGATGTATTCTTAACACACTCATTAATATTTTCCATTTGTTATGATTTCCAATAAAAACTTTCTATATATGGATCGTTAACTAATGAACTTAGGACACTAGTTAATAAGACTTTTTTTTCTTACATCAACTACCACATATTTCGTTTTCTCTCTTTTTTATTTTTTTTCTTTTGGATCCTGTTAACGAGTGTCCTTATGACACTGGTTAAAGATTCAAAGATTTTTTATTGGAAATCAAGTATTGATTATGTCTGTTACATTAAATACTACATACTCCAATAAAATTTTTTTATGTTTAATTCCTTAACCAGGGTGCTAAGGACACTCATTATCATTTTTCTTTTCTTTTTAGCTCTCTTTTTCTTTATTAATCTGCACTTCATTTTCAGTGTAGAAATTTCTTTTATTTTACCAGTCAATCCTGATTAGCATGTATCTTTATTTTTCTTAAAATTAAAAAGACCAGTTCAAATTGGTCGGCTTTTCCATCGATTCTAAGATTAGTACTACTCCCTCCGTTCCTTTTTATCTGTCGTTTAAGGTTTTTGCACATGGATTAAGGAATGCAATAAGTGTGTCTTTTTAGATCCATTGTTTACAAATATACCCTTTCTCTCTCTCATTAAAACATTTAAAGTTCTCCATCATTTCTAGTCATTTACAATAAATACCCCACTATTTAATAATTTTGGAAGAGGGTAAAGTTGGAAAATTAACATTTATTGTTGCCTTGGTATGTGAAAACGACAGTTATTTAGAAACAAATTTTAGACTCTAAAACGACAGATAAAAAGGAACGGAGGGAGTAGTTTTTATGGGATAAATAGACTGAGCATACCGATTTCCGATTGAACCAATATTAAAAATGGAAAAATATCTTTTTCCGTCGCTATAATTTCAGTTAACTTTAGTCTTAGTCCTTGTACTTTAAATCCTGTGTTTTTTGTTTTAAACTTTCTAAACCCCCAAATTGTGGTTTCTGTCCGTCAGTAAGATCTGTTAACTTGATGAGGTGGCTAACAAAAGTTATATGTAAGCCTCAATAGTGGGTCCAAATAATTGACTGATCATCTAATTAAAATTTTTATTAATTTTAACTATTAAAATAATCTTAATTGATAAATTAGGGTTTTCACCTGAGCAATTTCACCCGATAAAAAGCCTAATTTCATAATTATGATTATTTTAATAAAAATATTAATTAGCTCAATTAGTTCTTTGGAGCCCACTATTGAGGCTAACATGTAGCTTTTCTTACCCAGCTCTTTAGGTTAACAGATCTCACTAACGGTCAGGGTCAGAACCATGATTTGGGGGTTTAGAAAGTTTAGGGACAAAAAATAAAGGATTTAAAAACAAGGACGAAGACTTGACCGAAACTATATGGACGAAAAACGACAAAAACTATATTCAATACAAACATATTTTAGAAAATTTCACCAAGTGTACTAGCTATAAAGTTAAATTTTATTATAGCTACTTGACACACACACAAAACTTACTACCACTTTAGATTTAATATAAATGAAATTTACATCAAATTAATGAAATATTTTCTTTCCATTTTAATTAGCCATAATTCAGTCGTAGAACTTGGATTAGTTTTTTTTAGATTAATAATAGCTACAACTAATATAATTGCAAAATTCAAATCAATTTTTTAAGCTTTATAATATTGTTTCACTAATAATAATGGAAATCCATCTTGAAATCATGAACTCTTTGCTTGTTGATAAATAAAAATCAACAAATTTCCATATTTTTCATATTGAAGATTTTCATTTGATAATATTTTATCTTTCGTATATTTAAATTCATATAATTTGATAGGATGTGATTGAAAATATTAAACACAACACGAAAATGAGACACATAGCTCAATATAATTGTTTAAAAATGAAAATAAAAGGAAAAATTACACAACTGAAGTGATTGTGATTGAGAAAAGAATTTGAAAACAAAATCTTAAAATATTTGATAATTGTAGATTATAAAAAAAGGCATACAATTGGGATGTGGATACCAACTTTGGTTTTCGTGTTTTTACTTGTGTTTTGTTTTTGAACTTTTTAAATCTGCAATACGTGGTCCCTGATCATTAGTGAGATTTGTTAAATTGATGAGCTGACTAACAAAAATTACATGTTAACCTCAATAGCGGGTCCCAAATAACTTACTCATATAATTAATCTTTTTTTATTAATTTTTTAATTATTAAAATAACCCCAATTAATAAATTTAGTTTTTTTATCGAGTAAAATTATTAGGTTAAACCCCTAATTTAGTAACTAGGGTTATTTTAATAATTAAAAAAGGTTATAAATTAGATGGGTTAGTTATTTGGGACCCACTATTGAAACTGACATGTAACTTCTGTTGGCCACCTCATCAGGTAAATAGATCTCACTAACGGCAGGGACCACAGTTTGAGAGTTTAGAAAGTATAGGGACAAAAAACACAAGATTTAAAGTACAGAGACGAAAACTAAAGTTGACCGAAACTATAGAGACGAAAAACATATTTTTCCTTAAAAAATATAACGTTTAAAGAAATATATTTATTCTATACTTATGAGGAAAAATTAATTATTTTATTAAAATTTGCTATAGTATTAAAACATATTGAATGCATGAGTATTTGAACTCTAAATGAAGAAAAACAAAATAGTTATTTCAATAATTTAGACATATTACAAATAACTTTTAATAAACATATAAATAAAAATCTATTAGGGTCGTGATAACAGGATGTTTACGAATCTAGAATTGAGCAAAAACAACCGGTTAGAATCAATAAAAGGCACTTAAATTGCGAAATATAGTGGATGGACAACAATTATATTTGCGCAAGAAAATGAAGGAAAATGAGAGAAAATGAAAGAAAAAGTGGAAGAAAAAAAGATGATTGGACGCCACTGAAGCAGGCAACCCCCACAGCGGATAAGTCCCAGTGCTAGACGCCACTGATTCAGGAGAATCAGATAAGTCTCTGGTTGGTTTGAGCAAAACCACCAAGCCTTCTCAACTCACACATGAGGAGGAATTTGGTCATAATGCCTTTACTTAATTCTTCAAAGTTGTGATTACAAGAGGGGAGCCTCCCTATTTATAGATGGAGGGGGCGGCCAAAAGAGAGGGAAAATGGGAAAAATAAAAGATGAGTGAAAAAGCTATCTAAGTGGGTCTTGAACCCATGACCCCAAGGCTAATTAGCTAAGCTATCACTTAAGCCAATAAAACCCCCCAATTTAGCGCCCCAATCATGAAAGAAAAGGAAAAATTACATTCATGTCCTAATTACACTTAATCCTAAAATTAATCATAATTAGATGGAGTCTTGTATGTTGACTTGAGTCCAAGGTCAAAGGTCAATGGGTTGACCATGTTGAGGGTGACTCATGCTTGGTTCAACTCCAAGCAATCCTAGCAGCTCCATGCTTGCCCCTAGCTTTCAGTTGTCAACCCAGAGTTCTACTGACAGGTGTTATCATTCCATCCCCCTTGAAGAGCATTTGTCCTCAAATTTGAAAGTTCAAAGAGAGTATAGGGGGTAGAAGAGAGTAATGGGAATGGATGACAAGAAGAAGAGAAGGTGGAGACTTCCCTTTAAAACTCGTAAGTCCTTGCTAGGTCTTCAATCATGGACATCCTCGTTCAACCTTAGCCAACAAAAAGAAGACTCATTATTCCCAGGCATTTAGTCTCTAATCCTCATAACAATAATACTTGGGAATCATGTAGGGAGTTTTGAGAGAAGAAGGAGTAGGAGAAGAAAGATGAGAAGAAAAAGGAGAAAAGGGTTGAGGAAACTCCCTTGTAGTGTCGCTACTTCCTCTTTCCTTGATCAACAACTCCTTTTCTTGTTCCCCTTCAAAACAACTAAGGTCAGCAATCTTAAATTGATGGAGTAGTAACATTGCTTCCCTTTATTTTTTTTGTTTTTCTTTTGTTTTCACCTTTTCTACCATCATTCTTGATTTTTTTTCTTTCTTTTTCTCTTATCCTCACCTTCTATTTTTAGTTTCTTAATTTTCTCAAGTTCGATCTCTCTCTTCATGTGAGCTTGATCCTCACATATTTCTTGGATTGACATTGGCATCAAAGTAATTTTAGCACCATCATGTTTAAAAGATATTTGATTAGAGTAACCATCATGAATGGTCCTCTTATCAAACTGCCAAGGTCCATAGGTACAATATCACATAAAACATTATCATCATAATCACCAATGGAAATAAAAATGAGAGTTTGTTTATTTACTTCCCTTTCCCCTTCATCACATATCCAAGATAACTTGTATGGGCTGGGTTGGGGAGTGGTAGACAACCCAAGTTTCTCTACCATTCTTGCACTTGCGATGTTGGTTCAACTTCCACTATCCACAATTAGGGAACAAATTCGTCCCTCAACCATGCACCTAGTGTGAAAGACAGTTTGCCTTTGCTCATCTTCTCTAATGATTTGATTTCCTAAGGACCTTCTCACCATGCAAAGCTTTCCTTCGGCCCTAAACACCTCTTTTTTTACCTCATTTTCCTCTTCACTAGTTTCTTTTTCCTCTTCACTAACTTCATCTTCACTAGAACTAGTGTATTCTCCATTCTCTTTTACTAACATTGCCCTCTTGTTTGGGCATTGGGAAGCTATATGGCCCTTTCCAGCACATTTGAAACATATAATGTCTCTTGTGGAAGTAGAAGATTCCACATTTGTTGTTTTGGAAGGAGGTGGGTTAGAAGTAACCCTAGAACCCTTAGGTTCTTCCTTCTCTTGGCTCTTTCCCTCATCTCTTTTTAGGGTTTCTTTGATTCTAGTTGTATAACTAGAGTTACCTCTTTTATAGCTACCCTTTCTTTTAAGTTGAGTTTCTATTTTAATGGCTTGATGTACCAAGTCCTCCATTTCAACATAAGGATGCAACTCCACTATGCCCCTTATGTCAAAATTAAGTCCATTGATAAACCTAGCCAGAGTTGCTTCACTATCCTCAACTATGTTTGCCCTTATCAAAGCAAGTTCCATTTGTTTGAAATACTCATCTACACTCTTAGACCCTTGCTTAAGTGTTTGGATTTTAATGTGCAACTCCCTAGTGTAATGTTGAGGTATGAACCTCTTTCTCATGATGGACTTCATTTCCTCCCAAGAGGAAACCAAAGGAGCATTTCACCTTCTTCTATCAGCCTGAAGCTGATGCCACCAAACTAGAGCATAATTTTTGAATTTAAGAGAGGCTATCTTAACTTTCTCTTCTTCTCTATACCTATGGAAACTAAAGATTTGTTCAATTTTAAGTGCCCATTCTAGGTATTGCTCTACATCATTCCTTCCATTGAAGGTTGGGACTTCTATTTTTACTCCCTTGAACCCTTGTTCCCTTTGAGGTTCCTCTTCCCTCCTATGCTCTCTCCTAGGCCTCCTATGGGTTTCATCATAGTATTCTTCTCTATCCCTCCTAGGCTCTTCCTCATAGTACTCTTATCTATACCTTCTAGCTTCCTCACGCATCCTAGGCTTCCTATGTTCTCTATTCCTGACTTCCTTTCTCCTAAAGGTATGACTTGAATGTCTCTCTCCCTCACTACTCTTAGGGTGGTATCTATCTTCACTCCTCACTACGCTGTATCTACTCTCACTTCCTCCTTCTCGAGAAGAGCGTCTTCTCTCCCTCCTTTTCCCACTTATCTCTTGCCTAAGTTCATTTATTTCATTCATCATCATTCCGGCCATGTCTTGAATTGCATGTTGCAATTCGGCCCTATACCTTAGAGTCCTATGTGAAGGAGGTGGTGAGTTCCTACTACCCATTGTTTTTAAGTTTTTGATCTTTAAATGGACCTTTCCACTCAACTAAGTGTTTACACTCAATGAAATATAACATTTGTGTATATCACTCTTTTTGGCTTTTTCTATAATGAAAACTCTTTTGCCTCTTCTACTCACGGTAGGGTTGGATTAATCTTGCAAAGACCAACAACGAGACTTAATCCTAACCCTTCCCAAATAGAAGCGCAGAACAAAAGGAAAATCTACTGAAAAAAGATTAGGAATTGCCTAAGACAAAACAAAGAGTTGATATAGACAAACAACAAAAGCAGCACTCAAGAAAGCTTATACACAAGATTGGAGTGCAAACAAGACAAGACAAAAGAAATTGCAAAAAGAATTGTTTTTGGTAAGTTTTTGAAAACAAGTTGCCAAACAGTCGTTTTGAAGAAAACAACTATTACAACTAAAAAACACAGTACACAGAGAAATGAAATGAAAAGTTACAGTAAAATGTCAACTGTATTGTTGGGCTTTCTTTTTGTTGTTTTTCTCTATATTTTTTGAATTTTTGACTTTTTTGGGTGTCTTTTTGACTTTTTCTCTTTTTATTGACTTTGCACCCTTTTTGCTTTTTACACCTCTTTTTGTATTTTTGGCAATATAATATTTTTTGAATTTTTCTTTGCCTATTTTCTTTCTTTTTGGCTTTTTCCCCAACAGAATATTACAGAAATTTGTACAAAATTACAGAAAATTAAACCGCACCTAATGTAATTTTTTTGAGATTTTTGATACTAAACTGGTCCAAACGGTACCAGAAAAACAAAACAGACAGGTTGAATTCTAAAAACTGTAAAATAAAATGGTATGACAACCTGATTTCAAAAATTTCCAATAAAATTGCTTAGCACTTCCTTGTTGATTATACAAACACAATACGGTCACAAAAACACGCTTGGTTCAATTTTAAGATCGAAATTAAATTTTGAAGGAAAATCAACATTTGATATTTTGTTGATCTTTTTCCAACTCTATGAACCAAAAGTCAGCCTAATGGTGAGTGTTTTGCACAATCAAACAGGGAAAGTCCAAGGTAGAGATAGCAGTCAATTGAGATTTGCAATCAGAATGCCAAACAGACAAACAAAATAGAAGTAGAAAATTGAACAAAACAGTGCCAAAAAATGCGCAAAAATGGCAAAAATAAAGAAGAAAATTGCGCAAAATGAAAGTAAAGGGGGAAACTGAAATTAAAAAGATGGGGAGGACAGAAATGTAAATGGCAGAAAGTAGAGGAGATGACATAAATTAAAAGGACGGGGAGAGCAGAAATGTAAATGGCAGAAATTAAAAGGATGGGGAGGACTGAAAATAAATGACAGAATGTAAAGGGGATGACAGAAATTAAAGGATGCGGAGGACAAAAATTAAATGGCAGAAATAAAGGGGATGACAGAAATTAAAAGGATGGGGAGAAGCTGAAATTAAATGGCGGAAAATTAAAAGCGGAAAGTAAAGGGATGAACAAGTGAATATGGGGGATGACAATTAATGGTGGAATGGGAGAAAATGTAGGTGAACGATCTTTGGAAAAATGAAGACAACAATGCATCCTCTTACCACACTCCACCACAAACAAGAAATTATAGCAGTTAATTTGCAAGAATTACTCAAGAACAAGTATGAGCAATTAGAATAGGCATTTTATCAAACACCTAAGGGGTGGGGTTCACTACGCCAATTTTAGGATATTAGAGCACTGTTAGGGATGGCAATGGGTAAGGTTTGGGTAGGGTACTATAGTACCCGTCCCCATACCCGCGTTTTAAAAAATACCCGTACCCAGACCCATACCCGCGTGGGTAGTGATTCTAGTACCCGTACCCTTACCCGCTGGGTACTCAAGTACCTGTACCCGTACCCATTACCCGCACTTTTGTTAACTATAAAAAATAAATTGATTAGAAAATAAAAATTAATTAAAAGTAAATGAAAAATAATCCATAGATCATCCAAGTTTAACCTATAAAACAATTATCATATGTGGAAGCGGATGAAAGATTAAAACAATGAGACCGGAAATGGAAATTAGTTCATGTTTTGCTATTTTTAGTGTGTAGGATAAAATTATAATATTTAAATTAATTAAATTAGTAATATATATTAATGTTTTTTTTACTATAATATATATTAATATTAATTTTTTTTTGAAAAAAATATTAATTAATAATATAAACATATATATATATATTAAATTAATTATATGTATATAAATTACATTAATTATATATATTATATAAGTGCGGGTATGGGTAGGGTAGGGTACCTTAGTACCCGTACCCGCACCCGTACCCATTAAAAAGTGCGGGTAATTACCCATACCCGCACCCATACCCATTTGATGGGTAATTACCCTACCCATTATGGGTAATTTTTGCGGGTACCCACTGGGTCTGGGTCCAATTGCCATCCCTAAGCACTGTCTTTAGGGCGCTCCCGTGTTAGCTAGCGTCTGAAATGATCGTTTTAAAATCAGGGCGCTCCAAATTTGGGCGGGCGCGCCCTTACAAGTAAAATACAGGGCGCTCCATCTGCGCGCCCTCGTTCCCAGGGTATTTTTTTTATTTCCCTGCAATAGAGGGCGCTCCCTGGAGCGCCCTCCTTTATTTTTTATGTTTCTGGTGGAATTTTTTTTAATTTCCCTGCAATACAGGGCGCTCCCTGGAGCGCCCTCCTTTATTTTTCTGATAAATTTTCCAGGGCGCTCCCTGGGAGCGCCCTCTTTTCATTTTCTGATTACTTTTCCAGGGCGCTCCATTGGAGCACCCTCTTTTCTCATTAACTTCATTTTTCTGTAGAATTTCTTATTTCGTTCTCACCCGCGTCTCTCTCTTTCTCTCTAAACCCTTCCATTCTTTCTCTATAAACCCTTGTCTCTTCTCCGTTCACTCCTCCAGCTACCACGACCGTCATTCGTTCCTCACCGTGAGCATTCCGTTCACCGTATACATTCCGTTCACCGTGAGCATTCCGTTCGTCACCATCGTGAGTTCCTCCTTCACCATGAGCATTTCGTTCGTCACCACCGTGAGCATTCCGGCGCGGAGCAAGCTACCATTCCTCCTCAAGCTTCCCTCACCGTCATCAAGCTACCTTTCCACTTTCCCTTCCGTCGCGGCGCCCCCCTTCCCCACACTATCCATTTCGCGGCCACTAAGGGTAAGGGAAACCCTACCTTACTCTTTTTTTTTCTATTTGATTTTTTTTTGCTTGTGCACCCACTGTTTTACTATCTGCATTTTGTAGGAAATTGTTGTTGGTTGTTAGTAATGTTATATAAATATATATTACTCATATTGATCTCTTTTGGACTGGTAGCTGGTGGTTTAGAGTTAAAATTGTTTTTCCTTAATTATGGGAATGTTAAAAAGTTAGATGAAATGCTGCTCAAATTTTTAGGACTATTAATTTTTAGTACAAGTATATTTTTTGACATGTCTTTTTTTAAAAGGTATTGTTTCCTAGCTGGTTATAATTCAACACTACATATTGGTGACTGACTTTAATCAGGTATATCCTTTATCATTTTATCCTATTTCTGTCAAGTATAATTATTTGGTTATCTGTATGTACATGCATTAACCTTAGTTTCCTATTTAAGAAGAAATTGTATAGTATGACTGACATAATATACAATTTAGTATGTTATAAGTGTTAATTAAGCATGTAGTTAGTCATTATATCTAAAGAATGTCATATATACTTTTCGAGTTAATTATAAATGATTTGATGTTTTGTTAATAGAATATGGATCGTTCTTGGATGTTTGCAAACCGTTTGACAAATGAGTATGAGGAAGGAGTGGAAATGTTAATAAAATTTGCCATTGACCATGCAACAAATCCTAGTAGAACAAAGCTCTGAAATGAAACAACAACTTGATGACACAAAATGAGAGCTTCATGAAGTTAGGAGAGAACAAAGCTTCAGAGATTCTACCTCTTTTACTAGACCTATCTTGCCTGAGGTATTTTTTACTTCTTAACAGTTATGTTTATTTGGCACTAATTATCCAAAAACATCTTAACTTGTGTTAATTGTATAGGGTCTATTTCAATGTATACTGTACTTGGGAGACTCGGTGTTACGAGTAGTGGGTAAGGGACAGGCATGAAATCTCCCAGGGCAGGTAATATATTTCAGATTTGGACAATGTGTTTTATGAAGGAGATCATTGCTCAAAACACACTCACAATACCTAAAGAGGTAATTATGACTTGTGATAGCAATTTACTTTTTTGAACCCCCATTCACTAGTTTATATACTGAAAACAATTTTTGCCTTTTACAGTACTTTGCTCAGTTCCGAATCTCAACCTACACAACGGAGCAGCTTGATGAGGTTCGGGGAGAATGGTCAAAGCATGTAGTTACCAGTTGTTTGTAATTGATTTGTACATTATGAGGGTAAGTAAACATATACAATGTGAAAATGTTGACTTACCAGTTGTTTGTACTTGTATATTAATGACTTAACTAACGGGTTTAGCAGACTAGATACTAGAGTAGATATGATCACTTTTCTTTTTTCAACTTGTAGAAGAGGTCTGTTTGTAAATTGTGTACATTTTCATATTACATTCCTGACTGGTTATAAGTATTTGACTTATGAATTCTGGCTGCTGGTATGGATTTTTGCAGTTGTTTGATAAATTGGGATATGTTGAATAAACAGAGGAAACTCTTCCAATTTTTTTTTTAGTTTAGAACACTAGAGATGTGTTAAGCATATGAGATGCATGTATAATTACCAGTTGAGTTGAGTATTGTGGGATGTCATGTATTTTGGTTATTTCTACATATATTGTTGTACAAGTACTTCATACTTTCACAACACTTTATAGCATGCATATGAAACTATTGAAAGTATGACAAGTTTGAATTCTTATTTGAAGTAGATTTGTGTGTTGTTTAATAAGTGTTGTTCATAGAATGACTAAGTGTTAGAATGTTAAGGAATTAATATGCATGATTTTGGAGTTAGCCATTGAGATTAGACTGAAATAAATATGCAGGTTAAAGTGGATTAAAAAAACAAAAAAAAATAAAGAGCGCCCTTGTTGTAAAAAAAAATAAATAAGAAGGTGCTCTAGTGGAGCGCCCTTGTTTTAGACAAAGAGGGCGCTTCCGTGTTTTTTTGGAGCGCCCTCTTTTGGCTTCTGTCAGGGCGTTCCTCCGCACGCCCTCCTTTTAATGACCAAACAAGAGCAGATTCTATTAGTGTGCACGGAAGCGCCCTTTAATGCTGCACGGGAGCGCCCTTGAAGGAATTTTTGGCATAGTGATTAGCGGCCCAAAAACAGCCCCTTATAGCAAGAATTTCACACAATCAATCAAGACAAACAAGTGCTGAAAGCAACAGAAAGGCACCTCAGCCCTGAGAACAGTTCAGAGTCCAAGTTACAATTGAAATGGGAGATGAAATTACACATGTTTTTGATGAAGATTGTGAACCAAGAACAACCAAGTGCAGCGCCCAAATGACCTTCAAAACATCCCCAAAATTGCTCAATTCAACAAAGCTCTGATAACCAATTGATAGCAGGATGGGTACAGATCTAGATTTGAGCAAAAATAACCGGTTAGAATAAATAAAAAGCACTTAAATTGCGAAATATAGTGGCTGGACAGCAACTATATTTGCGCAAGAAAATGAGAGAAAATGAAAGAAAAAGTGGAAGAGAAAGAGATGATTGGACGCCACTGAAGCAGGCAACCCCCGCAATAGATAAGTCCTAGTGCTAGATGCCACTGATTCAAGAGAATCAGATAAGTCTCTGGTTGGTTTGAGCAAAACCACCAAGCCTTCTCACCTATTTGAAAACCGTTTTTCTTAACCCTTCGATTATAATAACGGGTAATTTGCTCCTTTTGTCTAATAATATTTTCAAGAGAAACTAATCTTTCTTCATCAAGTTCATTCAATTCATCGAACATCAAATTCCAATAATCCTGAGAAGGTAACTCGAACTGTATTTGAACCCTTATTGATTACAAATTAACTACTACTGGTAATATAGCATCATGACCATATACCAATTTATAAGGAGTTGTTCGAGAAGCTTCTCTTGGAGAATTTCTATAAGCCCATAAAACTTGATTAAGTGTTTCATGCCAATTCCTTGGACGTTGTCCAATATGTCTTTTAATCAAAGCAATGATTATTTTATTAATTGCTTCAACTTGACCATTGGCTTGTGTATAATAAGGTGTAGAGGATAACAATTTTAATCCTTTTGATTCAGCAAACTTCACCATTTTTCGACTAGTAAAAACAATTCCCTAATTTGTTGTAATAGTTTCAGGTAAGCCAAATCGAAATATAATGTTTTCTTCGATAAAATGAATGATATCCTCTTGAGAAACTTCTTTTAAGGGAATTGCTTCTACCCACTTGGTAAAATAATCAACTCCAACCAAAATAATTTATGGTTCTTAGAAGAAGTTGGATGTATCATTCCAATTAAATCCAAAACCCATCCTCTAAAAGGCCAAGGTTTTATTATCGAATGTAATTCATTTACTGGAACTCGTTGCATGTTTCCCTGTTTTTGACATTCCTCACAAGACTTAGCAAAATTATGGCAATCTTTGGCCATCGAAGGCCAATAAAATAATTTCCTTCTCAAAATCCATTCCATTTTTCTTCCTACTTGATGGGCTCCACAAGCTCATTCATGTACTTCAACTAAAGCTAGATACGCTTCAGTTTCTCCCAGACATCGAAGTATATTCCCATCAACAGATTTTTATAAAGTTCTTCACCTAAAATGCAGTAGTTAAGAATTTTATATTTCAAATGTTTGTTATTATGAAGGGAAGGATTTTGTACAAGGTTTACAATTTCTCTCCTCCAATCATCTTGATCCAGGAGATTTATATTATGGATATCGTATTCTTTCATTGGAAGTCTTTCTCGAATATCACTGATTTTTCTTAATGTTCCAATTGAAATTCTAAATCCCGAAGCTATCTGGGCCAATTCATTAGCTTCAAAATTCTGACCTCTTAGAATGTGTTCAATCTTAACTTCATCGAATGTTTCCAAAAGCTTATTGGCTTGAATCAAATACTTAGCCAATTTTGGATCTAAACATTTGTACTCCTTAGTTATTTGTTTTATAACTAATTGGGAATCCCCTCTAATATGCATATTCCTTGAATTCATAGAAATTAAAACTTCGAGACTAGCAATAAGAGTTTCATATTCCACTACATTATTAGAACAATGATGTTTTATTTCAAACATCATTCGAGTAGGAAATCCCTTTGGGGAAATAATTACAATTCCAATTCCTGATCCATTTTTGTTTTGATCCATCAAAATATAACCTTCAAGGTTCTAAACCTACATATATTGACTCTTCGATTGGAATTGGGGGATGATCAACTAAGAAGTCAGCAACAACTTGCCCTTTCATTGCTTTCAATGGGACAAATTTTAATGAAAACTCAGTTAATGCTAACGGCCATTTTCCAACTCTACTGTGCAATATAGGCTTTAATAACATAGATTTTATTACATCGAAATGAGAAATTACGAATACATCATGAGGTTTGACATATTACTTGAGTTTAGTACAAGAAAAGTACAAACACAAACATAATTTCTCTATTGCATAATACCTAGTTTCTACATGGTTGGGGACTCTACTTAAGTAATAAACAGCCCTTTCAACACCATTTTTGTCCTCTTGAGCCAATATACTTCCAATTGCGGCTTCTGAAGCAAAAATATATAACTTTAATGGTTTTCTTGGTAAAGGAGGAGTCATAATTGGAGGCATTGTTAGATATCTCTTGATTTCTTCAAAGACTTGCTGATGTTCGTTTTCCCACTTGAAATTTTCTTCCTTCTTCAATTTAAGTAAAGGGGAAAACACTTTCGTCTTTCTTGATAAATTAGAAATAAACCTTCAAAGAAAGTTTACTTTCTCCAGGAAATACTGAAATTGCTTCTTTGTAGTAGGCGAAGATGCTTCTAGAATTGCCTTAGTCTTATTTTTGTCAATCTCAATGCCTTTTTTATGCACAAGGAAACCCAAAAAATTACCTGCAGATACCCCAAAAGAACATTTAATAGGATTCATTTTTAAACCATGCTTTCTAATTCTTTTGAAAGCTTGTCTCAAATGATTTGAATGGAAGTCTTTTGATTCAGACTTTACCACAGCATCGTCTATATAGACTTGCATAAATTTTCCTATCAAATCATGAAAAATTGAATTCATGGCTTTTTGGTATGTTGCACCAGCATTTTTAAGGCCAAATGGCATCATTACCCATTCATAAGTTACTATTGCACCAGGACATCGAAAAGTTGTTTTCGATATATCCTCTTCAGCAATAAAGATTTGATTATATCCTGAATATCCATCTAATATACTTAAAAGTTCATTTCCTGCTGCCGAATCTATTAACATATCAGCAACCGACATTGGATATTCATCTTTTGGGGTTGCATTATTAAGATCTTGAAAATCAATAAATACTCTTAAAGTTTCATTTTTCTTAATAACAGGTACAATATTAGAAATCCAATATACATACCTGGCAGTTCGAATAAACTTCGCTTTTAGAAGACGCTCGATTTCTGTTTTGATCTTCAAACAATTTCTGGAGCAAATCTTCTAGGAGCTTGTTTTACTAGTCGTTTATCTGGAAAAGTTGGAAGTTTATGCTCAACCAGCTCTCGACTCAAACCAGGCATCTCATGGTAATCCCATGCAAAGCAATCCTTGTACTCTTTCAACAAGCCAATCATTTTCTTCTTTAATTCTCCTTCAAGATTCTGACTTACAAAAGTAGGTCTTTTCTCATCATCAGTTCCTAAGTTCACTTCCTCCGAAGGATCTTGATCTTCCATTTTCTTAATACCTTGAGATAGAGTCCCTTCGAAACCCAAAGGGGAATCATCATAAATACAGTCTAATATATCAAATTCCACCCCTTGCATTTCTTGAACATATGTTTCAACTTTCTTGATCATGTTCTCAAGGTACTTCTTTCTAGAATTTTCACATCCCTCAGAAATTTCTTCACAACCCTTATCTTCTTGTTCTGATGATGTTTCCTCTTCCACTACTTCCTCAATAATTACACGTCCTTCTTGCCAACCGGCCTTAGTGGCCGTTATTTCATCATGACATTTGATTTGTTCAATTTCGGCCTCGAGAGCCGCTTCTACCTTCTTTTCGGCCATATAGGCCAAAATTCGAGCCCAAAAGCTTGAACTTACTCTGGGTCTGACCATTCTAATATTTTTATGGCCTTATATGGGCCAACATCACACTGCAGCATAAATCCACAATCTGGATTCATTATTAAAGAGTAAGGCACTTTGGTTGGCATCAACATGTATTTGTCAATTACTTCATAAGGCCTTACCTTCATCACTTTCTTTTCCATACTCCTCACATCAACGACATCTTCTTCAACATTGAAATAATTTTTATCCCCATCGACATAAATAGGCACTCCTTCTTTAGTCCATAGGCATAGCTTTTGATGCATCGAAGATGGAACAACACCCACTCCATGAATCCATTCTCTACCAAGCAGCAAATTATAATTTGCCTTTGAGTCAACCACAACAAACATTGTAGGCGTCATGATGGTTCCTACAGTCAATTGTAAACACAAAACTCCTTCAGACTTTGATGTCTTTCCACTAAAATCAGTAATTACCATATGATGTGGCATCAAGTCTGCTTTAGACTTCATTAATTTTCTCATCATAACCTTAGGCATCAAATTCACCGCTGCTCCAGAATCAACAAGCACTTTTCCAATGCTTACATCATTGATCAAAGCTCTGATAAACAATGGTTTCATGTGCAACTGCATCTCTTCAGTGGGTCTTTCGAATACAGCAGAATCATTTTGGAAAATTTGTTTGCCAATGTATGAATAACATATAGGTTCATCACCTATGTTATCTTCTTCATAATCCTCATCTTCCAAACCCTTTTCAAGCTATTCTGCATATTCGACAGGAAAAACAGAAACTACTGCGCAGATATCGTCCAAACTATCTGCGAAGCTTATTTCAAAGTTTTCTGTTAACAAATCATCTTCGTTTTCATCAAAACCTCCTGTCATTTGAAAGGATGGTTTTTTTCTTCAATACTTGTGCATATGAAGGATGATTCGAATTTTCCTGAACCTAAATCACTTGTGCATTCTTTGCTTGAATTGGCTTAGGTTGTGTATTAATCTTTTCAGTCATCATGTTTTGTTTTTCCTGCTCCTCAAAAGCAGCTTTCCTCATTCTCTGTGCCCTTCTCCATTGGGTTTTCGTCATTGGTGGCTTGTTACCATAATAAGGCCTTTGCTGGAAACCTTGATAATTATATTTAGGTTTAGGATATCCAGGACGAATCCACTTATTTGGAGGAACAATAGAAGATGGCATAAAAGTTCGAGGTTTCCCAGTAACATGGAAATTTGTGTGTGTAGGTTGTTTCCCATTATTCATCACATTTACTTTCTGAGGCAATTTCTCTTCTGAAATCGAACTAGATTTTGAAATTCAGCCCCCGACAGTAGGCCCGGTCTTAACTTGTCTATTTTCATTATTTTGGCCTTTCATGGCCACTGATTGGTAGTGCCTTTTCATTTTAGAATCTCGAAAGGCCTTAGCAGCTGATTTGTCAAATACTGCATGGCATGTTGGACACAATTTGATTGAAGCATCCTCAAATTTCTTCTTATTCAGAAATTCGATAAGTGATTCTCCACCCTTCGGAAAAACATCTCGAAGTTCCTGAACTTCGTTAATAGCCATTTCAGTGGCTTTCTTGACAGAATTCGAACCTTCCTCTTCAACCATATTAATGCTTGTAGGTTATGCATAGTTAGCATTCACCTGAAGTGGATCAGAGTCGATTTTCATTGTCATTGATGTTTTCTCCTCAAACTTCAATCTTCCTTGCTTAATAGCTTCTTGGATAATATCCCTGAAACGAACACAACTATTAGTCCAATATCCATATGTATGATGATACTTGCAGTATTTTCGACCTCTTCTCGGTTCTTGAGAAGGAATTTTATGATCATCACTTAGAATTATTTGCTTATCCTTAACTAATATGTCAAAGATTTGATAAGCTTTTGATATATCAAAGCCATAAGTCTTCCTAGCAAACTTATCCTTTGAATCATTATTAGTATTACCATATGATTTTAAGGATTGACAAACATCAGGAGGCCCAGGCTTAAGTTCTGCCACATGAACATCATTATCCTCTAAATCATATTCAACATCACTACCATCAGAAACTTCTAAGTATGCTATGTTATCCTTCCTTAGAAATTTCTCAGGTTTCTTGAATCTTTCCTTTTCTATCTTAAGATGTTCCGTTTGCCTTACCTTATCAGCCAATTGGGCCATATCCCTAAGTTGTTGATTGATTAACTTTTTACGAATTGAATAATCCAAACCACCTGCGGCCATTTGAACTAATTCATATTCAAGAATTAGAGTAAAACATCTTGCTTTCATTTGTCTAAACCTGTTCAAATAGTCATCTATTGACTCATTTGATGATCTCTTAATACTGATTAAGTGTTAGGACCACAGGAAACACTAGAAGGGGGGTTGAATAGTGTTTTATAATCTTTACAGATTTTTCGTGAAAACCTTTTAACAAGCAAAACTGATTTGAGAAAATTAGGTCAAGCTTCCGAAAGTGGGAAATTCAACAACTTGTTGTGCAACTCAGAAGGTTGAGTGAAAGCCTTCTTGAAATTATTTTTCTTAAAGAAAAGATTATTTTTCTGCACAGATTAATAAAACAACTTTTATTTAACCCTCCTTGGTTAGTTTAAACAGATATAGCAGCGGAAAGTAAAGAGTTGAGGGAAGAGAGAACTAAACACAGAGATTTATACTGGTTTACCCACTAACCCAGTGAGCTACATCCAGTCCCAGGGCAAACCACCACTAGATTTTCACTAATCCCGCAAGATTACAAGTATTATTTTACCACAGCCTCTCCAGGCTTAACATCAAGTATTCTTTGCTTTCAACTGCCTCTCCAGGCAACTCTTGCAGTATTCTTTGCACACCTGGCCTCTCCAGGCTCAATAAGTATTCTTTTACAGACAGGCCTCTCCAAGCTCAATGAAGTATTCTTTGTTCCACCAAGCCTCTCCAGGATCTCAGACACTTTAACAGTGTTTAAAAATATAAACTAAGTTTAAGTTTCTGAGAAACATAAACTTAGGTTCTTCTTGTACAAAGGGATAACTGAGTAAACACTTAGGATACAAAGGATAAAACTAAGTACAAGGATAGGACAGAGATAAAAATGTATAATCTAGGTTCAATCTCATCTCTGTATGAGGGATAACTTCCTCAGAGAGTTAGCTTGATAGGATGGTAAATTTATCTTATGTCGATTCTCTCTTGGGCTTGATCATTGGATATTTTGGGCTACATTCTCGCCACTTCACCATGGGTTTGGCAATTCATCTTCTGGAATTTATGGCCGCCCTGGGCTTCAATGCCGCCAATCTTCATAATCCTTCCTTGAGGCTATTTATATGTTCTGGAAATATAGCCGTTAAGGATTGGTTAGAATACCGTTGAGAAGAAATGATTAATGCTCTTAGAGCCGTTGTGAAATAACTTCTCTTTCGGTAGCTTCTGAGTTAAGCAGATTAGGTGTGTAGATATGAATTAGTTCTGACACACAACAGTTAGGCTCTTAATCTTGCTTGAGAGAGCATATAATACTTCAACAGGTTAATGCTCCTTTTCTTTCTCCTTCTCTTTACAACAGGAAGTCTTTTGTCTGAATAGAGATGAGAACGTTAGACTTTTCTTTTGTCCTGTTGTGATATTATCTTTTTTCTTCTTGATTGAGGTGCACATTTCTGATAGCATATTATAGAGATGGTACAAGAGTAGGTGTTGCAGCAGCGCTGACTCTATCTCTAACCTCTATTTGCTTTTCTGCAGTAGGCTTCCTCTTTTATGTCGAGAAAAAAAGCTTATACCAAAAATCCTTTGTTTCTTCTTGCACTGATTCAGCTTCACCATTAATAATTGCTGAGATTTGAGTCTTTTAACGCATCATTCAGATTGACTCACAGATCTTCAGAGAGTAGCATGACATCTCTGGCTTCAGCAGATCCTATCCTTCAGAGAGTCTGATCATTTTCAGAAGGTTGATCATCTTCAACAAATCTTGGCTAATCATTAGGAGAATGCTTTCAGCGAGTTCCTTTCTTCAAATGGTTGCTGCATTGTTCTTCCTTTAGAATGTTGTACTTCTTCAGCAAGTCTTGGCTCTTCAATAGAGATTTACTCTTCATTGATCTTTGCTCTTTGGTTGGTTGTTGATCTTTCAATATCTCTTATGTCTTTATTACAGCTCGCGCGGATGAATCCTTTTCTTCTTAGTAGATTCTTGTTTCTTCAACTTTCTTCGGCAGTTTTCTTTTTTCATTTAAGCTTGCACAATTGTTCTTCTTCTTCTTAACATATTCTTGTTTCTTCAGTTTAGTAGATTGATTATCTTCAGAGAATTGCTTCTGCGGGTTTTCCTGAAATACAAAGAAAAGTACCTTTCTCAGTAGAACTTGTTTCTATACAGTCTAATTTATTAATCATTAAAACCAAGGATAATGAGTCTTGAATCTAAATTCAATTACTTAAATTAATTCTGAGACTCAACACTAAGTCCATAAGAGTAACCTTAGTTTCCCCTCTAAAGAATTGTTCATGAAAACTTCTTTCTAACTAATTCCACGTGTGGATCGAATTAAGGGAAAGGGTTGTAAACCAAGTGAAAGCATTTTTGGTTAATGAACTAGGAAAATACTTCATTTTCAATTCCTCATTATTAGCCAAATCACCTGCTTCGATTTGATATCGAGCAATGTGTTCGATGGTAGATTCTACCCCTTCACCAGCAAACTTAGTAAATTTAGGGACTTTCCATCCCCTAGGTAATTCAGTTTGTAAAACCATTTAGGTGAAAGGAGATACTACATAGGGATGATTTGCAAATCCTACATTAAACCCATGTCTATTTAGGACTTGTTCTACAATTCCAACAAAATTCTGTTGCCCCCTAAGTTATTTGCCCTTATCCTTTCTAGGATTTCATCAGCATTCTGATTTCTATTTAAAACAACTCTAGGAGCATTTTCTTCCCTATTTTCAATGGTACCATAGGATTTGGCACTTGATTGTTTTGATCCCCTTGATTTATTGGAGGATCATTATTAGCCACTTGTCTTATAATAGGATCTGCAGGAGCCCCAAACACATATGCAATCCTTGCCATTTGCCTAGCCAACGCATTATAATTAGTGTTAGTTGTCTGGATCAATGGGTTAAATATTGTGGCCATTTGTTATGTCAACATATTCATCATTTCATGATTGCTTTCATCCATTTGTTGTCTTAATGTTTGCAAAGTAGAGTTAGTAATGAATGAAGATGAACTTCCTACAAAAGGATTAAAAATTGGTCCATGGTTTGCAAGAGGAACCATTGTTGGACCAATTGTTGACATTGTTGGTTGGGCCATCCCAGTACTTGGGACAAAACCATAAGGTAATCCATACATAGGATTGTCATTCTGAGACATAGAAACATGATTAGAAACGGGGACAGTAGGCACAACTTGACTCACAACCAGGTTTTCTAGCAAAGTTGTAGAGGCAACTTGGTCTCTATTGACACTACTATTTCCATTACCCTCATTATTATCATTATTGTTCACTGACTCATTTGCTTGGGGTGGTGGACTCCAAGAAATTGCAGTTGTATCCCTATTATTGTTTCCACTTCCTACTTGCCTTGCGTTATTAGCCATTTGAACAGATATTGTTCTACCACTTCTCAAACGCATGCAAGATCATTATTTTAGAAAATGATAACACGCTACTTTTGGCAATTTTGTCCCACCGGGTATGCCAATTTGTTTGTGGTGATAAAAGTTAATCTCGAAAGAGTCACTTTTAAACACTTTGATTCTAAGAACAATCTGGGGACTAGAATCTGGTCCTCTTACGGGACTCTTTTAAAAAGTAGGTTTATAGTGTTTTCACTTTGAAGAATTTTCAAAAGATCTTGTTTCTCAAAAAGTTTGATACAAAATGATTCAGAATTCCATCAAGTAAAACTCTGATTTGAAGTTTTGAGAATTAGAAATAACAGAATTTCAAAGAAGTGAGAACAGAAAATTTAAAAGAAAGAAAGGAAAAATGCATTGAATGTAAATTGAAGAACAAAGTAAAAGAAAAGAAAACAGAAGAACAATATGAAAGAATTTGCATTAATGAAAAAAGTGGATGGAATCACATACTGTTACTCCTTGTAACCTTTTTAGTCGCTGACAGATTGGACTTTTAGGTGTTTCAGAGTTTAGTACAAATGATTTTCCAACCCCTATTACAGGAAAAGTTCACCTATTTATAGTTTTCCATCCTAACGGCTAACTAATGTACATGTGACACATCATCAATCTCTATGTGTTGGCAGCCTGCATGAATGCCACGTCTTCTGCTAACCAGAAACTGCTTTCTTTCATTTGAACTTTTACAAATGCTCTACTAAAATGTTGACATCTGTCTTGATCAATAGATTTCAGTAACTTCTATTAACTGCTTTCCTTGTCCTTCTGTTTGCTTGAACAAATTTTTCTTTGGTTCAGATATCTTCTAAATCTTCATTCACCTTGTTTTCGATTTGTCTATCTTGGAGAATCAAAAATCCTTTTTCGATTTCTTGAACTATCTGCCTTTCGATTTTCTTACTTGTTATAATCGAATGCATCTTCTAAATTTCTTCAACACATAGCCTTTTCTGTTGGCATTTGACTCACTGAATAGTTCCTGATTTCGAAGCTTGACTGTGTTTCAATATGTGCCATGTGTCAATTTCTGTTTGGCTGAACCAAAGGTCATGTAGACCACCGTCCATCGTCCACTCAACCTCATTATGAAGGTGTTTGTGATTGGACTAATTAAGAGGCTCATTTATGAACCTTCAATCCTTTTGCTCTTATAAATAGGAGCTTCATTTGGACTTTCCTTTCATACTTTCTCATTTTTTTCTCTTCTTCTCTTCTAATTCCTTAAAAAATATGGAGAAGTCTATGCCTTTGGCTACTGCGTTCAACCCAATTTTAAGTGATTTCATTTTGGATCAGGTTGACGAAGTAGCCAAAGCTTTAGGCTTTTTCAACCTTTCTTTTTGAAGATTTTCTTTTATGTTGAACGTAGTAGCCAAATACTGATTCATTCAACAATGAATGAATCTGTTTACTTCTTCCCAACGCAGGCATTTAATTACACTCCCAAGCACCAAGGTTGTTCGATCAAAGTCAACAAAATGCCTGTACCCTAGTGGCTCAATCAAAGCTTGTGGAGGAGGAAGAGGAAGATGAGGTCTGGAAGACAGGAGTCAAGTACATCCTGTAGTTTAGGATAGTTTCTTTTCTAATGTTTAGAACACATAAGATAGTTTCTTTTCTAATGTTTAGAACACATAGGATAGTTTCTTTTCTAATATGTATTTTCAATGTATTTCGAACTCTATGTAATTCGAACTTGGATTATGAATAAATAAAAGAACTATCTTTTTCTCTTCTGAACACTTGAAATCCTTTGACTTCGAATTTATTCTATCTTCCTTTTTCGAGTTTAAGGAATTTCCCTTGTATCAAGTTACTTTAACCAAGGACTTTTAACCTTTCAAGTTCATCAATAAATTAGAATTTCTAACTTCTTTCCTTTGAACTCGAAACCTTACACTCTTTGAGACTTAGTTTTTCTTTTCACTTCTTCTAAAAGAAACTTCTTCTAATCAAATCAAGATTAATCATTCTGACTTTGTAGAAGACTTATGACCTTGTGAAATTCGAAGTACTTGAAATTCTAATACCAACAATATCTAAATTACATATTCTCCTAATCCACATGCCTTATGTTGCAAGCACCTCTGCCAAGGGACAGTTTGACTGATTGATGTGTTGATAGTGTGGGTCAAGGTATAACTCGCCCGACACTGTATATAGCCCCCCAAGGTTTTAGCTTTAGGAGGGAAGTAGCTTTTATGAAGAAATATACATGTAAGCCGAGATATAATTCGGCCATCACGACACAACAAGTATCCTTCACAAAAAACAGTCTATTCGAATTAGGTAAAACCATTACAAGAATTGAAATTCTTCCTTCGAGTATTTAGCATAAATTAATAGAACTACAAATAATGAAATATGCAATTTAATGTTTGTCTAACCAACATAAAGAAAATCGTTGTATTGTTATGCATAATATATTTAATTAACCTTTTGTTAAATTTTTATATATTGGTTCAATGTAGAAATTAATGCTTATCCACATCATCTTGAGATTTTTAAAGGTTTTGCAAAAGACCATTGGGAAACTAAACCACACACACAGACAGACACACACATATATGAAAGATGCAGTATATAACAATATTATAAAAATTTTAACAAAGTACTATTACACACCCCTTATGACATATATTTGAACAAAAAACTAAGAGTTGTCATCAATATTTGCCTACACTAATCTACAATTACCACAACAATCTCAAATGATCCTTGACATTTAATTTGTCAAGACAAACCCCATGCTATGTCATATCGGGCCAACAATCCAGTGCGACAAATACATTAAACTCAAAAGGAAATAGACTAGGAAGTCACAGAATATACATGGATCAAATATAGAGAAAATAATTAGTGAGGATAATAGTGTAAAAGAAAGCAAAGTATAGGCAAAGCCTATTTCTTCTAGGAGAACACTAATAAAAAGGACCTATCAATTAAATCAATATCACAACAAAATCTTCGTATGAAGAAAACAACTTCATTGATACAAACTCCAATTTTCCCCCAAAAAGGTAGAATAATAGAAAGAAGTTACTTGTTTCTCTTTTTGTCGAAAAAACTATTGGGATATGGATGAAATAGAATTGTATAAAGGATTAAGCTTCCCATTTTTATAAAACACCATTATATGTTTTTTCCAATGAAACATCTCGTTTTTTCTCATTAGGAACAATAAACATTTATCGTAAAAAAAAACAATAAACATTCAATATAGTCAATAAGACCATTTCCTAGAAATTAATTAGAAATTAGCTAAATCACATAACTTTGCCAATTAGCTAGAAACCTGGGTAGAATAATATTCAAATGCCATCAAATGAACCATGTAGATACAAGTATCATTGAAGAAATATTTAAAATACAGGTACAAGCTCAACAATGATTAAAATTAATTTAGCTTATCTAAAAAAAAGAATTACCAAAGAATTAACCTATATCTTAAATTACTATGAGCCTTAAAAGTAAACTATATAATGTAATCAAACCAGAAGAGAGTGATCCTTGTGGCATGGGTGAGTTTCTTAATCTGCTAGTTGAAACTTAAATCTAGTATAATTTGGTTTCATGCGCGCAGTTTATCTCCTCCCTGGTAAGAGTTCCCAAAACTTGAAATAAAAATAATTGAGTTGCAATTTTTAATGACTGTTTTGTGGAAACAGTGAATTACAAAAATATTATATATATCATTAGGACAATACTAAAACTAGCCAGAGAAATCTAAATTACAAAATGTATATATATAAATGAAATTTTCTTTTATTTATTCTATCTCAATCAAAAGAAGAGTAAATCAAACATTAAAAAGCATCTTTCCACTCAAGAGTAGAAATTACTACAAAAAAACAAGACAAATTATGACATTAACCTGCAAGAGAGACAACCACCTTAAGCTAGATACTAAAAATAAACATGAGAAAAGTCAAGATAGGGAGCATGGAAAGCACTAGGATGTAGGCAATCTTTTCCTTAAACACCGGTTTGAAGATGGGGAAGGTGTCACCATTGTTGATGAAAAATACGAATAAGAAAAAATAGGAGCATTCTAATGAAGTGACAAATGATGTTGAGTAAGAAGCTGAGGATGAAGATAAGAATGAAGTTGAATAGGAAGCACATGAGATCAGTAACAATGCACATTGTTGCTTTAAAGAGTGGTGTTGTGGGAAACTTGCAACCTACAAAGAGAGTAAGATGAAGGCGGAGAAAGGAGGGAGACATAATCATTTTTTGTTTGCGTGTTTTCTCACAAATGAAGGGAATAAAATATTTTGGTGGGCCCTAGGCTCACACTTTTCTCACTTCTCTATTTTTCAGTTTCATCGAAATAAGGGGACGACACTTTTTAATTCTGTTTTTCCCTTTCTCATTTTTCTTGCATCTGTTTTCATGCAAATCAAACACAGTGTAAGTGATGATTCATTTTCCTTAAAATTTCTGACACGATCTAGGGCTCATTTATTTATTAAAAAAACAAATGATTTTATGCTAGTCTTTTCATATTTTTTTATAAACTATTATTTTTACCTTAGAAAAAAATATTAAAACACTTTTTAAGATTTTTATTTTCTAGAAAAGCTTATATAATTATTATCAAATTCTAAAACAAATTTTAATTAAAAATATTCTTCCTTAAAATGGTCTATTCTAGATCATTACACTGAGTCATACATTTACTTTATATCTACAAAGATCTTGACTAGACCAACTTAGCTTAATTACATCAATGGTCCTCGAGAAAATAATCATGATTTCATCTTTATATAGGTATGATTTTCTCTCTTTTCTTAATTTACCCAGAAGAATTTATTGAAAATTGTCACGGGAAAACATAAGAAAGGAGTTGTATTGTATTTTTCTAAAACTTTTTCGCAAACGAGAACTTTTAAAGAGATGGTTAAAGCTATCAAATGAAGGATTTGTTAACGTTTTCCAAATATCCATTTAAAGTCATGAAACATTGTTTTAAAATTTGGTTGAAAAACTTCCTTTAAAGAGTACGAGAGTTTTTCATTCCACAAATTTACTCCATGTTAATTAACTAAAAACATAACAGAATAGCTTAATAGATAAATGAAGAAAAATCACACATAAAGTTTATATTGGTTCACTCTCATATTGAGAGCTACGTGTAACATCCCAAATTATTAAATTTTTCATCGATTGAAATTAGGAATGGAATAGGTTTTATAACATAAAGATAGGCTTGAGGGGGAGGGAATTGAATTAGGATCAAAGAAGAGAGAAAACTAAGTTTTTGGGGGCCGATATGCTCGCTCAGCTTGTGCCCAAGCGCAACCTATGCGAGGATATCAGCAAAGTTGCAAAAATCCCACTCTAGTTTACTCGCTCAGGCTGAGCTTGAGGGCAGCCTGAGCGCAAAAAACAGAGATCAATTTGAGAAATTCAGCTCAGGCTGAGCTTGAGTGCAGAAAACAGAGAGGAATTGGGGAAATTCAGCTCAGGCAGTGCCTGAGCGCAGCCTAAGCGCAGATTCGCACTCTACTTTTTCTTTCTTGCGCTCAAGCTACACCTGAGCGAGCCCTGAGCGCAAGATCGTTTTAAGCCCTTTTAAGACTTTAATGATGGGGTTTCTAAATCATTCCCTTTTCTTTCCCTTTCCATTTTAGAGTGAGAAAGAGAGGTTCTAGAGAGAGACGTCCATAGAAGCTAGAAGGAGGCTCTAACCAAAAGGCTCTTCACCCTCAATCTTCTCCATCCCTTCTCCTCCTCCCTTTTTCTCCATTGAGGTGAGTATGATTCACATCACACTCATTGATTGGTTTTTTCTTGTATGCTCCCCTTTCTCCTATTCCTTTTCTTTACCTCTCATGAATGCTTGTGACTATGATATTATAATGTGGTTGTTACCTTGAATATTGGTATTATGGTGTGAGAATATGTACAAGGGAATTGTTCCCCAAGTTAGGGTTTTTCCCTCTGTTATGTAAGTATGCTATTATTATATGACTTCTTGCACCCATGGAGTTGAGCATTCTATTTTTGGCCTTTTGGCCAAGTAATTGACTTGTAAAACAATTTTGGCTTCGGCCCAATTAAATCTATGAAGAACTAGAATGAGATTCAGTTATGATTCAAGGCTTGAGGGATTAGTACTAGGGGTGTAAGTGGGTTCGGGTTGACCCTCCAACCCGGTCAACCCGACACGAACCAAACAGAAAAAAATGGGTTGGGTTGGGTCTCGGGTCGGGTCGGGTAATTTGGAGAATAAACCGAGCGACTTTGGTTCGGGTATCGGGTTGCAAATTTTATTGCCCGAGCAACCCGAACCCAAACCGGTGTATAGCATTAAGGGGTATTATTTTGTTTTGCGAGACTCAGATTCATTTTATGCCCTAGCCGTCACTCACCCAGTCTCCCTCACTGCCTCACGCCCTAACAGAATCACTCACGCCTCACCCTCACGGCCTCCTGCTCCTCGTCTCGTTGTCGCCGGCTCGCCGCTGTGGCCGTCACCGTAACCGGAGTCCTATTCGTCTTCCCCAAAGCCGAGCATCGTCATCACTTCTCAGGTAAGGGTGTTTTTTCCAGATTTGTTCTCCTCCTTTCATCGTTATTGATTCCTATCTTGATTAATGATTTCTTTCTTCTTCTATTGCACAGATTCATCGTTCTCACTGTTTATTGTTCATCGTCGTTGTTTATTGCATAGATTCATCGCAGAGAGGGGTAAGTGGTTTGATTTTGGTTTGATATACTCAGAACATAACCGATCTACCCTGTTATAATGTTGGTATTGGGACGCTGTTTAGGCTTGTGCGTAGTGCTCTGTTGTAGGGACTAGGCAGTTGTGCTAGTGCTCTAGGTTCAGTGACACCTTTGACAAAAATAACAGGTCTTAAAAATCTAGATAAATTTATCAAGCAGTTAATGCAATAGTAATAATAAGATAAAAAAGGTAATTGAAATCAAAAGAAAGAATAAGAGAGTCAATTTAAGAAAAATATCTAATTGTTAGATGCTATAAGCATAAGAATCAATTTTGTTTATGAACATGCAAGGGAAGGGACTAAGTTATATATAGTGTAACTGTTCAGAATTCTGATGGGTTTTACATTTGATTTGTGTTTGAGTTTTATGGTTTTGTCTATCCTTTTTCAATTGGGTGTTGTTAGCATTTAAGATGCTTCATTTTTTCAATGTCACGAATAGGTTTTACATTTAAGATGCTTCAGAATAATAAAAAACACATTGTTGACTAATAGGTTTTTCACAGAATTTGGGTTTGGTATATTCAAGTTCTAACACATTAACATACTCAATGTTTATTACAATATGGAATGAGTTGAAAGTTGAAGCCAAATTAATCTAGTCCCACAAAGGCTGATTCTTTTCATTTTGAATGTGTGTTAATGAGTCAATTTAATTGATTCTTTTTTTTAGTATTACTTCAATTAATTAATCATTAATAATTTGGTGGCAGTATATATAACAATTTATGCCTGACTCATGTTTTTTTAATTCTTTCAGAATAGCAGGAGGAATGAAGGAGGATGCTTATTGTTACTGTTATAAGCTTATGCTTGTTGTTAGGCCTGTGTGTTTATGCTTACTGTTTGGGATATTTTGCTTGTTATAAGCTTACTGTTATAGCTTATTGTATATTGTTTAGGAAATTATGTGGCTCTTTTATTACCTCACTGTAATAACCTTATTGTCTTAAACTTAATTGTTTAGTTGTATTTTTACTTAATATGTTGCTTGGGACATATTATGATATTAAACATTGCCAATTCAACAACCAGTGTAACTCACTAACTTCTATCAATTTTAGGAATGCATTAAGAATGTTGATTTGAATTTGTTGCTTATGCAGTAACAACACGGAATGGATCAGACATCCAAAAATATTTTTTCTGATTTTTCAATGTTTTTTTTTTCTGATTTTTCAGTGACTAGGAATAAAATAATATTTTTTAATTCAAACCTGAGACCCGACCCGAACCAACCCGTTTTAGGTCGGGTTGGTTCGCTTCGGGTTGAACAGTGAAAAAACGCAGAATCGAACCAACCCAAACCGAGTTGCTTTCATTGGTTCGGACACAATTCTTCCTCCAACCTGACCCGAACCGACCCGTTTACACCCCTAATTAGTACCCTAAGATTAAGGGTGATTAGTACCCAGGGTGATTACTACCCAGTGGTGGTGATTAGTGCCCAAGGAAGACATTCCTTGTAGTCTGAGCTCAGGTCTAGCAACACAGTTATTAAGTGAAAAGAACCTGTCGGTCGGGTTATGCCGGTCAAGTGCATTCATGTTTATGATAGAGATTACGTTAAGTTATTAAGTATTGCAATGTCGATATTGTGTCTGTGCATCATTTTCCTGTGAATCCCTACATTGCATGTTGCATTGTTATATTCACTAAGACTTTCTGTCTCACCACACGCTTCATGGACCACATTTTAGATGCGCGGGTACCTCCATGCACAAGCTCGTGAGCTAGAAGCTTGGAGTGGCTATCATGTTTTGTTGTGGTTTACAGGATTCTTATTCGTACTTGTTAGGTCCCAATGATTGTATTTCGATGTATAGATTGTATATTTTGTGAGGATATGACCGTACATGTATGATTCCTTAGTACCCCTTTTATCAGGACACATGTATGGGGGTATCTTCCACCCATTACTATGTATATCGCAGTTGTAGCCATGATGGCATTATGAAATTTATGTATTTATTATTTCCAGTCATATATCATTTAAGTGAGCATTGGTAACTTGAATTATATATGATTATGCTTTCCGATATCTAAATGGCACAAAATAATTTCATGAATTCGAGATTTGGTTTCCAACGGACTAAAATCCTCAGATTAGGAATTAGGACGTTACATTTTGGTATCAGAGCAATGCAATCCAATTGGACTGTGGAATTTGTTTGTCTTATGAAGTTAGCTATTACCTTTATACATTATTATAAAATTGAGAGACTGATCACCTGGATGTTTTATTAATGATGTGTAGAGAATCATGGCTGGCCGAGGAAGGGGTAGAGCCAGGACCAATCCTCAGACCTCCTCACCTCAGAGTTCTACCACAGACCCTATAGCTGCAACAATTCATGTGATGTCTCAGATGACGGGGCAGCAAGCTGTAGCGGTAAGGCAGCATGCGGCGGCCAATACCGCCATGCTCCAAGTGTTAGCTCGATGACCAGGACCTCCACCCCCTGTAATGGTGATGGATCCGTTTGTCCAGGGCTTGGCTGAGTTCAGAAAACATCACCCTCTAACCTTTCTCGGAGCCTATGATCCTGAGGCAGCAAACTCCTGGCTAAACGCCATGAATAAGATTTTTGAGGTCAAGTTCGGACGACTTCAAGGTCCGCTTTGCCACGTACAAGTTGCAGGGTGAAGCGGAGACCTGGTGGAAGAGTGCCAAGCTAAGAGCAATAGTAGTGGAGACCCCTTTCTCTTGGGACGGATTTTAGGCCCTGTTTTTGGAGAAATATTTTCCCGAGCCAGACAGGAAGCAGAAGGAGATGGAGTTCTTACAGCTTAAGCAGGGTACCTTGTCGGTGGGCCAATATGTGGCAAAATTCGAAAAGCTCTCTAAGTATCACACCCTCCTCCTAGCCCATCCCAATGAAGGGTGGAAGTGCTCCCACTTCGAGTCTGGCCTCAGACCCGAGATTAAGAGAGTGGTGGCCACTTTCCAGCTGAGGGAGTTCCCCGCTTTGGTCACCAAATGCCTGGTGGTGGAACAAAGCTTGGTGGAGGAAGCGCCTAAGCCCGCTGCTAGGGCTTGGGTGGATGGCAAGAGGAAGCGGAAAGATGCACCCACAGGAAAGAACACCCAGACGCCTTTTCAAGGGTGCAAGGGCAAGAAACATGCACTCTCATCCACTCCTAGCAGTCCCACTTGCCCCAAGTGCGGCAAGAGCCACAGAGGTGAATGCTAGGCGGGTCAGCGCCTATTTTCTTCTGCAAGACGCCGGGTCACATGCGGCACGAGTGCCCAAATAGGAAGGAAGCTCCTAAACCCCAAGCCACCGGGAGAGTTTACACTCTCAGTGCTGAGACAGTTGCTTCAGCCGATAATCTAATTAAAGGTACGTGCACCTTAGGAGGTATCCCGGTAATTGTACTTTATGATTCTGGAGCTACTCATTCATTCATTTCGCATGATTGGGTGAAGAACCTGAAATTGCATGCTACTCCTTTACCCTATGACTTAAATGTAATTACTCCAACCAATGAGGCAATTTCCCACTTCCCTTGTGTGTTTTAGGTGCCCCATTGTTGTACAAGGGAAGACCTTCGAGATTGATTTGATTTGTTTGCCTTTGAGGGGTATAGATATAATCCTTGACATGAACTAGTTGTCCCAGAACCAGGTTATGCTCGATTGTTTCAACAAAGAGGTTGTATTTCCAACTCTCCCTCCTCTTTCGGGGGGAGAAAACCACTAATACTTTTGTCAAGTGTTACCCAAGTGTCTAAAGGCCTAACTGATGGTAGTAGTTGTTTTATCTTATTACTTTCCTCAACTCTAGAATCTTGTGTTGATCTAAGCAGTGTAGCGACAGTTAGGGAGTTTCGAGATGTTTTCCCTAGTAAGGTAACCACTTTGCCTTCGGATCGAGAGATAGAGTTTACCATTGACTTGCTACCGGGCACAGGGCCCATATCCAAGGCACCCTATAGAAGGTCCCCACTAGAGCTCAGTGAACTTAAGACCCAATTAGAAGACCTTATAGCCAAGAGGTTCATTGGGCCTAGTGTGTCGCCCTGGGGAGTGCTAGTGCTCTTAGTGAAGAAGAAGAATTAGGAGTATGAGTTAGTGTGTAGACTATAGGTAGCTAAATAAGGTTACCATTAAGAATAAGTTCCCTCTACCCAGGATAGATGACCTTTTAGATCAACTTAGAGGGGCTTCGGTCTTCCCTAAGGTAGATTTGAGATCTGGTTATCACCAGATCAAGATTAGGGTTGAGGACATACCCAAGACTGCCTTTAGAACTAGATATGGGCACTATGAGTATTTGGTGATGCCTTTCAGCTTAACCAATGCTCCTGCCGTATTCATGGATTACATGAATCGGATTTTCCGGCCCTACCTTGATCAATTTGTCATTGTGTTCATCGATGACATCTTGATATACTCCCGGAGCTTAGAAGAGCATGAGCAGCACCTTAGGGTTGTCTTAGGGATTTTGAGAGAGAAGAGGTTGTTCGCTGACCCAGAGAAGTGTGAATTTTGGATGGACCGGATCCATTTCTTAGGACATGTGATCTCTAGGGAAGGTGTGTCTGTTGACCCAAGTAAAGTAGAAGCCATCCTTGAATGGGAAAGGCCTAAGACCATTACAAAAATTAGGAGCTTTCTAGGATTGGCCGGCTACTTACGGAGATTCATCAAGGGATTCTCCCAGCTCGCCTTGCCTCTCACAAGATTGACTCGTAAGGGTCAAGCCTTTGTGTGGGACGAGAAGTGTGAGAGGAGCTTCTTAAAGCCCAAGGAGAGGTTGACTACCGCCCCGGTACTTGTGTTACTGGATTTGTCCAAGACCTTTGAGGTCTATAGCGATGCTTCTGGGAAGGGGCTGGGGTGTGTATTGATGCAAGATGGAAGAGTAGTAGCCTATGCTTCTAGGCAGTTGAGACCCCATGAAGAGAACTACCCCCACCCATGAATTAGAGCTAGCGGTTGTGGTTTTTGCCCTCAAGGTTTGGAGGCATTACCTTTACGGTGTGAAGCTTGAGGTCTTTAGTGATCATAAGAGCTTGAAATACCTCTTTTATCAGAAGGAGCTCAACATGAAGCAGAGGAGATGGGTGGAGTTTCTCAAGGACTATGATTTTGAGTTGAAGTACCACTCGGGCAAAGCCAATGTAGTGGCTGACGCCCTCAGTAGGAAGTCCCTCCATGTATCCTCTATGATGGTGCATGAGATAAGCTTGCTGGAGGAGTTTAGAAATCTAAGCCTTAATGTTAAGGTCAGAGAGTGTAGTTTAAGGATATACAGGCTGGAGGTCACCAGTGAGCTTAGAGCTCTGATTAGGGAGACCTAGAGTTCGGACTTAAACCTCGAAGATAGGAAAGGGCAACTAGGTTTCTTGGAGTTAGAGGATGGGATGATTCTCTTCCAAGGGAGAGTTTGTGTCCCTAACGGGGGTAGTCTTAGGCAACAAATTCTAGAGGAGACCCATGGGGACAAGCTTTCAATACATCTTGGCACTATCAAGATGTATCAGGATTTAAAGAGGATGTTTTGGTGGGATGGCATGAAGAGCGGGATAGCAAAGTTTGTCTCTAGATGTTTGGTATGCCAACAAGTCAAGATTGAGCACCAAAAACCCTCAGGTACCCTTTTACCTTTAGAGATCCTTGAGTGGAAGTGGGAAAGTATAGCCATGGACTTTGTGATAGGGCTACCTCAAGTCCAGGCGGGTTTCAATGCCATCTGGGTCATTGTGGACCGGCTGACGAAGTCGGCCCATTTCCTACCAGTTAGGAATACATATCCCGTGAGTAAGTTAGCAGACCTTTATGTCAGGGAGATAGTTAAACTCCAAGGCACTCCCTCTAGCATTATCTCAGATAGGGACCCCAAATTCACCTCTAGGTTTTGGAGTGCGCTCCATCAAGCCTTCGGGACTAAACTCAGGTTTAGTACCGCTTACCACCCTCAGACCGACGGTCAGTCTGAGAGGACCATCCAGACCTTGGAGGATATGCTTAGAGCTTGTGTGTTAGAGGAGCAGGGTAGTTAGGATAGGTACCTGCCCCTCATAGAGTTTGTCTACAATAACAGTTTCCATAACAATATTGGCATGGCACCCTATGAGGTGTTGTACAATAGGAGGTGTAGATCTCCATTGTGTTGGAATGAGGTGGGTGAGAGAACTCTATTGGGCCCAGAGCTAGTGCAGGAAAAAACCGAAAAGATCAGAGTCATTAGGGAAAAGCTTGTTACTGCCCAAAGCCGGCAGAAAAGCTATGCTGACAAGAGAAGAAAAGATTTAGAGTTTGAGGAAGGGGATCATGTGTTTTTAAAAGTAACTCCCGTCGTAGACATTGGACGAGCCATAAAAGCCAAAAAGCTCAGCCCTAGATTTATTGGCTCGTTCCAGATCCTGTAGAGGGTTGGCCCTCAGGCCTACAGGATAGCCCTACCGCCTCACCTATCCCGCACCCATGATGTATTCCACATTTCCCAGCTCAGAAAGTATATTCCTGATCCTTCATACATCATTAGCTCTGAATCGGTACAGTTGAGGGAGGACCTCCCAATCCCCGCTAGACCTTCTCGGATTATCGACCGGAGTGTCAAGACACTGAGGAATAAGACAATTCCCTTGGTGAAGGTGCTTTGGGAGGATCAGTCTTTAGAGGAAGCCACTTGGGAGAAGAAGGATGACCTTCGTTCTCAATTTCCAGAGTTATCCCTTTGAGGTAAGCTTTGCTTTATGTTTTATTAGCCAATTTTGGGGACAAAACTGTCTTAAGGGGGGTAGAATTGTAGCATCCCAAATTATCAAGCTTTTCATCGATTGAAATTAGGAATGGAATAGGTTTTATAACATAAAGATAGGCTTGAGGGGGAGGGAATTGAATTAGGATCAAAGAGGAGAGAAAACTAAGTTTTTGGGGGCTGATATGCTCGCTCAGCCTGCGCCCAAGCGCAGCCTGAGCAAGGATATCAGCAAAGTTGAAAAATCCCACTCTAGTTTACTCGCTCAGGCTGAGCTTGAGCACAGAAAACAGAGATCAAATTGAGAAATTCAGCTCAGGCTGAGCTTCAGCGCAGCCTGAGCGCAGAAAATAGAGAAGAATTGGGGAAATCCAGCTTAGGTCACGCCTAAGCGCAGATTCACGCTCTGTTTTTTCTTTCTTTTGCTCAAGTTACGCCTGAGCGAGCCCTGAGCGCAAGATCGTTTTCAGCCCTTTTAAGACATTAATACTTTGGTTTCTAAATCATTCCTTTTTCTTTCCCTTTCCATTTTAGAGTGAGAAAGAGAGGTTCTAGAGAGACATCCATAAAAGCTAGAAGGAGGCTCCAACCCAAAGGCTCTTCACCCTCAATCTTCTCCATCCCTTCTCCTCCTCCCTTTTTCTCCATTGAGGTGAGTATAACTCACACACTCACACTCATTGATTGGTTTTCTCTTGTATGCTCCCCTTTCTCCTATTCCCTTTCTTTACCTCTCATGAATGCTTGTGACTATGATATTATACTGTGGTTTTTACCTTGAATATTGGTATTCTGGTGTGAGAATATGTACAAGGTAATTGTTCCCCAAGTTAGGTTTTTTCCCTTTGTTATGTAAGCATGCTATTATTGTATGACTTCTTGCACCATGGAGTTGAGCATTCTATTTTTGGCCTTTTGGCCCAGATATTGACTTGTAAAACAGTTTTGGCTTCGGCCCAGCTAAATCTCTGCAGAACCAGAATGAGATTCAGTTATGATTCAAGGCTTGGGGGATTAGTACCCAAAAATTAAGGGTGATTAGTACCCATTCGTGGTGATTAGTGCCCAAGGGAGACGTTCCTTGTAGTCTAAGCTCAGGTCTAACTACATAGTTATTAAGTGAAAAGAACCCGTCGATCGGGTTATGCCGGTCAAGTGCATTCATGTTTATGATTGGGTTACGTTAAGTTATTAAGTATTGCAATGTCGATTTTGTGTTTGTGCATCATTTTCCTGTGAATCCCTACACTGCATGCTGCATTGTTATATTCATTGAGACTTTCTGTCTAACCACACGTTTCGTGGACCACATTTTAGAAGCTTGGAGTGGCTATCATGTTTTGTTGTGGTTTATAGGATTCTTATTCGGACTTGTGATAAGTTCCAATTATATGATATATTCTTGTATTTTTACTGCACTTATCAAGGGTAAAATAGTAATTTATGCCCCAAAATAATCCATTTTTATTAATAATTGTAATAATTGTGTTTATTTAATTTGAATTTGATGCTATTTTAATAGAAAATCTGTTGATTTGGCAGATTTATGAGAGAGATTTAAATGAGAAAAGACATCATTATTTGAGGATAGGATCTGCAGATTTGAAGTTTAAATGAGAGCAAATAAAGATAAGATCAACAGCCATTTAAACAAGGATTCTGCGGATAAGCTTCCCAATTTAAATTCAAAGTCAACATAAACACAGAATCAAATAAAAAAGAGGGAAACAAGGAAAGCCAAGCAAACAAGGATAAGATCAGGAAGAGATAAGCTGAAAAAGAGGAAATCAAGGAAAGTTGGAATGTGTATCACGCTCCACCTGCGCTGAGGGTAGGTGGAGCGCAGCATTAAAAGTCCATTCTGGATCCTGCGCTTCAAAACGCGCTGAGCGCTGGATGAAGTGCATGATACGGATAAGTTTTTCAAACAGATTTCAAATCAGATTCCTTCCAGATTTCAGATAGCTTTCCTTCATCTATAAATAGGACCCTTTGTACAGATCATAGGTATGCAGAGAGCTTTGAGGCAGAGTTTTGAGTAGAGAGCCTGAGATTGAGGAGAGTTTTAGAGAGACGGCAGAGCGGTGCTAGGATTGAAGAAAAGCATGACAATTTCTTCATTGGTCTATATGGCTACCGTGCGTAGCTAAACTCTCCAATTGGATTGAATGTAGTTGATTCAATCCCCAAATGTATGTGAATTCTCTTTATTATTTATGAATCCCTATTCTATAATATTGGTTCTTTTATACTTTACTTAATGCGTAACTTCCGCCTTTGTGCCGGAGTTATAGGTTAGTTTTATAGGATACAGGTGACAGATGGTTCTATAAGATTAACAGTGAGTTTGGGGGAGCCTGGGCCAAAGGAAACTTAAATTATGATTGGTAAAAGTACTCATAGTAATCGCTATAGGAATATAGGGGGAATCGATGATTAAAGAATTGGAATGTGACAACCTCTTCATAGTAGTCCTTATAGAAACATACGATGAATTGATAGTGTTAACGAACGGAAAGTTAGAACAATCAAGCCAGGGTAATTTGTCGCTTTGGAGAACCCGCATGAATTATTTCTGAGTATCTCGTGATATGGGGAACCGACATGGGATAATATAGTTTGGCTAGGATATTATAGAAATATATTCATAATTAATATAGGAATTCACATATGTAATGGGTGCGATGATACGAAGTTCAATCCTCATCCAAGTAACGTTATCTTACCTTATCCCTATCATCTCATTTATTTTATGCAATTTACTTTCTGCACAACAATAATCATCAAAAATAGTTTCTCACTTGATAGTCTGATCACTAATAAATACGAAGTGAACCGTTCCCTGTGGATACGATAATTCATACTTACTATTATACTGCTGGAATTTTGGTACGCTTGCCTAAATCCCATCAACTTGTTAGGTCCCAATGATTGTATTTCGATGTATAGATTGTATATTTTGTGAGGATATGACCGTACATGTATGATTCCTTAGTACCCCTTTTATCAGGACACATGTATGGGGGTATCCTCAACCCATTACTATGTATATCGCAGTTGTAGCCATGATGGCATTATGAAACTTATGTATTTATTATTTTCAATCATATATCATTTAAGTGAGCGTTGGTAACTTGAATTATATATAATTATGCTTTCCGATATCTAAATGGCACGAAATAATTTTAGAAATTCAAAATTTGGTTTCCAACAGACTAAAATCCTCGGATTAGGAATTAGGACGTTACACTACGTATAAGGGTGTTCATATCCAATCCAATCCAACACAAACCACAAGAGCCGAAATATTTTTATTGGATTGGATCCGTTTTTGGATCCCATGTTGAAAATCAATCCAATAAAATCCTAACTAAACTTATATACACATATATTATTTTATTTGTAAAATTATACACACACACACACACACTCATATGAGTATATATTTATGAAATTACGTATACTAATATACTTTTGTATAATTTTATTATCTAATATCACATTAATATCTCTACAAATATATCAAAACCAATGGGGGTTGGTTCTAATGGAATATGCTTGATTCCCCTTAAGCAAGAGGTCTCGGGTTCGAGTCTTGTAGATGGAAAAAATCTCCGCTTGGAGAGCTAGCCCCACCACGATGTGGATGTTCCTACTCGAGCAAGATTGCCTCCTTGAAGGATACCTGTGGTTTAAACCAAAAAATATAAGTCCCAATGAAAATTTTACTATTATATTAGAATTTTTATCACTTTTATATAAAATTTATTAACTCTTTAAAAAACCTGAAAATTTATCCAATTTAAATTGGATCAAAATTGAAAAAATTGTAACCGATTAGATGATGAAATGATAAAAACACAATGATTGGATCAGATGGTTTTTTTTGCCTTAAAACCGATTCAAACTGAAACACGAACACTACTAACCCCCAGTCCATGGCTACCCACCAAGAATTCATTAACTTGGAGTTTACACCCAATCATCTGACTCTGCCTCCCTAAGAGATTACAATTAGGTATATGACTTCGCCTTCTTAGGCTAATAACAACTACAATAAATGAAGTGAGTTAGGTTTTGGGTAAGTGTTTGACTCTTTGCAACTCATTGAGTGAGGATGATGATTAATAAAACAAATTCAAAGAGAAACACTTAGAGATATCTAATAATTTCATAGGATGTACACAATACACAATAATGAAACTTACAGAATTTTAAGGTAATTGCATAACAATGATGGCTTTGGATGATGGTATCTTTTTCTAATTTTACTGACTTCTCTTCTAAAGCAAATGATCTCTAATACATATATGTGCTTGGCTTTAGTTCATTAGACATGAGTCTTCTTTTCGCTTGAACATTTTGAGAAGCATTTAATGTAAGGTCCAAGAATTCTCTTGAGATGTTTTAATAATGACAAACTCTGAAAACAAGCTTAAAGTAATTCTGAATCGTTAAGTACTAATGTCTGCACTTGAAATTGTGTCAAAGAGTAGGAAAATAGATACAATCTTCCAAAAGAAATAGTGAAGAAAAAACATATTAATCCTTCTATTCAAAATATAAGAATGATAAATATCTCAAGAAAGTCAAGGACTATAACAAATCTAGGATAAGCAAGTATCATCACTATATGATATCTAGAAGAAGTATCTTAGTAGAAGAAACTCATGTCAAACTCCAGAAGAATAAATAAAGAGTCAGAAAAGAAAAACCAGACTTAATTTAAAAAGGGTCTGTGACAAAAAGAACTTTAAAGTAATGAAATAGTAATTGACAAATTAACCAGTTTTAGAAGAATGACTTATTCCCAAAACATATCAAAAGGATAAAAGTGTTTCAAGAAGGAACATACTTCATTTTAGATGAAATATATTCTTAAATCAATTATAGAATATCATAAATACATCCCAACCTCCTCACGACTTACTCCAGAAGAAGGATGTAACATCCCAAATTTCAAAAATCATTTTCATAAGCTAAATAGGATTAGAAATGTATTTTTTTATAAAAAAGAACTAAGAAAAGAGGGTAAAAAGTGTTGGATCTGTGTAGTTCACCTCCTGAGTGTACCCCCTCGTTGGACCCGCACAACTCAGGTGTCACCTCATATGCTCGAGACATCATCAACATCGTAAGGTTATATACATCGTCATCGTTACACATCTTCAATCATCGTTATCCTCATTAATTACATCATCATCATCATCATCATCGTTTAAACATCATCATACAACATCATATTCATCATCATCATGTAAGCATCATTTAATCATCATCATCATAATCGTCATAAGCTCAATGCATCAATATATTATCATCACACACCACATACCTCATACACTCAATACATCAATACATCATCATCATACATCTTAACAATATAGGCATCTAACATCAAGAGAGATAATAATATCATCATACTCACATCACCATCAATGTATAACAATCATCAACAAACACAAGGGTCACATTCATCACATAAACCACATTCTCATATTCAATTTGACCTGATAATCGATTATCACACAACTGTAATCGATTACCCGAGGCGTTTCCTCAATTTTGGAGTCTTCAAGTTTTAAGCTTAATGACTTTAGTGCACTAAATTGTAATTATCTAGAGTTTTAGGTGTCCAATTAATATGATTCCACTTCTATTATAAAGTTAAGATCCGGGGCTTCAATTTGATATGCTATATGATAGGGTTTCGAGCCCATTTGCACCCTTAACCGACACATTCTTGCTCAAGCGAGAAAGTTGTCAAAACAGAATCTGCAAGCTGCGCCCCAACCTGCGCTGCAGCACAACCTGCAGCGCAGATTCCAGAGAGTCCACGCTTCAACTTGCGCTGTAGCGCAAGTTGCAGCGCAAGTTACGTAAAACGCGACAGCACATCGTTTTTGCCCCTTTTTCTCCCCTTCTTCAATCCCTACTCAATCCTCATCGTTTATACTTCGATCCAACACGTTTTTATCAAACAAAATCAATGAAATAATTAATCTTAAACACGATTATACAGTTATTCAATCAAAACCCCAAATCATCAAACCCTTATTTACCCCTTTCGCTATTTTCGCTATCCTCATCAATTTCATTCAAGAACTCATCAAGATTCATCAATCAACAATTTTCATCATCCATACTCAATATAAACATATATCAATATGAATTTAAAGTCTTAAATCACTACCCAAGCACCCCTACATGCACATACAAGCAACACCCTCTCCCCCACCGTACCTTGAAGTGAAGATCAAATCGTAACAATTCTTGATTCTCAATGATTACTCCTCAGCAACCTCCTCTTGAGACTTGGTTTCTCCCCTCCTTGGCGTTTCGCTCTCTGACGATTATACGAATAAGGATTAGGGTGAACTGAGAACCCCTCCTTAAATAAATACTTAATTGGGTCAGGCCCACACTCACCCCACTTATCCTCTTATTAATTTAAAATAACTTTATGGATAAAACTACTCATAATATTAATTCTATTATTTATTTATTTAATTACTTATTTATTCCTCTACTCTATTAATTTAATTTAATTAAATTTTACTTAATAAAATTCAGGATGTTACACAAGCGAGAATAGCCTCGCTCAAGCGAGAAGGCTGCTCGCTCAAGTGAGAGTAACCTTGCTTGAGCAAATCTATCAGTAAAATTGGGGAAATGAGTTCTGGTTTTTTCGCCCAAGCGAGAAGCCTCTCGCTTGAGCGAAATTGGGGGGAATTTTCAAAGGTTTCTCTCTGGCTTGGTCGCGCTCAAGCGAAACTAGGCTCACTTGAGCGAAATTTCCCCTAATTTCAGAGTTTCTCTCTGAGTTGGTCTCGCTCAAGCGAGAACGCGTATTCAGCGGGGCATTAGTTTTTCTCGCTCAAGCGAGAATATCCTCTCTTAAGCGAGAATGCGCAGATTCAATTTTTTAAAACAGAACCCTTAGGGCTTTGCCCTCATTTAATACTTCATTCACTCACTCTAGAGAGGGGGGGACGTGAAGCTTGAGGAAGAAGAAGAAGATCAAGGGAGCTTGTTCATCCACAACCCTCATCACCTCGTTCACCCTCATTCTTGAGCTACTTTAGGTGAATATAACTCATACACTCTCACCCAATCTTGCTTGAATCTCTCCAATAAACTCCACTCTCTTCGAACAATTCAGAGAAAACATTTGGGGTGAGAGTGTACCTCACCCAATCTTCGAACATAGAGAAAACAACTTTATTGATATAAACTTCAAATTTACTTTTCCCCAAAATACATAATAATAGAAAGAAGTTTGTTTTTTTTAAAAAAAAAAAACTATTGGGATAGGGAGGAAATACAATTGTATAAAGGATTAAGCTTCCCATTTTTATAAAACATCATTATATGTTTTTTCTATGAAACATCTCCCTTATTAACATAAGGAACAATCAACATTCAAGATAGCCAATAAGACATAATTCATCATTTCCTAGAAATAAGAAATTAGCTAAATCATATACCTTTGCCAATTAGCTAGAAATATGAGCGGAATAATATTCAAATCCCATCACATGAACCACGCAGATACAAGTATCATTGAAGAAATATTTGGGGCAGGTACAGGCTCAACAATGATTAAAGTTAATTTAGCTTATCTAAACAAAAAATTACCATAAAAAATTAACCTAAATCTTGAATTACTATGAGAATTAAAGGTAAACTATATAATGTAATCAAAGCACGAGAGAATGATCATTGTGGCATGGATGAGTTTTTTATTTGTTAGCTGAAACTTTAATATATAATAATTTGGGTTCATGCAATTTATCTCCTCCCTGGTAAGAGTTCCAAAAACATGAAAGAAAAATAGTTGAGTTGCAATTTTTAATTGCTCCTTTATGGAAACAATGAAAAGTACAAAATTATTATATCAATAGGATAATAATAAAACTAGAGAAATCTAAATCACAAAATGTGTATATCAATATAAATGAAAATTTCTTTTATTTATTCTATCTCAATCATACCAAGAAGAGATAATCAAGCATTGAAAAACATCTTTCCACTCAAGAGTAGAAATCATTATAAAAAAAAACAAGACACATTATGACATTAACCTGCAAGAGAGACTACCACATTGTACTAGATACTAATTATATACATGAGAAAAGTCCAGATGGGGAACATGGCAAGCACTAGGATCAGGCCGGCCCAACCTTTCTTTAGGCCTAAAGCGAATTTGACTACGGGACCTTTTTAAATGAATAAAAAAAAATTAGAATCAATAACAATATAACACATACTGAAAAAAAAAGTCGCAAAAAAAGACATAAAGTGGGTAATGAGAATAATATTTAGAATCTATTAATAATTATTATTTATGAGAAGAAAGAGCCTAATAAAATGAGGCTTTTTTTTCAAAAAAAAATTACTCTTAATAATTAAATATTTTTTTTGGGGCCTAAAATAAAGAGTATTTTTTTTGGGGCCTAAAGCGGCGGCCTTACCTGCCTTGGGGTTGGGCCGGCCCTGACTAGAATGGTGGCAATATTGTCCTCAAACACCGGGTTGAAGATGGGGATGGCGTCACCATTGTTGATGAATAAGAAGAATAAGTACTCCCTGGTGAACAGGAGAAAGAACAAGAGCATGCTTATCAGGCGACAGATGATGTCGACAAAGAAGCTAATAATAAAGATGAGAACGAAATTGAATAGAAAGCGCATGAGATCAATAGCAATGTGTATCGTCGCTTTAGAGAATGACGTTGTGGAAAACTCGAAACCTACAAAGGGAATAAAATGAAGGCGAAGAGAGGAGAGGGTCAAATTTTTTGTTTGCGTGTTTTCTCACAAACAAAGGCAATAAAATACTTTTATGGGCCCTAAGCTCACACTTTTCTCCCTTCTCTATTTTTCAGTTTCATCGAAATATAGGAGATGACACTTTTCATCCTATTTTCCCCTTTCTCATTTTTCTGCCATCTGTTTTCATGCAAATCAAACATAGTGTAAGTGATGATTCATTTTCTTTAAAAAGTCTGACACAATCTAGGGCTCATTTATTTAATTTGTTTTTGAAAAATGTGATTCTTTGGTAGTTTTTTCATATTTTTTTTTATAAACTATTATTTTTACATTAGAAAAATCATTAAAACATTTTTTAAGATTTAGCTTTTCTAGAAAAGCTTATATAATTATTGCCAAATTCTAAAATAACTTTTAATTAAAAATATTTTTTCATAAAAAGATCTATTCTAGACCGTTACAAAGAGTCATACATTTTCTTTATATCTACAAAGATCTTGACTGCACCAACTTAGCTTTATTACATTAATGGTCCTCGGGAAAATAATCATGATCTCATTTTTATATAGGTATGATTTTCTCTCTTTTTCTTAACTCACCTAGAAGAATTTGTTGAAAATTGTTACATAGGAAGACATAAGAAAGTGGTTATATTGTATTTTTCTAAAACATTTTGGTAAAGGAGAACTTTTTAAAGAGATTATTAAAGCTAATAAATGAAGGATCCATCGACGTTTTCCAAATATTCGTCTGAAGTCATGAGACATTGTTTTGAAACTAGGTAGAAAAATGCCTTTAAAGAGTATAAGAGTTTTTTATTCCATAATTTTACCTCATGTTAGTTAACTGAAAAATGTAGAAACACATGTAAACACAAGAAGGGGTTTCAATTAGTGTTTATAAAAACTTTTTGTTTTCATATAGAACTTTTAAAAAACAGCGTCTTAAAAACTTTCAGACAGGTTTTTAAAGGTTGCTTGAAGTATTACTCTCTTATCTAAAACTTCATATAAGAGTTTTCTTTAGAGAAAATACTTTCAAAAGGATCAGCTTCACAATTACTATTTAACCCCTTTAGAGTTAGTGTAAAAATTGAATTCGCAAGGTTAAGGGTAAGAGAACTTAACAATGTAATTTATCCATGGTTCACCCACTACCACTGTGAGCTACGTTCAGTTCCAGTACGAACTAGCTACTAGATTTATCTACTAATCCTTGCAAAGATTACAAGTACTCTTTTGCTACAAGCCGCTTCAGGCTTAACCAACCAATACAAGTATTGTTTTCACCCTAGCCTCTTCAGGCTCAACAACTTCTAAGAATAAGAAGTATGAATATCAACTTGAACTTCAGATAAGTTATCGTTCTGGTGTGTATAAAGAATTGTATTTAGATACAGGATATGTAGGTTTAATATTATACAAAGTATAACCAGAGTATATGCAGCAAAACTTGCCGCGTTTGGGCTCTTTGAAAATAATGAGTTGTTCTCACATTGATCTTGAAATTAAAGAGCTCCAATATTTATAGGCTTCAGTGTCTTCTCTGTCCAAAGTTGTCCATTTACGTGTTTTATCATTAATGAAGACAATAAATTTTTTTGTGGGGCTAAAGAGCTTAATCCAAATGAGGGAAAACTTTTCATCTTGTTTTCCTCTCTCTCTCATTTTCCTTTCACCTATTTTCATATTGAATTTTAGTTTCTACAAATAAAAACTCATCCAGTTATACTTCACTATTACTACTCATACTAATTCAAGATTTAGATTTATTTTTCATTATAATTCTTTGTGTAGATAAGATATGGTTCTACTTCACTATTACTACTCATAGTAATTCACAGATAAAACTGTGCACTTTATGCCATGGATAAGTTTTTATTTGTAGATCGAAACTAAAATTCAGTATTATTTGGGTTCATGTCCTTCATCTCCTTCTTGGTTAGAGTTCCAAGACATGAAATAAAAGTAATTAAATTACAATTTTTGGTGAATCCTTTGGAGATATAGTATATTACAAAACTATTATATTATTAGAAGCTACGTACGGAAATCTAAATTATAAAATGTATATGTAAATGACGATTTTCTTTTTCATTTATTCTATCTCGATTCAACTTCGAACCAAGAAAAGGGAATCATTGAAAAATATCTTTACATTCAAGAGTAGAAATCATTGCACAAAAGCAAGCCATGACTATGTTGTCACAAGAAGAACAAACAATAGTCATGAGAAGAGTCATGATAGTGAGCATGACAAGCCTCAGGATGAGAACAAGGTTGTCCAATATCCACCACTACCAAGTAGTTTCTTATTTATAAAAAAATAAGAACAAGTATTTTTTTCAAGTCTTTCTAAAAGTCTTATAATAAAATACTTTACTGATTATATCATAAAATTTAAAAATATTTAACTTTTTTATGATGTAATGAGACCTATTTTTGAATTAAAAAAATGTTATCTCATTAATTGTCATACATAATCTAAGAGACAATTTATTACAACCTTTTAATGAAGTCCTGATTACATCAAAATATGTTTTATTGTTTATCATGGACGAATCTATCGTAGACCAAAATATTATTGGTCTATGTGAACCAAAAGGTTAGTAACCGGTAGGTGGGGGTAAACGTCGCTTTTCTGTTTTTATACAATATCCACAACACTTTAAAATTATGAAATTGACCCAGGTTATTATTAAATAAAAACGAAATTGAATATTGAATGATTCGCATATAGTTTCGGAGGTGATTTTTCATTTCCTGATTTGTGCCCACACCAAGGTTGCGGACTGAGTTGTATTTTTTTGAATCAGATCTGTTGAAACCATACGGTGGGATAGTAAAGTGAAAATCTGGCCGATATCTGAAGTTATTTGTGTGATTGTTGCGGAGTCGGAAGTTGTTGGTGGATAAAAGTTTCTATCTCTGTTATTGAAGGTGAGCTTCCATCTTCGTTTACTTTGTTATTTTAGTGCGTTTTGTGCCACTGATTGATCTGTTCTTCCATTTGTGTTGGGGTTTTGTGCTATTTGTATGTGGGTATGGTTCGAGCTTTGTTTTTTGTTTCATTTTTCGGTATGTGGCTTTTCAATTCGACCCATGGTGCGGAAGGCATTGTTATGTGTTTGTTGTTGAACTTCTTTGCAAAAATTCATATATACCGTACCCGGAGGGGTTAATACCATAGTCGAAGGGGTCTGTATTGGCCAATATAGTTATGTACTGTTGAATCCCCTCTTTTCATAATCCATAGGCATAGTCCAATTGAAAGTTGATTCCTTTTTTTTCTGTGGTGTCTATATAATTGATTTGGACGAGGCGTAAGCAGTCTGCTTATAGATAATGATACAATCAGTGTAGTGAAGCTTTTAACAGTGTTTGAGAAATACTCATCCAAAGTTTTACTTTAAAGTTTTAAATATTTCACATCCTCTCTATCTTGGTGGCCTTGTTTAATTATATCCTGAGATCAATATGTTTGGTATCTCTGTGATCTGTTGTAGTTGTACATTGAATGTTTGGTTGTGTCTTCTTCATTCATGTATATGTATTAGTGGACAAGAGTAAGAATAATTAATTGAATGGGTGACCGTATCTTTATTTATTGTAGAAATCGCATATTTTCCCGATTGATTATGTATTGTATGACTTTGCCAGGTATTTATATGTTTAAAAATTGGTCAATCACTGTTCAAATGGATGATATTGAGGGAGTATATATCTATTCCTATTAAAAAACCGTGATAATTGTTTGGTTGTTTAGTGTTGGTTCTTGTTAGGTGACTTTTTTTGGATGGGATTGAAAGACGTTGCACTGAGGTTATTCATTAATTTTTTGACTTGACAAACTAAAGTTTGTTTTAAAACAAAATTCGAGAAGTTTGTGTGACATTTTTTTTGTAGTATGCATAATCATATCATAATTGGGAACATGCACAATGGAGTAAATTGGAGGAAGAAACAATAGAGGTACATTAAGTTTTATTAACATGTTTATATGTCCCATTGTCCATTATATTTCCTATTTATTTGATAAAGAAAAATGGTAGAGTTTATATATTTTGAAGTGAAGTTTGTGAATTGGTTGTGTGGGATTAAGTGAGACAGTCCCTGCTGAAGTTACTGTGATAATGTGGTGTAGAACAAATTGAAATATATTTCGATTTTGTTATTTTTTTACAGGGGTTGGAGGATATGAGAGTTCAATCAGAGGAGGAGTATGATGATTATGATGATGAGGAAGAGAAGGAGGAGGAGGATGAAGAGGAAGAGGAAGAAGAAGAAGAAGAAGAAGGGGATAATGTATATGTACACGGTGATGAGAGTGAGGATGATGAGGACAATGAACATAGTGGTGATGAGGGTTCTATTCATTTTGGTGATGAGGATGATGCACGTCAAAGTGAGTATGCAGGCGTAGGAATGAGTATCAATGATTTGGAAGATATGAAGAAAATAGATATGAAGACCATTAGTTGTGAAGAGATTACTAAATGTGACTTTGCGGAGTTGGAACTTGGGTATGTCTTTTACTGTAAGTATGCAATTAAGAAAGGTTTTGCTGTCCGAAAAGGAAAGGTGGTTAAGAACACAACAGGTGAAATTGTTCAGAGGACATTGTTTTGTAATAGGGAAGGGAAAAGACAACGCAATAATCAAAAGAAGCGGGAACCAAGACCTGAAACTAGATGTGGTTGCCATGCTTTATTAACTCTTCGTATTGACTTTATCACTGGTCGATGGTTTGTGAAAGACCTCAATGATGATCACAATCATGATATGTTAGAAGAAAAGTACTATCGAATGATGGCAGCTAATAGGAAAATGACTGAGTCGGACTTAATGGAAATGAACAGCATGAGAAGTGTAGGGATAAGTGTACCTGACATATATGCATCATTTGCAAGACGTTGTGGAGGTTATGACAAGGTTGGTTTCGTAAAAAGGATACGTATAACAAAATAGACAAACAAAGGAGGTTTCAATCAGGTGATGCGAAGTCTGTGCTGAAGTATCTACGCCAAATGCGAAAGCATGATCCTTTAATGAGCTTCACACACAGTTGATGAGGAAAATAGGCTCCAACATCTTTTCTGGTGTGATGGTATTAGTCAGTTAAATTATCAACTTTTTGGTGATGTTCTAGCATTTGATGCAACATATGGGAGGAATAAATACCGGTGTCCTTTGGTTGTTTTCTCCGGTGTCAATCATCACAACCGCACAACTGTTTTTGGTAGTGTTGTTGTTGCTAATGAGACAGAAGACACATATGTTTGGCTGCTTGAACAATTTAAAGATGCAATGAAAGGGAAATCACCCACGGCTATGATAACATATGGTGATATGGCAATGAGGAATGCGATAAGAAAAGTTTTTCCAGAGGCGCATCATCGTTTGTGTGCTTGGCATTTGCTTCGCAATGCAACAACGAATGTTGGTATTCCCGGTTTTGTTGAGGAGTTAGAGAAATGTATGTTTGCTAATGTTGAAGTTGCTGAATTTTGTCGTAGGTGGACAAATATGGTGACTAAGTTTCAATTGGAGGAGAACAATTGGATGAATGAATTGTTGGAGAAAAAGCATATGTGGGTTACTGCATACATTACAGGGCAGTTTTTTGCTGGTTTGAGGACCACATCTCAATAAGAGAGCTTGCATGGGCAACTTGGGAAGTTTATAAAATCTCGTTACAACCTCACCGAGTTTGTTCAACACTTTCAACGTTGTCTTTGCTATGTGCGATACAAAGAAGAGGAGGATGACTTTGCATGTATCTTGGGTGAGGCAGTATTGAGAACAAATTTTCAGCCATTGGAACGGTCGGCTTCCAGACATTTCACAAGGAATATATTCTTCATATTTCGCAAGGTCTTATTTAGCGCTGCACAGAACTTTGTTGTTGGTTGCAGGGAGTCAGAGATGTGGAACATTTACACTATAAGGAGGTATCAAAGTGGTGGGAAAGAATGGTTTGTGTCTTTGTATCCACCAACAGAAGAATTCAAATGTTCATGTCAGCGTATGGAGTCATATGGCTTACCCTGCCCCCACATTGTACGTGTTTTGGTGTACCTAGATTATGGTGAACTTCCTCAAAGTTTAATACTTGAGAGGTGGACCAAACGGGCTAAGGACTCAATTCGTAAGATGTTCATTAGTAGCTCACACTATTGGGACTCACCATTGATAGCCTGTTATGCTGCAATGTTAGAGCAGTGCATAGAGTTATGTAATCTAGCTGCTCGATATGATGAAGAGTTTACTCGTATTAGGGAATGGATAACTTCAGAAATACAATGTTTGAAGGAGAAATATGGAGAAAACGTTCTTCAACAACTTGATGATGGCGTAGAAATGGATGGTAATTTGCAGGATCCAGTACGAGTTAGAACAAAAGGTTGTGGTCGTTCTAATAATAGTGTGTCAACTATAGGTAGAAGAAAGAACAAGTGCAGCCAATGTGGAGGGATAGGACATAATAAAAAATGTTGTCCTCAAGTATGTGCCCCAAGGGGTGCTGGTAGCACATTTGCAGCAAGTGGACATGAAGCTGGAAGTCAGCCTAACTTCGGGCTCTTTGTGGATTTGGTAAGTTTGAATAATCTATATTTATCTTTATATAACAATCCTCAATTTGGTTTGTTTGTATGGAAAGATTAATTGTATAAATAAGTGGATGAAAAATTTCTGCACCTTTTATTGGCATCAGCAATTAGGTTCTCCAATAACACAGCAGACCCAACATACTTCTGAGGGAATGGAACATGGACATGAGGAACGGGCTTGATGATGTTGCTGGTATTTCGTGAAACACAGTGAATGGTATGATGGTTAAGCAGATCTTCATTACAGGTTTTTAATAGTTGTAAAGTTTTCTTATTCTTCATTCCCTACTTTGTTCATTATTCAGTGGTATTTGGTACTGGTGTTAGTAATATTCTGTCATTTGACGTGTTGGAGGTGTTCGTGTAAAAGCAATTAATCTATCCTATAATAATGCATTACTTTATTTAATAGGGGAAAGCAATTAATCCATCCTAAGGTAATGCATTAGTTTATTTAGTAGGGGAGGTGTATGATGAAATGAAATGAGCATTATGGTTGGTGACACCAATTTAATGTCTGTTCACAACAGGTCATAACAAAGGGTTGGACGTGGGAGTGTGATTCTTGTTAGCAGAAGCAATTGTGAAGGTGAATTTAGAATATGTTACTGTGTTCCTTGTTTGACATGTACAATTAATTATAAGCATATAAATATGTTACGAACCATGTAATGAAGTGTGTATTCAATTAACCATGGTGGATGGTGTTAAGTTGTATTAATGTGTGATGTTTTTAAATGGTGTTTAGATTGTCAGTGAATATTTGTTAAGTAGTCTATGTGTTTCTTGTTTTGTTTAATGCATTTTCGTTAACACCATGGGCTTTCTTTTTTACGTCAAGTTACTGTGGTGTTGGTCCACGCTTTTTAGTTAAAGGAATGGATAGCCCAATAGTATTCAAAGGAGAAAGTAATACCCATGGTAAAATATGTGCAAAAAACTCTATTTTGAAAAGTCTGAAATGGAAGTCATAAAGACATTACACATAATATTTATAAATAGTTAAAGATGTTCGCAGAATACAACAAAAAGGCTTTTTTTTAAGCCTGACATTAATGCACTTCTCTGAAAGTCCTTCTTCGTCTATCCAACGAAGTCGCTGCTGAAAGAAAAAAACAAGAGATTCCACAATGAGAGGACGACATAGTCCAAGCGATCAAATTAAGGTAGAGATGTTGGAGTAAAATTCAAAGTAACCTTTCCAAATCGTTTCATTCAGGGGATGGGAATGTGTACGTCAGACAGTACTTCTGTGCTTTTAGCAACAAAGAGAATGAAGTGTTGTTTTCATTTCCCAGCAGTAGGTTGTGAGCAATTTTCATCCTAACCATATTTTTATTTAATTGCATACAGAGTAAATAATATTTAAACACTTACTCTTGAAAATGAACAACAGTGAAAGAAACGAATATACTAACCAAAGGGGACACATTTGGTTGGAAAACATAATCCATATCCAACCAACTTAATACCCATACAGCTGAATTGTTACTGTTGTCAGAAAAATTAATCAATAAGCATGACTAATTAATTTTCGCATTAAAGAAAAAAAACCAGTCCAACGTATTACCAGTCAGCAGGATTTGGAAGTCCTTTCGGCTCTGCAATAGGCCATTTGTTAAAGTCACGCATTCCACTAAGGAATTGGTCGTTATAATTGCCTATAGCAATCATGCCAGAAATGGATTCAGCCTGTCATAAATGTGGGTGTGAGGATCAATTTTACAAAATAATAAGTTTATCACATTACGAACACATAGCATAGGGCACCGTACAAAACCATGATCATAATACTCAAAAATATTCTTAGAATGAAAAACTATGACACATAGTTTCGTGTCAATCAGAGAAGAAGCACAAATGGATGCAACATAAATATAGGTAATTCTAAGACACATAAAAGACCGTAAAATTACTTATTTTAAACAAATAATATTTAAAAATTTGTACCTATTAACTAATGATTATTACTATTTTTATATATTAACAGTTTATTACTACACATGTCAATAAAGGCATTATTAGGTTCACAATAAATAGTTAAAAAAAACTTACAATTTGAGTTATCAGTACCTTCCGTTCAACCACAAGTGATTCAATCCTCTTGTGTGAGTCCAAGTAATATATCTTTTGGTCCCTAATAGATATGACCATGAGATACCAATATCCATTCAAGTCCTCAATTGGGACATAAATCTGCAAATATGATATAAGTTAAATTTATGTACACACAAAAAATGTTGTGCAAGGAATATGATTTATCATATAAGGTAAAGTCATGACTAGTTTAAGTTGTGGATATTCAGGCATCCAGTCTTTTCCATACAAAAGTTGTAGATCTGAAGGTGTATATAATTGCATCACGGATCCCTAACAAACACAATTCATGAAGTAGTAAGGCTACATGCAAATTAAAGGGTTAGTTTTTGCATAATTTATTATGAAAGATATAAAATTGTGACCAACCACAAAGGTGGGGGGCAGACACCAGAGAGTTTTGCCATTGAGGTTTTCTTGTGTACATCTCATGCGATAAGTCATAAAGTAAATTATCTGCATGTCCATTCATTTCACGGTTTACCATGAATTCATAAACAACGTTAATTTTTTGTTAAGCAATGTAAGAAATAAAATTTATAAACGCATCTTTACCCGGTCATTGATAATATTGGGAGGAATTAACATTTGAAAGTCAGATCTCCTTCCCACCATGGTGTCTGTAAGAAATAACAACTCCCTACACATAGACATATTTGTAGGTGAGGTAAATGTGACGTTGCTTTTGTTGGTAGTACCGTCATTATTTTCCAAGCAATTAACTTCAGCACATATCTAGGATCCATGTTTGGGTGAAAAGCATATGCACAAACTTGAGCTTCCTCCTTAGAGAGTCCCATTTCAGGTGTGGGAGGAAATTGACAGAGCGCATTCTGATCACATCAACGGTTGCAAATAGAGTTTTGTTATATAAATAAAAATATAGAGCTTACATCAACACTATTATGTTAAATACCTTTGGCAACATGTGGCCTTGTGCTTTCCTGACATTGTTAGTTTTCATCATGGAAGATGCATCCTGCATGTTGCAATCCTTCCTTCCTTCTACCAAGGACGAAGTGTTTGTCATCTTTGCTATCTTCTTGGGCCTTTTACCAGTGGATGCATTTTGTGACACCTTGCTTGCAATACCTTCCATTGTTGTAGAATGTGTTGCCTGAACATGCATGGTAAACGTTGAAGTTTACGTTCGAAGTGCTTCATAATGATGCATGATCTAATATTTACGAAAACAAAAAAGATCAAATAAAATATGTAATTGTTTATTGACCTTTGATCTCTGTGACCTGCGAGGTAGGGGACTGTTACAAAATTCATCATCAACCTTTTCAAGTTTTACTACTGTTGCAGCATCGTCCACCTCTGTTTTGACCTTTGCCTTAGGGGCATTAGATCCATGGCCTTTTGTAGTGCGTGTGTTGGTTTTAGATTCCACTTTCTGTGCACGTGGGGGCTGCAGAATGGGTTCACTATCCTTGGGCAGGAGCTCATCATCAGAACTGACTAGTACAACAGTCTCAATATGCCCAAGTCGTGGAGTCATATTCATCTTCGAAGAACACGCAAGTGGTTTGGACTTGCTCTTCCCATTTGAATTGGTCTTGCTTTTTTTGGACATTGGGGTGGAATCAATACGTGGACAATCGTCCAACTCAACACTTGTAGGCCCTCCGCTACACTTGGTGCTGCTTATGTGTTCCGGCTTCTTATCTTTTGTATTATCCATGTGGGTTATGTTTTGTAGATTTTGTTTAACCATATCATTCAACTGGGCAAATTTTTTGTTGACATCCTGCAAAAAATGTCGATATTTGCATTATGTAATTAAACTTTAACTATAACATATTCGTCAACAAATTAATCCTCAATGAGCGGGGTATGCATGTGTAATTGTATTATGAACTATATGAATTAAAAGTTGTTACTGAAAACCATAGGGAGGGGAGCACCTGTTTGAATTGGTCCAAGTCAACTCCAACCTTTTGCAAACATGAGACAATATGTGAGTAGTATGCGCAAAAAGGTAAATTATTTCCGTTGTAATAATACTTTGAAATTTAAAAGTTAATTAAAAAAATGCATGATGGAATAGTGTTACCAATATGTTAATTTGCATGATTATAAAAGTTAATCCTCAAAAATAGATTCAAAGCCACCAATGTTCATAACAGGGTTGTGACATCTAAATATGATTTAGAATTTGTCAATAAAAAATAAAAATCGTCCAAAGGGTTGTAATGTAAGAAGTAAAAATTATTTACTATTTTTTTATACAAAAGATCAAAAAGGTCAAAGATAAAAAAACCATGTGGTTCATGGAAATGAAACAAATTGTTTACACCAGTTATAGGGCATAACTATTCAAACTTTAGCTAATAGACATGGTATGAACATAATGTATATATATATTTTTAATCATTTTAAATTTTATCTAACTGTATGTCTTTTAAAAAAATACAACTAGCAAAGTTGAACCTATCTTTGAGGGTGAAATTTTTTTACAAATAACCCAACCTTTAGTTTGTTACAAATATACAGATTAGAGAATGTTATCACTAGTGAAAGGATGTACTATGAAATTTATAGAATAAACTGATTGATGAAGTTTTTATTTTCCTCTTAGATTGGTTGGTCTTATTTGTCATATTCAACAAAAACTCTAAATCCAAACAAACCTTCACTGCATGAGCCAATAATTTCATTGAAGGGTCTTGTGATGTCTCAACTTTCCCTTTCCCATTTGGCTCCATGCTCATTGGCTGAAATGTCAATGGTAGGGTCATTAAAGGCCAAAAATAAGTGAATAATATTATTTTTAAAAACAAACAAAATATTAGAACAGAGGCCATTAATGCTAATAGTATGTGGTATAAAAAGGAGCTTACGCAACAAGGAGATTTTGGAGGAATGGAAATCTGTTGCTCATCACATGCATCATCTACCGTTGCGGCTCTGTATGTACAGACAATTAACCACAGTGGTTAGCCTTATTCATTTCTCAGACAAAGAAATGAACGTGAACATTTATAATTTTCAACAAACTCACCCCTTCCCACTGTTTGATTTAATAACATTAATGAAGTCATTGCCTTTGTGAGCATCCATGGAAAGAAAGCAATGGAGAACAAACAGAAAGAAGTCTTGTGATTGGGAGAAGTCAATGAATTTATAGCAACATAGCCTACTAAGTAGTCACTTGTTTAGTGACTCTACCACGCTATCCTAACAAAGGCAGCTGAAGGTCGAATCAAATTAATGAACCCAAATGGCCAAATCTTTTCACGATTTAGCGGGGAAAAATAAAACTACTCCTTTTCTAACGTGTCAGGCGCTTATTGGTCCGGTGCCTTATCATGGTAAATTAATTTTATTTTTCATTGGAAAAATGTTTGACACCTGTTTGAACCTCATGGACTATGAAAAGTAAAATGCATAGAAACTCAGTTAGCCCCACTGAATATGGTCATACACGGGATTAATGTTAAAACCAATGGGTTCCACATTAAGTGTGCAACAAAAATATATAAAATGTATACTAACTTAAATCTGGCCAATTATGGTTTACAGCTAATGTGCATTAATAATATTCGACGATGTGGAGCCCGCTATTCCAATATTTAACCATATTGTTATGTAAATATTTAATTTATTTTGTCCAATCATTTTATTTGCATATTAATTATTGTTATCTTTATATTTTGTTATAGGTTATGATGGTTTGTAAAGCGCTCACTAACATGACTCTGACTACAAGAAATATAAATATATATATATGTACATTGACATTAAAGCATACATTAATGCGAAATTAATTAAATTAAGACACTATAGACCGTTCCATATGAAGATGGGCCATACACATTAAGCAAGTTCCATGGGATAGGGTCTACAGATCCCCTAATTTGGTCCTTAGATCGAAAACCTGTTGGGTGAGGAATGCATTCTCAGCATGCAACTCAGCAATTTCTTGTTGATAAGTTAGTATTTGATCTTGTAGCAACTTTACATTGAAATGGTTGAAATCTTTGATCTGTTTACCACAAGAAGCAAGCAATGTGCGCAACACCTCCACCGCAACATCCTCCCGTGCATCATTACTATCAGCTGCAAATTTACCTTTCAACTCAATAAGCCCACCATAATTGTTTGTAATGATGCAAAATAGCTATCATAGGTCACACCCTTAAAATTCTTAATCTCTGATAATGTGATCCTTGGTTCACTAATTCTAAGGTTGTGACAAACTTGTCGTACCCAATCTTGCATACTACAATTAACAACAAATTGTTGTTCTTCATTGTTGTCAATGAATTGTGATTCCCTTTTACCTATAAACATGTGAGAATAAACAGAAAGTTTAATTTTTTTAATAATTACAATACATATGCATGTACCTTACTAAATACATACCAATGTAAATTAATATAGCAGTTTCTATAATTGTTACTTGAATCCTCCGGAGACGGACTCACAGGTTTAGTGCTACCTGAAGCTCCATGTGCGAAATTTAGTGGCACCTAATTATGAATCTTGTAGTAATGCTTACTTTCAAATACACTTTCATGCTCACAATACCTCATCCAAGCTAATTGAGCTTCTTCCAGAGTTTTAAAGGACTGGTGCTTATTTCCTTTATAGCCTAAAACCTGGGATTCACATTCCTCCCATGAACCATACACACCGGGTTGTCTACCCACAAACACAACATACAACTTACTAGGCTTGGAGCTTTTCATGATTGCAGTGTGCATGAGGAACAAAAAACAAATTTACAATGAAGCAACCAATGGAAGAAAGGATATTTTTGGATCCTGCAATACTCGATCTGCCTCTCCTGTCGTGTTATATGGAAACCTAGCACCTTATTTGGCCTTCAATGTATGAGAATTAATTTAAAAATGCAAAGCATACAAAAGAATAATAAATCATGTGCCATTAATGAATTTAAATAAATACATGTCCCGATGCATCAAATGCGCGACCAAGGGAAAATCATGGAGTACAGGATGGGTTCGATATTTTCATGTACCAAGGGTAGTAATAAGAAATTTGTAAGTAGAGTACTGAACCTTTGGAATCTACTTTTACACAACACGTCTACTCAAGAGTCCGATCAACCCATGCCTAGGGACACGACATGGATTCACGGCCTAGACTGTAAATGTATTGTCCCAAGGGTATTCCATGGCATCCGTGCAACAGCGTGGGTTAGGTACAGGTCATCAAATAAAAGATTTGTGAAAGATAAAATTTAAAGGAATAACCTTATTGAAAGGTACTTTATCTTTTTTTCATTGGACTTGTATACATTATTACATGTCTATTCAGTCTGTGTTAACCTTTAACTTTTACAATACTCACTGTTATCTCACTTTGTGTGTTTAATTAAATTTGTGTGGTTAATTGTGTGCATATAAAATGTTGATTTAATAGTATATTCTTTTATTAGCATCAAAATATAATAATCAGGATGAAAAACTTATGTCGGCTGAAAAATTATAAATTTTTGTTAAATCTTAGTCTATAATATTATTTCATAAAATACATATAAAATAACTTATAATTTAATAAATTAAAAATAATTAAAAACTTTTTTTAAAATAATGAAAACAATACAACAATAAAACGAGGAAAAAATCAATTCCTAATACAGGAAAAGTATCGATACCTGTAATAATATTCATGATATTCAAAGTAGACAACAGTGATCCACACAATATTACGAGTGTCAACCCATTTTTTGGAGAATTTTGTCGACTCAAAGCTATTTATAAAAGATTTATCACCATTTACCAGCCTAAAAATTCATAATAATTACATATGTTTTACAAAAATGACAAAAATATCTCTGGCAACCCATAACAGACCCCCCGACGTGTGTTTAAAGTTTGCAGAATGTTCGAATCACGTAGAGTCATACCAGTTATGGGCAATTGTAATATGAGAAATTGTGCGTGAAGTTGTGCAAGCAATTCATCTTTTGTTATATCAAACACTTCATCTTCTTCCATATCATGTCTTTCCATCGTGCGACTTACTATTGCATTTTCAAGTTCAACAAAGTAATTCAACATCCACAACGACAAAACAAAACAAGGGAGGTCATTTTACCCAATTTGATTTTCATTTAAAAAAAAGTGTTTTCCAAAACCAAGACAAATTGTTATACTAATGTAGAAGCAAAGTTATGGGCAATTGTAATATGCGAAATTGTGCGCGAAGTTGTGCAAGCAATCCATCATCTGTTATATCAAACACTTCGTCTTCTTCAATATCATGTCTTTCCATCGTGCGACTTACAATTGCATTTTCAAGTTAAACAAGGTAATTCAACATCCAAAACGACAAAACTAAACAAGGGAGTTCATTTTCGGGTTTACGGTTTTCATCTTTCCAATAAAACAATTTGTTTTTCAAAATCCAGGACCAATTAGTCATGAGGCATTTGCAATATTTTTAATAATATTATCAAATTTCTTGTTCAAAATACTCACATTACACCACCACGTGTGCTCTACGTTATGTCAACATTTGTTTGTTGGTGAAAGGGATGTATACCAAGGACTTTGTGCACAATGACTAATTCTTGGAAGTGGTAGGAATTCACACACAACTAATGGTAGATTCATTCACCTGCTACACTCCCTACAAGACTTATGAATGTGTTGGACAAGATTTTGTACTGTGAATTCTTTATTTGATTTTTTAAATTATTCATTTTGTTTCCAATTTATGATTGCTCGGAATTGGATTTGCATGACCGTCAATAACCAACTAAGCCAATAAAATTTAAAATATCGAAAACACACATGGTAATTACTGAGTAATTAAGATTAGATACATTAGTACTAGTTAATACAATAATGTAGTAACCCATAGTTCACTTACTTATCCGTGCATCCCAACCCCTCCTACCCCTGACCAAAACAAAACAACACACACGATACATTACTGACACACTTTCATGGTAGGTCCCAACTAACCCAGCAACCACACACATTGGCTAATGCACACATGGGTCCACATAGGCACAAAATAAGAGCTTAATAAACAACCAGACGACTTGACAAAACAAGAGCACTTTCCACACGAAAACTTAGAAATCAGGATATTGTCCATATTATATACCGAGCCACGCATGTGGCATGCAAAGTCAATCGCGTTCATATTTAAGGCGTATCATTGTGTCTCCTTCATCCTTCCAGAAGATCAGTTTGTCATTTTTTTTTACATCCACTAGATTTGCAATACTCGTACCATCCATGGCCAATCCGACACTGAGTGCTTGTCCATATAAAACACCAGGATTGAGTGGTCCCATCTTCCATCATGACATGAAAATTTTTTTGTGATCTTTGGAATAATATTCTCTACACCCTCGCGGGAATAACCTACAAATGAAGACAAGTTAATTACCTTTAATAAAAAAATGAATAACGTGCAGTATAAAAGTAAATGATTTGGGTTAACCAATGCTTGTTTTCCAGTTGATGAAGCATCTGAAAGTGTATTCGCCCACAATATTTGATCTCCATGGTAAACATTGGCACCAATTACCGATGGTGGAAGTAGCTCCTCACTTGGTTGGGGTGGGCTATAAGTAACATGCTCAAGAGTTTCTGAACCAGGTTGGTTCTGGATAACTACCCCGACTGTTTCCTCATCATCCATATTAGTACTGATATCATCCTCTTCACTTGATGTGTCATCAAACCCAGGTGGATAGAGATCAACATTGCTACGATCCCAAGGAAGAGGATGTAGGGGTCCATTATTCATAGGTATCTTGAACTTGAACACCTGGTGGGTTTCCTGGCAAGTTTACCAGTAGTCCAGTAGTTTTAGAGTAAGTAGAGTATCGTATCCACAGAGAGTGGTTTTAACTTGTAAAGTTAAAGCAATTGTATTTTCAATAAAACGTTTTCGTAAAAAGGTTGGTTAATTTCGGAATAAAATAAGCAAAGATAACACGAGAAAATAGTATTTAGGACTAGGATTTGATTTCGTTTCATCTCCCCCCTTGTGCATTCGAATCCCTTTTCCCTTATTTATGATTGTACTTGTAATTACCTTAGCATTGTTTAACTACAATAATTATAAGGCATGCCTGGTAATTATCGTACCCGCAAATTCCCCTATAACATTATAATTAAACGCCAAAAGCTATTCTCTACAGGCATTCAAAGTGGCATTTGGTGACCCCGAACATTCCCCGTATTTTGCAATCAGCGCTATCGATTTAGCCATACTTTCACATAAGGCACCTACGGAGGGGTGTGTCACTCACTGAACCTCCGATCGTTAGAATACAATCCTTATGCTACGATATGACTAAACCGAGTACCTTTAGCAATCCGAGAATAAGCTTCATGAACAGCTCCAAGCTCACCTACCTCTGAAACTAGCCGGAGTTCCACTTTTTGTATCCAGAGCACTAGCCTACCACCCCGGCGCACGCGCGGAGGTGATGCATTACAAACAGCATAAAGATACCGATAAATTACAAGCATAAAATCATAAATAAAAAGAAAAGAGAATTCTTATACACAAGGGGATTGAATCTACTACATCAAATCCTACTAGAGAGCTTAACTACTCATGGTAGCCATTACAAACTATTGAGAAATTTGTCACCTTTCTCAATCTTATACTACTCTCTCTGTGTATCAGTGTTTTGGGTCCCGAGGACCTGTCTTGTGACCTATGCAAAGGGCTCTATTTATAGAGTTTGGGAAACCTTGAAGAGATCAGGTTGTGATGTCACTTGTGTGTAGCTTATCCAATCAGAGGCTGCCTTTTCATTAATTGACGTCACTGTTGTGAAGCTTGAAGCCTGGTCACTCTGCTCATGCGCTCCACGTGCGCTTAGCGCGTGTGGAGCGTGGAACGCGCTGCTATTTTCCTTGATTTGTGGATCTAACCTCTGGATATCTTTATGATCTTATCTGGTTTTCCCTAAACCCTAAACCCTAAACCCTAAACCCTAAACCCTAAACCAAAATCAGCAACCTTAACTACCTGTTGGATCAGTTTTTGAAATACAGGCACATCGATAAGTTCACACAAACCATAAGATAACATTACCCCTAAAAACTCTGAAGCCATATTTAGTGAGGAAGAAAATGCATGTATGGTCCAGAAAGGTAAATAGATGATAACACAGCAAAAAGTATGCGAAATTTTTTGTAGTTTATCACGAGCATTTCAGTTATTATATTACTACCCTTCATTACTAGAGAAAATATTTGAAGCAGCAGCTTACTCTGTCCAAGATGTTTTCATCTCAAGATTTTTACTTTACTTCTTCAGACTTCAGTTCAAGGGGGGTAACAAATTAAGAAAGGTTTTTAATTCCTGAAATATATCAACCTGAACTATACAATTTTTATTTTTAAGGAACTTAACACTAAGTTACATTAATAACCAAGGATGCTTAATTTTTTTTTGGTTTAAACCACAAGTATCCTCCATGGGAGGCATTCTTCTCGAGCTGAGAACATCCATATCATGGTAGAGCTAACTCTCCCAGCAAGGTTTTTTGTAAAGCAAAACTATTTTGTTTTCATGTTCAATTAATCTAAAATTGTTAGACTTATCATTGATTTGAATCACCAATTAACATAGGCTTTCATGTACTTTAAGGTGACATGCAATAATATACCCAACAGGAACTTCAGAGTGGTCAACAGTGGTGTAGTGTGATTTGACAGAGAAAACTAAGCAACCAAAAGTAAATAACACAATGTGATAATAACTTACCCATTTCTCATCCATTAAAAGATTAGCAGCTTTGAGGTCTCTATGTATAATATCTCTCTGATGCAAGTAATTCATTCCTTCAGAAACATCAATTGCTACTTTGAGCAAAGATGGAAGGGTAAGGATGACTTTCTGTATATGCAGAAATTCATACATATTTCCACCAGACAAATACTCTGAGAAAAAAATATGTATTGAAATTGACAATTCTGTTCCCGTTATATTCACCTTTCAATATAGAACACAACATCAACTGCATCCAGAAAAACAAATTTTACCTGTGACGAGATAAAGGTTTGGCTTTGTACAGGCACCAATAAATTTGATAACATTCTTGTGCTGAATTTTACTGCAACAATTCAATTTTAAAATCTATGAATCAGTGATCATAGATTTTATTTCAGTGGAAAAGCTGCCCCTAGTAAACAGTGACTATTGAATTGAAAAAGATAAAGATTATTGATGCATCCCCTCTTCTCTCTCTCACTCAGTCTATAACCTTGGATAGGAAGCATATAATAGATCAAGTATGGGGTATAAACATTTGTATGTAAATCTAATCTAATTTTAGGATAAGAACCTATATTATATTTCACTTTTATTATACATTTTAGTAGATCCAATGAAAGAGCTAGTCTTCATAGCCAGACAAAGATCAGATCATCTTTTTTAAACATGTTACATTAATTCAAGGCAAATGGCCGAGTTGGACAGGAATATGGGGGTGATGGTTGGATGTTGTGATAGAACAGACCTCAGGATATCGACTTCCTGTGCAAACTCCCTCTTTGCATCTTCATTCAGACAACCATCCTTAAAGACTTTGATAGCCACATCTTGATTACAGTAAAAACCTTTATACCTGTGTCAATCAATTAGTAACTCAACATGTATTGACCCACGAACATATCAATTATCAAGGAATAAAATGATTGATAATACTCACAAATCACATACAGATCCAGATGCAATTTGCTTTTCAAATCTTAAACAGCTTGCATTTATTTCCCAAACATAGTTTTCACTGTTGGGCATGTCTGCATGGTTATAGAAGCAGTTGATACCAGCTTGCTCATGGTTCTCCTTAGGAAGACTGCACCCAGGCTGCGTCTGGATTTCAATCCAAAACACAACTTCTAAATAATGCTCTATTATAAAGGCTTTCAAGCAATGCTTAATTAGTTATTTCCTATTATTTACCGAAAGGATAATACTTCTCTCACACCTCAGATAGAAAAATGAATGGGAAAAGGGAGAAAGTGAGGGATGTGATAGGCAAGGAAAAGAGAGATAAAAAGGAAAATATGTGTAAAATGGGGTGAGAGAGGTGTGCGAAAAATCAAGATTGTTACAGAAAGATATATTAATCAGGATTATTACTCTACTAACTTCATTCTAGCTACATTAGAGTAAGAACTATTAAAACTTAAAATATGCTAACAAATTCAAAATTGACCTTTTTTTAGCTATTAATTAACAAGGGCAACTGAACTACCACCATAAACAAGACCTGTAATACCTTTAGGAGGGGGAACCCTGATCTTCTTGGTGATGAGTAAACTTAAATTGGAAAACAAATCCAGTTGATTAAAGTTTTAACGAGAAGCATATAGATAGCGTACCTCAAGTTTCTTAATTTTCTTTGTTGGAACATGTTTTAGCATCTCAGTCTCCTATAAATTTCACATATGGAAATTAATCAACTAAGTAGCAAAGAAATTATAGACAACAATAGAGTTAAATAGCACATCCTCCCCTTTTGTTATAAGAAGTGTCTATAATACATCATATTGAAGTCTGAGGGCAAGTAGGTTGCTAAACTTATAAGCAATCTGTTTGAAAAAAAGTTCTTCAGTAGCCAATATAACAATAAGCACCTCTTTTAGTTCCATAAGAAAAGCTAATGAACTTTTTATACTAAAATTTAAGATTGATAATATTATGTTATCAACAAGGGAATTGAACTACTACCATAAACAAGACAGGTGATTGTGGTCGTGGGGACAAAGAGAGAGATGGGTGCCTTGGGGAAGGGAGGCAGGGAGAACCATTGATCTTCCTAATAATAAGTGTGTTTTTGGCTTTATGTTTATAATTCCCAAACCATGGTTTGGGAAAAGCTATTAGAGATAAGCTATTGCCAGCACCAAGTAAAAATTGTATATTAGAAGATATTCAGTAAAGGTGTAAAATGTGGCATATAAAGGGGCATACCTGGAGTGTCAACATTTTCTTTGTCAATTCATGTTTTAACTTCTCAGTCTCCTATAAAGTTCAAGCGTGGATATTAATCAAATAACTTGTTATAAAGAAATGTGAGACAAATAGAATTAAGTAATTGTAGAACTTTGGCTAGACCTAAACTCAACTCCAAAAGCTAACTGAAGGCATGAAGGCTGCAATGAAAGCAGCTAGAATATTATAGGTGGCTAAGTAATAGATTTAGAATAAATTTTAATATCATCTTAAAATTTGGACTAGACCTAGTTCAACCCAAAAAACTAACTCAAGTAGTGAGAATTGTCCAAACCTTATAATGATCACTTTGACTCATGCCCTTTGTGATAAAAATTTCTACAGTACATTGTATTGAAGTCCAAGAGCTAGTATGTTGCCAAACTTAAGTGAGTAACAATAAACACCCTTTTTCAGTTTCCAAAAGATAAGCTAATTTCCCTCCCAATCTGTTTTCAATTAAGGACGAAAAGAGAAATACCTCGACTGCCCAACCATCAACAACAAAAACATCCAATGAATATCCATCGAGCGTGGAAAAAGCATGTGCTTCTTGAATGTTCAGCCCAGTCTCAGATAGTAAGGAAGTTAACTGTAGTTGAAATACAAAAGGTTTGTAAGGCATGGAAATTGCATCAATTTTCTCAATGAGAAAAGAGGAGAAACATCCATAGTACAAAACATATCTTTTTTTTGTCACAGAACGTATCACACAATTAGAAGTGAACAACTATATATATATTTTTTGGTTAAGTGAACAACTATATTTATTACTGATCGGACGGAAATGTAATACATGACGAATGGGGGGTGCACTGCACACGCGTTCATTTGGGTCGGGTTTAGGAGTATGTGAACCCAATTAAATAAGTTTGGGTTGGGTTGGGTTGCTTAGTCACATTCACATACAAATTTAAGAGAGGTAAATAAATAGAAAAAAATGGAAAGAAACATAAAAATAGTATATAGTTAGATCGGATCCTACTAAAAAATTTAGATATTTTATTATTATTTTTTTTTTACATTTATGGTTGGGTTGGGTTGAGTTGGGATGTTCAGGTTTAAAATGCGGAAACTTGGTACACAACTTGAATTAATCAGGTTCCACTTCTTGGAACATGATTCAACCCGATGACCCCACCCGACTCGTCAATTATAATGTGGATTGGGTTCGGTTGGTCGGGTTGATCGAGTCTACCTAACTCATGTCCAACCCGATGACTAATGACTACAAATGTGGACCGGGTAATGTTTAAGTTAATAAACCATTTTCTATTTTCATTTTGATTTTTGGTTTTAATTATAAAAGCTAACAGTTTGTTTTTGTTCCAACATGTACTGGTCCGAGTGGTAGGTGCTCGGGTCCCTTAAGCATGTGGTCTTGGGTTCGATCCTTGGATTCATGTGAATGGAAAAATATTGTTGGGAGAGGTCCTCGTTTTGCACCTGACCGCAACCCGTGAGATTAGCCTCTCACCTATCAGTGGGTCACTTGTTGAATCGGTTAAACCGGTATATAGAAATATGCAAATACTTCATAATTTCAATTAGATATAAAAATTATAACCATTAATATAATATATATATATGTGTGTGTGTGTGTGTGAAAGATAATTTTTAAATTTTTATGTAACTTTAATATTTTACATTAATTAATGAATTATATATTAACTTTTAAAAATTTAAAAACAAAACATTTCTGAAGGAGCTAGCCCAAATACTTCCCCTAGCATTTGTAAGTTGCAAGAATAAGAGTGATGTGGTGCCCATTTATAAATTTATTATCAAGCCCATTTTGAGTTATATTCATTGTTGTGGCTAGAAATCGATATCTATAAAAAAAAGAACGGCACATATATAATGAAATACTCCATCGGTCTAGTGGTTGTGTGCTGATTGTATTGCGCTTTGCACGCGGGTTCAATGCTTGTTGCTGTTACTTTGTATAAATTTTTTTAATAAGAAATTGGCCGAATCGAACCGGTCATGGATCCGGCTGGTCAGGTCCATTTTTAATAATATTGTATACTATGATTCCTCTAGAATATATATTGCTAAAACCTGAATCTACTTGTATAGTAATTTAACAATTTTTTAAATTAATTTAAAATTACTTAAGATAAACTAGTTGTTTTTTTGTCAAAATAAAAAAAAACTAGTTGTTCTGATCATGCCCAAAGTGGAAATCGGGCCCCAAATAGGCCTAATAAATGTAGGCCTAAAACCAATCCACCAAAACCCTCTACTGGTCCAGTTAAAGTCGACCCACAAAGGGAGAGCGTAGCCGAGAGCATTTCATGTACAACACCTAGTCACCTACATCAGAATATATTCCTTGGGGCCCATAAGCATTTAATACACCTATATATACCCCCACAGGATATTATTATCAAGTATGCATTATTCCCAAGATTCCTTACTTTGTAATGCTTTGTTTGATGTATTGTGGAAATACCGAATAAATAGATGGGGAGGAGAGAGGTGGGAGAAAAGTTGAAACTAGGGAAATGTTATAGAAATCCCAAAATAGACGGGCCCCACATATGTAGCATTTCTCCATGAAATAGGTGAGAGATGGGAGAGAAATGAGGGGGCTATGTTAATACTTTAAATGTGTTACGTGCATCCGAAAGTGTAATTTACTAATATACTCTTTCTAAAATTAAGTAGGAGTATTTTAAAGTTATATATATAGCGCATAGAAGAATTCATTTGAGCTTATCTTATGACAAAAGTACTTATATTAGTATTTGGATAAATTTATAAAAAGAACTTATGGTCCACTCATAAGTTGTTTCTAACTTATTGCATTAAGCTCCCAGACTAGTTTATGAAATAGTTTATGCAGAGGTTAAATACCTTGTCTCCCATTTAGTTATCACTCACTCCTTTAAGTGCTCGTGAGTTATGACATAAGCTCTTATGTAATAAGTACTTATCAACAAATACTTAATTAAGTTATTTTTGCAAATGCACCCATAATCATATCAAGTATATTATAACTCAAGTAATACATTAAAATAGATATTAATAACTTTAAGAAAGTAAAACGTAATAACTTCAACTTTATTATTTAACTATTATATAATTTAATTATAATCAAGTGTATTTAGATTCTTAAATTATTATCCAATCAAATTTGATGAAATTGAGTTTTTTTTCCATAAAAATCAAAATAAAATACGGAGGAGGTTTATAGATATGATTTTTTTTTCATATCTACTAATTAACACTATGCTATGAAATTTGAAGATATATATAGTGTGTTTGGTAAAACTAGCTGAAAAGCTAGCTGAAAGCTGAAAAACTCGTTGAAAGCTTAAAGCTCGCTGAAAGCTGAAAAGCTATTGAATGTGTTTGGTAAAACTAGTTGAAAATTGTAAAATGACATTTAAGGACAACATTAATTATTAAATAATGATAAGTGGGGGTGGTTGAGGGCTAAACTTGTAATTAATTTTTAGCTAGTAGCTGAAAATTGGAGATTTTTTAAAAAGCTACCACAAGTAGCTTTTTAAGAAAAACTTGTAGCTACCCAAAAAAGCTACATTCCCAAACACTGCTGAAATGGTTTCAGCTAGTATTTTCAACTTTCAGCTAGCTGAAATGGCAAGCCAAACACACTCATAATTGCAGTCTATTATAAAGGTTTTTTTTGTTGAATAAAGGTTTAAATGTACCATTTGATTTAGTGTGTGTTTGATTTACGATAAAATTACGTTTCAAACGTGGATCCAAACTAATACTATAGAGAGTAACATTGATCCGGATTCACATTTAAAACGTGATTTTACATTAAACTAAACACACACAAGTGTAAATGAGTTCGTAGCAAGTCTCCAATGTCTCATACATGTTAGGATTGTTAATGAAAATAAAAAATGTTGTACAAACAAACATTGTATTCCATTATAGCTAGAAATATTTGTACTACATAACAACAAGATCAGTTACCTGACTGAAAAGTTTTGGCTTATCGTTTGTTGAGATTGTAATTTCATGCATTGACCTGCCATTTTATAAGTAGCAGAATGTAATAAACAGGGACAAAAGTTTCAAGCAATCATTTTTCTTTTTCTAAAAAATAGAAACTACTTGAAAAGAAGTAAAATTGATTTGTTATTTAAGAGAGGTCCTATTAATGGGCCTTAGTTAAGCCCACATGAATGACATGATAGGGAAGAAGAAATGGGATGTAAAATATTTATATTTATTGATATATTTTTTTTAAAAAAAATAGTAATTAGTTAAGAAATAACAAGTGATATTAGAACCTAAAAATAGAATCCCATCATTTTTTTTAATTCTCGATATTCAAAAGTCACAACTCATGTTGAAATTATAATTAATTCGAGTCAAAGTAAAATAAACCTATTTAGGAACAAACTCACTCAAACCTTTTTTTTTTATTCACACAACTTAAACTAGAAACTTTTAGTTAAGAAAAACCAAACTCTTTACCATTTTTTTACTAAATGTCTTATTGTAACCATCTTTTACCCCTAAATATTGATCAGTTAAGAATTAATTTGTATTGCACAAACTCTAAAAAAATAAATTTCAAATGAGCACTTCTATTTTATACTAACAATAATTATGCAAGAAAGTATGAATTGCATAATAATTAATCACAATAATTTTAACTAACCACACTATTAAGATTATTAACGGATAAAAACGATGTCTTATCTTAAAATTTGTATTAAACTTAGATATTTTTTTGTCTTTAACCGCGAATTCCCCACCGACATAGTTGTGGATTTGAACCCTCGGATCAGGGTAGTGGTTAGATAAAGTCCTCCCAAAAAGTAACTTCAGTACTTGAACCCCTGACCTTGCATCCGTATGTGTCACAATCCACTTTCACTATAACCAAACACTGTTTGTTATATTAAACCTAAATATATATGGTTATGTTTATGAGTTGATTTTTAGAGAAAAATGGAGCGAAGGCAACGGCTCTTATTGGGCGCACGTCTTCCCCCTTTGTGTTAAGTTTGATTTTCTCACATGTAGTATCTTATAAAGTTTCCCCCCTCTTCTCCCCTTTCATTTTTCTCTAATTCTCCCTTTTAAACTCACATATACACCCTAAGTCAACCTTATATTGCACTGCACAGTAAATAAAAGAAGAGGAAAAACAGTAAACCGGGAAAAATTACCAACAGAAGAGTGGAAAAAAATAACTTTAAACATACAGAATTTAGATTAATAGGAAAAAATGAACTATATAAGGAAGAGATAGAAAAGACAATAATATAATCATTAAAGTTATACCAGGAATAATGTAATTAAAAATTCAAACCGCTATCCCTATCTTGAACTTGTAACTGGCTCGCACCAAGATCAAGTTCAAGTTAGCTGAAGAACCAAAGGCCGAGGGTGGATGAATGAATACTGAGGAGCATCAAAGAGAAAAGGCAACAGTTGGTAAAGTTCAATATATGATCTATCTTTCAGACATTACAATAAGAATGAAAATTGGATAATAGTGTACAGAGTAAAAGGACAGGGGTAAGTAAATTTAATTTTCACATAATCATGCCTTATGTTGCTGGGAATATCAGAATCTTGAGGACTGATTTCTCTTTGTAAGTTCGAAAGAAGGGAAGTGCTAGAATGCACACCAGAAGCAGAACGAACCTGCATGATAGATATATTTCCATCACATGCAAATCAATTGGCTAACACAGGTACAACTGTACAAGAATAGTTCCCATTTCCCACTAAAATGAAGACATCAATTAACTAGATACTACTGAAATCAGAAACATAGCTAGCAATTTCCTAAAGAGGGAGCATGAAATGTCTTATCTTGTTTTTGGCCTAATCAAGTGCTTAATACAAATATTGAGTCAAAGGTGAAGGAGAAAGGTAAGCATTTAGAGGTCAAAATTTATCTTTGTGCTATTAATCTTAGTGTCATTTTGGATAAACTTATAAAGAAAATAAAAATGAACCAAAAGAGTAAAATAAATTTGATTTGTTTTCATAAGTTGAAATTAGTCTTTACAACTTATTTTTTCAACTTTCCTAGAAGCTCTCTCATTTGACTTTTGAAAGAGTGGAGTTAGAAAAATTAATTTCAATTTATCAAAAAGATTGATTCATTTTACCTTCTTGTTTTATTTTATCTTCTTCTCTTATTAATTTTTCTAGAGAAGTTAATCCAAACTAAATGATTAGTTTAGGCATAAATCACCTGCACAAGACGAACTTCAACTGCAGGTCTACTAGCAATAGCTCGTGCCATATGCTGTAACCTTTTATGCATAAGAACATCTTGGGCCCTCTCCACCTTCATGTAATCCAGTGCATACCTAACATATTGTAGATCAAATTGACAAACACCAGCAACAGTTTAGAAGCCTTCACACAAATATCAACCCCATGAATAACAATATTTAATAAACCAATAGTAAAAACTTAAGTAACCACCCACATATGATTGAATTAAAGAAACAAATGCAGAGGCAATTGAGAGGAAAACAATTTAATTGCCTTAAAGGTGTGAATGCTTCTAACTCTATCCATTTCCATGAGCCCAATCAAGACAAAAGGGCATGAAAAATACATGAAGAGAAACAACTAGTTAATGAGTAGAAAGAGTCAGAACACTCAGAACAGAGTAAAGCATTCAGAGTACCTAGTGGGAAGGCGATAAAAATGGACCCAAAGTTCATCTTCAAAATCAGGAACCATAACCTCTGGGGCATTCAATTCCTTAAGCCGACTAAGAATCTCGTGGTAAACCCCAGCCTTCAGACTCTGCAATCGATCATGATTCAATCCAGAATTGAAAGCTCTACTACTGCAACTCTCTGTATCTCCCATATATGTATACAATAACACCTAATAAAACCAAAACCACATAGCACTTCATTCAGAAAGTGAATATAAGAAATGTAAACAGCAAGTGTATTTGAAAATTCGTTAAGTGCGAACTCTAAAGCACATTTAGGCAGAAGCTGCTTCACGTAGCATTAGGGTAAATGCGGATCCAATGTTATTTTAACGTGATTCCAAACATATTAAGTAATGAATCAGAGCCATAGTTGAGGATCAACACTCACATGGACAACTAAACTATGGGGAACATTAAAATTTCTCTATATTGGAATGAAGATTGAGTTTAAATGAACGGTGACATGTGAGCGCAGTGTGCACCCCTAGCCACCCATGTCTAAGTGAATTCTAATAATGTAACTTTGCCTTGCTTGAATCACACTATCACCAACTTAAATATAAGTTTTAATGATAAACAGAACAACTTTTAATCCTTTTATTAATCCATTGATAGCATCACTCACCAATCAAATTTCAAAGGAAAAAACAACCCGGTGGGCGTCCACTGTTTGTCTCGCTTCCCACATATAGTTAGGCAAAAAAATCACAGTCAGATACAACTAAACCACTTTAATTTTTATGTTATTTAATTTGGTCCAGCAATCTTTCCTTGCTGCTTAGTGGAGGAGTCTGAAGATAACTTTTAGGCCTGAATGAATGAATGTATCCACTTATCATGATGTCATTCAACCTCTTTTTTTTCTCTTGATATCGCTTTTTAATCTTTCTATTATGTAATCACATTTTATGTGATTAATTTAATTAGGAGCCAATAATCAGAGGAATGTTAAGGTAACTGATCAAATATTCTTGTGTCATTATTTTATATAAATAAAAAAAATAGAATTCACTTATTCTAGGAGTAAAGTTTTGTTGATTTTTCTGCTAAATAAATATTTGTAGAATACAAAATTAATAAATTTAACTATTAAATAATGTATTTTTTTTCGAGGAGATTTTATTAAAAGAGTACAAAGGGACTCTAATCAATGAATATAAAAAAAATCAGTTTGGAGCAAAACATCAATTTGAAAACTTTACATTTACCTCCAGCAACTCAAACAAAATTAGGATCAGGATCTCGCTTAAATAATATGATAATAACGTGATGATCCTACTCACTAAATTTTGGATAAACCAAACATTCATATTTGTACAATTTTATAAGTAATATTTACTTGAAATTTAGAAAATATACGTTAAAATCAAGTTTCCCAATAAAGTAAATTATACGAAAATTTGCATGTATAATTTATTCAATAAGAACTTTCAATTTGATAATTGGATTAAAAAAATTAATGTTCATAAAAAATTATTAAGTAAAATAAGTTCAACAAAACTTAATCTTGGGGTAAGTGAATTCTCATCCAATAAAAAACTACCATTATAATATCATTATCGATGGATCATATGTTTTTGAGTAGTCTATAAATGAATCACAAATGGAGGTGCAAGAAGCATTCATAAGGAAAAATCATTTAAAAAAAAAAATAAAGAAAGTGAAATTTGAAAAATCAAGTTTAAATCAAACTCAAAACTTACCTTAAAGGCAATAATATGTGTCAAGTTCTTTGCCGGTGTGAAATTGGTCCCAAAGCCTACAAGGAAATAATTCTTACATGAGCACACGCCTACTGAATATAAGAGAAAGTAGTGTTTATGACTTTCTGCAAGTATACAGATCATGCAAGTAACAAAGTAGTGTATAAGAACATAGTTGATAAATCATCATTCTGCCTCTTTATTTGGGGATATTTGTGCTATCTTTACTATACTTTTTGGCGCTTTACAAGTAATTCTTACCTCATTCCCTTTACCGGTTCTAGGATTATTAGGATTATTAGGTGAACTAGTTCAGATAGTCATAAGAAGATGGTTGACTTACGACCCTTGAAAACTTTTGCAAAAACATGCTCAAATATAAGATTTTGCTTATTTTTTGCTCAATAAATTGTGTCCTTAGAAGATGGAGTTAATTAAAGTGTGATATTTGTCATTCCAAACCATCTCAAACTTATCTAAAAGAACTTATGATCATAGCTAGTAATTTCTAGGAATAATTATATAACTTCAATCAAGGCAAGCTTGAGGGTAATTAAGGTAGTAAAGCAAAGGCTTTAGCCCCCTTTATTACAAGGCTCCAATATGTGTGTAGTTCAAACATAAGATTGATAAAGTATTTACTTTAGATCTAAAAATAATGTTAAATTATTAATATTTTCTCCTTTTAATTTTTAAAAGGAAGTTATTAATTAACTTATATGTAGTATTAAGAGTAAATATTATTCTCTTTAAAATTAGAGTTATCATATTACTATGACTTTCTCTCTTAAAAGATAGCTACTTATATTAATATAAGTCTTTAATCTTTTAAAAATATATCTTTCACCATATAGCTAACTTTATATCTAAATATTTGTTGGGTCAACTCTGACTATAATGAGGTATATGAAGTATCACCAATTGATTATAACAAAGAATATATACTTTGGCCGTTTGGCCTCCATGTAACAAATATATATATATATACTTTTGTTATATTAGAAGTAAGAATGGTGATAACAAAGTACTTACAATTTGCTTCTAAAGATTTAAAATAAATTAAAAGTTTATGGACATTTTTTGAACAATTATTTAATTAACCATCAATCTCTTTATAATCACCTTTAAGCAGATTTGAGATATTGTACTCAAAGTGTCAAGGGAAACTACGCATAGAATCAATAAATTATGTTTCTAATATATCAAAAGCAATTCAGAATTCTATGAAATTTTTCAAAAATCCTTATTTTAATGATAAGAATATTGTTTATAAAGAAAATACAATTGCAACACAAGTTATGCAAAAAATGGTATTTTGTTTAGAAGCAAATTTTTATAAGAAAAAAATACCCCCAAGCCTCCTCAAGCTTACAACAATAACAAGTATTATTTTTCCAGCCCCATCATACTTCACCAACAGCTCTATAATTTTTAAATAAACATTAATCTTTATTTATTAGCTTTGGAGATTTTTTAACTAATACTAACTCTCACTAGTTAGCTTAGGAGATGAACAAACTCTTGTCAAATGAAGTGGGTTTTTAACAAATAGCTCACACGACACTCAAAGAGTAGATTTCCTTTATAATATAGAACAAAACACACTCTTGATACATAGTTCTAGAGTGATTTCTAAGGAAAACTAACTTTGGAAGCTAGATAGTATAATTTTTTAGAACTTTGGCACTTTGGTTTCTCTTCTCTCTTGTTCTCTTATTTGCAACAATGGATCAAAAGACTAGCTATTTTCTAACCATTGGAACTTGGGTCAAAGTTTGTCCTTTGCTTTTTGTTAGTTGTCACTTTTATGATAGCATGTCTTTCTCTTTCATAATTAATGAACTTTAACAAAACCTTATCCAAGTATTCATGTAATCTTTTAAGCATTCTCAAAATGCTAAAATTAGTAACTTACATTCAAAACATTTAGAATTGGTTACGAAAGTATATTTACATTAAAACATTGTTCAAGAGAGTCTCGGACTCAATAATTAGGTTAGAGTTAGATGTTAGAATTTTAAGGAAAATGAACCATTTTTGGAAGGTTTTGAAACCAAAAATGGTTAGATTTATACATATTATAGCATACATGACAAGAAAGCCAATAAGCATGACCTAATGTCAAGTTTGCACAATTTGACGCTGATTTGCGTAAAGTTGCTTGACCAATAAGCATTCTTATTTGCATCCTACTTTGATCAACATGTGTTTTTTTTAGAGAAACTACTCCTACATTTTTTATGACTTTTAACAAGACAAAGATCCCATGAATATTAAATTGAGTTGTATCAAGCTTCAGAAGCAAAGTTGAAGCTTTAGAATGATCATTCAAGACCACTAGAAGCATGGGAAGGAGCTTTTCATGAAACCTGACACCTTCTGAATGTGAAAGATAACTTAATCAATTCAAGAATATTCATTCCAAGTGTTATTGATGCAAACAAAGTAATTGGAGAAGGTCAATATCACTAAAAATATAGCTTTTTCCTTAGAAGCAGAAGTTACAATTTCTGCAGAAGCATCAAATTCACATTTCAAGTTGTAAACATGTTCAAAGTATCTTAGAAGCTTTGAACAAGTTCCCACACTCCTCAAGCTATTAACCTTGAATATTTCAAGTTGAAGAACACTCAAAGAAGCTTCCATAAGCATAATTACTTCTCTCGTAATGAAAATAAAGCAAGGATAAAAGATTGGAAGCTTTACAAGCATATTTGAAGCTTCAGAAGAAGAAACAAAATTTTGCACACTTCCAGAAGAAGCAGTTTGATCCAGAAGAAGAAACAGAATTTCTATACACTTCCAGAAGAAGAAACAAAATTTTTGCACACTTCAGAAGAAGAAACAGACTCTCTGCAACCTCCAGAAGAAAGAAAATGACAGAACCTGCTGCAATTTCAATTTAAAGGAGTTTAAGACATCTTTTGCTAAAAATGAGGAAATGCCCAATATTTTTGCATGTCTTACTAACTGCTCCAAAAGAAGGAAATTCAAACATAACAAAAATCCTGGCTCTAGAAGATACGACCAGTCAAAGCTAAAGAAAGAGAAAAGCTGCCACATGAAAGTGACAGCTCCTATACATCTAACTGAGAGCTTGACCACCTCTTCAAGCAATTCCAACGGCTATTTTGACCCACAAAATTCTATAAATAAAGCCTCATTCAGCTGGGCAACATCAAGGAGAACAAAGGGAAGAAATCCAAAGAGCCATAATGTAGAAACTCTCTTCTAGAATGAGGTTCTCCTTCAACCACTCCAAAATGCAGAGTTGTTGTCCATAATTCTTAGAGAGTGTGTTTAGGTTCAGTTTGGTAAAGATTAATCCACTCCATGAGTGTTTTGTGAGCCATATGTAAAAAACCCATCTCTTGTTGAAAAGTGTTTGTGATCTCCCAAGCTAACTAGAGAGAGTTAGTGTTGGTTTGAGAGTGTGTAGAGCCTGCAAAGGCTGAGCAAGGAATACTGGTTTTAGATCCTGAAGAGGCTACATAATAATACTTAGAAAAAAAGCTTGAAGAGGCTGCATAATAATACTTGGAAAAGAGCCTGAGGAGGCTGTGGGAGCAAAGAATACCTTGTAATCATGATTGATTAGTGGAAAATCCTACTGTGGTAAGTAGTAGACATAGCCCAAGGATTGTGAGGGTGAACCAGTATAAAAATCATCTGTGCAATGCCTCTTACCCTTACTCTCTTTATCTTTCTGCACTTACATTCATTGATTTGCTAGTTATTGTTCATATTTTGAATATTTAGCAAGATGCAAACTATATTTTGATAAACCTGTTTTTGAACTGATTTTTTCACATGAATCACATCCATATTAGTTCAAATACTGATCTGGAAAGTTTCATTAAATTATGAAACTATTTGGTGCTTCAGAAGCACATTTCTTGATATTTGTTCATAGTTCAACATTGAAACTTGGGGTTTAAACCACCAGATCTTTACAAACTTGATTTTAATCAGATATAACTTTATATTATGATTGTTTACTATTTAAATATTTGATCTGGAAAGTTTCATCAAGTTTCAAGTTCATTTGATACTTCAGAAGAAACATTTATCAGATTTTATTGTGTAACTTGATTTAAAAATACCAGGTTGATATAAACTTTCTTCTGAACAGATTTTCTCATATAATCTTTTTAGTTATTAGTTAAATAACTATTCTGAAAAGTTTCATCAAATTTCAAGTTCATTTGATACTTCAGAAAAAAACATATATCAGATTTCATTGTAACTTGATTTAAATATATCAGACTGATATAAACTTTCTTCTGAATAGATTTTCTTATATAATCTTATTAGTTATTGGTTAAATAACTATTCTGGAAATTTTTATTACAATATTAAATCATTTGACCCTTCAGAAGAAAGGTTTACAGTGACAGATTCATTGTTTTGCTTCTACATAACTGCAGAAACTTTATTTTATTCTTCTGAACCTTATTTGAGTTGTATCTACATTAAATACACTATATGAAAGAATAAAATTTGATGATATCAATCCCTATGATATTGCTTACCTTTAAAAAGATAGTGTTAATCAATTCAGTTGGCATTATACACTAACCACTATCTTCTAGAAGTAACTTCTAATAGCCAAGGTATTCCTTGAGCAAAGATCAGTAAGTTTTTCAAAGTACTTGTAGGTTGGACCAAAAGTTTTCAAGGGTCACAATTCAACCCCCCTTCTTGTGACTTTCTGATTTACTTCGGGGTGGTCATATAGAAGGATTACGAGTTGAAATCTACAAAAGTACCAAGAAATTTTCAATTCATCAAAATATTCCATAGTAAGCTTCCAAATGAATTCACAATTAAAGCTATGTGGCATATATGTTTTATTCTTTTTCAAAAAAAATCCCAACATGCCATAGAATATAACACGTGAATTTTGAGTATGGTTGTCATATTGCATATGTTCCTACCATGAATTATTTTTACAAGTTAAAACAGGCATGTTTACACTCTTACTCATGTATGTTCATTGTTTTGCATGCAAGGTAAGACATTTAAGGAATCATAAAAAGTAAGCATATCATGAGGCATATCATCATGTGATACAAATGTCTTATAATTGTTTTTACGTATGATAGCCTACCCCAATTGGATTTTTCCTTTTCCCTTACAATTTGAAGAACGTAACACATGTCAACTTGTGGTAAGGAGATAAGAACAAATTATTTATGCAAGTCATATGTACAAACTATGTTTAATGCATATTCCACCAAGCTTTAGTATTTTGAAAAGCATGCAAATCAACATTTCCAAAGGGTTTGATTAAACTAACATTTTCAATAGGTTTCAAAGTATTTCTAAGTTTCAATATTTCATGTGAACATGCAACACTTTGTGGCATACACTCATTAAAAAAAAAGAATTTTCAGGCATTAAAAAGGTCAATTTAGAAAACTTCCCTTTAAATGATTGAGTTGTCTCCTTTTCTCTACTAAGCTTAGTTGCCCTTAACTTATTCAAGTTTTCAGATAAAGGGTTAGCATTCAAAATGATCATAAGATAAAATAAGTTGCTTTCCCAAATTTTCTTCATTTTTCTTTTCTTCACACTTTTTCTCCATTTGAAATCTTTCTACTTCCTTTTCTTTTTCTCTCTTAAGTTTTTCTTCTTTCTCTTTTTCTAATTGTTCTTCTTTCTCTAATTTTCTTATCTCTTCGATCCTATTCAAATGTCTTGACATTTCATTTTTAACCTTCTTAGAAAATTCTTCTATCCTTCTTTCTCAATAATCTTCAAAAGAATTTTCCTTATAATATTTTTTGTTGTATTTTTCCTATCTTCTCTTCTTTTATCTTCCCTTTCATAATTATCCCTAAAATAATCTTTTCTTCTATACTCTCTTTCTTCATACCTTGTCCTCTCTTCCCTCTCTTCTTCATATCTTATAAACTTCCTTTCTTCATCATACCTTCTCCTATCATGGTTAGAGTTATCATAACTCCTCTCCTTCTTCTTACTATCCTCAAAATGATATTCATTTATTTCTCTTTCTCTCCGTTCTCTCATGTGCCTTTCATCGATTTTATAATGAGAAAAGTGTCTTCTCACTTCATTTTCTTTTATTAGTTCCCTCTTATCTTCATCTACCTCATTTCTCCACAATCTATATGACATCCTAAATTGATTTTTAAGTGTTCAAAATTTTAGAACCTTTCCACTCAACTAAGTGTTTAAACTCAAAGAATGAATTCACTCGTGTATGTCCTTTTTTAAGGTTTTTTCTATAATGTTCACTCTTGCCTCTTCTACTCAATTAAGGTTTGATTAGTTCTTACGAAAACCAAAGTTTTTACCATGCCCAAGCACGGATGAGCTAGAACGAACAACACTTAAGACTATCTAGGAGTGCCGAAAAGGAAAAAGGCTAAGACAAAACTAAGAATATAGTCAGACAAGCAAACAAAGGTAGTATGAAAGAAAGCTAAACAAGAATAGAAAGCAAACAAGATAAACAAGAAGATAGAAAATGATTGCAAAGAGAATGGATGAGATAACTTTGGTTCATGTGATAAATTTACCTAAGTTGCCAATTTTTAAAAAACAACAATTACAATTGAAAGAGGAATACAATTAAATGAAATTACAGAAGAAAAGGGAAAAACATTTGGGCTTCTTCTTACTCAATTTTTTTTGTTTTTTGTTTTCTTTAACTATAGAGGATTTCTTATTCATCACACATATTTTCTTTTTGCACCTTCTTTTGACTTTTGACTTTTTCTTTGTTGACTTTTCCTCTAACTTTCTTTTCAATTTTATAATATTGTCTTTTGCCCCAAATGAAAATTAGAGAAATTGTAAAATAGTCCCTTTTCTAAACAAAAAATGAGTGTATCTCCTCTTAAAAATGGATCTAAAAATGTTGTTCTTGGAGAATAATTGTTGAACAAAGCTTGGACCCAAAATCTAATTTGGCTTGTAAAATGTTTATGGCAACTTAAATAAAAAAACTATCATGAACATAACATCATCCTTTCAATTGAATCCTTAACAAATGGTCATACAACATACAAACGCATTTACGTAAAACTTTACGGATCAAATTCAAATGAAGAATTTCACCATGAATTTGATGACTTCCTCAAGAACGACCCATTCTAAACTTAAGCACTATGAATGATCAACCACACGTTTCCTAAGGATTTGCTATCGCCAGATTCAAATTTGCAATCAGATTAATAAACAGACAGATAAAACAAGAGCAAAACTGAACAACACATAACAAAAAAAATAGCGCAAAAATAGAGAAAATAATGCGCAAAATTAAAGATAGAAATGTAGAGGGGATGAACCGAAATTTAAAGTATGGGGATGACTGAAATTAAATGATAAAAAAGTAGAGGGGATGAGCAGAAATTAAAAGGGTGGTGAATTGACAAAATTTAAATGGTAGAATTTAAAGCGGGTGAGCTGAAAGTAAAAGGATGAGGATGAACTAAAATTAAATGACTGAAATGTAAAGAATTGAGTTAAAGAGGGGATGAACAAGAAATGTAAAGTGGAATGGCGGAAGAATGTAGGTGAACGATCTTTGGAAAATGTAACGCCCTAATTTCTAAATTCGAGACTTAGTCCGTTGGAAACTAAATCCTAAATTTTCGAAACCAAAACGCGCAATTCCGGATATCAAACATCACAATTCGATAAGTAACCAACGATAACTTATACAATTTGTGAATAACTCAAACTTTATATACATAAATGCAATCTGTAAAAATATATACAACTGGCCCGAAGGCTACAAACTAAACATCCCTAACATAAAACAAGATTATACATAAGTATTCTATACAATCCAAAAAGATAATAAACATCAAAACATGGAAGACTCCTGCTCTAATCTCACTGATTTCTGCCAGGAGGTACCTGCACACCTAGATTATGTCCACAAAACGCGTGGTGAGACTAATGTCTCAGTGAAGTATAACTATGCATATGCAGTGTAGGAGAAATCAATTTCTAACTAATATGCAACCATAAACATAATCATAACTAAATCAAATAAATGCACTAATGATGCAACTCACTGTTGTGCCCAGCAGGCATGTTCTTATCACTTAAACTGGAGTTAAAACTGAGCTCAGACTACGGGAAACGTCTTTCCCGGGGACGAATCCCACCCATTACTGGACCGAAGTCAAGTTTTCACATACTTATTCAATTTTCTTAACTCACAGCACAAGGCCGGCTTATTTAACTCACGGTCGAAACCGACATACATAAATCAATGACTAATAACTGAGAATTTAAGCATTTCAACAGTTTTGTAAGTTTCGCAAGTTTCATAAATTTCGCTATCCTAAGGTTTTCAACACCAAACCTAACAACAATATCTCAATTTCATGCAAACATCACTAATCCATCCATAAATCAATGACTAATAACTGAGAATTTAAGCATTTCGACAGTTTCGTAAGTTTCGCAAGTTTCGTAAATCTCGCTATCCTAAGGTTTTCAATGCAAAACCTACCAACAATTACTCAATCTCATGCAAACATCACTAATCCATCCAAAATAACCATACAGAAAGGGAATTAGAGAGTAGGGTTCATACATTAGAGAAATTCAACAACAAGTGAACATGTGTGTGAGCTATACTCACCAAATTTTGAAACACAAGAGAAGAATGATGAGTAGAAATGGTCCACCTGGTGATTCTTAGCTTCAATTCCCTTCTCAAACCTCAATCCAAGCTTTCTCTCTCTAGGATTCTCTCTCTCTCTCTAGGGTCAAAGAAGAAGAAGAAAAGAAACATGCAAAATCTGATTTTTTAAGCATCGGCTTTTATATATAAGTGACGATAATCGATTACAGACCCACTATAATCGATTACCAGCAGCGAAAATGACACTAGAAGACCCTTCTGGAAATCTGGTAATCGATTACAACACCTGGTAATCGATTACCAAAAACTCAGCTCTCGGGTAATCGATTACCCGATTACATAATCGATTACCAAAAACTCAGCTCTCTGGTAATCGATTACAGACCCACTGTAATCGATTACCAACAACCCAAACTCCCTATATTCACTTAAGCGAAATCCTGAAACTTGGTTTTATAACTAAGTTTAATCCCTAATTCCTCAACTTTCCTTTCCTAAATTACTAACACATAATTCTTTGTTTTCAGCCTAATGAATTATTAGAACTTCTAATTTGCGGGATGTTACATTCTACCCCCCTTCAAGCAATTTTGACCCCAAAATTGTTTAAGTAAACAGAAATTAAAGACTACCTCAACTAAAAAGTTCTGGAAATTGTTCCCGAATGACATCTTCTTTCTCCCATATTGCCTCTTCTGGAGATTGACCTTTCCAATACACCTTCACCAAAGGAATTGTCTTGCTCTTTAAAGTTTTGACACTCCTGTCGATAATCTGTGCAGGTCTAGAAGGAATGGTGAGATCTTCTCTTAATTGTATTGATTCAGGGCCAATGACATGTGATGGATCATGAAAATATTTTCTTAACTGAGATACATGGAAAACATCATGTATCCTGGACAACTAAGGTGGTAAAGCTATCCTGTAAGCAAGAGGGCCAACCCTCTGCAGGATCTGAAATGGACCAACAAACCTAGGATTGAGCTTTTTGGTCTTGATGGATCGTCCTATGCCTGTGACAGGAGTTACTTTCAAAAATACATGGTCCCCTTCCTCAAACTCTAAGTCTTTCCTTCTTTTGTCAGCATAATTCTCTTGTCGACTTTGGGTAGTTGAAAGTTTTTCCCTAATGACTCTGATCTTATCTGAGGTTTCCCGCACTAACTCTGGGCCTAATAAGGTTCTCTCACCTACCTCACACCAACACAGGAGATCTGCATTTCCTACCATACAGTGCCTCATAAGGTGTCATGCCTATACTGCTATGAAAACTGTTATTGTAGGCAAACTCAATGAGAGGCAGAAACCTATCCCAACTACCTGACTCCTCTAAAACACAAGCCCTGAGCATATCTTCTAAGGTCTGGATGGTTCTTTCAGACTGACCGTCAGTCTGAGGGTGGTAAGCAGTGCTAAACCGAAGTTTGGTCCCGAAAGCCTGGTGAAGTGCATTCCAGAACCTAGAAGTGAACCTAAGGTCCCTATCTGATATGATGTTAGAGGGAATGCCATGGAGTCTGACAATCTCCCTAACATACAATTTTGCTAACTTGCTAAGGGTATAGGTACTCCTAATTGGTAGGAAGTGGGCTGACTTGGTCAGTCGGTCCACAATCACCCAGATGGCATCAAAACCAGCTTGGACTCGAGGCAATCCTACCACAAAGCCCATAGCTATACTCTCCCACTTCCACTCAGGGACTTCTAATGGTAAAAGGGTTCCTGATGGTTCCTGATGTTCTATTTTGACCTGTTGACACACTAAACACTTAGAAACATAATTTTCTATGTCTCTCTTCATACCATCCCACCAAAACATCTTCTTCAAATCCTGATACATCTTGGTAGAGCCAGGATGTACAGAAAACTTACCTCTATGAGCTTCCTCTAAAACCCGCTGCCTGAGGCTACCCCCTTAGGGACACAGACTCTCCCTTGGAAGAGAATTACCCCATCTTCTGACTCTGAAAACCCTAATTGTTGTCTTCTCTCTTGGAGGCTTGAGTCCAAACTCTGAGCCTCCCTGATTAGAGCTCTTAGCTCACTGGTGATCTCAATTCTATGAAGTCTGACACTATTCTCTCCAACTGTAACAACTAAACTTAGGTTCCTGAACTCCTCTAACAAACTCATTTCATGTATCATCATGAAAGACACATGAAGAGACTTTCTACTGAGAGCATCAGCCACCACATTGGCCTTGCCAGGATGGTATTTCAATTCAAAATCATAGTCTTTGAGAAATTCCATCCACCTCCTCTGCCTCATATTGAGTTCTTTCTGATCAAAGAGATATTTCAAACTCTTGTGATCACTAAAGACCTCAAATCTCACTCCAAACAGGTAATGCCTCCAAATCTTGAGGGCAAAGACCATTGTTGCTAACTCCAGGTCATGAGTAGGATAATTCTCCTCATGAGGCTTCAACTGCCTAGATACATAAGCCACTACTCTCCTATCCTGCATCAGAACACAACCCAAACCCTTCCCCGAAGCATCCCAGTATACCTCAAAGGCCTTAGACAAATCAGGTAACGCCAGTACCAGAGCGGTGGTTAACTTTTCCTTGAGCTCCAAGAAGCTCCGCTCACAGTCCTCGTCCCACACAAAGGCTTGACCCTTTCGAGTCAATCTTGTGAGAGGCAAGGCTAGCTGAGAGAATCCCTTAATGAATCTCCGATAGTAGCCGGCCAATCCTAGGAAACTCCTAATCTCCGTGACTGTAGGCCCTTCCCATTCAAGGGCAGCTACTACCTTGCTAGGGTCAACAGATACACCCTCACTAGTAATTACATGCCCTAGAAATTGAACTCTATCACTCCAAAACTCACACTTCTCCGGGTTAGCAAATAACTTCTTTTCTCTCAGAACTTCTAACACAATCCTAAGGTGTCGCTCATGCTCTTCTAAACTATGGGAGTAGATCAGAATATCATCGATAAACACAACGACAAACTGATCCAGATAGGGCCTAAAAATTTGATTCATGTAGTTCATGAATACAGCAGGAGCATTAGTTACTCCAAATGGCATCACCAGATACTCATAATGCCCATACCTAGTCCTGAAGGGTCTCTTAGGTATATCCTCCCCCTTAATCCTGACCTGATGGTAATCGGACCTTAAATCTATCTTAGAGAAAACTGAGGCTCCCCTAAGTTGATCTAAAAGGTCATCTATTCTGGGTAAAGGATATTTGTTCTTAGTGGTAACCTTGTTCAACTACCTATAGTCTACACACAGCCTCATACTTTCATTCTTCTTTTTCACTAAAAGTATTGGAGCCCCCCAGGGTGACACACTAGACCTAATGAACCCTTTGGACATAAGATCTTCTAACTGAGCCTTAAGTTCACTAAGTTCTAGTGGGGACATCCTGTATGGTGCTTTGGAAATGGGTCATGTACCTGGTACTAAGTCTATGGCAAACTCTATCTCTCGGTCCGGAGGTAAGGTAGTTACCTCACTAAGGAAAACATCTTGAAATTCCCTAACCGTAGCTTTACTGCTTATGTCTACCTTAGACTCTAGAGTTGAGGAAAGTAATAAAACAAAACATTCACTCCCATCACTAAGGCATTCTGACACTTTGGTGACGCTAGACAAAAGGATTGATGGTTTCTCCCTCGAAGGAGGAGGAAGAAGTGGAAAAACAACCTTCTTATTAAAACAATCAAGCATGACTCGATTTGAAGATAACCAATTCATGCCAAGAATGATATCTATACCCCTTAATGGCAAACAAACTAGGTCAACCTCGAAGGCCTTCCCTTGTATCACAATGGGGCACTGAATACATACAAGGGAAGTGGAAATGGCCTGTTTGGCGGGAGTGGTAACACTGAGAACATAAGGCAAAGATATAGCATGCAAGTTCAACTGTTTAACACAATTATAAGAAATGAAAGAATGAGTAGCTCCTGAATCAAACAACACAATTAAGGTTCGATCTCCTAGGGTGCACATACCTCGCATCAGATTATCTGCAGAAGCTGCCACTTCCCCGCTGATAGTGAAGACTCTTCCAGTGGTTTGAGGTTTTGGTAAATCTTTTCTCTTTGGACATCTGTTCCTCATGTGACCAGGCTGCTTGCAAAAATAGCATACATTCTTCCCCGTCAAGCATTCTCCAAAGTGTTCCTTTCCGCACTTGGGGCAAGTAGGTACCCCTTGGCATTGGGCCGGTCTAGTAGTCAAGGCTGAGGTGCCTTGCAACTTAGGCCTCAAGCCCTTAAACTGATTTGTCACATCTATCTTCCTTTTTCCCTTGTTGTCTGCAGGTGGTGTCGAAGTGGTAGTTCCTTTGATATTTTTCTCCGCAATGTAACATTTATTGATCAAGGTGGGGAAGTCCTTGATCTCGAGTGTCCAACCCGGTCCAGTAACTCAGGTCGGAGGCCTCCTTCAAACTGAGTACACCTCCACTCCTCATCAGCTACCGTCTGAAGATATCTTGAATATTTAGCTAATTCTTCAAACTTGGCCACATACTGGCCCATAGTCAAACTCCCTTGCTTTAGTTGTAGGAATTCTGCTTCCTTTTGTCTTCAGACAGTAACGGGAAAATACTTGTCTAAAAACAGAGTCTGAAAGATGCCCCAGGTAACTGGAGTCTCCATCACAGCAGTCCTAGCACTAGTGGTCTTCCACCCGTACTCAGCTTCACCCCTCAACATGTAAATAGCAAAACCAACCTTGGAATCATCAGCTCATTTCATCACATCAAAAATCCTATTGAGATCTCTAAGCCAGTTGGATGCCACATCTGGATCATAGACTCCATTGAATTGAGGAGGGTTGTGCTTCCGAAATTCCGCCAACCCATGAACAAACGGATCCACCATAGGAGTATGAGGTGTCCCCGTTGTCCTTCGGGTCAATTCCTGAAGTAACGCTGCATTGGCAGCCGCCTGTTCTCAAGCCGCCTCAGATTGAATCCGGTTAGCATTCATCTGTTCCCCCATCATGTGTGAATGCCTGTAAAGCTGCTGCCACTAGGTCCGGATGTGGATTCTGAGAAGAAGGATTAACTCTAGGACGACCCCTTCTGCCACTTGCCATAATTCTCTACACATCATTAAGTAAACATCGAGGTGATCAGTCTCTCAATTCACAAAATAATGCAAAAATCAGAATAACAAGTCGCAAGAAAATCCTATTACCACAGTCCAATTGGATTGAATTGCTCTGATACCAAAATGTAACACCCTAATTTCTAAATTCGAGACTTAGTCCGTTGGAAACTAAATCCTAAATTTTCGAAACCAAAACGCGCAATTCCGGATATCAAACATCACAATTTGATAAGTAACCAACGATAACTTATACAATTTGTGAATAACTCAAACTTTATATACATAAATGCAATCTGTAAAAATATATACAACTGGCCCGAAGGCTACAAACTAAACATCCCTAACATAAAACAAGATTATACATAAGTATTCTATACAATCCAAAAAGATAATAAACATCAAAACATGGAAGACTCCTGCTCTAATCTCACTGATTTCTGCCAGGAGGTACCTGCACACCTAGATTATGTCCACAAAACGCGTGGTGAGACTAATGTCTCAGTGAAGTATAACTATGCATATGCAGTGTAGGAAAAATCAATTTCTAACTAATATGCAACCATAAACATAATCATAACTAAATCAAATAAATGCACTAATGATGCAACTCACTGCTGTGCCCAGCAGGCATGTTCTTATCACTTAAACTAGAGTTAAAACTGAGCTCAGACTACGGGAAACGTCTTTCCCGGGGACGAATCCCACCCATTACTGGACCGAAGTCAAGTTTTCACATACTTATTCAATTTTCTTAACTCACAGCACAAGGCCGGCTTATTTAACTCACGGTTGAAACCGGCATACATAAATCAATGACTAATAACTGAGAATTTAAGCATTTCAACAGTTTCGTAAGTTTCGCAAGTTTCGTAAATTTCGCTATCCTAAGGTTTTCAACACCAAACCTAACAACAATATCTCAATTTCATGCAAACATCACTAATCCATCCATAAATCAATGACTAATAAATGAGAATTTAAGCATTTCGTAAGTTTCGCAAGTTTCGTAAATCTCGCTATCCTAAGGTTTTCAATGCAAAACCTAACAACAATTACTCAATCTCATGCAAACATCACTAATCCATCCAAAATAACCATACAGAAAGGGAATTAGAGAGTAGGGTTCATACATTAGAGAAATTCAACAACAAGTGAACATGTGTGTGAGCTATACTCACCAAATTTTGAAACTCAAGAGAAGAATGATGAGTAGAAATGGTCCACTTGGTGATTCTTAGCTTCAATTCCCTTCTCAAACCTCAATCCAAGCTTTCTCTCTCTAGGATTCTATCTCTCTCTCTAGGGTCGAAGAAGAAGAAGAAAAGAAACATGCAAAATCTGATTTTTTTAAGCACCGACTTTTATATATAAGTGACGGTAATCGATTACAGACCCACTGTAATCGATTACCAGTAGCGAAAATGACACTAGAAGACCCTTCTGGAAATCTGGTAATCGATTACAACACCTGGTAATTGATTACCAAAACCTCAGCTCTCGGGTAATTGATTACCCGATTACATAATCGATTACCAAAAACTCAGCTCTCGGGTAATCGATTACCAACAACTCAGCTCTCTGGTAATCGATTACAAACCCACTGTAATCGATTACCAGCAACCCAAACTCCCTATATTCACTTAAGCGAAATCCTGAAACTTGGTTTTATAACTAAGTTTAACACCTAATTCCTCAACTTTCCTTTCCTAAATTACTAACACATAATTCTCTGTTTTCAGCCTAATGAATTATTAGAACTTCTAATTTGCGGGATGTTACAGAAAATGAAGACAACAATGCCTCTACTTACCATAATCCACCAAAAAAAAGAAGTAGAAATTCAAGAACACACAAGAACAAGTTATGAAAAAGTGTAAGAGGCAAAATGTCAAACACCTAAGGGGTGGATGAATGTGCATACCAACAGCCCCATTCTAGCAAGAATCAAGCAAATTCAAACAAGCAAACAAGTGCTGAAAGCAGCAGCAAGGCACCTCAGGCCCGAAGAATAGTTCAAAGTCCGAAATTACAATTAAAAGAGATGGATTACAAGTGAAAAATTGCAGAAAAATCTGCACCTACTGTACCTCAAGAACAGCCCCAAAATGTGGAAATGGATTCAAATTGATCCCAATCAATAGAGCTCTGAGTACCAATCAATAGCAGTACGGGTACGGATCTAGATTGGATCCAAATAGACAAATAATTAGCGTAATTCAAGTAATGGGCAGCAGCTGAATAATTTGAAATTAATGAACAAAAGAGAAGGAAAATGAAAGTGAAAGAGATGAGAAGTGGAGAAGACGCCACTAGTGAAGGCAATCCCTTCAGCAGATAAGTCTCAGGTGCAAAACCGCCACCAGCTCATGGAGTAAGATAAGATTCACCATGGTTTAAGCAAGAACCACCAAGCCTTCTTAACTCACACAAGAGGAGGGAAATAAAGCTAAGTTTTCATAAAAATGAGCATTAAAAATGTATACAAGGAGACCCACCCTATTTATAGTCTACAAGGAATGGTCATGAGTGGAAAAGGGGAAGAAAAAATACATTTTAATGCTAAACTATTACTTTGGTTGTTATAATAAGACCTTATCACTCTTAATATAGTATTAATTGATTGTGACTAGTGAGCGTACTAGGATAGATTAACAGGACTATAAAGGGAACCAGTTTTTGGGGTTTAGATGACCAAGTTTCAAAACCTAACTTTTCCAATATAATTGACAACATATTTGATTAACTTCGTCAAGCTTTATGGAGATTTGTCTTTGCATATATACTAAGTAAAGGAAAACAAGAAGGAATCTATATTATAATCAAGTCATGACCATGCGATTAGTTATAGGATTAGTAGAAGTTGTTAACTTTTGAGAATAATGGTAAGTTCTTTATTTTGAACTAGTGAGTCTTATCAATTACAAGTGAAACTGAAAACTTAAAGTTAATCATAAGTGAATTTGTATTACATGCTTTGCTTTTTAACTATGTTCTTGAATTATTCGTTATTTTCTTTTTAAATTGCGATCTCATTATAATTCGATCATCCAAATAATCGTGAATCTTGAAAAACTAAAACTTTTATTTATTCATGTGGCAACAACATATGAACTCATGATCAAAATCCTTTATTATTTATCGATTAGGTATACTTGCCTCTTACTCGTCACACTGCAAATAAGTTTTTGCTGTCATAATCGAAGACTAATTTAAAATATTGGAATCAAGAGATTCTAGTTACTTTGGACATTTTTATTTTCTGTTTTAATCTTTATTTTCTTAATTACTCTTTTTAAACCCTTGCATTATTAAGTATTTGGCAACCATGGCCAACTAGGAAAATAAAAGAACTATGATGGATCGTCCTTGGTTGACTGTTACCAGTGCCACAGGAAGCATTACAAGGCAGTGTTAACTCATAGTTTTGAGATCCAGTCAACTTCAATTTCTATTGAAATCTATTGTGAAATTAGTGGTTCATCAAATGATGATCCAAATGTTCACCTTCATGCCTTGTTCGAAATTTGTGAACAATCTAATTCAATGGAGTTTTTGATGATGTTATATGACTACGTTTTTTTTAGAACCAAATCCAAGTAATTATTAGATTCTCTGGCAGCAAAGTTTATAACTAATTAGGATCACCTTTCTGCAAAAAAATATCTAATAAGTATTTTCCATTTACTAAAGCTACAAAATTGTGTACAAACATTTATTCCTTTGCTTAATTTGAATAGGAAACATTACATGAAACATAGGAGGGATTTCAGGAATTACTGAAAAAATGCCTAAAGCTTAACTCCCTAACTTGATAGTGGGTTGAATCATTTTATAATGGATCATTGATGGAAAATCAAGCTATGATTAATGTTATGGTAGAAAAAAATTTATATACAATGAAACCTCAAGAAGCTTGTGATCTAATTGAGTAGATGACTTCAAGTTATCACTTGAGTGTGAATAGACATGTTATTAAGAAACGAACTAGTTCTGATGAGGGTATGTTTGAGAGCATATTAACCAAACCTTATAGTGCAACTTCCTCTTCAGCACCAGAAATCTTTGCATGTACTGTTGGACAGAAACCAAGCAAAGCTAGATACTACCTGGATGATACTGTGGATGTGATGATGTTACTTGAGGGTCTTGTTACCGCGTCAGGGTCTAAATCAAAAGGTTCTACAGATTCCCCTTCTGAAAAAACAGAATTCTGTTTTGAAAATTTGCTTGAAATGTAGCTGCCTATCACCAGCATAGGATAGGGAGACAGTTGTTTTGTGCCAAGATGGCATGCTTTAAGGAAATAGTTTCAAACATATCCTCATCATTATATATACATAGAGATAAAGTAGGCCATCTATTAAAAAAAACATTATATATATGTAGGAAATTTTTTGTCTAGCCTGAATGGTGATTTTGTATTTGTATAAATGGATAGATGTTTATGTGGAGTTTGGTAGGAACTATGGGGAAATAGAAAATTAGTGCTAAGAAAATTCTGAAATCATATTCAAAGTAGCTACAAAATATTTCTGGGCTAATTTCCAGTTGAACTATTAACTAGGATTAACTTCAGAATAGCTACCGATTTGCTATAACATATTTTCATCTGTTTTTGGCTTTTGCCTACGGACAACTGACTGTGGACAAATGTTTATAACCTTGACTGACGGGAAAATTCCCGTAGGTGGACGACACAAATAATTGACGGAAAATTTGTCCGTCAGTCCAGGTCAATTCGACCTCTAGTGACGGAAATATGACTTCTAGTGACAGTTTTTGTCTGTCACTAGAAGTAACATTTCTTGTAGTGACTAGAGAATTCTCTATAGATGGTGGGATAACCCTTATGAGTTAACCAATCGGAAGCATTAATAAATAGGTTGAAAATTTGAAGCCATAATAACCAATTTGTGTTATATGTAATAGTATCACATAAGCTCATAATGTCACGTTGAGAGCCTTTTTGCCATGCAATGAAGCCAACTTTGTAGGAACTTTTAATAGACAAAAATATGACTCTCATTCTCTAATATATACCATCTCGAGGAAGAAATTATCCAACACACACTTACACTTATTATCCATAGCTCGTCCAGCTGATTTCCTATTTTTTCAATTAAGTCAAAATGGCCATTTTTATTGAATTGAAAAAAAGGAAATAATATGGATGAGCTACGAATAAGAAGTGTGTGTGGTGGTGTGTGTAGTGGTAAGTATGTGTTAGTCAGATTTCGAGTGACAGAAACACTTCCGCTTGAGGGGGGCACTGAATGAATGTGACTCACACTTGAGGGGAAATTGTTGGAATATCAAGTGTTAGTCCCATATTGGATAGAAATGAACAAAAAGACCACTGTATAAGTGACAATATCCATAAACCTAACACCTTAAGGTTTTAGGCTGGATGTGGTGTCTAGCTCACATGTGTGATTTACTCCTTAACCCAATCTTAAAGGTCTCTCTAGTATTTTACGCTCCTCTCACTTCCTAATAGCATGTAAAGGTCTCCACCGTACTATGAAAAAAAAGCCACTACTTATTTTGGTGCATCAACCGATGAAAGTAAAAAAAACTCTTATCTTAACAAATAGCACTCCCATGGACATGGAGTGTGCACGTAATGTTTCACTAAAAAATTAAATATTAATAGTTGACCAATCAAAAGAAGAATAAATAAAACGTTTGAATGGATAAATTTAGGAAAAAAATGTTAAAAAACAATGTATGTATATAATATAATCTATAATATATCACTTTTTTGGACAAATAATATATCACTTTTTTTGTCAACAAATAATATTCACTTCAAAAGTAAGAATAATTGTCCTAGGCCGAGCCCAAAAAAGACAAAATTGGGCTGGGTGGAGAGGACCGTTGAAGAGTTTGAGTTGAGGAGTCTATTATCAGGAATCTGAACCGCGCTGAACGGAATGGAATGTGAATGTGAATGTGAATGTGAATGATATCGGTAGCTTACTCTCCAAGCTTTGTAGCAACAAGAGAAGCCACTAGAACTAATTACCTGTAGAAATGAAATAGCCACATCTGCAATTCCCAATCCATGCTCTTTATTCCTCCAATTAAATGTGAATTTGTGTCTTTCTCATCTCAAAATCTGATTCCATATTCCCTCTTGATCTCTTATCCCCGTGTGATTCCAATTCAGCAGATTTTTCCTCCTTTTTCTGTCTATTAATACAAATGCCTCTAACGTTCTTCCCTTCCCAACTCAATCCGGTGCGTTTCTCTCTTCTCCTATTCCAGCTTTTAATGTTTACGATTCCAAACTGAACGATCCTTTTTCTTCTTTTGGTTATCTTTGATGTAGGTTACTGCGTCGGTGCTGAATTCCCTCATCCAGTATTCACAATCTTTGAGTTAATATGGGCTACCTGAGCAGTGTATGCAACAAATGCTCTTTATTCTTTCTCTCTCGCAATCTGTTTTTTTTTTTTTAATTTCTGTCCTTATTTTTTGGTTTCTGATTGACGAGCAGGATGGTAACCAAACCAATCAACAAAATGATCTCGGTATGCCTCTGACTCCTAATGAACCTGATTATCATAACTGTGATAATTTCCTGTGCTCAGTCCTCACTCTATGTGTGTGAAAATGGAGTTATGAATTATGATATAGTTTTAGTTCAATTCAAGTAATATCTTCGGTTATTAGTTTAGAATTTTCAATCCATGAATATTAAATGCCTTATTCTAATTAGGGGACTTGTTTTCCTTACGTTATGCTTTTCAAAACCATGAATAGTTGCCCTGCTACTCTGTAAAACATGTTTAGTATCATAGGCTAGCCGCTAGCATAAAGCTTAACTGTCTGTTTATAATTGAGATGGTATTTCAATTACACGATAGTGGTAATTTTGATGTTCTAATGAATCCTCTGTGATGCACATGACCAGCTGCAGTTTTGCGAAATGGAAAAGAAATACTTTTTCAGGTAAATTTTAATGATCTCTCGTGTCAGCTTATCTGCTTTTGTTGCCAATCCATACATAATAGAAGAATTTTCAAGGCAAGGTTGTGCTGTAGTGATCAACTGGTCAAATTATTATTATGTGCTAATAAAAAAAATCAAATCAGTCTGAATTTCACTCCTTTTTTGGATTTATTTACTGAAGAATTTGCTGATTGTGCCGATGCTATTTAGTTGCAAAGATGTGATGATATTTTAAAACTAATAGGATTAGTTACTTTAGTGCATGCCTATCATACCACATCTCATTTTTTTAGTTTCCTAGGCTACCAAGAACTATACACAGTGTAGAATTGATATTTAAAGAAAATGTTTTGCAGGCATTCAACTGGGAGTCTCACAAACACAATTGGTGGGCAAATTTAGAAAGCAAAGTTGCTGACATAGCTAAAGCTGGATTTACTTCAGCATGGTTGCCGCCACCAACTCATTCCTTTTCACCTGAAGGTTAATACTTAAAGTGATTAGGCCGCATAAACTTATGTGGTCTTAAAGTGATGCTTTATTTATTTATAAATTTTTATTCAACCCTGTGGATGACAATTTGATAGTTTTTTGTATTTCCCATCCTTTTCAGGTTACACTCCACAGAACCTTTACTCTCTTAATAGTAAATATGGTTCTGAGCGTCAGTTAAAAGCTTTACTGCAAAAGATGAACCAATACAAAGTCAGATCAATGGCTGACATAGTTATTAATCATCGTGTTGGCACCACTCAAGGACGTGGAGGGATGTATAATCGTTTTGATGGAATTCCATTATCTTGGGATGAACGTGCTGTGACATCATCTACTGGTGGACTGGTAACATACTTGTTCTTGTTACATCCCATTATGTTTTCATTAATTCCAATCTGCATCCTTCATTCCTCCTGTTGTATGTATATATGCCTTGTTTATTTCAGGGTAATCGAGACACAGGGGCCATTTTCCACGGGTTTCCCAATATTGACCATACTCAAGATTTTGTGAGAAAAGATATCACAGGATGGCTGCGGTGGCTACGCCATAACGTAGGCTTTCAGGATTTTCGTTTTGATTTTGCAAAAGGGTAAGACATGATATGATGTGCCTTTTGAATATTGGGTTCTTCCTTTGTTTTCTTTTGTTATGTACTCATGAGTTATTGTTTTATACCTTTCACTTCTGTCATTTACAGCTATTCACCAAAATATGTGAAAGAGTATGTTGAAGGAGCTAAGCCATTGTTCTCTGTTGGGGAATACTGGGATTCTTGCAACTACAAGGGTTCTGAGTTGGACTATAACCAAGGTAGGGCTTAGAAGTATACTTTCATTCATCAAATCAAATCAAATATAATACATAGTTAAAATTCTGAATTTTCTGAAATATGAATATGTTTGTAATTGGGATATAGAATTGAGGGGGAAAAAAGCTCTAAAACTTCTGTTCTTCACCCTTTCAATTTTTTTTATTCAAGTGACAAATTATTACTGCATCTAACAGAATATGTAACGTCAAATTGAAACACAATTTTCTGCTGTAGTGAGAATTCAAGGCATTACTAAAACTAACTAATAACTGAAATATCAAATATCTTCTATTTCATGCTTGGAAGCCTGACACTCTTACTTATGTTTATTTATTAACTGTCAGTTAGTTATGAATTAATTTATTTATGTACAGAAATTTAACTAAGATCATATGGATGAAAAATATATAAGAGAAAATTTAACATGAATATGAAACTAAGATAACAACAGCAACATTCAAGTTTGTATCAACATGTACATGCTTTGTATCAACCAAAATTATTGGTGCAGAGTGGAAGTACAAATGTGTTATACTACGATGGTCACATATTTCCATTTTATTCTGAGCAGATAGCCATAGGCAGCAAATAATCAATTGGATTGATGGCACGGGACAACTTTCAACTGCATTTGACTTCACAACAAAGGGAATTCTCCAGGTACCCAGCATTTGTTTTTTACCAACCATTCAATGAGTTAGTTTCTACTTACTATCAAGTCTACAAACTCTGATACTCTTAAGTGTATTGGCTGTTCGATTCATTTAAAATTTCATTTCTCATCACACTGCAAACCCCTCTTCTCATGTTGCACTTCTTTGTAGGAAGCTGTCAAGAGACAGTTTTGGCGTCTGCGTGATTCTCAAGGGAAGCCACCTGGTGTGGTTGGGTGGTGGCCTTCTAGATCAGTCACATTTGTAGAAAATCATGATACAGGGTCAACTCAGGTACTGAATTTACTATTTGTCAAAATGATTCACTGAGATGAGATGCTTCTTGGAAAATATTGGGAGGTTACTATTCTTGTTTCCAGTGCATGAAATGCATGCTGGGGAAGGGGTGTATATGATCAGCCCAAATTTATGTGTATCTCTCTTCATCTTGCTGGCAACCTGAAAAGAAAGGCCCAGTTATGGAGTAATAGATTTATGTAAAATTAAGTTTGATTTTGAAAATAAATTTTGCAATGTAAATTGAAATATAGGGAATAGAGGAGAAACTGAAGTTTAAAGATTATGGATTAATTAGATTTTTTTAATAATTAAATTATACTGCCTTTCTAATTATCAGTCTCTTGTAAATGTAAGGTAAGACTGTCTATGATAGATCCATTAGTCTGACCATTCACTTTACCCCACCATGGCAGGAGCTTTATAATACCAAGTTGCTTTTCTAATTCTGCTGAGAATTTTGGCACCAACATGCAAAGATTCCATTTCCTTTGACATCATATACTTTTATTTTTTTTATTGAGCAATAACACATTGCTTTTTACTATTGAATCTTGAATTTATGCTCTTGTTTCACTCTGTGCAGGCTCATTGGCCCTTCCCCTCAGACCATATTATGGAGGTACTTCCTTTTCAGGCATTAGTGGCTATTTAAAATAATGCTTTCAAGTCCAGAGGGCATTTAGATGCATATGGTACCAACCATATGCATAAATATTTTTGGTTGCTTAACAAGAAGTCCAGAATAATTTTAAATTTAATAATCTTCCTTTCCTGTATTTAATTTATTCATTACGTTATTAGTTTGGTAATCTATTTCTCTGCATCCTTTCTTTTCCTGTTTTCTATACACTTCATCTAGTTCCTCCTGTCAACTTTTTCTTTCCCGTGAGATAAAGACAAAGCAGAAAACTAGTAAAATTTCAACCATGTCCTACATAGTCATATAAATAATATCTAATGCATCCATTCCAGCCAATTATTCAAAACTACATATTATTGCAATTTTGAACTCAATTGGTAGAAAATGTTTGTGCAGATAAATAATCGTGTAGCTGCAAGAAAGCAAGTTTGTTCTTTTAAAGTTATTTGGTAAATGTGTCGAACATGCACATCATTCTAACAAAATTTCCTATGGTCTTTATTGTTTCTTCCACTATTATACCGCCCTGAGAATGAGACTGTTCAGGTCTGGTTAAAAAGAAAAAACCACCTTTTGTAATTTTGAGAGTATCTGCACTCGAAGAGGACGTGGAAAGGTCCTTTTGTTTTCTTCCCTCCTAGACTGTTATGTTCTAAGTTGTCTTGACCAGCAAGTTAGATTCTTGCAAAAAGATTAAAAATTATGAGTTTTAGCCCCCATCCCTTAAAATAATTACATTTTAAATTAAATTAAATGGAGTTTACTGATGTTTATACAATGTTTTATCTACTAACTTTTTGTTTTTTTTTTAAATATACTAACTTTTTGTTACTGTAGGGGTATGCATACATATTGACTCATCCTGGTATGCCAACGGTTTTCTATGACCACTTTTATGACTGGGGCAACTCAATTCGTGAGCAGATTGTGAAGTTGGTACGTAACAGAACTAGTACCCTACTGATGCATTTTTGTTTGACAAAGAGACCTTTAGTAACCAATTTACACATTTAACTGCAGATTGACGTTCGCAAGCGTCAAGGTATTCATAGTAGATCACCTATCAGGATTCTGGAGGCCAAGCAAAACCTTTACTCTGCAATGATCGGGGAGAAAGTTTGCATGAAAATTGGAGATGGTTCATGGTGCCCATCTGGGAGGGAATGGACACTAGCAACCAGTGGCCATAATTATGCTGTATGGAACAAGTAATGCTCCTTTAGCTTCATCCTTCCTTTCCACTGTGTGTATACGGAAATAAAGAGGGATTATGTGCTTATATGCTTTGAATTCTCTAATACATGGTAAAACTGAGGCAGCTCTTTCTTTCAACTAGTAGGCTTTTGGAAGTCGCTATGTTAGTAACTTATGTATTACCCACTTTAATATATGCCTTTTCCACCTGTATTATGTAACAAATAACAATAGCTGCTTTGTTTCTGTAATAGATAACAATAACAATAAGCCTGATCTTTGGACCTTTGTTCTGTAACACTATATAACAATAACTATATATTATACCTGTATTATGTAACAATAACAATAGCTGCTATTTCTATTATATATTATACTTCAGTTCATATATAAAGAGAAAAGAATATGAACTGAAGTATAATATATAATAGAAATAGCAGCTAGTTATACATTATGCTTGAAATTTGAATGTTAAGGAAAGACTTTAGAATGATAAAAAGTTGATTAACTCATCTTTGTTAAAGGTTCTTATAGAAGTGGTTGCAAGAAAAAATGATGATGAATATACCTGTATTATTAAATGATGGGAAAAGGAATGAGATTCTAATAAATTAATTTGCTTGTATAAAATGTTAAAGTTATTAATAATCTTGAAAAATGAAATGAGAAGATGTCGATAAGTTGCTAATAGTATAAATTAAAAAAGAGTTTAATTAGTATGCACTGACAGTGTAAAAGAGTTTTACACTGACGTTTAATCATGATTCTTCATTTATATGACTTTTAAAATATTAATTAGTAAAGTCAACAAACTTACCATAAATTAAGGGTTGTGATTAACCGTCTGTAAAAATTTTTACACTGTCAGTGCACAATCCTTTTTCTTATTAAGAAAATCTGCTAGCCTTTATTATAAAAAGTTTCTTTAATATTTATTATTGAAAGACATTCAATTCTTTCTTACTTTGGAGTATCCTATTTTATCAGTAATTTTGATCCTTCTCTAGTGGCTATAATACATAAACTGCATTATTTCTTTGAAATTTCAGAGGAATGCTAAGTTCATTCTATGAGTGTAAATGTTTAAAAACCCTAATATTAATTTAGAATAGGCCAGGTTAAACTTACACCAATATAAATTACAAAAAATGTTATACTATCGAATAATTTTCTTTTAGATAATTGTATTTCAAAATCTATCGTTGAATTGAAAGTTATTGTCATATAGATCATATCTATGAATTTTAACATTTTATCAAAAAGGATTTAATACATCATCAATATATGTTAAGATTAACATTATATATACTTTTAAAATGTATGAAAATAAGATCAATTTAACTATTAAGTTATTATCATTAAAATTTTATAAAATTTGACATAAATAATCACGATCATAAATAATTATAATTCAACGATTGAATCAATAAAATTCACATTTAATTTTGTGTTGCAGTAAAATTAAATCACATTTAATTTAAAGTTATTAATAGTGTGATATTTGGTACTCCATCCGTTTCTTTTCATTTGTCGTTTTAGAATCTAAAATTTGTTTCTAAATAAATGTCATTTTCACATACCAAGGCAACAATAAATGCTAATTTTCCAACTTTACCCTCTTCCAAAATTATTAAATAGTGGGGTATTTATTACATGTGACTAAAAATGGTGGAAAACTTTAAATGCTTTAATGAGAGAGAGAAAGGGTATATTTGTAAATCATGGATCTAAAAAAACACACTTATTGCATTCATTAATCCATGTGCAAAAACCTTAAACGACAGATAAAAAGGAACGGAGGGAGTATAACTTAAATTTAACCATCCTCATTAATTTTTGGTTTATTTTATTATTTATTAAATGACTTATAAAATAATGATATAAATTTGATGATTAATTCAATTTAAATCTCTATAAATTAAATTGTGTATTTGAATTTAAATTTAAAATTAAACTAATTGAATAATTAAATAAAAAATAATAATTGAATGGGATAATTAATATACTAATTTTTTTTAATGACCGGAAGAATACGTCATAAATCTCGGCATCTCCATTAGGAGGTGCTTGCCTGCTTGAGTTGGATCTGGGGATAAAAAACAAAAAAAAGGTGCTTATTAGTGTTATCCCACTGGAGAATATGCTTGTACAAGCATCGGATCTTACATAATAAAAAAAATTCTGACTCACATGTAGCACCCTTTTAAAAATAATAATAATAATAATAATAATAATAATAATAATAATAATTAATATTGATAAAATGGAATGATGGATTGGACTCATTTAGTAAATTTTTTAAAATTATTGAATTCAAGAGAATAATTTTTAAATAATAATAAAAATGAATAATATGTGATGGTGAAACTTAATTAAGAATATGTGAAGTGATGAAATTAAAATGCCTTTATAATACCTTTTCCTCCACACGGTTCATTAGTTGGATTTTTTTGTCCACCATAAGATCTTTTAAGTGTCAAAAAATTTAATAGATAATTTTATCTTAAAATCTAGATTGAAAATTCATATCATATACATCATATTTAAATATTTTTATATTAATATAAATTTATTTAACGTATTATTTATAGAGAAATATATATCAAGAATTAATATCATATATACTTTTTAAATATATGAAATTAAGAATCATTTGACTATATTCTTATTATTTGTTTAATTTTTATAAGATTTGGTACAAACAAATAGAATATGGATTTAATTAAGGTGGCTTTTACAATGGTCCAAATCAATATTTATCCTTATGGACAAGAATCAATAGAGTATAAATGAAAGAGAATAAAAGTTATAATATTTATAAAATAATCCGGTAAATATATTTATAAAATAATCCAATACAAAATAGATTTTTTAAGATTGTTGCATGATAAAAAATATTTCTTTAATAAATAATATTTATTTGATACTTTTAAATTATTTTTTAATTACCACCGAGCACGTGGATCAGCTGGTAAGGGGTTGTTCCAGCTTAACCATTGGTCTCGAGTTTGAGCCTTGGGTATGCAGTTGTGTTAAATACTTGGAGGGAGAGCTTTGCCGCCCATAGAGGTCCTACCCGGCTCGAACAGGATTGTCTCTCGTGGAGGATACCTGTGGTATTGCACCAAAAAAATTATTTTTTAATTAAAATAGACAAAAGTTTATTATACTTTCCTTCTTAAAAAAATTATTAAATTAATTCTTTTAACTATTTAATACTTCACATAAAAATTACTATCTTCGTTCCTATTTAACTATTCACTTGAACAAAAAACACATATATTAAGGAATGCAAATATTACTCTTGTTTTCACGCAAATAAATTTTAAACTTTCAGTTTTACCCTTTATCTCTCTTAATACAATTGGGTCTCATTATTTTTTAATAGTGAGTTATTTATTAACATAAGGGTACAATAGAGAAAGATGTAATTATTATTGCATTGAGTTTATAAATGGACAGTTAAATAGGGACGAAAGTAGTATATTTTAACATAATATGCCTGCGAATATTAGTTCACAGTTTATTAATAATTTAATATATTTTTAAATTTTATATAAAAAATTAAATAATAAAATAATATGTGATCATAATTATGAAAATATATTCATGCTTAATAAAATAAATTCTAAATTTATATTTATATTTTATAATATGAAATATGTTTTAGTTGTGTATTCATGTTTCAGTAAGAGTAATTTGTCCTAAAGTTCCAAAGAGAAACTCAATGAATTACTACCGAGCTCGTTTGTAGCACGTTGGTCTTGCATGTGTTCACGCATTCGATTCCAGCTGAAGGCAGTTTTGAATTCATGTATTATTCCAACTTTCAATCCAACAGAAGCAGAACCTGTGAATCAGTCGGTTTAGACAATCTTCATTGGTTCAAGACGAAGTTGATGATGTCATGACCAGTTTATAAGCAAATCTGATCTGGTACATTGATTGGACCGGCCATGGGACCAGTTTCCGATCCAACCAGTTGAACTGACCGGGTCGGTCCCGTATAATAACACCAGTTTGAAGTGCTCATTTATTTCTTAAGTTTTTCATTATTTTATCTTGCATTGCCTATACATTTGTTGAGTGTTAAGAACTTAATGTAAATTTCTATTATGATAGTTTCCTAGGATTCACATTATGGAAACTACGCAGGATCTTGAATTTCATGGTTCTCACATACCCATACAACAATGAGAGTGACAAAGACACTTAATTACTTGGATCCATAATTGCTCTTCTTGTTTGAATTCTATGTAAAAATTGATGATCAATTTTCTCTCCCCTTTTCCTTCACTTTTCAGACTCGTTGATGGTTAAGAAGTTTTCTCTCACACAGTTAATCATTTTGGTAACTTATCTTATATTTAAAAAGGAAGAGGAGAAGGATTTTAAAATAACCCCTTCTGACTCTATTTTTCATACCGGGTCAACAACCATCACATTAGGCCCACTTTTATTAAAGTCATGCTATTAAAATACATGGGTCACATTAATTAAATTAATCTAACACTTAACACAACTTTTCGAAAGTTGAGAGTGAATATAGATAAAAATTTAAGTGTGGTCTACTTAACCATTATCTCACTATATTATCCTTATATTAAACTATTCAAATTGGGGTTAAGTGTGCATATTGGATGGAAACATCTCTTAAAATAGGTTTTTAAAAGGAAAAAATTGTTTTTAAGACGTAATCTACAGTCTCAGACAATCCTTTTTAAACTTTAGATAGTAGATCTAACTTAAATTAATGTAGAAACACAAGTAAACACAATAAGGGGGTTGAATTGTGTTTATAACAACTTTTCATTTTCAGATGAAACTTAAAAAAAAACGTCTTAAAGATTTCAGACAAGTTTTAAAAGGTTATCTAAAGTATTGCTCTATTATCTGAAACTTTAAATAAGAGTTTTTCTTAAAGAAAATACTTTAAACAAATCAAGCTTCTCAATCACTATTTAACCCCTGTAGCTTTAATGTTAGCGTAAAAACTGAATTCACAAAGCTAAGGGTAACAAGGAAGCAACATTATTCTGAACCACAACAATATTGTAGAACATGTTTCCTTGTTTGTTTGTGCTTCACTTTTGAAAGCCTCCCAAAAAATTATCTTTTGTCTTCCTTTCTTGAGCAAAGTCTTCTAACGTGTGACAGACAAGCTTTGACTTATCACAGTTTGAAATAAATATTTATCAATGAAGATAAAATAATTTAAAAAAAGTAATTTTTCTAGTAATTTAATTAACAATTCATTATATTATATGCGCAATATTTGAAAAAATATATTAAGAACATTTTGCTTGATAGTTTTATAAAAAATATTAATTTAATTAATGTTCATGAAAAATATTCATTCTTGTGTAAGATAAATATTTAATTATGAAATGTTATATATTATTATGTGTTCACTTGCGATTCAAAGATTCATACATTTTAATTTACAGTTTTAATCTCCTTATAATGTAAATATTTATTTTTACAATTATTATATTAATAAACACTATATCACTCACTTGGTTTAGAAATAAATAAAATTGTATGTAACATATTTGAAAAAAAAAATATTTAAGATAGATTTTATCTGATAATTGTAAAAATCAGTTTTAGGTTAATTAGTTAAAAATAATAAAATTGTATGTATAAAAATTTAAAGAAAAAATTGTTTAAGACATTTTACCTAATAATTTGTTTAAAAATATATTTGTTTAATAAGTTATCATGTAAAATATTTATCATTATTAATGTAAATTTTTATTTATGGTATATTAGATATTTTTATTTAATCTAAAATATTTTTAAGATAAAACATTTATTTAAAGATTACACATAGATATCTAATATTTTATTAATCATTATTAATTTTTTTCTCTTATAAACCTTATAATAAGGTCATTTATACTGATTTACAATTTTATAAATCTTAAATTCTTATAATTTTGTGTTACTTTATTAATTAAAATCGATTGAACCACCATTGAACCGTGACACCGGTTCAATTACCGGCTCTGTTTTTAAACATCGACAATTATAGATTAGCAATCATAATAAGTATCATCACTTGCTTGCTTGCACATATGCTTGAGGTAGATTTTCTTTCTTGTGCACATATAGGATTATAAAATAGAATCTGTTTCGTGCCCATGGCTAACGAGATATGGAGAGAGAGAGAGACAGAGAATCACATGGCGTTGGAGCTGGAAAGAGACTCACCCACATCAACATCGAATACATCGTCATAGACTTCATCATTTATCTTTTGAAACCAGAGTCTTCAAAGTTCAAAACCAGGTACATTCTCTTGCCACATAGATGCCCCTATCCTTCACCTAGATTAGATAACCAAACACGTCCCTGATGTTGGCTATCTGTGCCCAATTTCTTGTCCTTTTCCTATAGAGGCACATCACATGAGATACACGATGTCAATGTCCAATATCAGTCATATAACGTGGCCTGTTTTTCATATATTCGGTGAATGATGAATCATTCTTCGGGAATAGATTTTTTAATCGTATTGACACTTTGTTTGGTAATGGTAAGGTTAAAAAATCGGAGAGAAAAAAAAAAGAAAAACAAGAGCATTTTCAATGGTAAGTATTTAGTAAAGTCTTAAAAATAAGAAATAAGTAATTGATTTATTAGTACAATGACGTGGATTACTTGATCTTATTTTTAAGAATCTGGGAACTCATCTAAGTAATTATATTTATTCGGTTCTTAGATATAAAAAAATGATAAATAAATAAAATATTTTGATTTGTGTTTGTATATACAGATTAATTATAAAAAATTATAGCTAAATAAATTTTATCAACTAAAATATTTAAAAAATAACAATAAATTACAGAAATTGTTAAAAAAATAAATCAGGAAAAATGTTTTAAAAATAAGATAATTTTATCTACATTAATATTTGTTTATGTTAATTAAATATATTTTTAATAAATATTTTAACTTTATATTATATTTATTTTAAAATTAGAAAGATAAATAACATTTAAGATGAATTAAAATTTTAAATAATTAATATGGAGTAGTATTTGGGATCTATTTAACAGTTCTCGTAGAGTTACTCTATTGAAGTGCAGAGTTGTTTAAATTGTAAGAGTTACTTAAAAAATGGTATGTATGTGTAGGACCCACATAAAAATTAATAAAATAAGTTTTAAACACCTTGAGTAAAATGGTCCGAGGTAGAGATAATTTGTTGGTTATTTGGTTTAATTTGTGCAGAGATATATAGTATATGGGGCCCTCTCTTTTTTTCCCATCTCTATGTCGAGTAAACCATCACTTTAGTCCCTGACTTTTTCAGAGTCGGACACTTTAGTCCCTGACTTATGGAAATACACAATTTAGTCCCTGACTTTGTTCAACATCCATCAGTTTAGTCCAAAACGTTATATTTCGTTAAGTCATTGTTGATGTGGCAATCTGACTTGTCTCCCGGGTCCAACATTCATCAATTTAGTCCCTGACTTTGTTCAACATCCATCAATTTAGTCCCTGACTTTGTTCAACATCCCTCACTTATGTGTCATCCTTTTCCTTGCACTCACCCCTCTATATTATATGATTATTAGTCCACCTCCATGGTTGAAACATCACAACTCGTGGATTTATTTAATTAATCTAGAGTACATAGTTGCATGCTAGCTGCATCCATAGACAAAGTATGCATATTAATTGCATGGCAGCATAAGATCATTTGTGCTTTTAGGAAGTTTTAAATTAAAAATCACCACCAACTCCTCCAGAATCGCCGCCATGCCCACCGCCAACTCCTCCTCCAAATCCACCACCTTTACCACCTCCATAGCCTCCACCGGCACCAATGCCACCTCCATGGCCCCCGCCAGCACCACCTCCTATGCCACCACCATGTCCACCTCCAACTCCTCCACCTTTGCCACCTCCATAGCCTTCGCCAGCACCACCTTCGATTCCTCCTCCTATGCCTCCACCTTTGTCACCTCTAGTTCTGCCTCCGATAGAATATATAGAATAAACTTGCATACTATTTTTCCTCAAAATTTTCAAACATTACTCTTGCATTTTTTATGACCTATTAATAATTGGATTCTTTGACTACTATCATTTTAAGTGATCAAATTTGTTGAGTGTGTTGTTCTTTTTGTCTCATTGTACTTTCTCTATCTGGATTTTTCACATCTATGTCATTTGAACCTCCTTCTCACTCTCTCTCTATATCTCCTTATATTTCTGTTTCGGTGTTTTTAATTTCTAAGTATATGTATTATTGCATTTAAGCTTGTGCATTGTTGCTCAAATTAAGAAATTGAATTGGATTAGCTCAGATTTTGGGAGTAATAGGGTTGTTATATTATGCACAGAAGAGGTGGTTGTGAAAAAGAGAGGGGTGAGTGCAAGGAGAAGGATGACACATAAGTCAGGGATGTTGAACAAAGTCAGGGACTAAATTGATGGATGTTGAACCCTGGAGACAAGTCAGATTGCCACATCAATAGTGACTTGACGGAATATAACGTTTTGGACTAAACTGATGGATGTTGAACAAAGTCAGGGACTAAATTGTGTATTTTCATAAGTCAGGGACTAAAGTGCCCGACTCTAAAAAAGTCAGGGACTAAAATGATGGTTTACTCTCTCTATGTCATTTCATTCCTTCACCAGATGTCATTTCATTCCTTCACCAGACAAGAGAGGTTTGGTATTTCTCTTTTACCTCTCTCCCTCTCATTTATTTCTTTCATCTTTGCAACCAAATGAAGTGTAAGCTCTTCGATTTGGCTCCTTTGAAAAATAAAGATTTATTTTAAACAAAAAATGAAGAGATTTGATGATTAAAAATTATCCTATGAAATTGGTTCAAAAGAGAGAAATAAAAAAGAGATAAAACGATGAGCAATGGGATAGATTTTGAGATTGTTTGATTTAAAAAAAATAAGAGAAATGGGAACAAATGAGAAATTAAATTTTATTTAAGTGGATAAAAAATACCTTATTGAAAGGAATGTGCTATGGGTGAAAAAGATGGTGTTGTGGTAACTCCAACCATCTTTGATGATCTCCTCTCATGTGAGGAGATTGCAAAATTGGTGGTATCCACCATTTTTTACTCTCTCCACTGACTCACACACAAACCAAATAAGGTTGATTAGTATTCTTGCATTACTTTTTACACTCAAATAAACATAACATTAGTGATTGGAGTTTTGTTATCAAATATATGGTGATTTATATATAATAAATTATAATTTTTCCTATTTATATATTTTAATTTCTAATGAACCTTTTACTCAAGAGGAATTTGATCTTATATATGGACTTATACGAGAAAATTAAATAAAAATTATTAAATAAGGGCTTATAAATTCTGTAAGCCTATATTTATATAGTTTTTATTAACCGATCCTATCATAAAAAAATTAGCCTATCAATATATGGTTGGTTCATACATATCTAATTCCTCTAAGGTTTCTAGATCTGGTAATAAAACTAACTTTATCATATTGTATGTTCTTTATTCGAAAAGGATTGACTTCATAAAAGATATTTATGATCTAGATAAAAAAAACTTCAAAATTATTTCTATTGTGTAAATTTTAACCTAAAAACATCCCTTCCATCAATATTATAATTCCACTCGGCATCATGAGAATTTTTTATTCCCATGTTATCCACCCTTCACTTTACATTTTAGGATTTCGCAGCTGTATTTTAGGTTTTTCAAAATATTTTATTTGTTAATATATTTTTTAAAATAATAATTAATTGATAAATATTATTAAAAATAACTTATGTTAATTAAGTAGCTTGTGACCTTTTCCCTTCTTATATATATTAATAATAAGCTCATTAGTAATTTTATTACAATTAAAAAAAGTCAAAGAGATAAACTTGAAATGAAATTACATTAGTTTTAACAAATCACTTTTATTAGTTTTAGGGACCTTATTTTAAAGTTTATTTTAGTTCTAGATAAATATTCCAACCATGTCTCATAGAGCGCGTGAATTAGCTGGTAGGGGATTGTTCTAACTTAATTAGTGGTATCTGATTCGAGCTCCGTTTTTATTTAACTATCCGCTTTTGGAGAAAAAATTGTCTCTATTTAATTGTCCACTTACAAACTCAATGCAATAATAATTACACTATTCTTCATTTTACCCTTACGTTAATGGACAATGCTAATTAACTATGTTGGAATAAGACAAGTCATAGTCTGAAATCTCTAAGTTTTGATGGATAACAACTTAAAGAATTTTTATAAGTTAGAATCTAACAAAGTCTAAAGTACATAACTGCAGGTCTTAAGAAAGTCTGTTAGTCTTAAATATGACACCAGATTAATGTTCTCTGATGGTATGAAGGACTCTGAGCCTGAAGTGTCCCAAGTCTGAAGAATAATTCTTCATCAAACTCTACAACTAGAAGTTCAGACTCTGCACAAAGACAATAAAGAAAACGTTCACTACAAAAAAAAGTTTCTTATGCCTACAGACGATATTAATGACAGGATGATATTTTGTCACTAGAAATCACCTTCTACCGACAATCTAAACATATCTATAGGTATATATTTAAAATTTTACCTATTTATCATTATTTATTAGTAAAATCTTTCAATATCTACAAGTAATTTCCCCAATTTTTCATTTAAGCTCGATGAAAAACCTTATTTTCTCCACCAAGAACCTTTGATTCCACCATCATCACCGTTCACTCCTCGATACCATTCTTGTTTGCTCTCTCACAACCATTATTGCTCTTCTATTTTGCCGCCGGCCACCGGATTTTGAAGCATGTTTCCAATGGATCATTGTTGCCAACCATCGGATTCTCAAAGACGCTATCAAGTGATCACAAATCATGGTGAATTTCTGATATATTTTTCTTTTCATTTTCTATTTGTTAATTTGAGAGCAAATCATCTCTTTCTTTATTGAGCTAATGATTGAATCTAATCAAACATGGAAATTCGGGGTTTAAAGACTCTGGTAGAACCGACGAATTTAAGGGAGGAGAAAGTGATTAATTTCGCAATTGTGGAGGAATTTCAACATGAATCCATTTGTGTCGTAGTTGTGGATCCTTTTGAGTCTGGTTCGATTCATTGTTACTTCTTCCTCACCAGCTTCTTGGTTGTCCTCTAATCGGTGAGTTCTTCTTCTTTGCTTTTGTTCTTAGTTGATTTCTTATATTTTTTCAACAATAAGATTTTGTTATCTACAATTTTTTAAAATGTGTTAGTGTAGTTTTTTTTTACTTTCATCTTCTAACCCTCTCTTTCCCTGTTTCTCTCACTTGCTCTCTTAGATGGTTATTTCTGTGTTAAGGGAACAACAACACCTTGTCATTTCATACAACTTCTACAGATGAATGCATTGACATATGAGGAAAGTGACAACAACAACTTTGCCTCCCAAAAGAGAGAGAATTGAAAATTAAGGAGACAAATGGTGTTTAATTTTTTTTTGGCCAGATGATGTCCACTAATAGACTTCCTTTTTTATGTAGGTCCAGCTTGCTAAATGCATAGTGGAAAATATAGCAGTTGACATCTCTTTCAATCAGATTCTTGGACTCTTTGCTCTTACGCTTTCTAGAGCAGGTAAATCTTATTTTTGCCAGTAAATTATTTATGACTAATTCATGTTCTTTGAATTCCACATACCTTGTACTTAATATTTATATGTTTTAATCAACAAGGAAAGAGATAATTATTGATTCTTTTTTAGGTGTTTGTTAAAGCATGGCTCTGCAAAAGAGTTTTCACATCATTTAAGCTTTATTTAGCTTATTTTCAGCTTTATTGGTCCAACTTAGCTCTCAAAATCATTGTATGCCCTGTAGTTGCATGCATGTATGTGTGTAGTTCAAATATTAGGCATAATTAGGGCCATGTTGCTGATTTTTTCAATGTTAATCATTTTGGTTTACGAGTGTTGCATTGCATCTATAGGTTCTGTTGTTGTCTCTGGACTTGGACTTCACAAGCTACTATTAGGATGGTCTAGTAGATGACAGAGGCAAGGATAACAAATGCAGGCAGGTAAATAACTATTATATTACAACTTCTTAAATATAAATTTTTTGCACTATTTTCCATGTACAAGTTGAATTGAAAGTTCCTACAATTTGGTGAGTTGCTTTTGATTTTGAATAATCCCTACTAATTGCCATGTTAGTAGTTTAATGTGTGCTCATGTCTTTTATTCTGATGGCAGTCTATAAGTACCAAGCGTGAAGATTTACATGTGATATGATAAGGTACAGATAGGGAGATGAGGGGTGTTATATGAGTATATGAAATAAATGAGTTTTTATATATCATTAATAGTAAATAAGCTGCAATCGAGAATTTCATTTTCTACATAAGTAGCAGGGTAATTCGTAGTTTCGTACTGAATATACATTGATGTGATATCTTAAAATGCTTCTATTTTGCTTCCATCTTGTGATTAATTTTCATTTATTTTTCTCGTTAGTCGTCCATTGCTGTTGTTCTGGGATTTATTGGGTGAAGATGATCCTGGACTATTTTGGTGGGTATGCATTACGTGTTCAATTAACAATCTAAATAATATCCACTGTACTTGAATTTTCACTTCTTCTCATTGGCACAGGAATCCATGTCTCAACAGAGGCATCTCTTGGTTTTATAGCCTTAAGTCTTACCATTGGAGTGGTATGAAGTCTGGCAAAGAAATCCGACGACTAGCTCAGAGTCAGAAAAACAAAGGTTGGATTGAGCTCTATCTCTATGTGATTGCTTATATTTTACCAAGCAATCGAATCCCCCCACCCGCATTTATTCCTCTTACTATCTTGTAAACATTGTAAGAAAGATTTATTCAATAAGTTGATGTTCAATGCTAAATCATAATTGTAAATTTCCAATCAAAATGATTTTTTTAATTAAAACTACGTAGTGAAAGTTTTTGTGTTGCAATGTGAAAACATTATTATATTACATAGAAGGTGCAAACATATAGAATATGGGTAAGCATATAGCCTCAAGTAGAGTTTGCATAATCCTCATAGTCCATCCTGCCACATATAGAATAATACATTCCTCTACCATTGGACAAAATTGTACATATTGAATTATTGGATATTGTTAGAGAACTTTATCATTGATTGCCTTGGCTTTCCTTTGTGTGTTAACTATTATCAAATTGACTTTATCAACTGTCATGGACCACAAAAAATAATAGTGTACCCTTGAAGAAAGCTGAAGAACACAAGTGAATTTCCTGGTTTGTGATTTGTGCTTTTTGTTTGTGACAGGGAGCAAAGGTAGTTGAGTTATTTAAAAGGGAAAGAGTGTCTGTGAAAACCAACATCTCTGCAAACCATACTCTCTTTGGTGATCAAACTGTCATTTCTAAAAGTGGAATCTTTGAATTGGGTTTCTTCAAGCCAGGTAACTCATCTAACTATTACATAGGCATGTGGTAGCAATTATTTTTTTTCATTTTGGTTGTTTTCTTAGCTTTAGCAATTATTTTCTATCAAAGATATCAACATACAGAGATATGCTTTCCCCTTTATAACTTCATTTTAAATCTTTTTTAATTTTCTCAAAAATCAGTCTCTAAATTTCTTAACATTTGGCTGCTGAGCATCTGCATTGGTGTCTTTCTTAAAAATTTTAAAAGGCTACTATTGTACATATTTTAAAATATTGGGTTGAAAATTTTTATAGTGTGTTTATGTTGTAGTCAATGTTGCTTTTGTAATAGCTTTTAATATGTTTCTTTGGATGCAGGTAAAAGATTTTCAATATCACATTAAAATATTTTTGGGGTGGGACAAAAATAAAAGTATGGATATTTCATTTCATATGCAAGCTAGTAAGTTTTGCATATCACCACTAAGAGTAGAAGAAAGCGGAAGAACACAAGTGAATTTCCTGGTTTGTGATTTGTGTTTTTTCTGTGACAGGGAACAAAGGTAATTGATTTTTTTAAAGGGAAAAGTGCCTACAAACCACCATCTCTGCAAACCAATCTCTCTCTGGTGATCAAGCTCTCTTTTCTAAAGGTAGGATCTTTGAATTGGGTTTCTTCAAGCCAACTCACTCCTCTAACTATTACATAGGTGTTTGTTGTGAAAATTTTCAATTGAAATCGAAAACCTTCTTGATTATGAAAGTACAATCTGGGACTAGAATCTGAATCCTCTAAAGGTTCTTTTTATAATCAGGTTTATTCAGAATTTGCATTCAAGTCGTAACAGAATTTTGAATTACTTATTTCTTCAAAAGAATGTTTCCAAAAATCAATTTTCAGGAAGAAACAGTATTTCAAACAGTAAAACTGAATAAAAAGCAAAATTCGAATTTTATGATTAACTTGAATCAAAAGATGTTGAAAAGATTAAGGACAAAGTGTAAAACAAAAAGTTCAGAATGTAAACAACAGAAAAGAAAAACTTCAGAATTTAAAAAGAAAAGGAAAAAATTGTAGAAAAGTAAATGCAGAAAGTAAAGAAATCAAAGAAAAATACAGAGATGTAAAGAACAAAATGTAAATCAAAGAAAAGAAAATGACAGAATTGTAAATGACATTAATTGAAAGTTGGTATGGATACACATACTGGGCACTCTCCTTAGTAAACCACTGAGTCGTTTTCGATATTAGACGTTGGGTGTTTCAGAGAAGTTTCAGTAACATGAAATCCAACCATTGTTACATAAGAATTTGACCTATTTATAGACTTTTATCCTAACAGACACTTAACTAGATTTTGACACGTTTACAAGCCTATATTACGTGTCAAATTTCTAAGTATGCCACGCGTTCAAATCAACAATGGTCTTCTATTTCTCAATAACTGACTGCTTGAGATTTTGACATTTGTCTTCAAATAACAACGTTCACTAACTGCTCATTTGAAATTTGAACGCTCTCTAAACAATCTTCCAATAACCGCTCCATTTAAAATTTGAAATGTCTTTTGAATGGCTTTCCAGTAACTGCCTCATTTGAAATTCAAATTTCCTTCGAAATGACTTTCAATAATTGCTTCTGTCTTCATGAATTCTTCTAAGTTATTGGAATCCTTTCAAAATCGAACCAGCTTTCGATTTTGATTAACTGTCAACCCATATCAGGAAACTGAACCACATATTTACTGATTAATTTCCCTTAAGTTTCACGTGTTTAAAATCCTGATTGGTCAATTCAATGTTGAACTTGACCACCGACCACACGTGGGTTTGACCCTGAAACTGATTGGACCATTCTACAAGCACATTGATGGCACCGTCCAATCTGATTGATATAAATAGGCATTGGCTTTAACGTTCTTCTACATTCAGCTCTCTTCTTCATCTGTTTTTCTGTTCAAAATGAAGAAGTTTCTTCCTTTGGCTATTACGATCAACCTGATCTTTATTGATTTCATCTTTGATGAGGTTGTCGGAACATCCAAAGCTATAAGCTTCTTCAATCCTTACTAAGGATTTTCTTGGATTGAACGTAATAGCCAATTTACATTTCAGTTCGTCTTCACCCCATCTTTCTTACTTTTAAATTGATTCTTCTTTCCCAGGCTTTCCTTGTTTCCGCCCCATGCATCAGAGGCTGCACAACCAGAATAGCATAAAGCTTTTGCCTTGGCTCAATCAAAGCCTGTGGAAGAAGAAGAAGGACGAGGAGGGTCAAATGAAAGACAGGTAGGGTCAGATGAAGGATAGGGAGACAGAGTCAAGTTCCCTGAAGACCCAGGAAAACAGGAGTCAAGTTCTTTGAAGATTTAGAATAGCTTTAAACTTCATGTACTTTTATATTTCTTTATATATTTTCCAATTCGAATCTGTAATGTAATTCGAACACCATTCGTACATGAATAAAAGAAGTATTTCTTTATCTCTTCATACTTCAGACTTTTCAAATTAGAACTCCTTTTCCTCTCCTTCGTATTAAAAATACCTTTCAAATTCGAATAAGCACTTGATCGAAATTCTGTATCCTTTTGAATACATATAACAGAATACCTTTGTTTCGAATTCAAATAGGTAGACTTCAAACTTTCACCAAGTTATAATATGCTTCGATTTATATTATGCCTTTCAAATTCTTCATTGTAGACATCGAAATAGAAAATATCATTGTTGTACTAACTTAGTAAAATATTGTAAATTTCACCCCAACAATAGGCATGTGGTACCAATTTTTTTTTTTAGCTTTAACAATTTTTTGCTATAAAAAACAACAACATACAGAGATATACGCTTCCTCTTTTATAGCTTCATATTAAAGCTTTTTTGAAATTTCTAAAAAAAATAGTCTTATTTTCTAGTAATCATGTGTTATGTCCTAACTACACTTGAGTCCAAAAGGTCAATATACGTTTTTTCCCTCTCTACGTGTAAGACAAAGTGTAAAAAGATGGTATTTAATTTTCTATATTTGTTTCAAATATGCAGATAGCTTAGCTATCACATAGGACTAGTAGTCAAGTTTGGCCATGCCATTTTGTTTATGGAAATATCAAAATGCATTTGAATTATAGTCCACCAAACATGATGACGATTATTTAACTTAAGTATATCATAATCAATTTATTTCCTCTGTTCTTTCCAAAATATTATATGAAGTTATTATGTAAAGATTAAAAATATGTAATTAGTATCTTTAATTATATCAAAATTATTATTTAATTTCCTAACATGTCATTTATCTATTTAAAATATATTATCTTTTAATAATTTTCTCTCTTATTAATTAATTGAAAATAACAATATAATTGATATTATGTTAAATTTCTAAAATAACATAAATATAAATAATTCTTTTTCTTAAATAATACTTAAAAAATGGAGAGCATATAATTTTACCCAGTGAGGGAGATTGAGCACATTGTTCAATTTACTTGGGATTAGAAGAGATATGCTTTCAATTTTCACTACCATATGGCATTCATCCTATTTGGCAGCTCTTGGGGTTATTTCTTTCCCTGTATTCCTCTGTTTTATAAATTGTATGACTTTCTAAGTCTGTGTTCTGTGAATATATGATTACTGAAATTAGGTAATTACATCGAGACAGAGCATTTATTCTAGTGACATCTCTTATTTTTGGTGTGGTTAGATATGCATTTACACTTTTCCTACTTCTTTATTTTAAAATAATTTTAATTTATTTATGAAAAAGTAGATGTGGAAATTGAGGCAAAGAAATTGTAGATTTAATTAGTTTTGTAGGGAAGAAAACCCTATATTTTAAACTAGGAAAGTTTCAGAATTAGCTACAGAATGTTTCCTAGCTAATTAATGCTTTGTATTATTTAGAGATTACCCATGGAATAGCTACGAAACTATTTGTAGCCAGGTCGGGCCACAAGTCAATAACGTTTGCTGACAGTAGACTCAAACTGTAGGCAAAAGTTTGTAAATCGTAGGTAAAAGTTATAGTGACAGTCAGTTTCCCGTTGTTATTCGACGCTCATAATTGATAGCCAAATTGTCCATAGGTCAATGTCAAGTAGGCCTCTTTCTACAAATTTTTATCATGTAGTGACAGATTTTGTCTGTCACTATAAGTGAAATTTCTTGTAGTGGTTCCTAAAGACTTTCCTTCGCTAACTAAGTTCCCATCAGTTTCAAAATTCAAATTACCTTTGTACCTAAGACTCATAATGCAAGCTTTCTTTTGAGGAATTAATGCAGAAAAATTTTCTGAAGCAAAAAGCAAAACAACACTAGAGCAAGAAGAATCTCAGAAAAAGGACAACCTGCTTTGCTCAAAAGTGAAATTGTCTATCCATTGTACACTGTTGAAACTACATAAAGGATAACCAACAACTTCATGCATTAAATGCTAAGAGACAACACAAATATGCCCTCTCACAATAGTGACGTCTCTGGAAGTCTATAAATAGAAGAAAAACGATAAAAAGATACATATACAGAGAGTTTTCAGAAGAAGCTTTACACTACCATTTTATTCACTTTGATTCTTCCATTCTTTTTGTTCTTTGAGTTGTTAATTTCAAATGAGTTTTGATTTGATTCATCTCTGATAAATACTTTGTACTTCATTTCATTGTATTCTCACTTAGTGTGTTTAAAACTAGGGTTTTTATCTTTCTTTCTTCATACTTTGTGTTTGAGTTGTGAAAAGAATACCTTGTAAGGCTTGGCAAGGTTGCTAAAGAATATATTGTAAAACCTGAAGAGGCAATCAATGCTGCAAACTGGGGTTTTAATTACGGTTAAAAAGAGCTTTTAACGACGATTCTGGACTAGTCATTGACCCACCAGTCGTTGAAAATCAGACCATTCAATGACGCCTTTTAATCGTCATTAAAACTTCAGAAATGACGATGATTACAGCAGGAATCATCGTTGTATGTGCCTTATGTTGACTGTTTTGACATGTAACAACGACGATGGTTATGGTTGTAACCGTCGTTGAATGTCACTTATGACGATGGTTATGGTTGCAATAGTCGTCATTTTTTTAAATGTAGGTTCTATTTTAAGGCTACCTCAAACCTGTAAAGAGATCAAAATAGTCCAATGCATTCACAAAATGCAATCACAACCATAATTTATAAGTCCAAGGCCAATTTGTATAAATTTATAATCAAACCAATATATATAAGGTTTCTAAATTATAAAAAACTAATCAACTATGTGTAAAACCATTCTAAATAAGTCAAACTAATCAACTATGAATTATAAAAAACTTTTCTAATGTCAATTACCCTAAAGTGTTATAAAATTCAAGAAAAAATTTCTCCCAGGTGGTTCTGATGTATTCAAGTGCGTCAGATTCAAATGTGTTGGTCTTCATAAAAAACTGCAATATATAATAACCTGACACCAGTGTGTAGACCAATTAAAATAGTGAATTTATTGAGGAATTGATCTAACATACTAAATTACCTTGTCCTAACCTCTATCAATTCCAGCTCACACAATTGTCGTCATCCATTGAATTACGTAATAGCTACATTTATAACCTCCGATTTGTTTGTTACACTACAATTCAAATAATTAAAACCATACAAATGTAGTGTTGAAACAAATTGTGTATTTAATGCAATTAAATACCTTGAGGTGCACCCATGTTAGCTTTTGTGCTCTAACTCTTGGTCTACCCTTCAATATGTTATATCCCGAGTAGGCACTAATAACCAAGAAACACTGCTTAGAGCATAATTATAACCAAAAAATAGCAATAACCAAAAAACATTGATTGTAATTATCAATCGACTATTTGTTTTAAGTATGCGAGGGGCTTATTGTGCAATGAGCAAAACCACGTAGCAGTGTGATCATGTAGGGATATAACAAGTAGTTGCTAGTGGCGCCTACATTGAAAAATAATTATTGCAAGAATTTAATATGGTCAAGTATAACTTATTTATTAGAAAATGCACTTACTCATGGATGTATGGAGCTAACTATATCTATTTCCCTCTATCACTAAGCAGTTGGTGATGTATGTGTTAAGTCTCAAGTTTTGATGAATACAAACATGAAATAAACTATGTAATAGCTTCACAAAGTTACTGATAAATGGTTTAATATTTCAGATATGTAAAACATCTCATATTCTAGAGCCATATGAAATACGTCAATAATCTGAAGGAATTTTTCCGAAGTCAATCCATGATCTGAAGTTAGTCATAGTTTTGAAGACTCAAGTTATGAAGATCAAGGAATTTTTTGAAGAGTGAATGGTTCAGACGTTGGTCCTCATTTGAAGACGAAGTTTGTCTGAAGTGCAGGGGCATTTGATGTGGCAAGTCAAAGCCTGTACCAGAACCACACACAACCTCAGAAGACCAGAAATGCAAGACTAGAGACAACCTTTTTGGCTAGGATATTTTAAATTTAAGCCAAATAAGGAAAGTTTGTTTTGCACGAGCTGCAAAAGTCAGGAAAAGTGTTGCAATCTTGAACCTATGTCAGAAAGATTTCACAACGGGAAAATCCTATCCTTCAGAGTCTCTTTTAACGGACTTCTTAGGCTCAAGCATATATATACATATATATATATATTTGTATACCTGTGTTATACGAGTGTGTTCGTGCGTGAGCGAGAGTGAGATAGAACATAAAAAGGCATAGAGATAGAAAATTCAACAAGATGGCGCATGAATGAATCCAAGCTAGAATTCTGCAAAGTTAAAAAGAACCTACATGCAAATGCTCATGCCGAATTACATTTAAACTGAAGAAATGAAGAGTTGCTGAGATGAATACTGCAGAGCTGTGAAGCTGGTTATTTCAAATCAGCAATATACATAAGCAAGAAGTTGTCAGAGTTCTGCTTATGTTGAAATTAATGTACAAGAGCAACTTTCATATTCCAGTGTTAGATCACTTTTATTTTCATTGTACACCTAGAACAAAGAACTTATGTTCTAAGTTCAAGTTATTTGTATTCATTTGTAATTCAATTGTAAGAGCCTAGAAAGGCTTGTGAGAAAAAATACTTGTGTTAGAGCCTGAAGAGGCATGATAGAAAAGAATACTTAGAAGCCTGGAGAGGCTCTGTAAGAAGAATACATGGTGTGTTTCTTGAAGAGGCAGTTGAAAACAAAGAATACCTATAACTTTGATAAGTTAGTGGAAAATGTCACGGTGTGTGAGGACTGGATGTAGCCCAAGGTTGTGGGTGAATCAGGATAAATTGGATGAGTATATTCTCCTACCCTTAACTCTTTACTTTCAGTTTATTCTAACAAGAAGAGGGAATTTATACCAAGTCTTTATAAGAAATCTTGTGAAAACTATTTACGAAAAGCTTTCTGTAAATCTTTGTCCGAAATCTTCAAACGAAGATCACAGCTTTAGACATCATCTGAATCACTGTATGAAAGCCTTCTAAACTTAGTTTACGAAACGGTTTCCATAAAAATGTTTAGTTTATAAAAACACCATTCAACCCCCTTCTAGTGTTTTCCTGTGTGCCCCTACAGTATACATGTGTTTTGGCTTTCTTATTCTCCGATTGTTGAATGAGTTGAGGGTCCAGGAATCCATAGACCTCATCTTTGCCCTCATCCAAGCATAATGCAAACAATTACCTAAAAGGGGCGACATTATGTTGTAAATTTTTCATAATGAAGTATTTAAATAAGAAAACTATAAATAATGTTTTAACGTACTTACATCTCCCATAACTAAAGGACTGTGATGTTTAGATCCTGGGCGCCAGATGTAACCTCTAATACATCATACATGTGTATATACAATGGGACGTCACTACCAAAAACAATGGCGTCCCAAGGCACCTCCGCAGGCGCGGTACCAATGGCTAGAGCAACCTCCAACAATGCTCCAATAGGATCATCGGTCGATAAATGTGTCATTTTCTTCTTTTTGGTTGTCCTTTCTTTCTGACGTTTGTGCTGCACATAAACAACAATTTCATATTAGTTAAGAAATAAATATATAAATATATATATATATATATATATTTGTGTGTGTGTGTGAAATGTAAAACATAAGCGTCAAATATACCGAGACATTTGGTATCTGCCTAACTAGATGTATGGGCCAGGCATATTATGTAGAATGGTGACCCCTCTAAAGACCTTCCCAAGAGCCACCAATCGGGGGGTAGTAGTCTCCTCCATATACAACTCACATCGACTTATGGATCCAATGTCACCCCCAATTGATTATCAGCTACACAACTTCCATTTGTGTTGACTCTAACTGTAGGAGGCCCAACTTGCTGCATTGGAGCTCTTGTTTGCTGTGAGAGCCCTAAGGACTCCTTCGCTAGTCAAACTGGCGCATAAGCTTCTTTGTCACCTCCTGTATGATCTTTTGGGTCAGTTGGTCTCAGTGTTGTGGAAATCAGACCGGACCGGTCGATCAGACCGGTTCAACCGGAAACCGGACCTGGTACCGGTCCAGTCAGGTAATTGGACCGAAAATGCATTTGACTCTGTTTTGACATCATCCAACCGGTCAGAATCCGGATCCAACCGGTACGAGCCACGCGCGCTTGCTTCCTGCTCAAACCGGGTCAACGCCTCTCCAACGCGGCCAACGCTTCTGAGTGAGAAAATGAAAAATGACTCACATGCGGTTCGAATACATGCACCTGTAGCTGAAGATGAGAAGAGCGACCACTACTGCACTGATCGCTTTTGTTAAATATATGCGTAAGTTTATATGTATATCTAATTTATATTGTCTTGTCATTTTAATTTTATACGATTAAATATTTTCAAATGTATATATAATACAAAATATGTATTTAATTCTATAATATATATTAATATTATTACATGAATATTCTTTTATATTATTTAATTATTAAGAAATCATAAATCTCATTTATTATTAATTTAATTAGTAATAAGATTTTAAAAACACTGATTTATATAATAAATATTTTTTATAAACCTCAAACTTATAAAATACAATACATAAATTTTTGTATATACCGGTTTAACCAGTAACCTATTGGTTTGACCATTGACCCATAGACCCAGTTATTAGACCGAGTCTATCATCGGTCCGAGTTTAATAACATTGGTTGGTCTATAACCTCCTGGATGGTACCCCAAATGATGTGGATTCACGTGATAGTGGATCAAAATATGACTAAATCCCCATACTTGTTTCTAGCAGCACGAACACTATCAGGGCGCTCAGGTCGTCCAAGAGCAGTAGTAAGCATATCTTGATGACCATGAGGCGTAAAAGTACCATGGATGTTTTCCTCAACCAGGGAATCTTATAACAAATATAATTAAGTTCATCAATAAGATTCAAGTCATGTATAAGTAATAAGAAATCAATTAAAACATAATAACCTACAAACCTCTCAAAGACTTGGCGTGAATCATCAGAAGTATATGCGCTTGAGCGTTTAATATGGGCCTGCTTCCATTGGCGTGAATGTGGTGATGGGGGCTCAACATCTGGGTTAGTAACATCTGAAAGTCGTGCTTTCTGCTTCTCCTTTATGATGGCTTGCTCAAGCTTTTGATAACCTCCACATGACAATATGTGAGGGGTAACATTATGTGCCTGAGTAGCCTGTGCCTTTTTCCTAACATCTTGTCATCAATAAACAATTAATTATTATATATTAATTTATAACTTAATATGAAAAAACAAACTAAATTGCACTAACCTTCCATTTCTCATCCTAAGATAGATATTCTTGATAAATATACTTCCAAGGTTTACACGAATTGGAAACCGTTCCCCGGCAACAGCGCCAAAAATACTAGATGGGTTTTGGCAAGCGAACCAAAAATTCAGTAGTATAATAGTAAGAAGAGTTATCGTATCCACAGGGAACGGTCAATTCATGTAAACTCGTGATCTAATTATCAAGAAGAACAACAAGTTTTGAGAGTATTGTTGTGCGAAAAAACGTAAATAACAGATTAATAATAGAATTAGAAAGGAAGAGTTAGAGACACTTTACTTGGATTAGGATTGAACTTCATCTCATCACACCCTTTATGCATGTAAAAACTATATATTATTTTAGGTTTACTTTATAATATCCTAGACAAACTTTATTGCTAAGACCCCCAGTTACCAGTGGCCTCACACACTCAAAGATAATCCATGCGGGCTCTCCCAGGCGACAGACTTACCCTCAGCTTATTTTGCTCTTTTTTAGTCAGTTTGTAAAAGAACTAGTTGATAAACGAGGCCTAAAGTTGTAGACGCACCTTCGCTCAAGTACTGTCAATACCCTCATTCATCAGGATACGCCTATGTTCGAATCCTGGATTACCAATCAACTAACTCCTTGCTATCGGTTTATCAATACCAAGCCTAATGGTCGGATGCCCTTCATTATGGTACTCACACTACCCATCAATCATTAGTAAACACCCCTTTTCGGTCAGTGGTTAACCGAGTATTCTTATTCAATCAGAGAGTGAGTTCGTAAAGGATCCGCTCCCCCACTCTCAGTCCTAATCAAAACTAACCTAGTTAGTTGAGACTAGCCTATAACTCCAGGTGCAAGCGCGGGAATTAGGAATTAAGTACAGAATAAGATTACCAATATTATAGACAGAGCACAAAAATAATAATATAGAGTTTACATACACTTGGGGATAGAATCAATTACATCCAATCCTAATGGAGAGTTAACTACACGAGGTAGCCATACAAACAACCGAAGATGATGTCACCATCTTCAATCCTTGTGAAGCGCTCCTCCTCTCCTACTCTAAACTCAGCTTTGGTACATTATCACTGAAATATAGACTGGAATACAATGATCGTGCACACTCGAATTGGTACAAGAGGTTCCTATTTATAGACTAAGGAAAGACACAGCAAGTTGGGGAGAAATCTATATAAAAACGACAACAGGGACCAAATCAGCGTAACCTGCGCTCCAGGCTGCGCTACAACGCAGGATGAGGCGCAACTTCCAGAGAGTCTGCGCTTCACCTGCGCTATAGCGCAGGGTGAAGCGCAGGTAGCGTCCTGCAACTCCAACTTTCTCTTTTTAATCTTGATCTCTCCCCGAGACTGGTTTTAGCAGATTTGTCTTTCCTTGTTTCCCTTTTCTTGATGATATCTTTGTATTTATTGAGCAATCTTTGATTTATTTGGGAAGCTTGTCTGCAGAATCCTTGATTGATTGGCAGTGATCTCCTCATTAATCTTCTTTAAATCTTCATTAAATGTCTTCAATCAATCTCAAATCTTGCAGATATCTCCCTCATTTAATGTTATCTATCCTTCAAATCAAATATTTGCAATATCCTGCAAAAAATCAGCAATATTTCCATCAAAATAGCATCAAATTCAAATCTTAGATTAATAAATACAATTTATCTCATATTAAATAAAAAAGGGATTAAATTGGGGCAAAATTATCATTTTATCCTTGATAAGTGAAATAAAAAGTGCTCTAATTTATCAACTAATTTTCACTTATCAGGTAGCATGTATATTCCCTCATCATGTTCTTTCTGAGTGGCATGTACATCATCGACAACATCGTCCTCGGCATCGTTAATCATCAATGATGAAAACGAATGAGTCTCACAAATATCAAGAATAGTTCAAATTAGAGGTAGTACTTTAATCTTTATATTGAATCTCAAACAGGAAACTAAGGTTTACTCAATGCATAAATCAAATATTAAAAACCATCACAATATACAAAACATATAATTAAAACAAAGAAGGTGAAACATAATTAAATGAATAAATACAAAACAAACAATTAACTAATATTCACATACATTGTAAAAAATGACAATCTCAAACATTAACTCAATACATTGACTAACATTAAATTCCAATGTAAATGACAATCTCAAACATTAACTAATTTTCACATACCCTTTTTCAATTCTATCTAAAAAAAATACACTTATGTTTCAACATTAAACTCCTATCTAATACAATCATCCTAATCACAATCCTAAATCACATTTTAGTTTAATAAATAAATTCTAATATGGATAACATTTTCAAACTAAATATAATAATCGTAATCACAATCATAAACTATTTAACCCTAAATAAAAAATAGCACACTCATGCATACAAGATAAACAAATAAAATAATAATAAAACGTGAAAAAAAACTGCATGTACTATTGAACTTACCTCTCTGCAATACGGGAGAACGAAGGCGATGTTGCAAGCATGCAACGATGACGACAGAGACGGTTGCACGCAAGTGCAGTAGCGGCGGAGGCTTTGCACACAGGTGCAACAGTGGCTGAGGCTTTGCGCGCAGGTGCAACGGCGGCAAAGAGAAAGGGAGAGAGGAGGAGAGACAAAGGGAGAAAGGACGAGAGAGAAAGGGGGAAAGGAGGTTTGGGGCAGCCGCAAACATGGAAAATGAAAAGGGAAAGGGACGGGGGAGGTTTAAAAGACTAAACGGTGACAATTATCTTAAGGACCGTCGTCATTTAGCCTTTCAACGATGGGTGTTTTTGGAGTCATCTTCGTAAATGTGATCAAAATTTCAAAAATGTCACCGCCCCATTTTTTATGATGGTCCCCTTTTAACCATTGTCAAATGGCGTCTTTAAAAGATTTTCCTGCACTAGTGAGTATAGAATACTTGTAAATGTACATAGTATAGTAAAATTCCTAACTATGTTAGCGACAAGACATGTAGAACCTATGGTTTGGTGTGAACCAGTATAAATTCTATGTGTGATCTTTTGATCCCTTACTCTTGCTTTACATATTTTATCTAACAGTTAAATCTTTGTTATCTTAAAAGCTTTTATTAAAAATCTGTTTCAAAAACTATTTTCTGTAAGTCTGAAAATTTTAGACACTGAAAAACTACTTCAGACTCGGCGTGAAGATTTGCTTAAAATAATTTTTAAACTTGTGTTGCGAAAAACTTGAAAGTTTTAAAGAAAACACAATTCAACCCCTTATTTTGTTTTACCTGTTTATTTCAAACTAGTTCCCTTAAGGCATTGGTTAATGAATGCAATAATAGAAAGTTTTTATGGGATTATGCAACATTTAGTGTTACACATACAATCAATGTCATGATTTTCCAATAAAGACTTTCTATATACTACCTCTGATCCTATTTATAATAAATCGCTTTTGACTCACACACATATTAAGAAAACATATTTTAATATATTATTTTTTTAAAAAAAATCTTATTTCCAAATTTACCCCATTTAAAATTAAACTCTATTTGATTTCCACACTAACCGAATCTTTGAAAATTGAAACTACAAAGGTTCATATATGAAGGGTAAAGATGGTAAAAAATAATGAACGCTTCTGAAAAAATTGTAAAGGGTTTTATATAAAAAAACCAAAATAAAAATTTCAAAAATGTGTTACAAAAAGGACCAGAGATAGTATTGATTTCTTAGAATCAATGCCCTTAGCAGGGGAGTTCATATCCAGTCCAATCTAATGCAAACCGCATAAATCGAATCGAAAAAATCGAAATCTAAAAAATCAAAAACCGCAAAAACTAAAAAATTTTATTGGATTGGATTGATTTTCAGATCTAATGTTGAAAACCGATCGATCCAATCCAAACCGAACTTATATGTACATATATTATTACTTAATAAAATAATCATATATTTATACTTGTATACATATATATTTATGAAATTACTTATACTAATATATTTTTATGATTTTATTATCTAATATCATGTTAATATTTCTATAAATATATCAATTTAAAACTAATTTTAAATTAGTTTTCATGTCGTGTGTCCTTCTTTTTAATATAATTTTATATTTATTTTAATATGTATAATTAAGTACCAATAAAAAATATTTACTATTAATTCTTAATTTTATCACTTTTTCTATTATTTATTATCTCTTTAAAAAATAAAATACCGATCCAGTCCAATTTAAATTGGATTGAATTGGATCGAATTTGAGAAAAATATCAAAATCGATCGGATGATGAAATAATAAAACCGCAATGATTGGATCAGATGATTTTTGCCTCAAAACTGATCAAACCAAATTGTGAACCCTTAGCCCTTAGAACACTCGTTAGCAGGAACCTATGTTAATAAATAACATACTATTAAAAACTAATGAGATCTAATAAATGTTAATTAAAAAAAGATAAATGGTAAAATAGAAAATTTAAAATCTTTAATTTCATGAAAGAATAATAATTATATTTGTGTGTGTTTTTTTGTCTAAGACAATTAAACAGGAATGGATGGAGTAGAAGTTATAAAAAACTATATGACTCTTTATTAGGTATTCACTCCATTATATTGTACCCACCCACTCATGCAATTAACAAACTCTGATTATAATCACGGACGTGCATGGGACGAGGTTTGCATGCATCTCATATATGGAGCCTTTATAAGCATATCTAATATTAAGGAAATCATAAGGTAATCTTTTTTTTTGCTAAGCAATGAAAAAATATATTAAAAAAGAGTACAAGGGGTACTCTAACCCATAATACAAAAATCCGCTTCAACAACTTACAAGTAGAATTATGAAGCTAACAAAAAATACCAACTACCCAATGAAATGAAATCACCTCCCCTTACAATACAATCAACATTAAAAATAAAAGTCCAAAAAAATTATAACCTAACCAAAGATACAATGATAAAATACCATCAACAGATTGAGCTTCCACGACAATTATAATAACCAACAATCAGCACTTGGAAAGAAAGACATGAAGGATCCATATCAGTAGAAAGTCAAGCAAGAAAATGGGTCATTAGACCAAAGAGCAAAAGGGTATTGAAAAGTTGAATCTTTAGCCCTTAACCAGTTCCAAGATCTCAACTTAATTAAATCCACCACATCCTCAGAATCCATAATTTTTAAGAAAAAAACTGCCTCATTCCGTGCAAGCCAAATTGACCATAAAGTAACCAACCAAATAGAAGACCACCGCACCCGGTTAACAGCATTACAATTTGGAGGTCCCACAAATTGTTCAAAATTCTTCAAACCAGAACTATATAGGACAGAGGAGAATCCAAACCAATGAAAACAAGACATCCAAATTTGAAAAGCATAGAAACATTCAAAGAAGAGATGGGATGAGGATTCCTCACAAAGACCACACCAAACATAAGATGCTACATTGGCTGGTAGAACCTTGCGTTTGATTAAGTTTTGTTTTGTTGGAATTCTATCTAACATAGCCCTCCAGCCAAAACCAGAAACCTTGGAAGATATCAACCTGGACCACAAGTATCTATACATAGGAAAGTCAGCATATATAGGCTGGTTAATTATGATCTGATAGGCATATTTGACAGAATAAGATTCTCCCGAATCATGTTTCCACCTCCAACCATCAGATTTATCTTCAACAAGATTCACGCTTTGCAATTCCATAAGAAAGAATTGCAATTGTTCTTCCTCCCATTGAAAAAGATCCCTTCTCCAGCACCAATTCCAATCCACACTCCCTTCATGCCCTAAACACATGTTAGCTAAAGTTGCCAACTTATTATTGGATATTGAGAAGAGTCGCGCATACTGAATGCTCAAAGCACCACTACCACACAAAACATCATCCCAGAACATAGTGTTTGCCCCATTACCCACCTCTTTGATACAACCATTAATGAACCAATCAGACGTAACATGTATGTCATTCTCAATCCCCCAAATATCATGCCACCACCTAGATCCCCTATCTTTCCCACCACTCAACCCAGTAACAAGCCTCTCTCCATAGATGGAAGTTAACACCATATGCCACAATCCTCCCTTTTCAACAAGAAAACGCTATCTCCACTTACCTAAAAGAGCTAAGTTGAAAGCACCCAAGTCCTGTAATCCCAAACCCCCAAATTTCTTGTCTCTACAAACCTCCTCCCAACCCACCCATGCTATTTTATTTTTCTCTCCATTCCCACCCCACAAAAAAGATCTAAACAAAGAATGTAATTGAGAAATAATACCTGTCGGAGCCTTGAAAAAGGAAAGATAATAAATCGGAATGGCATTGAGAACAGATTGCAGAAGGACACAACGACCATCGAAGGACAAGTTCTTGCACTTCCACATAGATAATCTCTTCTGCACCTTCTGAATAACCGGCTTCCAAGTCTCCTTTTTCCTTGGACCCGCACCAATAGGTAGGCCTAGATAGATAAATGGAATTGAGCCAACTCCACAATTCAAAAAGTTTGCAAACACTTCAAGCCTCCCCTAATCAACATTCACCCCAAACAACTTACTTTTATGAAAATTCACCTTCAATCCTGACACTAGCTCAAATCATTGCAAAACGGCTTTTATAGCCCAAATATTAGGCATAGAAGATTCCCCCAAAATAATTGTATCATCTGCAAACTGTAGATGTGATAATTGAACTGTATCTCGTCCAGCCTTGTAACCGGTAAAAACATTAGCTTGAACAACATTAGACATCATAGAATTCAGCCCCTCTACGACAATAAGAAAAAGAAAAGGAGCTAATGGGTCTCCTTGCCTTAACCCACGTCCAATCCCAAAATCAGTAGTTGGGTTCCCATTAATAAGAACAAATATTCGAGATGTATGCAAACATTCAGCTATCCAATTTCTCCAGATAAGTGGAAACCCCATTTGCCTCATCACATACTGTAGGAAGTCCCAGCTAACCAAGTCATATGCTTTCTCATAAGGTAATCTACATTACACCTAATTATATGATACATTTCCTTCTTCATTTTTTTAGAGTGGGAAGCATTGTGTGCTTCTCTTCTCATAAAATTATGTGTCCTAATTGTGCCGTGACATATGTCTTCTAAATTTTCAAATAAAATTAAATCAAATTAATTTTAATTTTTTATAATTAGTCATTCAATTAAAAAATCCTAATTTCTTTAATTAATATTTAAAATTCTTCATTTGATGTTAAACATAATAGAATATATGTATAAATTATGAGTATCAAGTTATTTCAAGAGTAATTTTTAATAAAGTTACTCTGCTTAATATTTTTTCGCGAATTTTATCAATCCAACTATTAAATTGAAAGTTTTTATTAAGTAGATTAAGTTTATAAAGATTCATAAAATAACTTTAATTTAATGTGTAATATACATTTTAAAATATAAGTAAATATCAGCTATAAAACTATACATGTAAATGTTATCTAAAAATTTGTGTGCATATGTTTATTAAATTCTTATTCTACAACAAGTAAGCGAAGTAATTTTACTAAAAGTTACTCATTGAGTAACTCGATTTCTACTACTCTTTATAAATTATCGTTTAAATATATATAAATACATATAAACTAAACTAATTTTGATCCCAACTAAACACACTTTTCGGGAGGGGTGGGGAGCCTTAACTGTGATTAAGCCTCGGATAGGATTGCACCTGATAATAGGGGATACCTATGGTTTATACAAAAAAAACTAAACTAATTTTGATATTTTTATAAATTAAATGTTTCAAACATCTATGCTTTTATATTTTAATTTATATTTTATAATTATTAAAATATTTTTTATCAATGAAATTAATCTTATTTTTTAAATTGTTTTAAATTTGACTTTTATGTTTTTTTAAAAAATACCCATACAATATATAAACACTTGCTAATTAGTTTATACTCTCCCCGGCCTCTTCTAATTAATAATGACCGTTACACCCCACATTAGTTTAATTTGTATATTCTGAAGAATATGATATAATTAGCACCCTTAACCTTAAGTGCTTGGATAAGATTAACTCTCTCAACACACGCTTAAATCCCTTCAATATTTAGCAAATGAAAATTATGTGAAGCGCGTGTATAAAGTATATATCCATATTTAAAATGGCATTTTCTCATATTTTGGAATAACAGGGTATATATGAACCATTATGCTAGTAGTACATGTGTTATTGGTGGGACATGGATCCTCTGCATATGGGTAAATAATTGCATCGGTAGGGGCGTAATTAGGAATTTATCTTTGGAGAGCCTGAATAAAATGTTAAATTTTTTGATAAAAACATTATAAAATTTTAGTTAAAAATAGTAAATTTTATTTAAATAAAAATCCTTGTCCCTTTGAATACTAATTTTTTCTATTAATGTATCGATACTAAATTTTTTAGCTATTTCTCTCAATACTCACCAGTAAATGAAAATGTTACTATTTTTCCACTTTCAACTAACCCTTGATAAAAGATAAGATAGATTATTTGAAACGATTAACCTTCTCTTGTTTTGAAAAGTCATCTGCATGAAATTTCTCAACAAATGAATTTTTTTCAATATCAAATGATTTCAAAGAGTCTTTGGGATCTAAAGTTGAACTGAGCATAAGAAGTTCAAATATCTTTTCGTTAAATCTTCTATTTAATTCAAATAATTGCAATTCAATTTTTTTAGTTTTCACTACAAGAAAAACAATCATTAGCGTAGGCCAAAAGTCCACACTAAATTGTAAAAACGGACGCTAAACAACATATTAGCGTCGGCGTAGCGTCGGTGTTGTGGCCCCTCGCTAAAACCTTGAAAGCAAAAAATTTGTGTCCAGGTCGACGCTAATTAGTGTAGGCCATCCCACGCTAAGTGAGACGCTAAGTAGAAGTCAACAAATTACTAAATGGTCAACGCTAAATGTAGTGTAGGTTAGGCGGACGGTACATTAATGTAGGCCAGGCCTACACTAGCGTTAGCTAGGGCCTAGCCTTCACTAATATTAGTTAGGGTCAGGCCTACGCTAATATCAGCCAAGGCTACATTAGTTAGGGCTGGCCTGTAACGTCCTAATTTCTAAATTCAGAAATAATGTCTGTTGGGAGCACTATTACCAAATTCATAAAATTAATTCGTCAATTTCGCGTATCAAAATAAAACATAATCGCTTGTGTAATCCAACCATTACCAAAGCTCCACATTACATAAATAAAACATAGAAAAATCCTACAAAGTTGTCGTCAAGGCTCCAATACAATGCATTGAAATTAACATAGTAATTCCTAGGAAATAATCAAACAAAAGACTACGGTAGTCCTAAGCAACATTAATAATGATAATAAGAACTAAAGGTCTAATCTATGGTACTTCATGTATCCTCTACTACTCGTCCTGATCCTGAAACTCATCCTGCACAACTGAAATATTGTTCCCATATCGTGGGATGAGACTAGGTCCCAGTGGGCATAACAAGTGTGTGCAGTGTGGGGGAAAACAACCAAGAACCACCATAGCATACATATTAATTCAAGAAACATAATGGAGACAGTTAATCATAATTGAACATATTGGAAATCAATAATTATGATGCAATGCATGACTGTGAGGTGTTGTTACCCGACACCTGGGGTCTTTTCTCTATAACGTGACTGTGATAAGCGCTCGGCCGTGTAACCAAGGACCATCTTCCAGGGCTACCTATGATTAAGTCTTAATTTAACATTTGTATTTACTTTCGTGCTTGGGGACCCCATCTCCCTCTTGGCCATGAGTTTGATGTGGTTACCCCATCTTTCTTAATTAAATTGCCCGAAGGCCTGTGACGGTCAATGACCCTGTGATAGCCCAAAGCCTCTATGATTTCTTAAATTCATAATTCCATGGCTGTGATGGCCAAAGGCCCATGATTTCAGAATAGCATAATCAAGGTTCATCATACATAATCATCCAAGTCATCTATCCTATGGTTTTGGGCAATTCAATACAAACAATTATCATGGTATTCATAATTCCTATACTCATGCCATACATACATCATCATTCCATGAAAGAAAAGGGGAAAAAGGATGGGGAACATGCTGTGAGAACAATCAAGACAAACAAGTGAGAGTCACACCCACCTGAGAGTCGAGAAAACGGAGAAAGAACGGAGAGTAGATAGCGTTGAAGGAGGAAAGATTGATGGAAAATTCATTCTTGGGGCGTAGGAGTCGTTCTTGATCCTTGCTGGGATGTTCTCTCACTAGAACCTCTCTTTCTCTCTCTAAAAATGCGAAGGAATGGAATAGAAACTGAGCGAAACGGACTAGACTCGTATTTTAAAAGTGCAGTAACTGACAAATTCGCTTGAGCGAATTTAATTCGCTTGAGCGAATTTGATGAACCCACGTTTCCCGTTGAAATTCGCTTGAGCGAAAATACTTTCGCTTGAGCGAATTTCGTCCAGAGAGCACTCTAATTTCCCCTGTTTTTTGCTTGAGCGAATTGCTACTCGCTTAAGCGAAAATTGCAGAACGAACTTGTGCAGTTTTTGCTGCATAATTCGCTTGAGCAAATTGCCTGATGGCTAAAAACTTTAGTTTTTACCCTTTAAGCTTTTCTGTACCTAATCTTTTCTTCATTCTACTTTAAGTTATAAATCTCCTATGAATTAAGGTCTTAATTAGCGGGATGTTACATGGCCTACACTAATTATTTGTGTTTTTAATAACCTACTTGTTTTATTAAACCATTAATTTATAATATTTATCACATAAAACCTGTCGATGCTTTTAAACACATCATACAACATAACTATCCATAATAAAATAACTGATTAATTAACAACATGAAAGAAATACATAATCACTCATGATAGTAAGATAAAGCATAACATAACATCACATAACATAAAATATATAATGTCTCATAAAAGGAAGGTGAAACACAACAAACATAAAAACGTGAATTACTATAAAAAAGAAGTACAAATTAACATAAAATGTCAATGACGACAACGATCAGGGGACGCCTCATCCAATGACTGCTGATCGAGATCCTGATCATAGTCAGGATGTGGCTAGCGAGAGTGACTTGCACCAGTGGAAGCCCCACCTGAATGTCACTCGAAAGATGCCAAACGCTTGAAGACTAAGCGAAGTTGCTCCTTCTGCTCCTCAACCCGCTCAATCGCTACATCTACCTGCTATTCAGCTGCATGTGCCCGTTGCTCAGCTGCATGTGCCCGTTGTTCAGTTGCATGTGCCCGTTGTTCAACTGCATGTGCCCGTTGTTCAATTGTCTGTGTTTGCTGCTCAACAGAATCAGCCCTCTGAACAGCCGCAATAGTCTCCTCTCGTAGCCTCTCTTTCTCAGGATCATACTGAGACTCCCAGCTAGTAGGTGCTCGTGACTCCTGAGTCAATGATGTAGCACCTCGTTGGATATGCGAAGACAAGTCTCCAGTGCCATAACAACGACCTCTTGTTTTGCCTCCAGCAACCTCCACCTATACTCCTATCTTGGTGGAATGGTTGCCCCATCCACTTGCTCCGGCCCACTCAGAGAGACCTCACCAACCTGGGACTGCACCTCCTACATCCGTGATCGATGTTCAGTGTGATGAAAAAATAAACAAGTTAGTTAGAAACTCATTTTGGTGATAAAAATATAATGTTACTTCATTAACTTACATATGTCTTCCTAGAGCAATCATCAACCCATTCGCCAGGTTTCTTTCTGTGAGTTTCAAGAAAAAACTCATCGGGATCCAAATTCTGGCCAATTTCTCGATCCTGCATAAATTTAAACAAGTGCATAATTAGTACGTATTCCATCATAATTAAAAAGTAAAAATATTTATTAAATTAATACCTTCCTAAGCGCAACATCAATATGGGCCACACGACCTGAAGTGTGGAGAGCTCCTCCTCTATTTAAAGCCCGATTAACCTTGTTTTGGGCTGACATTTTCTTAAAGTCGAGATTTTGGTCCCAATAGGTAAGAAGGTCAGTCCAAGAGTCACCTCTCATCCAACTAGGCTTTTGTGCCTTCTTCCTTGCTTTTCGCAACATATCAGAAAAGCGCTTTGCTCCTCTTTGCTGAAACACCTTTTTAATCTGTGGAGCATGGGAAGGGTGCCAGGAAATTGCCTCCTTCAAGAAAAAAAAGTTAAGAGTTAGAACTCTTGTCGTAGTACATTACTTAAATCAATTTAAATATACTACACTTAATGCAAATAGCTTAAACCAATAGTTCTTGACATCCCCAGGTGTGTCTCACTCCAACTAGGGTAAGGACCTCGAATGTGTTGCCTAATGGTTGTCCTTAGCGCATCAGTGGCCACTAAAGCAGGAGATAAACTACAAAAGAAAAATTCAAAGTATTAATCAAAAATTGTAAATCCAAATTGTTTTAATCCAAAACACAATACTAACTTACCCTTTTCCAAAGGATGTATGATAAACTCCCTATCAGCATCTCGCTCAAACTCAGCATGATTCTGCTGCATGTCCTTTGTCTCAGCATCCCCCTCATCCTCCTCAGGGTGGACTGATGGTGGTGGAGTAGACTGGACTGGTGGTATAGGTTGTTGTGAACAAGTGGCAGGCAACTCATGTCGTCTAGGAGCAGGGATCATCGTGAATGCTGAACGGGAAGGTTGGACTGATGGTGGTGGTGAAGTCTGGACTAATGGTAGTGGTGAAGGCTGGACTGGTGGTGATGGTGGTGTGGGGTGGATTGGTGGTGGAGTAGGCTGGACTGGTGGTGGTGTAGGCTGGACCGGTGGTGGTGTAGGTTGGACTGGTGGTGGAGTAGGCTGGACCGGTGGTGGTGTGGGTTGGACTGGTGGTGGTGGTGTAGGGATTAAAATAAAATTATTAATATTAATGAGGGAGTAAAATGAACTAATTTAATCATGAGGGACTAAAATGAACTATTTTATTAATGAGGGACTAAAATGAATAATTTTATTGACACGTCAGCGTCTCTGTTAAGGTTAACTGACCGATTGTAACAGAGGGACAAAATTGACAGACAGAAAATACATTCAGGAACTAAATTGACAGTTTCTTCAAGGACTAAAATAAAGATTCTCCAATCTTCTAGGGACCAAATTGACAGTTTAGTCCATAATTTTAATTTAAATATATCTAGCTAGTATGTTATAACCAATCATGAGAAGTTTTACTATAATGAAAATTATGTTTTTCTACCGCATCCTATTATCGAAATGGGAAAATAAATATATTGTTGAGTAAGAAATGTTCTCAGTAAATATATAGAGAAAATTAAAATAATATATATATATAATAAGTAATGTAATGAGAAAGGAAAAAAATATAAAAAAGTAAGTGTGAAAAAAATTAAATTACTTAAAATAGCATAGAATGTAAATTCAAGCATTGCTCTAAATTTACTTGAGGGACACTGAAATGTTAAATTACGATGTATTATGCAAAATTGCTCCAAAGTCCTCTTAAGAGCATTCATAATGGAGCAACTCCATTTGGTTGCTTCTAATGGGGTCCACTTGTACACATCACTCATTTTTACTGTTCCCAATATAAGCAATTCCAAGCATTTTATCTCTGCAATGGAGCAACTCTCTTCGGGGGGTGCTTCCAATAGGTCTCACCAAAAAACTTACAACTTATTTATTAATTTATAATAATTTATTTATTTAATTATTTATAAATTAATTAATTGTAAAAAAATAACCAATTTTTTATTTTATCATTATTTAATTTATTTATTGGCACAATAAAAAAAGTAGTAAAATTATTAATAACTACTTTTGTTAATTATTACATCCAAAACATTCCCAAATATGTTCTACAAGATCAATTTTTAACTGCTAGTTTTTAATGGCTAGTTTTTATAACATAAAAATTACATAATTAGTAGGATATTGATATGGATGATTGATACATGTGAAATTGGTGGTGATTGATACATATGAAATTGACACGGATGAAATGGGTGTGTAATATATTGATAATTAGCCATGTTGGGAATATTTTCTGGATTGGTAAATTGAGAGAATTTTGGAAATTTAGATTTGTGGGTTGTTGATAATTTGGTGGTAAATTAAACCATGGATTTTGGTTTGAATCCAATGAATGAAAAGAAGAAGTTGAGAATTTTTTGAGAGCAATAGAGAGAAATTTGGGATGTTTAGTTGTGTAATTTTTCATTTCAAAAACCCTTATTTATATACAAATAAAAAACAACCGTTACAAAATGCAACGGTAAAATCAAAATAATAATAATTTTATATTATTTTCTTGTTAATTTGCCGTTGCTAGCTGAAACAACGTGACCAAGGAAGCAATCCAAAATCTTTTCCTTGTAACGCGATCTGTCCTTGTAACGCGATCTGTCAGGCAAGCAACATTGCTTCTGCGGAAGAGTTGCGTCCTCGACTACCGTTGTGGATGGTCTAAGTGATAGTCATTATTGGTCTCATTCACCCCACTTCACCTGCTTAATTCAACCCACCACCATGATGTTGTGATGGGTATTCCGATCCTTTTGTGTAAAGCAGAAAATAACACAACCAAGTGGCATATTAGCATCTTATTATTTGAAGCATTACGTGATCAGGGTCGCTCCACTTGGGCACCGTACCACACCGGTTGCTAGTAATCATGCATGAAGATATGGTGGATTCCTCTGCATCGAGTTGTTCAAAGATATTCCCTCCGGTCCCATTTATAAGAACCTTTTAACTATATCACACGGATTAAGGAAGTTGGTTAATTTAGTTGATTGCAATAAATTTGTCAAGAATATGTATGATATTTCCTAAACTACCCTTGAATTTATTGAGACCCATTATCTTTCTCTTTCCACTTAACTACTCAATTGTGTCATACTCTCTCTACTAATTAATTACGCACCTACCTCCACTAATGGGGTATTTTTGTCAAAAAATAATTAATGCATGGGACAATCTGAAAAGGTTCTTATAAAAAGGACCAAGACTCACCCTAAAAAAGTTCTTATAAATAAGACCGGAGGGAGTATATATATGGATGGAGAAAGGCTTTGCAAGTCCCGAGTTCCAATCCAACTGTAGGTATAATGTGCTCGATTTTATAGGTAGCTAGCTACTTTTAAATTTGTAATCAAATCTGCATATTTAATAGCCGTTTTGATCAGTTCTCATCATTATTCTTCCGTGTTTCATTATAAAAGTAAAAGCTTGGAGCGGTAAGATAAAAGGGTAAAAGAAAAACATCCTGTTTTACCCTTTTCGATTTTGAGTCCTCTTTCTTTCTTTATACCTTTGACATATCCCTGATGCTGCTGCGAGTCGGTCAAATAGAAATCTAGTCCCCACCATTGTACGATCCTTTAATAAAGCAAACAAAAGAAAGAATAAAAAGTCGACGCTTACTCTGCATAAACGACAGGGAACAAAGCGCATGAACTTTATGTAAGGAAGGTTAGGGCATAAAATTTAATTTTATTTTATGGGTTTAATTTGTTAACCAAGTTACAGAGTCTTTGATTTTTAATTAACTTAAAACATTTATAATCGTTAAAGGAAATATATAAAATTCTTGGTTTGATAAATATTTTATTTTCAATTAATAAATTAGTACTATTTTTTATTTACACATTATTGTTAACCAACATTTTAAATATCTCAAATTTTGAAATGGAACAACTTTTTTGGGCAGGCCTTACATTTCTTGTTCCTCTTAACAAGGTCTTACAATCGATAAGTCATTCTGATTTCAAAAAGCTTGGAAAACACAGAATAACCAATCAATTTGCCTAGCTGATAGGAAGTAGCAACCTACCCTCTCACTTTTTTACATCATTATTGTGGCTTAGTGCAGTTATGAAGACAAAAGATTAGTTCAGTAATATTACTCATTTTTTTATTATCTTTTGCAGGAAAAGCGCTGCTGGGACGGGAAAGAGGGAAAAAATATAAATAAAAATAAAAAGAAGGATTTTATGCTCTGGTTTTCTTTCACTTTATCACAGCTTTTTGAACATTTTTTTCTCCGAGTTGGAAGGTGAATGTATATTGCATTAGGGTTTAGGTTAATTATAGCCTGTATAAATCTTAAAGGGTTGGTCGAGTGGAGTTGATCGTATTTAATAGGTCGCATATTTGAATCCTCACTCGTCCCTTGAGATGAGGTAAAATATAAATACATTTATAAGTGCTTTTTGAACCCGGAGACATTCCTTACCTTCAACTAGGGCATCATCCCCTCACCCTAAATTTTAAATTCATCTAAAAAATTCTAGGGAGTACAATTTTAAGCATGGAGAAGTATTAAACGCTTAAGCTTGTTTTATCAAATAAACATGAATTTAATAATGATTAAACTTACAATATAATCATTGACTTCTTGCTCAGTGTGTCTTTATGGTCTAATTATGTGTTTCCCGTTAACTTTTTATGACCTATCACATTTAGTGACATTGTATCACATTATTTGTCATCGGGGCACAAAAACAACGTTATTGGAAGTGAGACCTTCCAATGAAAAAAGTGGAATAATAATTAAGAGAGAAAAAAGAAGAAAAAGGAAACACACAACTATTGGAGTTGATTTCTTCCAATCTATAAATTTGTCAAAACCACATCTTTTTACGTCGTAGTGGAAGATATAGTGACAAACAATGTGATACAATGTCACGAAACGTAACACATAATAAAATGACGGGAAATACACAATTGGACTATAGTGACAGACAAAAAAAGAAGTCAGGGATTATAATGGGTTATTTTATTTCTCAGGGACTAATTGCAACACCCTAAAAAAGTCAAGGACAGATTTGCTAGTTTACTCATTTAATAATTATACACTAACATATAATGATGTGTTGTCAGGAAACACACAATTGGTCTATAGTGACACACACAAAAAAGAAGTCAGAGATTATATTGGATTTTTTCTATTTCTTAGGGATTAAATTGCAACACCCTACAAAAAGTCAGGGACAGATTTACTAGTTTACTCATTTAATAATTATACACTGACATATAATTATGTGTTGTTACATTATATAATCAGTTTTTTTTAAATCACATGTAACTAAATAAGCATTTTAATATAATATTAATTAATACCCATTTGACCCAATCTTTCTTCCTATTTATTTTGTTATGAACCATCATATCACCTATTATGGTTCTGTTTGGTTTATATTTGGGTAACATTAATTTTGATAAATTTATAGAATTAATGATATGAGATGAATAATGCACGATTTATGAAGCATATTGGATGAAAGTTATTTAAAATCAAATTCACAAAATTGAGTCCGCTTATTCCCAATTGGGAACCAAACAGACACTCGGCCTGTAAATGAGCCGAGTCGAGCTAAGTACTTGAAACTTTGAGTTCGGCTTATTAAAGAAAAATAAAGTTTGAGTTTGACTTGTTCTCATTTATAACTTAATTGTTTTTGCTTTTATGAAAATTTTCTTTAAATTATTTTTAAACTTTATAAATTTAATATTTAATAAATATTTTGATATTAGATGATATATAAAAATCAAAATATATTCTTAATACATGATATATAAAGTTGAAAAATTTTAAAGGGATAAATATGTTTTTCGTCCCTGTAGTTTCGGTCAACTTTGGTCTTCGTCCCTGTATTTTAAATCCTTTGTTTTTTGTCCCTAAACTTTTTAAACCCCCAATCCATAGTCCCTAGCCATTAGTGAGATCTATTAACCTGATAAGCTAGTTAATAAAAGTTACATGTTAGCCTCAACAGTGGCCCCAAATAGCTGACTCATTTAATTAATCTTTTTTTTTATTTTTTAATTATTAAAATAACCATAATTATGAAATTAGGTTTTTTATCGGATAAAATTGCTCAGGTGAAAACCCTAATTTAGTAATTAGGGTTATTTTAATAATTAAAAATTAATAAAAAAATTAATTAGATGATGAGTCAGTTATTTGGTACTCACTATTAAGACTAACATGTAACTTTTGTTAGCCAACATATCATGTTAACTACTTCCCATTTGCTATTTGAATGCCCGTTTGCATACTCTATTTGGATGAGGTGTTTGGATTGGTTTGGGTTCTCTGTTGCTTTGCATAATTCTGGTCATGGAAATTTTGCTCAGTTTTTAGGTCTTCCATGTTGTTCTGCTAATAATCGCTTTAAGTGGTCTATTTTATGGATGGTAACAATTTGGTCCCTGTGGCTAGCTAGGAATGCAATGGTTTTTTCTGCACAACCGACAAGTCCAACTGATTTGCTGGATCTCATTAAAATTAGATCTTGGAATTGGTTACGTTGTAAGGATTTGACTTTTGATTATCCTTTCTCATCTTGGGCATCTTCACCTGCTTCATGTTTATTTAATGGTTTTACTTCTGGAACGCCTTCTATGTAGATGACTTTGTGGTATTACAGGTTCAATTGTGTAGTTGTTGCTGATTCCCAGGGGTACTTGCTGATGGATTAAATTCTTAAATGTATTAGTTTTGTTTTGAGGTGGTTAGCTTTCGAATTCGTGTCTATTTAGAGTTATTGAATTTAAAGGTTAGGTGTTTGATTTTTTCGTATTGATAGCCCATTCAAAATTGTTGAGTTTTGTAATGTAACTATTTTTATGGGTTGGAATACCCCTTGTACTCCTTTAATTAATCTTCTTTGCTTAGCAAAAAAAACATATCATGTTAACAAATCTCACTGACGGGTAAAGACCATAGTTTGGGGATTTAGAAAGTTTAGGGAAAAAAACACATGATTTAAAATACAGGGACGGAGACTAAAGTTGACCGAAACTATAAGGACAAAAAACATATTTTTCCCAATTTTAAAATATTATATTTTTCAAAATTCAATACTTCTTGACTAATATAAGAAATATTTTAATACTTATTTTCATATATATATATATAGAGTAATTTTTACTTTATTATTTTATTATTGATTTTAAAAATAAATTTATAATTTTATTTTCCTTTTTCTATTTTTTACTAATCTTACTTTACTCTAATTATTTATATTAATTAATTATTATTATATATATAATAAGCGAGTTATTCACGAGTTCTTAATGTCAAGTTTATAAAGCTTGGAATTGATTTATTTAAATAATTTAGCCAAACTTTAAGCTTGAGTTTATTTAATTAATTAAACGAACGAATTTGTTCAAACATTTAACGAGCCAAACCCAAATAATTTACAAATATTTCAGTTCATTTAGAGCCTTAGATCATCTCCAATGTGGAATTCTTCCCAAGTTGCTTAAAAGTTATTATATTAATTTTTATGTGGGTCCTACTTGTATACATCATTTTTTTACTTTTTAAGCAACTCTTACAATTTAAACAACTTTACACTCCAAAAGAGCAACTCTATAAGAACTCCAAAAGGGACCCTACAAACTACCTCACCTTTATTATTTTAATATTTTAGTTTAACTTAAAATACTATTATATTTTCTAATTTTAAAACATGAAATACATATAATAATTAAAAGTTTAAATATTTAATTTTTATAATTTCATTAATATTTTATTTTACTTTACACAAAGATTAAATATTTCAAATACTTATTTTCTGTAATTTTATGTAATTATTCTATAATTATTTTATAATTTTTTGCAATTATTATGTAATTTTATATTATTTATTGCTTTATTTTAAATTTTTTAATCAATTTTCTGTAATCTGGTATTTTTTTAATTTTCTGGGATTTTGGGTTTTATTTTTCTCAACTGATTTTGTGTTTCACTTGCTCAAAATTGTTATTTTTATTGTTTTATAATGTTAAGAACCATAGTTGTTTGGCCAACTTAAGCTTATAAAATTAAACACTCCAATTATCACATCATTTTCATCTAATACATCCAAATTTCTTCCTAAAATCCTTTCAGGTTAAGAACTCTCCCAACCCCATTGGAGATCGTCTTATACGCCTCCCCCAAAAGTATTGGTGACTCATTTTGATTGTGTTTTGTACAAGGTGCGAAGCAAATGTAGAAGGCCGGGGTTGAAAATTAACTTCAATTATTTTCTCCCTTATAACACAATTAATATACTAGTACTTTAATTTGCAAAGGGTACTACGTACGTAACAAAGAGTATTCTTCGTAAAGTTCTTGTGATACTCATATTTTTTTTTCCATTGTCCCAATGAGTTAATCATGCATGCTCTGACAATAGTTCACCAGGCCAACTGGTTTGTACCTCACAGAGTAATAAAAACGGAGGGGAGACATCTTGGACCAAGAAAAAGTGATGATTCAAATCGGTTGCAGACTTGCAGTCTATTCATATGTTTGTGGGATCAATGGTTCCAGCAGAATTATTCTATCTTTATTGTTTGAACTTTCAACTTTGAAAATATGGTGAAACAGAAAAAAAAAATAAAAAAAAGATTAGGTACCGTAGAGTTGGAGGGTTAGATGGAAGCCATAAATGAAGCAAGGAAAATGGATTGGTCTCATAAATGCTATGCACATATAGAATCCCAGCACTCGTACACAATATTGTTGTCTGCCTCTTTCCCTTGTTCATTTTTATTGTCGTGTTCATATCACATACACCCTGTCTTTTCCAATCATGAGGTTTTGATATCAAGAATATTTCTTTCACATCATTTTTTTCTACATTCATAACCCCTAAATTTCCTTTTTAATTGGGTAATTTACTTACCCTAAACTCCACTCCTCATAGAAGCTTAACTATGTGCTTGAAATTGTTTTGTTTCAAACTTGAAAGTAGCTTGTCCCTGTGGTATGTGGACGCGTGTTTAAAGAGTTGTATTAACACGTCCACTATGTTTGGTTTGATGCAGATAAGTAGTTAAATTTAATTTTATATCTTTCAACCTAATTATTTATAACGTTAGAAATATGAATTTATCACGTTCTAACATTAAACCAATCATACATGTAATTTTACACTACAAAAAATGTTTAGAGTGGGCCTAAACACTATAAAAAATGTTAGGTTCATTGTTTGGATATTCTGAATGAAAATTAATTTTACACTATAAAAAATGTTTAGAGTGGGCCTAAAGTGCATGTGATTGTAAGATATTTCAGCTAGATAAAGTTAAGTTGAAATTAAAAGTTGAAATTATTTCATCACTATTTGGTAAGGTAGTTTTTTTAGGTACTCTATTAACTTTTCTTGAAAAGTTACTTGAGGTAGTTTTTTTTTAAAAAAAAAGAAAGCTCATATTTTCAACTACTAGCTGAAAATTTATTACAAGTTTATCGTTCAACAACGACACTCATCATTATTTAACAATTAATGATATCCTTGTATGTCATTTTATCATTCTCAGCTAAGTTTACCAACACTTTCAATCAAATCAGTTAGCTTTTAACTTTCAGCTAAATTTTCAACTTTCATCTAACTTTTCAACTTTCAACTAATTTTACCAAATACCTAATAAAAAATAAGGCAAAATAATTATTTAGTATCGACTTAGTGTCAATGTCATGATCAACGCTAAAAATGTATGATAGATGCTTTTCTGACACTACACAAAGATAAAAAAAAGGGGTAAAAACGCTCACGCTAAATTTAACATTAACTAGGCCCACGTCTACAGTAAATTCAACTGAAACTATATTACTAAGAGTTTGGCTGATGCTATACTATTATTGTTTTAAAAACAATTTTTTGACTTATTAAAGCATAATTTATAAAATATATATAATGTAACATGTCTATAAAATGAAATGCAAAATAAACCAATAATTGAGAAACACAAGTGTAAACCGTGCATATATACTAAAATAACAAAATGTCTAACAACATTATAAAAAAAAAAACATAAGTTTATATCATAGTATGATGAAACATAACGAGTACAAAAACAACAACTACATATCAAGATGCAAATCAATGTTGATGACATCAATGGTTAGGGGATGGCTCATCCAATGAATGCTTTATGAAACCCTCATCATAGCCAGGATGTGGCTAATGAGATGGAAGCTCCAGTTGATTGTTGCTCAAGAGATGCCAAATTATCACTACTACAAAATGGGCTTTTAACGACAGTTAAAAAAGGCTTTTAACGACGGTTGTGGACTCGTCGTAGATCCAGGCGTCGTTAAAAAGTAGGTTTTCAACGACGTTTGTCAACCGTCATCATAAGTTAGAAACAACGACGGTTGTTTTAGCAACCGTCGTGGTATTGGACATACCACGACGGTTCATGTAGCAACTGTCTTTTTTCTTCAATTTGGAGTAGTAAAAGGGACTTTCTACGACGGTCCTTCACGAAACCGTCGTAGAAACTCCCTTTTACTACTCCAAATTGTAGAATATCCTAGCTATTTTGCAGTTAATGCCTAGCTATTTTGCACCATATTCCTCTAATTCTTTATAGATAGTATGCTTTATAATGAAATCATGCATGCTTATTTTTTTTTAATTTACATTATGTAGATTCGTGGATTAAGACTACAGTGGGGGACCGGCTTATTTAAAATTTAGTACACAAAGCAAAGGACATAGATAAATAGCATTCTCTGAAAAATAAGATTAAGACTCATTGCACTCACTTGAATTTTAATATGAATCGCACTAGACCAAATATCTCTTCCTTTGCAGTCAGCATGATATCCTGGACATTTAGCAATCTAGAAAACTCAACACCAAAAAAACTTTTCAATAACAGAATTTATGCACAATATCTACTTCCCCCAACCATCATCTAATTAAAACCAAAAGGTATGCACAAAACGAGTCATGTTTCATATGCCTCACTCTATAGAGTCTATACACACAGACACGAATTCAACATATACAAAAAAACAGTTGCCTACATGTTTTATTGCCAAAACTGCAAAAATTGCTTCAACAGCTCCAGCAGCTCCTAGGAGATGATCAGTAGCCCCCTGAAATCAGAGATTTTGCAAGCCATTTTCATAAAATTTAGTTCAATTTTGTGCTCACTGCATGAACTATTTTTCTTATCTCATTTTTAAGTTTTTGAAAAAATTATCAATCATGTGTATTGAATGCATTATATTTCCTCATAAATCTTGGAATGAAATATTAAAAACCTTTTTATTGTTTCTTTATATAAATTTTCTAGAACATTGCATATTTGGTTTTTCTATGGCGAATGAATTCTTGTCGTACATTAAAAGTGTTGGATCTGCTGGCAGCTTGGTATACAGATGCAGGTAAATTATATCTTATTCATATTATCGAAGAGCGATTAGATAGTACATTTTTGTTAAAAAATTGTACTCCTTTTCTCATAAACCTATTATTTGAATCTTCTATTTAAGTTTACCTCAAATAAACGAAAGAGTAGTCCTTCTTGATCTTTTGCCTTTTATTGTCAAATTGTACCTTCATTGGGAATAGACTTGATTAGAATCAAGCAATATTACATTTTCATCTAAACACCTTTTTAAACACACCTCAAGTTGATTCTTCCTTTGAGTAAGAAATAAGACACTAATAGTTTTATAACTTCAAATGTCATATAAATAATAGGACAATAAGATTAAGACTCCTTCATTGTTTAGTAATGGAGCAATGTAGGGAAAATTTGTCTCCCACATTAACATCAGAAACACAAACACCAACTCAAAATCAAGGGTTGTACCCACCAATTCTGCATCAATAACAGGTAGTGGTGGCAGAATTCAGCCCACTCAACAACCAACAACTGTATCTGAAACTGCAGGAGTTGTCCCTAATCCTTCTCTTCCAAACAACAATAGGAAGAGGAAACTAAATGCGAGTGGACCTCGAAAAACATCTAAAGCCTGGAAAATACAAAATTGCCTGAAAATAAAGCTAAGGAGGCTACTGCAACTTGTAAGAATTGTAATAAAAAAATAATTGTGTGACAACAAATTAAACAACATTGGACATCCAACATGCTTCCACATTTAAAAACTTGCCCCAAATATCCACATGCTATTATAAAATGACCCCACACACCATCATCACTTCACACACTTTAAATGATAGTGGTATAACCGCTACAAGCCAAAGATTTAATCTTGAAGCTTGTAGAAAGTTGATAGCAATGTTAGTCAGTTTATATGAACAACCATTCAAGGTTGTTGGGGGGAGGATTTAAGTTCTTATGTAGACAATTGCAACCTCAATTCAATGTCCCTTCAAGGTATACTATAACTAGACACCGTTTTCAATTATATCTCAATGAGAAGGTGAGTTTGAAAGCATTGTTTAGATTGGAATGCAGTATGATTGCATTTACTGCTGATTGTTGGACTTCCATTCAAAACCTTAACTATTTGACAATCATGACACACTTTATAGACAATGAATGGCAATACTAAAAAGGGTTCATTAGCTTCTCAATAGTGCTCAATCATAAAGAGAATATAATACATAGGAAGGTTGAGAAAGTTCCAAAGGAATGGGAACTTAGAAATGAGTCCACAATCACGGTAGATAATGCATCATCGAATGATGTGGCGATGGCATATTTGAAAAACATATTAAATAATGTGAATGGGTTACTGTTAGATGGGCAGTTCTTCCACATGAGGTGTTGTGTCCATATATTGAATTTAGTATTCAATGATGGTTTAAAAGAAATGAACAATCCCAGAACAAACATTTAAATGTTGTGAGATTTCTGAGGTCTTCACCACAAAGGTTGGCTAAGTTCAAAGAGTGTATTGAATTTTCAAAGAATTTCTTATGACAAAAAACTAGCGTGTCTTGATGTCCCAGCTAGGTGGAATTCAACACACTTCATGGTAGACGTTGTTAAAAATTTCAAGCAGCTTTTGAAAGGCTTGAGTTTGAGGAGCCATCTTATGGTGAATTCTTGGGGACTATTAGTTGACCTACAAAACATGATTGGGAGAATGCTCAGACCTTCATGAAATTTCTTAAAAAAATTTATGAGGTCTTCAAGGTTCTCTCAACATCTTTACATGTGAGCTTACATTCTACATTTCATTAGTTAGCTTCTGTATATTGTGAGCTTAGTTAGTCGGCTATGAACTTGAATACTCTTTATGTTACTATGGGTTGGGAAATGAAAAAAAAAGTATGATAAATATTGGGAGAATATTCTTAACATCAATCAATTTATTATCTATTTTGGTGTCATTCTTGACCCTCAATACAAATTAAGATACGTGGAATGGTCTTTTGAAGACATGTATACATATCAGCTAGATTTTACAAATGAATTGTCCACTAGTGTTAAGAGAAATCTATCTAGAATGTATAATTGTTATAAGTTAGCATATGACTAACAAAATAATTATGGGCAATCTTCCCATGATCATTTTGAGGGTGTTTCTCATGGAGAATATTTGTTCTTGCTGAAAAATCAACATATTTGGTAAGGACAAGTGCCTTTAAACAGCACTTGAGAGATAAAAATTCAATTGATCAGAAAGATGAACTTGAAAGGTACTTGAGTAAACCTTGTGTAGATGGAGATGATAAATTTGAGTTGCTAGTTTGGTGGAAGCAAATTTCGTCAAGGTACCTTGTATTATAATCATGGTCGGGGAGGTTTTGACTACCCTTGTTTCCACAAATGCTTCTGAAAGTGCTTTCAACATTGGTGGTAGAGTTTTAGACGTTTTTAGAAACTCCTTGAACCCAAAAATGACAGAGGCCCTCATATGTGTTTGAAATTGGTTGATGCCATCACTATCCTAATTGAAAGACCTTAATTTGAAGGAGTTTGAGATGTCCAAGAAGATTATTTTAGGTAGTTAATTATTAATTTTTGCATCTGAATTTCTTTAATATTTTTATTTTCATATAAGTTTAGTCATTTATTTTTTGTGCATGTACCCAATAATTTGGAGAAGGAGCAATGATTTTTGCAGGATTTGGTGGAAACACAACAAGTGCTGGTAGGGCAACTGAATGTGGTCCCTTGTCTTAATGACAACCACTGCTATGATTGAGAAAAATCTTAATTGTAACTTATTTCACTTCTTTTCATTTGCATACTCATACATATATAGTTTAGTTTCTTTATTCTGAACACCTACTAATTGGATTTTTTTTCTTATTTTTTAGTTGTACCACTTTTGGATTTTTGGAGTCATAAAACTAAAATTTTGTTTGGCATAATACGTTTTGGGTTAATACTTGACCATTTTTGGCCTGAGGTGCAATTTGGGTGAATACATTTTGGGTAAGTTGTAGTAATTTCCCGTTTTAGTTCTTAATTACTCTATCAATTATTAAGAAAATTTCAATTCTTTACAGAAATGGTTTATAGTTATCTCAATTGTTTGTTAGTATTGATTTACCTCTTGTTCACTAATTAGAATGCGTGCATTAGCTACTGCATAAGTTTGGGGTGGGTTCAAAAATAGGATCTATACATTCAAGATGCCTGCAACATGATAAGCACGTATGCTAATTATTTTCAGTGTTAGCAAAGCTAATCATAATAAGCAATATGCTTCAATAAATTATTTTCAGCTTTGTGCGAATGGTAACAGTGAGAAACTGACATTTGACTTGTTAGTTGATCGAGAAGCTAAAATTCTCTGGGACTTTTAAAGAAATTGGGTCTTCTTAAAACACTTAGCCTCTTGGATGCTGCGTACTAATTATGATCATCGTTTACTGTCATGATATCATACTAATTCTGATCACGTTGTTGGATCAAGCGCTTACCACCAGGCCAAAAGTTATAGTTGTTAGTAAGGGCACAACTTAATTTCTTTAAGAATATATTCTTGGAAATGCATCTAGCTTAAGGGGTTGCGCTCATTATAGGCGCCATGGGTTGGGATGTTAAGCCCATCGAATCCTAAGGGTGACGCTGACCAATAAAGCCAACACATGTTTCACTTGTGGTGAACTATCAAATCAATTATGACTGCTTTGTAGATTATTATTGGGTTGTAGGTCATAGGTTTTAATTCTATACACTACTAATATAAATATTATGCATTAATTCCAAATCTGATGAAATCATCTAAACAATTGGTTTGTGTTTGACTGCCTATGCTCGGTAGTGATCTGCTTCATGACTAAAAATTAGCTTCTGAATGCCTTTTGCCCCCAATAAGTTTAAATGTATTATTTTCAGTGAGAATTCCATGTCTATTGAGTGATTTTCTACAAGAATATCTCTTTATTATTTTGATTGTAAAATTTGTTATTGAAGTTTGTTGTACTCTTTATTGGTTAATCATCAAGTAACAATTAAAAAGCATAAAGTTATTAAATTGAAGGTTTTCATTTAATTTTTTACTTTAATTGGGTTCTGACTATAAAATTGATTTGGATCTAACAAAAGATTTGGTGGTCATTTGACCTTGTTAATCTTAATCAATTAAATTCTTGGAGTTATTTTAGTAGTGAATTTGGGGATCATTGTAGGGGTTTCACATTATCTTAAGTTAATAGATTTAATCCCTTGTATGCATGCTTTTAATAATTAATGATTAATAATTAAAATAACCTCTGAATTTCTTGGATTGATTTTATCTTGAATTGATTCAATCTTTGCTATTATTTTGATCTTTGTTTTCTTCAATTTATTGCAATCAATCAAACCCCCCAAAAAGGATTAATTTGAGTGGACCTTCAGGATTCGACCCAGTTTGTACTCTTCTACTATACATAGTTTGCAAATCGGTTAATTATAATTTTGTACAGGTTCGACCTTTGTCAGTGAACTCATGGTTATTTTATTTATGAAGGCTTTGAAGACTTCTTTACCTTAGTTTTAAAATCATTCTAAGATCCAAGTCTCCCTTCATCCCTCTTTTATTTTAAAAAATCACAAGCTTGGTAAGGAGGGAAAAGACAATTGTAACTAGTGAAAAAGAAGATGATACCTAGAGCGGAGATTCCTTGACTCCTTATGTTTAATATTTATTTTTTTGAAAATGAAGTTATGATGTTTGGTTTTCTAGTGTGTGGTCTCGACTATGCCCACCAGAGAAAGTGGTCAAGGTTCAAATTTTTATTACTTTGATTCTTTGGTTTGTTGAGATGTATATTCTTGACATGGGAAAAAGTTGAAATACTTGACTTGATATTTTCTTAGTTCCTGTTTGGTTCTCAGCTGGTAACAGTCAAAATCATTTCTTTAGAATTGATTTCAAATCACTTCCGTCCAATGTGTTTCGTAAATCACTAAACTTAATTTCTTGAAGCACTAAGGAAGAACCAAATTTCATAACTTAAAGAAATCTGAGGGAATTTGATTGGAAAACCATAAACTAGTAAATTAGTTAGATAATGAATAAAATGAAGATAAGAACCAAAACTTAAGGTGGTGAATTTAAGGAGAAATATGTTTGAAAAATAACTTGGAAGAACAATTTTGACATATGAAAACTAAGAACTTGTTTTCAAAATTAAAATGTCAATGCTTATAATCAAGATTTAGACCTGATGGTAAGAAAGGATTTTGGTAAAAGATTAAGACTTTGATTAATACAATTTTTACTCATTAATTCCCTCAAATTTAACTATTTAATACTCTATTATGCTTAATTAACAAGTTATAAGTATATTTCGCCAATTTAGGTTAATATTGGGCTTAGTTGCATTTTTTAGCATAATTAAAAAATTACACTATTTCAATATTTTAAGCATAACTTCAGTTCTAGACATTTACAAATTATGAAGTTTATATTGTAGAGCTAGAAGAAAGCCCTACAATTGTCAAACCCAAAGCTGATTCTGATGTCTAGTGAGTCAAAATGGGCTTGAAAGGTAGAATAGTCATCCTGTCATGAGAACCTAAACAACACCCAAATATTGGGCCATTAATTGGGCTATGTAAGTCCTTTTGGGCTAAAACCAATGAAAATGGAAAGCTAACATCCAAGGTTTCAACTTTTTTAAAGACAACTTCCTTGGATTTAACCATCTTAATGATGAAATTCTCAGTGCGAGTGGGAGACGGGTTGCTAAATGATAGATACGAAAAGAAATAATGGATGAATAATTCAAAGTACTGGAAAAAAAATGATAGATATATTGATCAATGATTTCATTTATGGATAAAACATGTTGAGTCATGATTGAATGATCTACATAAGAATGACATCTTTTCACCTATAAATAGGAGGGCTTTCTACATAGGAAATCATCCAAGTTGTAGAATTACTAAGTCTTTCATTTACTTTTATTCATCTCTTTGTTATAAAGTATTCATGGAAGGATAAGTTTGTATTCAATTCAATGATTCAATCTCATTTTTACGTTGGCTCTAATGTTTGATCTTCATTTACATGCACATTGAATTATATCTACATTGCTTTTCTACTCTACTTGTTTCAATTTCATAATTCTATGATCAAAACTTGATTAGTTAACATGTTTTGGTTGTGAAATTTGTGGTTGAAGGTTTTTTGTATTCTTGATTGGTTAATCATCACGCAACAATTGAAGAGAATAGAGTAAGTAATTGAGTTGGATGTTTTCATTTAGTTATTTTCTTCAATTGGGTTTTGACAATAAAATTGATTTTGATTTAACAAAAGAATGAGTGGTTATTTAATCTTGTTATTTTTTATCAATTGCAATTTTGGAGTTGTTTCAGTGGAGAATGTGAGGATTTTGTTGGGGTTTATTGGGGTGAAATTTACAAATTTTACTAAGTTATTACAAGATTGGTATCTTCGAATTCGAGGTATACAATAAATGATTCGAAAAGTATATTATGAATCGAAATACACTATAACTTAATGAGGTTTGAAATTTCTATATTTTGAATTCGAAATTTAAGGCATTATGTTATATGTATTCAAAAGGAATGCAAATATTTGATTAAGTGCCTATTCGAATTCGAAATGTGTTTTGAATACGAAGGAGAGGAAAAAGAGTTCCATAATTTAAAGAATATGAAGGATAAAGAGATAAAGAAATATGTCTTTTTATTCATGTACAAATGAAATTTAAAATTACATAGTTCGAATGAAAATACACAAGAAATACAAATGTACATGAAAATAAAAGTTATTCTAAATCTTCAGAGAACTTGACTCTGCCTCCTTGTCCTTCATTTGACTCACTTCTTCTTTCTTCCTTCCCCACAAGCTTTGATTGAGCCAAGGCAAAAGCTTTATGCTATCTTGGTTGCGCAGCCCTTGGTGCATGGGGAGATAAGAAAGAAAGCCTGAGAAAATAATAAAGAAGATTCAGTTATTATATAAATGAATCTTAAATTGTCTAGTACGTTCAACCTGAGGAAATCCTTAATAACACTACAACAATCTTGGGATATTAGAGCACTCTCTTAAAGGCGCTCCCGTGTTAGGTTGTGTTAACAATGATCGTTTTAAATTGAGGGCGCTCCAAATTTTGGACGGGAGCGCCCTGTAAAGCTTCAATAGAGGGCGCTCACAAGGAGCGCCCTCGTATAGCAGGAATTTTTTATTTCCCTGAAATAGAGGGCGCTCCCAGGAGCGCCCTCCTTTTCATTTTTCTTTTTTAATATTTTTTTTATATCCCTAAAATAGAGGGCGCTTAAAGGAGCGTCCTCGTTATGTTTCTTCTAATTTTTTTATTTCTGTGAAATAGAGGGCGCTCTTTATGAGCGCCCTGTTTTATTTTTTCTTTTATTTAATTAATTTTTTGTCTAGATTAGAGGGCGCTCCAAGGAGCGCCCTATTTTTCTGTTTTGCAGGGCGCTCTATAGAGCGCCCTTGTTACATCCCTGAATTTTTTTAAATATGAGGAAAGGAAAGCGCTCCTGAGCGCCCTCGTAGGTGGCTTTCCAGGGCGCTCCAACGGAGCGCCCTCTTTTCCTGCATGAGTGTATTTTTTTAATTATTAGGAAAAGAAGGCGCTCCTGAGCGCCCTCTTAGGTGGCTTTCCAGGGCGCTCCCAGGAGCGCCCTCTTTGCCTGGACATTTTATTAAACCAGAATCGTTTTCACAGTACGCCTCTCTCTCGCGAAGCTCTTCCCTCTCTCTCTCTAAGTCCGCCGTCCGTCTCCCTCTCTCTCCTCCGTCTACCTCCGTCTCGCTCTCTCCAAGCTCCTCTCCGGCTCCCTCTCCCTCCTCCGTGTCCGTCTCCGTCCTCCGTCTCCGTCCCTCCTCAACCTTCTTCTCCTCCTTCGCGACGCGACGGCCATCGTCGTCTTCTCCGGCGCGGCGAGGCTTCCGTTCGGTGCGGCAGCTGTCTTCTTCTTCTCCGGCGCAGTCCTTCCCTCCATTTGTAGTTCGGCCGCCGCCACCAATAGGGTAAGGGAAACCCTAAACCTCCATTTTTGTCCAACTTTTGCACCTTTTTTGCTATCTGCACCTACTATTTTGCTATCTGAACTACGAACATATTATTATTATTAAACACTATTTGTTTTATTGAACCATTTTGGTGGTATTGTTGTTGGTTTGAGTTAAAATATTGTTTTATAAATTTGTTGGTGGTGGTTTATTATGCATTTAGTAATGTTTTATAAATATATATTACTTATATTGATCTCTTTTGGACTGGTAGCTGATGGTTTGGACTTAAAATTGTGTTTAATTATAATTATTAGGTTATTTGTATGTACATGCATTAACCTTAGTTTCATGTTTAAGAATGAATTGTACTATGTTTGGCCACGGAGGCTTATTGTTATTGAATTGTATTATTGCTTTGGACATTATAAAATGCACTAGTATTTTCTGGGTTTCAGGTGAAGTTCTAAAAATTGGAAATGTCCAATTTGCAGGGGAAACTCTGCCGGAATTTCGGTAGAAGTTTCTGAAGTTATATAAATATATATTACTTATATTGATCTCTTTTGGTCTGGTATAGCTGGCGGTGTAGACTGAAAATTATTTTTCCTTAATTTGGGAATGTTAAAGAAATAGATGAAATGCTGGTCAAATTTTTAGGACTAATAATTTTTATTACGAGCGAGTATATTTTTTTACTTGTCTTTTTTTCTTAAAGGTATTGTTTCCTGGGATTCAACACTGCTGATTGGTGATTGACTTTAATTAGGTATATCCTTTATAAAATGGATCGTTCTTGGATGTTTGCGAACCGTCTGACACATGAGTATGGGGAAGGAGTGGAAATGTTTATAAAATTTGCCACTGACCATGCAACAAACCCTAGTAGAATTCTCTGCCCTTGTACGAAGTGTTTTTGTTCTAAGCCAGTTAGTGTAACCGACTTGAGGGACCATCTTTTCTGTTTTGGAATTGATAAGAGTTACACATGTTGGACATTTCATGGTGAGATTAGGAGTGAACATAGTGGTATGGGAGAGAATAATGTCAATGTAGAACCAAGTGATGATGACTTTGGTACCGGGTGGGAGGATTGCGACCGAATTGATGAGATTCGAAAGGTGGTTGAAGATGACCTCAGAGATTGTCCCCAAATGTTTGATACCCTAGCCAGTGATGCTGAAACGCCATTGTACAACGGGTGCACCAAGTACACAAGGTTGTCAGCTGTGTTGAAGTTGTATAACTTAAAAGCAACAAATGGTTGGTCTGACAAGAGTTTCACAGAGTTACTCACCCTGTTGAAGGAGATGTTACCGGAGGACAACGTGCTACCTAAAAGAATAGTATTTTACCAGATCCAACATGGTACCGCATTAAGGTAATATTGATCTCTTCTACACATTTTGTATCTTCATTACTATGCGCATAAGCATCACTTATTTTTAAATTCATTATACTTATAGTCTCCTGTCCAAAACAATGACTCCAATTGTGGGCTCTACGTAATGCGTTACATGAAGGAGATCATTGATCAAAACCAACTGATAATACCTAGAGAGGTAATTATGGCTTGTGATAGCAAAGTACTTTTTTGGACCCTCATTCACTAGTTTATATACTGATATCAACTTTTGCCTTTTACAGTACTTTGCTCAGTGCCGATGCAGATGCTACACAACGGAGCAGCTAGATGAGGTCCGGGAAGAATGGGCGAAGCATGTAGTTACCACTTTTTTGTAATTTATTTTTACATTATAGGAGTAAGTAAATATGGATAATGAGTTAACTAACGGATTCAACAGAGTAACTTGTTTGTAATTCAAACTTGTATAGGTAATTCATACTTACACCACTAAGTTATATCTTGCATAAGAAGCTATTCATATTATGACAAGTTTGAATTCTTGTTTCAAGTTGATATGTGTGTTGTTTACTAATATAAGTGTTGTTCATAGTATGACTAAGTGTTTCAATTTTAAGGAATTAATATGCATGATTTTGGATTAAGCCATTGAGATCAAACTGAAATAAATATGCAGGTTAAACCAGTTTTAAAAAAAAAAAAGAACAAACAGGGTGCTCCATGGAGCGCCCTTGTTTTGAAAAAAATCAAACAGAGGGCGCTCCTGGGAGCGCCCTTGTTATAACAAAAAGAGGGCGCTCCAAGGAGCGCCCTCTATAGCTTTGCGTTTTTGGTATTGGAGGGCCCTCCAAGGAGCGCCCTATTAGCATGCACGGGAGCGCCCTCTTTAGCCTTATATCAGAGCGCTCCATGAGCGTCCTCGTTTCGTTGACCAAACAAGAGCAGTTGCTATTAGTGCGCACGGGAGCGCCCTCTAAGCCTGCACGGGAGCGCCCTCTAAGACCTTTTTTGGCATAGTGTAAGGATTGAAGAAGCTTATAGCTTTGGCTATTCCGTCAACCTTATGAAAAATGAAGTCAAGAAAGATCAGGTTGTACATAATAGCCATAGGAAGAAACTTCTTCATTTTGAACAAAGAAAGGAATGAAGAAGAACGTCAAAGCCAAGGGGTATTTATACTGATAGGATTGGACGGTTCCATTAATGTACCTGCAGAATGGTCCAATCAGTTTGAAGGTCAAACCCACATGTGGTCGATGGTCAAGTTCACCAACAGATTGACCAATCAAAATTTACAACACGTGAGACTTAAGGGAATTAATCATTCAATATTTGGTTAAGTTTCCCAATGAGGTTCAAAATCAGATCAGAATCGAAGACTTGTTCGAAGTTGAAAGAAGCCCAGTAACTTAGAAGAATTCACGAAGTCAGAAATCTGGAAAGACATTCGAAGACCATTCAAATTTCAAGTGAAACAGTTACTGGAAGTTATCACTTAGAGACAAGTGTCAAGACCTTAGGCTATCAGTTATTTGGCAAGTAAAAGACCGTTGCTGCTTTGAATACATGTCACACTTAGAAATTTGACACCTCATTTAGGCTTGTAAACGTGTCAAAATATTATTAAGTGTCCGTTAAGATTAGAAGTCTATAAATAGACAGAGTTTTGATGTGACAAAGGTTGGATTTCATTTTACTGAAACTCTCTGAAAACACCCAACGCCCATCCTTGTAAGAGACTAAGAGGTTACAAAGGAGATTGTCCAGTATGTGTATCCATACCAACTTTTCATTAATGCAATCTACAATTTTGCAAATTTTCTTTTCTTTGATTACTTTCTGCTCTTACATTTCTGCACTTTTTCTTTGATTTGTTTACTTCTTGCAATTAAATTTCTGCAACCTTTTCTTGCTTTGATTTAAATTCTGCATTTTCAATTCTTGCACTTTGTCCTTAATTCTTCACTGCATTTACTTTAATTTCTTTTTAAGTTTCAAATCTTTGTTTTTATTCATCTTTTCTCTTTGAAATTCCGTTTCATTGTGCAAAATTGATTCTTTTGAATTCATTCTTTTGGAAGAAATCAATGTTATTCAAAATTTCGTTACTCTTTGAATGCAATTTCTGAGTAAACCTAATTTTAAAAAAAACCTCTAGATGATTCAGATTCTAGTCCCAAATTGTACTTTCAGAATCAAGAAAGTTTTCGAACTTGATTGAAAATTTTCACACTAAACAGGGTTATATATTATCCTAAGTTGTTAGATTTAATATGCTTGTTTTTTTAATCAATGATTAACCATAAAAATAACTATGGATTCCTTAGGTTGATCTTATCTTGAATTGTTTCAACCTTTGCTATTATTTCAATCTTTATTTTCTTTAGTTATTACAATCAACTAAACCCCCCCAAAAGAATTAAATTAAGTGGATCTTTAGGGTTCAACCTGATTTGTACCTTTCCATTACAAATACTTTGTAGATCAGTTAATTATAATTATATATTTGTGCAAGTTTGACAACTTTCAAACTCGAGAAAAGAAAAGAGAAAGTGAGAACTCATGTTCATCATATCAAATAGTGTTACTACTGTTTGTGGAATTATGATGTTAAACTCTCTTTCAGGATTGATAATTTGGAAAAGCAAAAAACAAACACCGAAAAGACTCTGTATGATTTTCGGTAGAATTGTGTAACTTAGAAAATTTTCCTAAAATTTAATAATAACTTTAAGAAAAGAGATTATGAATGTTCAAAGTAATTGATGCATCATATGTGCATTGATGGTTGATGGAGATGCTACGAGCGCTACCTTAAGAAATGATAAGGGGTGGTTGTGATGAATGTCTGCGATATTCTATCAAGCCTTGAGGTTGGTGGACCTTGGGTCGAGAAGGTCTCAATGGCACAAAATTGCACATCCATATTTAGGAAATTCTCCTTAGGTGATCGAGCAACCATAACTAGACCTTAATTATTATCATGGTCGGTCGAGAGCATTTAAGTACCTAGCGTTTGAATTGTGAAACCAAGAGGAATAATTGCAATTGTGAAAATAAAGCTTTCATATTACATAAAATTGAAAATAAAATAAAAAATATATAAAAGACCAATAAAAACACCTAATAACTGTGTCAAATTAAAAATTTTGTGTTTAGGGGAGTTTTTTGAATGAACTTAATTTTATAGTATTATTTTTGTTTAAAAATGAGTTTAAATAGATATAATCTTTATTTGAAAAATTTTCTTTTGAAAGTAAATTTGTAATAAAATAAAATATACATTTTTAACTCAACATAAAAATTATAATTTATTATGTTTACTCAAACCTCAATATTTTATTCCAAATCAAATTATTATTTGGTTGGAGAAAATTTTTGTAATAATAATTTTTTAATTTATTAATTAATTGATTTACTTTTAAATATAAATAAACTTTTATAATAATATTAATTATTTTATTTGTAGATGTAGAGAAATATTTATGATAAAAAATCTTTTAATTACATAAAAAAATATTTCAATATATACATTTTTAACTCAACATAAAAATTATAATTTATTATGTTTACTCAAAACTCAATATTTTATTCCAAATCAAATTATTATTTGGTTGGAGAAAATATTTGTAATAATAAATTTTTAATTTATTAATTAATTGATTTACTTTTAAATATAAATAAACTTTTATAATAATATTAATTATTTTATTTGTAGATGTAGAGAAATATTTATGATAAAAAAAATCTTTTAATTACATAAAAAATATTTCAATATATACATTTTTAACTCAACATAAAAATGATAATTTATTATGTTTACTCAAAGCTCAATATTTGATTCCAAATCAAATTATTATTTGGTTGGAGAAAATTTTTGTAATAATAATTTTTTAATTTATTAATTAATTGATTTACTTTTAAATATAAATAAACTTTTATAATAATATTAATTATTTTATTTGTAGATGTAGAGAAATATTTATGATAACAAAAATCTTTTAATTACATAAAAAATATTTCAATTTATTATATTATCACAAAATAAAAAGCACGTACTATTATGAGAAGGAGAGATTTACTTTACGATGTTTTTTTTTAAAAAACTCATATTTAATATATAAAAATTAGTAATTTAATTCTTAAAATTTATATATTAAAAACTAACTATCTTTCTTATATGCTAACAAAATTTATTAATAATAATAAGGATAAAATACGATTTTGCTAAAATATATTCGTTATGATTTTTATTCTTGTAAATTTCTTTTTTAAGTTTTAATACAAAAACAAAATAAGAAATTGTTGTTGTTCACTTGATGTATTTAATATTCATAAAATCACAATCATCGAAGATTAAAATAAATAATAAAATTATTTACAAGAATTAAAAATTAATTATCTGATCAAAATATCATATTTTTTTATGGAATTAGAAATATATTTTATGCAAATAATAATAACTTGATAAGAAGAAGAAGGGATCCAAGCCGCGGATAATGTATCGTGAGCCATTAACCTAGCAGTAACAAAGCAAGCAAGCAAGAGTTTTGTGGCATCAGAATCGAGAACGAGGGTAAGAATAACTATGATGATATCCTTCCTTTGATCCTTCTAAATATGCCCTCTCTCTCAGGAATGAACCATCTAATCTCAATTGCTTATCAATCTTTTTGCGCCTGCACATCTTCCTTAGCTTGAGTCCCTTTTCTTTTCTTTTTATATATTTATTTACCTTTTCACCAATAATAATTAATCTTCTCTCTCTTATTTACTACTGTCACTCACAAGTCAAGCTAAGCTCCATCACATCTTAAATATGGCACTATGCTACCTGCCACTCCCACACTGCCATCTTCTTCCCTTTGCTTCCTCCAACACTCAACAAACAAACACTACTTCCATCTCCATCTTTCAACTACCACACTTCCTTGTTGTATTCTCTTCACGCGGGTTTAACAAAGGGTTTCTTACTGAGTTTTTTGGCATTCTGTCCACCTCCACTTTTCTTTTCTTTCTCAATCTCACCTCATACTCTATGGCCAGCCATGAACAAGTGGAGGTGGGCATACTGCCAACAGACCCCTGTTGGCTTCTCTTTGTAAAGCCTTCGTGATATATAAATATTTGCTTCTCAATTTGCTCTGCTAAAAGGGTAAAAGAGCTAGCTTTAACAACCTCCCTCTTAACTTTTTTTTGCCCTCCCATTATTTGATGTACTAATAATAACACTTGCTTGCTTTATATCTGTGTGATATATGTATGATGAATGCTTTATACAATACAACAGTTTGTTCTATTCTGTTCTCTACCTTATGTACACTATTATATTATTACCTTACTCTTCTTTTCTCCTAAGATCAGGAGAGGACTATTATTACCACAACACACTACTGCTTTCTTTCTTTCTTTTTTTCCTTATTATGTCTTTCTGCAGGCTATATCCCATTTTCTGCACACCAAAAAGTTGCTTCTACGGATCATGAATCAAAGACTAATGGGAAAGGTAGCACGCTTTAGTTCTCTAACTCTTGATTGTGTTGGGTTATAATTCCTCGCTGGTTTTGGAAGATGAAAAAGGTTGAAAACCCTGTGTACATATTTTCTGTTTTCCCATGGTTTTTTTTCCTTCCTCTGTCAAAAGTTTTCATTTTTCCCCTTGGATGTTGTGATAGATTGTAGTAGCTGGTTGTAGTCTAGGTTTTTTTTCAAGAGGGACGGTATCTTTTTCATTTTCATCCCTCCTATTAGGGAGGGGGTTGGAAATATTTAAAAAAATTCTCTAAATCTTTTCCAAAACAAAGCTAAGTTTTCTGCAGAATCATTTTTGAAAGATTTAATTTGCCCTTCTGATATGGTTATTGATCATTAGATTTGATTTGATTACATGACCACAGCTGGGGAAAAAGAGGTATCTATGGCTCATGCATGTTCTGGCACTGTTTACCTTCCTGCCATTTTCATTAAAAAATTTGCTAATAATAATATCTAGCAGTAGCACCACCAGCATGAGGCATTAAAAATTTATGTGGAGAGAGTACGTTTCTCTGTTTCTAGGCTCCACGAGCTCGTCAAGGTAGCCTCATGATTGCGGATATTGACATTAAAACCTCTTGCTCTTTATTCTATGCAAAACAACAACGCCAAGTACACTCTTTCATAGGCATAGCACAGCCAGCGCGTGAGGTAATAATAATACTAATAAATAATACTATACCACTACCAAAGTCAGTAACGCTTATCTCCTACGTACTACGTACTTTCGTCTCTTGTCAATTTCTTTCCCTATAATGTCCTTCCCTTTTGTAATTTTTTTGGGAAAGGGCTTTTTTAGAGAGATTAATTAATTATATTATTTTGATTAGGTTGTGTAAATTTGGGGCAGTTGGGTCGCTAGCTCTTGTGGGGTGGCCCCTCCAAAACTTGCCCCTGTGGTGGAGAGGAGAGTCAGTTGTGTAATGTACTATATGCAGCTAACGGCAAATGTATTTTGAATTTGGTTCAAGTGTGTGTACGACTGACTCCTAAGAATTTAGCTGAATAATGGGGACCATTTCATTATGATAGCATGGATGATAGACCTGCTTTTCAATCTGATGATGCCCCTTTTTTGTTCTGTACAAATAGATCTCAAGTTTTATTTTGTTCCTTGTCTCAGCATTGAAGCGGTACACTTATTTATGGTAGGAGTCTTCAGAGCTGGCCCAAAATCAAAACCAGGTGGACCAAGGTCTTAATAAGGGATGTTGGTGATGAATGTATGTGTTGGAATGGGATCCTCTCCATTACATGAGAGCTCCCTCGAGAGATAGATACATATCTTGGGTGAGCCCCACCCAAAACATGTATCTATTACTTGAATAGGGAAGAGAAATTGGACCTGTATGTGTTTGGTTTGGTGTTAAAATTCAAACTCAAGTTTTGGATTTCTCAACGTAACTGAAACTTGTTTTTTTAATTTGATTTTTTAATGTAATTATTTTTAGTGTTCGAATGAACTTATTATATTTCTACTCTAATTCAAACAACATATTATATTTCAACTCTAATTCAAACAACATGTCTAATATTTCTTGTAAAACTGTAAAAATTATGTTCACATTTTGCTTTTCCTGATGTTATTTTGCAGACAATGATGAATCTTTAAGGCTATGACACTTTAATTAATCTTTTGACAGACATATAAGTTGTGACATGATCATGGAAGCGGCAAGTAAGGTTAATTAAGTGCATGTTTTCTTGATGATTGCATTTAATTAGTTACTCCTTTTCGGGGTCTTCTATTTTTCAGTACATGTATATGCATGGCCTAATTCGTCCTCTCTTTATAGAGTCAGGTTAGGAATGAGAAAATGCGGATCGCGGAAAGTTAGTTGCAATATGGCATTGGTTTTGTATTTATGCGAGTAATAATACGACTATGTATGGATTATTAGTATTAGGATTTGATAAATTCTTCCTAGAGTATGTTTGATTTGATTTAGTATACGATTTGATGAATTCGCAATTTTTTTTTGGTTTAACCACAGGTATCCTCTATGAGAGGCAATTCTGTTCGAGCGGGAACATCCACATCATGGTAGGGTTAGCTTTCCCAGCGGGGATTTTTTCCATCCACAAGACTCGAACCCGAGATCTTGCTTAAGGGGAATTAAACATGTATCACTTGAACCAACCCCGTTGGTTGAATTCGCAATTTTTATGTTATAAGTAATTGTATTGAGATTTAAATTTGAATTTGATCCCTTTTTAATATATATAAATTTAAACATACACTTAATAATCATACTTTTTCAGCTGGACTTATGCCTGAGTGCATTGCTCGCATTTTAGTTAAATTAATATAAAAAAATATAAGACAATATTTACAAGTTATTGAAACAAATATAAAATATTACAATTGGAATAATAAATAATAAAAACATTTAAGTAAATTAAAATATGAGGTGATAAAGTTTTGAAATATAACATAATGTTCAAATATTAATTAAAAATTATGATAAGTTTTCACAACAAACTACTTAATAAATTTGGACATTAGATGGATCTCCAAATATGTTTTAAAGAGATATATTAACACAATTAGTTATATAAAGTAAGATGAACATATAGTTTATTTTGCCTCATTACCAAAATGAGGTCACGAAAGAACTGCGGACGTTTATTTTTTAAGTCTATATATATATATATATATATATATATATATATATATATATAGGAGGGTTCAAATTACACCGGTGTAAATTATACCAAGTGTTACACTGCTGATAATTAGAAATGGAATGTTTTTTAGTAATCTAACCGTTGAATAATGTTTATTCATCATCATGATCATATGTGTCAGATTTCGTAAAATTTTGACATCAATAACTTGATAATCAAATGGTTAGATTTTTCATACATTTCAAACGCATATATAACGTTAATCTTGAGACATATCAATGACATATCAAATAATTTCGGATTAATGTAAAATTTTATATGTATGATCTATATGATAGTAACTTTCAATCCAACGGTGGATTATTTAATACAATGATCCGTTAAAAAATTATTCAGCGGTGTAACACTTGGTGTAACTTACATCGGTGTAATTTGAACTCTCCTCATATATATATATATATATATATGGAGGGTTATAATTACACCGGTGTAAGTTACACCAAGTATTACACTGCTAATGACTACAAATCGAATATGTTTTTTAGTAATCCAACCGTTGAATTATGTTTGTTCATCATCATTATTATATGTGCCAAATTTCGTAAAATTTTGACACTAATAACTTGATAATCAAATGGTTGGATTTTTCATATATTTCAAATGTATATATAACGTTAATCTTGAGACATGTCAATGGCATATCAAATAATTTCGGATTAATGTAAAATTTTATATGTATAATCTATATGATGATAACTTTCAATCCAACGGTGGATTATTTAATACAATGATCCGTTAAAAAATTATTCAACGGTGTAACACTTGGTATAACTTACACCGGTGTAATTATAACCCTCTTCTATATATATATATATATATATATATGAGGAGGGTTATAATTACACCGGTGTAAGTTACACCAGGTGTTACACCGCTGAATATTTTTTTAACGGATAATTGTATTAAATAATCCACTGTTGGATTGAAAGTTACTATCATATAGATCACACATATAAAATTTTACATTAATATGAAATTATTTGATATGCCATTGAGATGTCTCAAGATTAACGTTATATATATATATATATATAGAGGAGGGTTATAATTACACCGGTGTAAGTTACACCAAGTATTACACCGCTAATAATTACAAATCGAATATGTTTTTTAGTAATCCAACCGTTGAATTATGTTTGTTCATCATCATGATTATATGTGCCAAATTTCGTAAAATTTTGACATTAATAACTTGGTAATCAAATGGTTGGATTTTTCATATATTTCAAATGTATATATAACGTTAATCTTGAGACATCTCAATGACATCAAATAATTTTGGATTAATGTAAATTTTATATGTATGATCTATATGATAGTAACTTTCAATCAAACGGTGGATTATTTAATACAATGATCCGTTAAAAAATTATTCAGCGGTGTAACATTTGGTGTAACTTACACCGGTGTAATTATAACCCACCTCATATATATATATATATATATATATATATATTTGAATTAAAGGAGACAGAAAGCCGAAATTACAAAAAAATTACTCTAGGGATAGATCTCCCAATTACATCATAAAAAAGATTGGCTTAAATATGTTTTTAGTCCCTATTAATATAGGTCATTTTGTTTTTAGTCCCTGTAAATTTTTTTTGGTTTTTCATCCCTATAAAATTTTCCGTTTGCCATTTTGATCTCTGTCGTTAAGTTTAAGTTTATGCGGCTAACTGAGTGTCACGTCATCCTGCCACATGTGATTTTTCTTCCAGCTTAATTTTGTTTTTAGTCCCTGTAAATATGGTTTTTTTTTTAGTCCCTATATAATTTTTTTTTGGTTTTTCATCTCAATCTCAATCTCATCCCCATCTCAATTTTTTTTTACAAGAACTAAAAATAAAATGACCTATATTTATAGGGATTAAAAACATATTTAAGCCAAAAAGATTTAAACAAATGCTCTCCAGAGGATTATGAAGTAAATGAACTCCATGAGAAGCCATATGGGCTATGTTCTCAACCGTGTTTGCAACGTCATTTGGTTCCCTCCAAATATGAACAATTGAATCACGGTTTAGAAAGCTGGAAATCCTCTGCAGATCACACAAGCTGGGTGATAGTCTTGGACACCAATTTGGATTAGTTGAACTGCAATAGCTGAATCACAATTAATTTGCGGTCTTCTAATACCAGAATCACAATCATAAGTCTAGATATTATTGCGATCGAATAATACTAATAGAAATTATGAAATTTATGGTTTAAATTATTTAATTAAAAATAAAAAGCACAAATTTAATTAAATAGATATACTAATGCAAATGTGCAATATTCAAAAAATATATTGTATATATTCATGATTGCCTCTCGTGGAGAATAATGTGCTTCAAAAATAAAAAGTATATTGTATATATTTATATAATCAATCATTAATAATGTGTGTGGTAGTGCGGGGCAAATTGACATTATAATGCCATATTTACACCTATTATAATTAAAATTTGAGAATAATTATTTATATCTATATCCATTTAATGGCTATTTACCTTCTTTATTGTGAGTAATTTAGGTCTGAGGTAGCAAAAACTTAATTTCAAGATTTATTATGATTATGCTATATAGTGGAAAAAATGACAAAACTTAAACATTATAAAACTAGTTAATATTATATAGAATAAAGCCGTAGGAAAAAATGATAGGATCATGATTCTTTTACATTAAAATTTTGAGTTTAATATATATACACACTGTAAACAAATTTTACACAGACATCTGATGATATGTTTCCAAATCATTTATTGAATTTAATAACACATCAGGTGTCACATTCATTAAATGATGTGGCAGCACACTATTGGATGTCTGTGTAAAATTTTTTTACACTAACAATGTATATTAATTGAATCCTAAAAATTTTACCCTTCATTTCAAATTTTATTTTTTTTCCATCATATCAATTATAACATAATTCACTTTTCTTTTCCTTTCATCTCTCGCTATACTTCATAACCTAATTTCTTTTAGTGTTAATTTATTGTTTTTCAAAATGATAAGTTATCGATATTTTTCAATATAGGATCACATGCCAGTACTAGGGGGATCAAAATCACCCATTTCCAAAAATACAGGGACCAAAAATGTATTTAAGCCTTTCAAAAAACACAAACCTTCTAATTAGGGGAGAAACCTCTATCATGACGTTGCACTGTGTTAGCTGAGTTAGCACTGACTTAATTTGTAACGTCATCTTTTAACTTTGTTGTCTAAGTAAGTAAAATTAACAAAACACTTAACGATAGAGATTTTCATAAACAGAAAATTAAGTAGAGAATAAAAACATAAAAAAAAATTAGACATGAAATAAAATCAAAAGTTAGGTAAAATATAGACTGGAAATATATTTAAGACTTAATTCTTTAATAAGTGTCTTTAGTGTATTAGCAACATTCTTTTCCTATATACTTACCAAAAAATGTAAATTGTACATGTACAATATAGAGAGAGTAAGAGAGAAAAGAGAAAAAAAAAGAGAAATGTGGGATGTGATGGAAAGAAAGAGAAGAAAGTGTGTTATATGAATTATTGTATATTTTTATGTTGTATGAATTATATATCTTTTATTTATGTATGTTGAGATATTCATATTAAACATTGAAAGGAGTAATGATAATGCATTGGTATAAGGCACACTAGATCATTATCCGCATTTGCCATTGCCAGTCACAGGATGAGTAATTGCTTCTACATTAATGGGCTGCGAGGCGCATATGTCAATTCGTGTCGTTCTTTGCTTCAATCATTACTCTTTTGTCATGGGAACCCTTTGTGGGAACAGAGTAGCAAAGGCGGATCATATAATCAGATCCGCATCATCATTATATTAAGAGTTAGCCGAATTTTAGGGCGCAACAACTAATTAAGTTGTGCACCGTGCCATAGTTGTTTTGAGCATTTTTTTTCAATTCTCGGGGGTCAAAATTAAATTTCATGTTTTTGCAATTTCAGCCCTGTAAAAAGTGATAATTGAAAAATTTGTAAGGTTATTTTCTCTCCCTATTCTGCCCCTGCTATAGAAAATTTTCTCTCCCTCCCCCTCAGTTTCTCTCACACCGCAAACCCATCTCTTCTCTTGTCGCGTCCCTCCCCCACTGCGACCTCCCACATTGCTCTATCGTGCTCCGTCCCTCTCCGACCCTGTCTCCCATTATGCATCGTGCCCCCTCTCGTTCTCTCTCATCACCACCTGTTTCTCTCTCCCTTCTCCGGACTCCCCTCCCCTTAGTCCCTCTCCGTTCCTGCATGTTTAAGTCCTCCCTCCTCCACGGCGCTGTGCGAGTTCTCCGCATCGCTGCTGTGTTGTTACGAGGTCTCTTCCTCGCTGCTGTTGTATTTAACCAAAATTGATATTTTGTTAACCCTTTATGTTGGAATCATTAACCAAATATTGACAGGTATCCATGGAGGGTTAACAAGTTACCCTTTTGGCATGGTTCAATAGGTTATTTGAAAAACTTGTCATTCATTATCCTCCAATTGATGGTTTCATTATAATCATTAAATTTTTATTGTCAGAAGGTGGTGAATGGAGTTCGTACAGGAGGTTAATGTGGTAATATAATTGGTTAACAAGGGGGATCCCGTGGTTAATATAATGTATATTTGAGGTTAATATATCATAAATATGGTTACTGACATTAAAGTTACATCAATCCTGGTAAGAAACTTATGTTATTCCATGAACGATAAATTGTCAAAGATAAAGGCAACATTGTGAGGAAAATAATGGTTAGTGAAATGTGCAATTTTGGTAAATGTGATGACAAAAATCCATGGGTCGAAACTGGAGATAGTGGTTAATGAAGTGTGTACAGATGGTTAAAGAATAACCCAAACTGGTTATCAGTATCAGAAGGAAAGCAAAACATTAGTGATTTGTTGGATAAGAACATGCACATAAATGGTTATTTTTAATGAATGTTGGTTAATGTAAATGATAAGTCCTAATTATATTTACACACCGCGTCGAATGCAACGCAGTTACCACCTGGTTAATGTTGTGTCAGTAAACGGTAAAGTCCATGTACAAAGTGGTTAATGTAAACAGAAAATAAAAGGATACTTTTTTTTGCCCATATTTGAACTTAAATAAAGATTATTGCTGTTGAGCATAATCCCTGTTTTTTTGGGTAACCATGTCCATGACAAGCCCTGCTTATACATACCCACTGCGCGGAATGCAATGCCGTTACCACAAGGTTAATGCTGTTTCGGTAACCGGTTAATTCCATATACAAAGTGGTTAATGTCAACAGAAAATGAAAGGCCTAGTTTTTTATGCCTCATATTTGAACTTAAATAAAGATTAGTGCAGTTGAGCATAATCCCTGTTTTTTGGGTAACCATGTCCATAACAAGCTCTAATTATACTTACCCACTGCGTGGAATGCAATGTTGTTACCACCTGGTTAATGTTGTGTCCGTAAACGGTTAATTCCATGTAGAAAATGGTTAATGTGAACAGAAAATGAAAGGGCTACGTTTTTTTTGCCATTTTTGAACTTAAATAAAGATTAGTGTTGTTGAGCATAATCCCTGTTTTTTGGGTAACCATGTCCATGACAAGCCCTGCTTATACTTACCCATTGCGTGGAATGCAATGCTGTAACTACCTGGTTAATGCTGTTTCGGTAATCGGTTAATTCCATATACAAAGTGGTTAATGTCAACAGAAAATGAAAGGCCTTGTTTTTTTGCCCCATATTTGAACTTAAATAAAGATTAGTGCAGTTGAGCATAATCATTGTTTTTTAGGTAACAATATCCATGACAAGCTCTAATTATACTTACCCACTGCGTGGAATGAAATGTTGTTACCACCTAGTTAATGTTGTGTCTGTAAACGGTTAATTCTATGTACAAAGTGGTTAATGTGAACAGAAAATGAAAGGGTTACTTTTTTTTTGCCCATATTTGAACTTAAATAAAGATTAGTGTTGTTGAGCATAATCCCTGCTTTTTGGGTAACCATGTTCATGACAAGCCCTTCTTATACTTACCCACTGCGCGGAATGCAATGCTGTTAACACCTGGTTAATGTTGTTTCAGTAACCAGTTAATTTCACATACAAAGTGGTTAAGGTCAACAGAAAATGAAAGGCCTAGTTTTTTTTTGCCCATATTTGAACTTAAATAAAGATTGGTGTTGTTGAGCATAATTCCTGTTTTTTGGGTAACCATGTCCATGACAAGCTCTGCTTATACTTACCCACTGCGCGGAATGCAATGCTATTACCACCTGGTTAATGCTGTTTCGGTAACCGGTTAATTCCATATACAAAGTGGTTAATGTGAAGTCTATAAATCAGTTTAAGTATTTAAACATGATTATAAGACTTAACATCCTTTAGTTTTAATGATTAACAAATAAGATTATATAAAGAACAAATAAGATTATATAAAGAACCAATTAGATTATATAAACAAGTTCTACTGAGAAAGGTATTGGTTTGTTAATTATGTTTCAGGATGGAATACTCTTTAGAAGAAGAAAAAGATTTTGTGAACAGAATCAGAATCAGAAGATCAGAATCAAAAGAACAAGAGTGCAGAATCTGAAGAAGAATAATCCTTAACAAAGTTGAAGCAACTGAAGAATAGAAGTGAAGACTTGAAGACTGTCTGAAGAAGTGAAGACTTGAAGACTATCTGAAGAAGTAAAGACTTGAGGACTGTCTGAAGAAGTGAAGACTAGAAGACTATCCAATGAACTGAAGAAATGAATACAAGATGAAGCGGACTGAAGTATTGAAGCTGTCTGAAGTACGCAACATGTCTGAAGTATTGAAGCTGTTTGAAGTGCGTAACATGTCTGAAGCAACGAAGCTGTCTGAAAGACTTGAGTTGTCTGAAGTGGTCAACCTGTCTTAAGTGTTGAAGCTGTCTGAAGAGCCAAGCCCGTCTGAAGACTGGAACCCGTCTGAAGATTGGAAGCCGTCTGAAGCTTTAGTAATGACGTGGCATCTTTGCTGAAACCTTGCGTGAAGACTTTTCTGAGTCTCTGCTGCTCGTACGTTTTGGAACACATTTATGGCAACAAACACAGAGGGCTTTCCTGGTGCATTTAAAGTTCATACACCACTGAGGAAACCTCTGCAACAGTTGCAGCAACAACGGTGGCAGCTTTACTGCAGCACCAACATTGTACTATGTCAGAACTTTCAAGAAGCGTGTCTCACAACGGATATCTCTAAACGGTGGTATCACAATTGATATATCATCGCTAATCCGAAAGAAAGCAGAAGAAAAGCTCAGGAGACTAAGCAAAAGCAACAAGGAAGATGTTTGAATAAAATATATTCAATTCAACATCTTTATCTAAATCTCAAAAGAGGAATCTGCAAACAACGACTATTTGGTCAAGACATCTCATTCAAAGAAGTAATGGTGTCAGGAGCAAATGAAAAAAGAAGTATATGTAGAATAAGCAAAAGACAAATTCAACGGATACCTACTCATATACACTCCCAAGAAAATAAGAGGAAATCCGAAGAAAGCAGTTGAACGCAGAAGAAAGCAGAAGAAAATCAAGAGAGAGAGTTAGCAGAAGAATATCAAGAAAATCTCTTAAAAGGAACAAAGCAGAAGAAAGCAAGCAGATGCAAGCCGGACAAAACAGATAAAGACAGATACAAGCAGATGCAAGATAATGCAAGCTGGATAAAACAGATGCAAGAAGGAAAAAAGAATTCAAGAGAGAGAATACACATAATCATCACATCTCTCAAAATAGAGCTCATCAACAGAAGTGTCAGAACGGGAGTATTCTGAACACTCAATATGCTTAAGGAGAAGCAACCGTTTGAGAAGCTATTACACAACGGCTATATGAGCCACATCATCAAAAGCTCAACGGTATTATGAATTATCTTCAACGGCTATACTCGAGCAGAACATATAAATAGCCTCAAGAAAGAAGTTGAAGTTGTTGTTGTGGTGAACAACCAAGCTGGTTGGTTGGAAGATCAATCAAGCCATAGTTGTTGTCCTCAACAGTCAATCAGGTTGTATGGTTGTTGGATACAACCATGCAGCTGCTGTTGCAACCAAGTTGGTCAGAATGATCAACCAAGTTGGATCAATCGGGATTGTTTTGCAAGAAGGTTCTTGAAATCAATCAGCATGAAAATTGTTAACTAGGCTGAGTGTCTTACAGTTAACAAGAGTTGACTCAAGCTTAAATACATCATGAAAATGTCGACAACGATTGATCAGAGAGTTAATTCTCAATCGGGCTACTGATCAGTTGGTCAGTTAGTTAGATTGTACAGTTGGTCTGTTGATCAAGTAAGTTGGTTGTCGGGAAGGCAATCATGCTGTACAAATGACTATCAAACTGGGTACGGTTTGAAGCTTTGAAGATACCTTGGTATTCCAATGATACGGGTGAGAATGTAGCCCATGGAAACCAATGGTTGGAGAATAAGGCTGGAGCTTAATTTCATATCTTAGTTAGCCTACTCTCAGAGGATGTATTCCTCATAGAAAAGACAGGGATTGTACTTAATTCAAACATTTGTATCACTGTCTATCCTTGTATTTAGTTTGTAATGACTATATCCTGAGTATGTACTCAGTAATCTCTATGTACAAGAAGAATCTGAGTTGAGAGGTTCTAGCGAACATCTAGCTTAGATTGAGTAGTAATACTCTACAGTTAGTTATGTGTCTGAGAGCCTGGAGAGGCTTGGTGGAAGAAAGAATACTTGTGGTAGAGCCTGGAGAGGCTTGATAGAAAAGAATACTTGTTGTATTGGCCTGGAGAGGTTAATATGTGTATCTGTGGTTTCAGATAGTGGAAAAGCCAGTGGTGGTTTGCCTCTGGGACTGGATGTAGCCCACGGGGTTGTGGGTGAACCAGGATAAATTCTGTGTCTAAGTTTTCCTTCTCTTGATCTCTTTTATTTACAGTTTTATATTTACTATGGGGATTGAAAAGTACTTTTCATAACAAGCTTAACTCAAGGATTTCAATAAAACAAGTTTTCATACAAACATAACATTAAAACGTCTCTAGTGTAGGTTGAAGTATTATAGAAGAATATATTCAGAGGGGTTGTCTGAAATATCTGTCTGAAGTGAGCCCAACAGGAACTCAGTTCAGACATATGATATAGATGGTCTCTGATCATCTAAAGTATTTCAGAAGTAGTTCTGAAGGTACTCTTAGTAATATTCTTCAGAAGACCCTGAGAGAAGTTTTTAAAATCAAAACAATCTTAAGAGTAAGAGAAAGTTTTTCAACCTAAATCTTTCATATATTCCGCATGTATTTAAAATAACTCTGATCTTAAGATTGGTTTGCACAATGATCACTTAACGTGATTGATTTAAAATAAAGATTTCCAAAATTGTCTTAAAATGTCTAAAACACTATTCAACCCCCCCTTCTAGTGTTGCCTGTGGTTCTAACAGTTAATGTCAACAGAAAATGAAAGACCTAGTTTTTTTTGCCCCATATTTGAACTTAAATAAAGATTATTGAAGTTGAGCACAATCCCTGTTTTTTGGGTAACCATGTCCATGACAAGCCCTAATTATACTTACCCACTGCGTGGAATGCAATGTTGTTACCACCTGGTTAATGTTGTGTCCGTAAACGGTTAATTCCATGTAGAAAATGGTTAATGTGAACAGAAAATGAAAGGGCTACTTTTTTCCCATATTTGAACTTAAATAAAGATTAGTGTTGTTTAGCATAATCCCTCTTTTTTGGGTAACCATGTCCATAAAAAGCCCTACTTATTTAAGTTCAACAACACTAATTTTTATTGAAGTTCAAATATGGGCAAAAAAAAGTAGCCCTTTCATTTTCTGTTCACATTAATCACTTTGTACATGGAATTAACCCTTTATGGACACAACATTAATCAGGTGGTAACAACATTGCATTCAACGCAGTGGGTAAGCATAATTAGGGCTTGTCATGGACATGGTTACCCAAAAAACAGGGATTATGCTCAACTACACTAATCTTTATTTAAGTTCAAATATGGGGCAAAAAAACTATGTCTTTCATTTTCTGTTGACATTAACCACTTTGTATATGGAATTAACCGGTTACCGAAACAGCATTAACCATGTGGTAACAGCATTGCATTCTGCGCAGTGGGTAAGTATAAACAGGGCTTGTCATGGACATGGTTACCCAAAAAACAGGGATTATGCTCAACAACACCAATCTTTATTTAAGTTCAAATATGGGCAAAAAAAACTAGGCCTTTCATTTTTTGTTGACCTTAACCACTTTGTACATGGACTTTACCGTTTACGGACACAACATTAACTAGGTGCTAACAGCATTGCATTCTGCGCAGTGGGTAAGTATAAGCAAGGCTTGTTATTTACATTAACCAACATTCATTAAAAATAACCATTTATGTGCACGTTCTTATCCAACAAATCACTAATGTTTTGCTTTCCTTCTGATACTGATAACCAGTTTGGGTTATTCTTTAACCATCTGTACACACTTCATTAACCACTATCTCCAGTTTCGACCTATGGGTTCTTGTCATCACATTTACCAAAATTGCACATTTCACTAACCGTTATTTTCCTCACAATGTTGTCTTTATCTTTGACAATTTATCGTTCATGGAATAACATAAGTTTTCTGCCATGATTGATGTAACTTTAATGTCAATAACCATATTTATGGTATATTAACCCCAAATATACACTATATTAACCATGGGATCCCCCTTGTTAACCAATTATATTACCACATTAAACTCCTGTACGAACTCCATTCACCACCTTATGACAATAAAAATTTAATGATTATAATGACACCATCAATTGGAGGATAATGAATGATAAGTTTTTCAAATAACCTATTGAACCATGCCAAAAGGGTAACTTGTTAACCCTCCATGGGTACCTGTCAACATTTGATTAATGGTTCCAACATAAAGGGTTAACAAAATACCAATTTTGGTTAAATACAACAGCAGCGAGGTAGAGACCTCGCAACAACACAGCAGCGAGGCGGAGACCTCGATCGCAGGAGCGTGGTGGAGAACTCGCACAGCGCCGCAGAGGAGGGAGGACTTAAACGTGCAGGAACGGAGAGTGACTCAGGGGAGGGGAGTCCGGAGAAGGGAAAGAGAAACATACGGTGATGAGAGAGAGCGAGAGGGGGTACGTGCATAGTGGGAGACAGAGACAGAGAGGGACGGAGCACGATAGAGCAATGTGGGAGGTCGCAGTGGGGGAGGGACGCGGCGAGAGAGAAGATGGGTTTGCGGCGTGAGAGAAACTGAGGGGGAGGGAGAGAAAATTTTCTATAGCAGGGGCAGAATAGGGAGAGAAAATAGCCTTACAAATTTTTCAATAATCAATTTTTACAGGGCTGGAATTGCAAAAGTATGGAATTCAATTTTGACCCCCGAGAATTGAGAAAAGATGTTGAAAACAACTATGACACGGTGCACAACTTAATTAGTTGTTGCACCCTAAAAGCCGCCTTAAGAGTTATTGGTTCATGCTAATTACTACTGAAAACTCTAATGTGAAAAGAAATCTCATTTATTAAGAATTATCATCATCATTGCTCAAAATTCATTACATTAATTTTTTTTTCTCCAGGGTAATCACTAGTAGTATTAGCTTCGTTGATATTCCTTCCATTTTATTACTCTTGTTATTTAACATTAATTATACATATAAATTAAGAAAAATTTAAATATATCTAAATCTATATAGTCTTTATTAAAATGCTCATTTATATCTATTTTATTGAACAACATTGAAAATATAAGAATGAGTGTATAATAAATGAGTTTAATATATATACACTATAAGTGTAAAGAAATTTTACACAGATTGATATATAATGATGTGTTGCCACATCATTTATTAAATTTAATAACACATGAAGTGTCATGTTTATTAAATGATGTGGTGACACATCATTGGATGTCTGTGTAATTTTTTTTACACTGACGGTATATATAAATTAAATCCATAATAAAAACTGAATGTACTATTTTAAGAAAGGAAAATGAGAGATATAATCATGGTTGTTAGTTGAAGTAATACTCCCTTCGATCCTAATTATAAAATTTTTTCTATCATTTCATAAGGATTAAGGAAGTTCATTTAGTTGGTGAAGATAAAATTATAAAAAATGTGTATCCTCTTTCAAAAATTACCCTTAAATTTATTTATACTCATTATCTTTCTCTTTCCATCTAATTACTCTAATGTCTCAATCTCTCTCTACTAATTAATTACTCACCTATCTCTACGTGAGAGTATAAAAAAATAATTAATACAAGAGACAATTTGAAAATATTCTTATAAATATGACCAAGATAAATTCTTCAAAACGTTCTTATAATTAGGATTGGAGCTGGAAGTATTAAATAAGGGTATAGTTAGAAAAAGGAATTTGTTAGTCTTGGATTTCTAAAACAATATGAGTTTTGAAACATGAGTAAAATACTAAAACAACAAGAGTTTTGGAATGAGGGGTATTAATATATTCATTAAGACAAAAAAAACCGACAGATTAAGAAATGTAATTAATATTCTTATTTTTATATCATATTTTTAAATTTCCTATACCTTTTATGTTAAGACAAACTCACCCCTAAGGGTTTTAATGAGATCAAACCATCAAAAGTGAAAAAGCAAAGAAGTATATCTAAGATGTTATGTTTTACTAACTGTGTGCTCAAGTGCTTGCAGATCTTAGATCCATACATTACAGGATATTTTTTTATTGAATCAAGGCAAGCTGAGACACTGAACCAAGCTGCATCCAAAGGATAAATGCTTGAGATTCAAAAAAAGAAGAACAAAGCTGAAGAGTATAAGAATCAAAATCATAAGATCAAAAGATGCAATCTGCTCACACACTGAAACAAAAGAGACTACAAGAGCTAAGGATGTAAGACAAAGACCGAGACTCAAACACACATGTAAGCTGAGACTCAAATGAGCAAGTAAGATTGAGCTTTGAAAAGTAAAGCTAGACTCAGACGTACATCAAAAGAAAATGACTCAGCTGGACACAGGAGACTAAGACTCAGAAAGAGATTTGAATCCAGAAATGTCCGAGCAAATAAAAGTCAAGTCAAATGCAAGTACATTACAAAAGATGGAATGCGCATCAGAGCCGGCCTGAGCCCGTGTCAGAAAAGTGAAAAGCAATCTCTCTCTCTCTCTCTTGCAACGACTAGTAACAGCTAGTCCCATTTGATATAAAAGATGGAACTCAAGTCAAAGCTCTATGAGACATTACTAAATATTCTCTTACTCATCTGTCTCAACTCAGTCTCAAGTCAAGCTCAACTCAATCTCAACTATCCTTGAGTGCATCTTAAGTCTGTATCACATATTCTCTTTCATATTTTATCATTTGCTTGTAACTCTTAGAAAGAGAAACACCTAGTTGAGCTCACTGTATACTCGTACATTGTACGTATATAGCCTAAGCTAGTCAAACATCATCTCAACTCCATTAATCTTCATCTCAACTCCATCAATCTTTTGTAATAGTCTCAACTGAGTTAGAAGGTACCTATAAGACTCAGTGTAAGCGGAGTAAGAGCTTGAAGAGGCAAGGTAAAGAACACTTGGATCTCATCCAAGTTAGGAGGTGCCTAAGCTTGGTGTGAAGGTGAGCCTGAAGAGGTAAAAAAGAATACTTTTAATTAATAAGGTTGTCATAGTGGAAATCTCACAAGTTTGTGGGGACTGGACGTAGCCCAAGGAGTGGGTGAACTAGGATAACTCTATGTGCATCTCTTCTCTCTACTTTGCTCACTTACAATTGCTTTTACAAATATTTGAAGCTAAGCTTAACTTACTCAATATATAAAACTGAACTTAATATCAATTGCAACAAATTGTCAAGCTTAACTCTAAGTCTATCTTTAAAATAATCTAAGCCTCTCTAACTCGTACTTTGTAAGTCAATATGAGATCCCAAGCTGCTGGGCTTGAGAACCAAGGTCAGCTTGATCTTAAGTTTTGCAGGAATCAATTTTTACAAGTCTCTATTCAACCCCCTAGAGATATCCAGCCAACTTCATTTTATTTATGGAAAATACTTACGAGTGCCTTAAAGACATTGGTTAAAAAACTACTTTTATAAATTTTTTATAAGGATGTGTAGCATTTAATATTACAAATATAATCAATATTGTAATTTCCAATAAAAATATTTTATATATTAATTCCTTAACCACTCGTTAGCAAGACCCTTTACTATATTTTACATTATACCTCCTCAAGCATTTATTATTTCTTGAGATTTAGCATAGGGGTATAATTAAGAAAAATATAATTATTAATATTATATAAATAGGAAAAAATTTTACTCTCCTTAAATGAACAAATAATTAGAAACAGAGATAGTACTCTCTCCGTCTCATTTTACTTGTCATTTTAGAATAAAAAAATTTGGCCCATTTTACTTGTCATTCTACAAATTCAAGAAACATTGAATAATTTTTTTACCAAATATATCTTTTGTACATAATAAATGAGACAAATTTAATAATAAATGATAAAGAGTATCAGAGGAAATTACAATAGAATCTCTATAAATTAATACTCGATAAATTAATAACCTCTCTAAAATAATAATTTTTCTCGGTCCAGACTTGGCCCAAGGTCTAAATTAATAATTTCGATAAATTAATAAGATAATAATTTTTTCGGAATACCCTTATATAAATTTATGGTCCCTTCAATATTATAAATTAATAATTCTATAAAATTACAAATATAACTAGGACAACTTTGTAAAATATGATTATATTGTTGTTTACTTCTTCATAAAATTTATATCTAGTTGTATTTCATCTCTAACTTTCCTTACTGCATCCAAAAGCTCTGGTATTGTGCTCTCATACTGCAACAAAAAAATGCGAAGAGTTGTTGCCGCTATGAGTGCTTCCTTCCGCGTAATTGGTTGCAAAGGCATTGTATCATCTCGAGTTTCATCCTCAATAGGATTTTCAACATTAGCTACAATATCTTCTAAACTTTGAACCTCTGAACATGTATCATTTTCACCTGGGTAATTCAATAGGTGATTATATAGTGGTTGATTTCCTTACCATACATGAACTTGCATTAAGTTTTAACTAGTACTACATACTACAGTACAATAAACTTTGTTTTTTAGGGAGATATATTATATTTAATTAGTCACATTGTACATGAACATCATTCAATTAGTATGTTTTATTCATGAACAATAATGTAGGTTTGTTGAATCAGAAAAGATCTCTTTAAATTAATAAATTATTAATTTATCGATTAATTAATACCTCTTTAAATTAATAAAATTACGTGGTCCCGACATTATTAATTTATAGAGGTTTTACTGTAGTTAACATCTTTTATAAAATTTAGAAAACTAATTACATTTATTAATTCTTGTGTAAGAATCTTAAAAGAGAAATAAAATGGGATGGAGGGAGTAGAATATTGAATAAGAAATTATTAAATAAAATACTTTATTGAAAATTATGACATTTATTATATATATAACATTAAATATTGTATTTTTACTATAAATTACTTCATCCAGTTCTTTTTATAAGGCACACTTAACCGAATTACACATACAAATAAAGTGGTTAAAATTCGTTAATTTTATTGGAGTTTTAAAAAATAGTTTAACTTTCTAGTTTTACCTTTATTTAATATCATTAATTAACTCCGTTACTATTTGATAATTGGAAAGACATTAAAATTAATAAGAGATATTATTTTAAAATTGTAAAGTGTCTTATAAAAAGAATCATAAAATTTATAAAAAATGCCTTATAAAAAGGACAAGATAGAGTGCTTATTTTTTCTTAATCATTATCTTTAGGGTAATCATTAACATTTCTCTCTCATTTAGTGTAGACTAATTAATATGCAGAAGAGTAGAGTATTACTAGTATTTATGGATACATATTTATATGAGTGCACTTAGTATAAGCAGTCATACAAAATTACAAATGGTGGGTACACGTGTTTTTTTAGATCATATGGGATTCGTGGCTTATTTAAGGTCGAAACATGGGATTCGTAGCTGTACTGTGCAATACCCACAGCCTTTTAGGCCCAATGTCTAAATCGGCCCATTAACTTCCCTACAGAATGACAGCTAGAGAAATCGGTCAGTTCGACAAAAAAAATTTCAGTCAGTTCCTTAGTTGGAATTGCGAAAGAAAAAAAGTACTAGAACTCTAAAAAAAATTATTAAATATGTTTTTTTTATAACTAAAAATTTTGGGTGAAGGGATGGTGTCCCAATCTAAGGCAGGGAAAACCTCCGTACTCTTTTGAGCACTTACAGAGGTACTTACATTTTACCTCACCCCAAGGGGAGGGTGGGGGTTCGAACCTGCGACCTGTCCTCGACCAACCCCTTGGGGTTTATTAAATATGTTTTTAATCTCTGAGATATAATTGAGATATGATTTTAGTTATGATAATTTAAAATTGATGGATTTGATCCCTCAAAAAAATAAAAATACCCACTTTTAATCCTTATCGATAAAAATTCGTACATAATCCGCAGTAAAATTTGTAATAAAATTGTGCAATGGGGATTAAATTAGTGTATGTGCAATTTTTGGAGGACCAAAACCAGTGGTTTTAAGTTATAAAGACTAAAATCAAATCTTAACTATATTTTAGGGACTAAAAATATATTTAACAAAAAAGGTATTATGATGGATCATAGATGCAAAGCGAACGAAAGAGAAGCTTTCTACCTTTTTAAATACCAAAACAACCTTCGCATACACTTTTTTTATATAGATATAATTATAGGGTGAAGGGATGGTGGCTCAATCTAATGCCTGAAAATCACCGTGATTCACTTACAGAGGACTTACATTTACCTCACCACAAGAAGACAGGTGGAGACTTGAATCTGCGACTTGTTAGATGCGAAAAATTGTCTTGTTCCACTCAACCAATCCCTTGGAGTTAAATTATCTCTGCACATGGTGCAATTAGTCATTATATCCTTCTATTCCAAGTCTTTATAGTTGTTGTTTCATCCCCTTTTTCATGATTTTTGTGCTTTTATATTTTACAAGGATTTCATTTTGTTTCTCTATTTACATCTTTACTTATCTAATGATTTTATAAAAATTAATGGGATATAAGTTGGTAGATATCAGTTGACCAAGAGTTAAAAGAAGTAAATTCTAGCTATTGTTGAGCAGTCTCACTTAAGATGTCCGTGTGAAGAATCATAGACTTTATACAAGGAAATACTTATTACATAAATAATTAGAAATTAGCACTAAAAAGAAGAAATTCATTGAATTTTTTTTATAAGCAAAGAAATTATATTAACAATAGAGTACAAGAGGTACTCCAACCCATTACAATAACACCCAAAACTTTAGCGAAAAAGTTTCCACCAGTACTGAAAGAAAATATCCACCTATTCCAAAATGGTAAATAACAAATTTAAAATCTAGTGCACCTAAACACTACATACGTAAAGGTTCAATAGAACAATTACAAATAATGCATAACAAAATAGGGACATCATCAGAACAACAACAGATAGGAGCATAACGGTCAGCTCTTAAAATTAAAATTGAAACAGACATCAGGCTACACTGACCAAGAAGAAAAAGGGTAGCGGAAAGATTTATCTCTTGCAGAAAGCCACTTCCAACTTCGCAACTTAATTAACTCTAATAAATCATGAGGAATGGAAACTTGATTTGAGAATACTGCCTCATTCTTAGGTAGCCATAAACTCCAAATTATGGTCAACCAAATTACAGCCTACCTTATCTGCATGTTAGAAGGGCAATTAGGGAGACCCAAAAATTGGTGAAATTAACATGCAACAATTATGCTGCACTGAAGTGAAACCAAACCAATCCAAACACAAAGACCAAGTTTGATATGCATAATAACAGTAAAAAAAAGATATGAGTTGTAGATTCCAAACCATGCCCACACCAAACACAATCTGAAGCAGAGTCTTGAATAATTTTTCTTTTAACAAAATTTTGCTTGGATGGTATTCTGTCTAGCAAGACCTTCCACACAAAACCTAGAACCTTAGAAGGAATGAATTTACACCAAATGTATTTATGCAATGGAAATTCTGCAAAAACACCCTCATTAACAATAGATTTATAAGCTAATTTCACTGCATATTGACCTTCATCACCTCCCCTCTAACACCAAGAATCATGTTGTGAACTATGAATCTGGACCTCACTTAGTTCCAAAATTAACTCTGACAACAGCTGCAACTTCCATTCAAACAAACTCCTCCTCCACCCCCAATTCCAAAGGCGAGCCCCGTTTGACATTAATGCCATATCAGCTGCAGTCACATCTTTATCAATTGTAACAAAAACCTACTAAAACGATCACATAAAGCAGATGGACCACACCAACAATCATTCTAAAAGGATGTATTCTTCCCATCTCCCACTACCTTAACACATCTACTAGAGAACAACTCATGTGCAATATTATCACCATAGTCAATTGACCACAAATCTATCCACCATATAGACCCAATAACCCTCTCACTTCTCCTTCTTACACCAAACTCACCATATATAGAAGACACCACCCGCTTCCACAGGCTACCCCTCTCCACTAAAAGCCTCCATATCCATTTCACTAATAAAGCAATATTAAAGGAACTCAAGTCTCTAAGCCCAAGACCCCCATGATTTTTTTCCCTACAAACATCATCCCATGCCACCCAGTGCATTTTCCTATGTTCATCATCCCCTCCCCAAAGAAAATTTTTAAATAAAGAGTCAAGTTGGGAAATTATACTTTGTGGAGCCTTGAAGAAGGAAAGAAAATAGATCGGAAGTGAGTGGAGAACTGATTTCAAAAGAACGATTTTACCACCAAAGGACAATGTCTTGCACTTCCACCCTGATAACCGTTTCTTCACCTTCATAATTACATGATCCCAAGTCTTCAAACTCTTTGGATTTGCACCAATAGGTAAACCCAAATAAGAAAAAGGAAAGGACCCAACTCTAAAATTCAAGAATAAAGCTATATAGGCCAACCAGCTTTCATCAACATTAACTTCAATCAACTTACTTTTATGGAAATTGACTTTAAACCCAACCGATAGTTCAAAGAGTTGTAACACAAATTTAATGGCCTAGATATTATTCAAAGAAGCCTCACCCATGAAAATTGTGTCATCAACATATTGTAAATGTGAGAGTAGAACATGGTCCCTACCAACACTGCACCCCTTAAACAATTGCAATTGGACTGCTTTATACATCAATGAATTAAGGCCCTCAGCAACAATTAAAAACAGAAACGGAGCCAAAGGATCACTCTGTCTCAACCCCCTACCAATTTGAAATTCACCAGACGGACTCCCTATTACGAGAATTAATATTCTCATAGTACTCAAACACTCATGTATCCAATGCCTCCATTTCAACGGGAACCCCATTCTTTCCATCATAAATTGGAGAAAATTCCAATTAATAGAATCATATGCTTTCTCAAAATCTACTTTAAAAAATAAGCATGATTTCTTCTCTCTTTTCGCCTCCTCAAGAGCTTCATCAGCAATCACAACACTATCAAATATATATCTTCTTTTTACAAAAGCAGACTGACAATGAGAAATGATCTTACCAATCATCTTACTCAATATAGATGCCAATATTTTAGCGACCACTTTATACATGCAACCTATTAGGTCGGTATTCCTCCACTTTTTTAGGACAATCTGTCTTTGTTATAAGAACAATGAAAGAACTATTGCTTCCTTTAACAAACTTTCCATGAGAGTGAAATTCATTAAGCATAGCCAAAAAATCATTTTTCAAAATGATCTAGAAATCTTTGATAAAATTAAAATGGGTTAAATATGTTTTTAGTCCCTCTAAATATAGTGAAGTTTGGTTTTGGTCCCTCATTTATTTTTTTCATTGGTTTTAGTCCTCCATTTTTTAAAATCACATGATTTTAGTTCTCGTCGTTAATTATATTCTGCTAAGTGATGGCATACTAATATTTCTTGTAGATTTTTCAATGGATTTTCCTTCAATTTCCCTACAGATTTCAATTTCCTTCAATTCTCCAGCCTACTTTGTTGTATTGGTGGTAAATGCCCCATTTGTCTACCTAGCTTCAATTTTTTTGTACATATTTATGGTTAGTATGTAGCACTTAACATCTTCAAGCATGGTAATGATAGGCTTTGACCTTGCAACCAACACTTTAGCATTGAACACTTCACAGTCGTTGTTGCAAAAGTTGTCAACTTTAGGCCAATCACTAAAGTGTTCCCTTGTCCAAGCTTCCTTAAGCCATCTGTCTAAATACGCTCATGCAATAATCATGCACATTAGTCCCTGGATTATTAAGAATCATGCATATTGGTCCTTGGATTATTAAAAAAAAATGCAACTTAGTCCCCGACAAATTAAAAGACAATCACATAAGTCCCATGTATCTAATTACCTTTTGCATGTCAGATATGAAATGTCACCTATTCTACCTATAGTCTCCAAGTTCTTCATGCAGTAGGGTCAAAAACCACTTCCAATTATCTTTGTTCTTTACATCAACCACAACATATGCCATCACCCAAATATGGTTGCTACTTGCTAGCCTCTTGACCAACAACACTTAGGAGCTTCCCTCCATAATAACCTTTCAGAAATGCCCCATCTACCCAATTAGTGGTCTACAACCTGCCTTGAAACCTCTTTTACATCCATCTAAGCAGATCTATAACCTATGGAACTGAGGTAAATTCCATGCCAAGCTCCAACATAACATGACCGAAGGTTGCCATGTCATTAAATCATGGGAACATCTCATTGGAAGTTTCTTCATCATCAGAATTCACAGGTGTCTTAACTCTTCACTCATCCAAAGAGTCCTCATTGTTATCTTGTTGAGGCTTACCCTAGTAGGTTGTTCCATGGCCTAAACCTTCAATGTATCATATTCATCTTCCACTATGACAACCCTCATCTTGCCTTTGTTCCCCACTTTCCCTTTCTTCTTAGGATTCCTAACACCTTTCTTCTTAGCTTTGCACTTTTCTTTCCTGTTATCAATTCCTTCATTTTTCCCCACTCACACCACCAATAACATCACCACGTACCTTACCATGTGCCTCACCTCATACAGTTTCACCAACACCCTCATCACCACCTCCCAGATCAGTAGCAGTTTCACCAACATCCTCACCACCTGCTCTTTCACCAACACTCACATTACCATCTCCCAGATTAGTAGCATCTGCACCAACAGCGGCACCACCTACAATGTCACCAATACCCACACCACCATCATTTTCAGCAACAACAACGGCCGCACCACATCATCACCTCTCACACCTTTGGTTTTTTGGAGAAAAACTCTAATGAATGCACGAGTTAAAGCAATTGACTTGTTGACCAACGTCCCTAAGCCAAAACGACGACGTTTAAAGCCAAGTTGGACTCCTATATGTCACTTAACGTGACATGTCACATCATCATTAACGGCGTATGACCTTTTGGACTAAAGTGACGGATGTTTATTAAAGTCGGGGACTGACGTGTTGATTTATAAAAGTCAGGGACTAAATTGCCCGACCGAGAAAAAGTAAGGGACTAAAGTGGGGGTTTATTCTTTTAAAAAGTATTGAATAAGTAATTGTCTTAAATGCCCTTATTTTAGGTGACAAATTTTACTTTACAAAATTACCCCTTATTCCTAGGGATGACAATTGAGCCCGATTCCGATGGGTACTTGCAAAAAATACCCGCAATGGGTAGGGTTAAAAGCCGCTAAATGTGTACAAGAATGGGGATGGGGATGGGATGAGCTTTTACTTGCATTTTTTATGGTGATGGGCTCGGGTACGGGCATTATCCCAACCCGCACACACACATAATAATTAAATAAATAACATCATATATAAATTTATATATATCTATATTAATTTTAACCAAATATCTAATATATTTATATATTTTTAAAACTCATGATGCATATTTAAAAAAAGTAAAAAATTGATACATATTTCATATTAAAATTGCAATCAGAATAAAGTATTAAAACATTTCAGATTAATATGAATAAACTCTTAAAACCATCTTCAAACTATTCTTCTCACTCTAACTTAGTCCTCAAAGAAAAAGTTCATTAAAAGTAGTCCCTAAGCTTTTCTTCATCCTTCAAGTTAGTCCTTAAACTTCATCCTCCGTGTTAGTCCTTGAACACCATGATTCGAGGACTAATATGAAGGATCGAGAAAAGTTTGGGGACTACTTTGCATTGAATTTTTCGTTGAGGACTAAGTTAGAGAGAGAATAATAATTCAAGGATGATTTTGAAGGTTTATTCGATTAAATTTGCAATTATAATAGATCAATATAACCCTAATTAGTGGTGAATGGTGATATTTAAAAAGTATGTTTGGATGAACTTGGAGTTATTTTCAATTGAGATATAATTTTCCCAAATTAATGTTTTTCTTACCGAGTTACTATTTTTTTCAGTCCACTAAATTGCGGGTAACAAGTGCGGGTATGAGCATATAGGTGCCGAGCGAGTAGGGGATGGACATTAAAGTTGCTGCCCACACGGGTATAGACGCGTGTACGAGCTTTTTTTATAAACACGGGTACGGAGATAAGCACTATAATACTCCGCCCAGAGGGTACCCGTTGCTATCCCTACTTATTCCTTCCTTTATGTTGTGTGTTTAACTCTCATGTATTTCAAGAATTTTTTTATCATTAGCAAAGTATACATTAACACTTCATTTAATAAATCATTTTTTTAATATGAGAAACATTGTAAAGGATAATAAATTAAAAGTGAAATTTTTTATTAGAAATTACAACTATCACAATATTCAATACATTGGTGATATTAAATGTTACATTTTTCAATAATTTTTTTTTACTTTTGATTTATTATCTTGTGCAATGTTATATATGTTAAAAAATTCGAATGAATTATATTAATAGTTTTATAAATAATTAAACTTATTAAATAGTAACATGATACTAATATATGATTCTAATTTTGGACAAGATAACATCATAATTACATTCAATAGATGTGGGTAGGATTCGGTCAAATCCCATCTCAGTATCTATTTCCCATGTTAGGCTCAAAATGGCGACATCCAATACCAAATTCCTATTTATATTTAATACTTTTAAATTTAGTTTAAAAATATAAAAGAAAAGAAAATATGGAAAATATAAAAAAAAATACCTAATTAATTTAAAAGATTGGATTGTACAATCTCAAAAATTAAACATAAAATGTATCATCTATAAAAGAATAATGAAATAGGAGAATCAGTTATCCTCAAATTTTTTAAATAAGAAAATACTTACTATAATAAAAATCAAGAATAATTTTTTACACATATAAAAGTTGAAATTCTTCAAAAAAAAAAAACATAAAACATTGAAAAGTATTTAATAATTATAAAACCACGTATCTTATATAGAAATATGTAATATAAAATTATCTCAAGTTTAAAAAACAGTAAATAATTCTTTCATTATATAAAGATGAACCATATACTATAAATTTTGATAAAGTTGTCGTTTGATTAAGAGCAAGAGCAGTGCTAGCAACACACTCTTTTGTACACTCTCTCAAAGACACTCCATGTGATTGGTTAAAATTCACATGGGTCCCACCAAATTTGTGGGTCCCACTCCCAAGTGGTGGGACCCATGTGAATTTTAACCAATCACATGGAGTGTGTTAGAGAGAGTGTTCAAAAGAGTGTGTTCATTCCAGGTATATTATTTATTTATTTTTAAAACCATGTCAATTTTTAAGAACTTTTCCCGTACACAAGAAGACATAATGGTTCAAAATGGCGACATAATCTAATCTCTGTAACGAGGAGAATCGCCAGAGACTTTGACGGAGAAGCCATCTATAAAACCGCTGTAACCATGTTGTCATATTCTCACCATTTTTTCATTTCTTCTCGCTCCCGATATCTCGGTGTCTTAACTTTCACTAACCTTCGCCGCCGCCAATTTTTAACACTTCCACCATTATTCAAACCTCATTCTTCTTCTTCTTCATCATCTTCAATCTTCAATAGGAAGAGAATGGGTTCACTCTCTGCTTTCCACCAACCTATCCAATATCCCAATGCTCGCAGAGACGACTCCGTCATTGACGACTTTCACGGCGTTAAGATTCCCGACCCTTACCGATGGTACCTACAATACAATTGCTACAATGCATTTCGTTTTACCTTTAGACGCAAGCAAGATTCATGTACTTTTAGTTTTGTTTTGTTAGGCTTGAAAATCCTGATGCAGAAGAAGTTAAAGAGTTCGTGCAGAAACAGGTTCATTTGACCGATTCGGTGCTGCAAACATGCGACACAAGAACCAAACTTGCTGAGAAATTAACGAAGCTATTTGATCATCCTCGTTATAGCGCTCCTTTCAGGCGAGGCAATAAGTACTTTTACTTCCGCAACACCGGCCTTCAGCCTCAGAGTGTCCTTTATGTCCAGGTTTCACTTTCACATTCATGCCTTGTTGTTATTATCTGTTATGTGTTTGCTAACGGTTCAAAACTAATTTGTAACACCAAAGCTATTATTCTAAAAGTTTTTTTTTTGGTACTTTTTGTTTTTTCCATATCATTTCTATTTTTGTCTCATCTCATGCTAAATAACAAAACTTCGATTGTGTGCTGCTTGGCTTTTCAGGATAGTTTGGAGGGTGAAGCAGAGGTTTTGCTTGATCCCAATGCCCTCAGTGAAGATGGTACTGTCTCCCTCAGCAGATGTTCAGTGAGAAAAGATGCTAAGTTCTTGGCCTATGGGCTTAGTTCCAGTGGTAGTGATTGGGTTACAATAAAGGTGATGCGTATTCAGGACAAGCATGTTGAGCCTGATACTTTATCGTGGGTGAGTGTATTAATAGTAACAAATTTGCTCATAGAAATGAATATAAAAGACCAATGAAAGTGGCTGTGTTTCAGGTCAAGTTTTCCTCTATTAGTTGGACGCATGACAGCAAAGGTTTCTTTTATAGCCGCTATCCAGCACCAAAGTAAGTTATTTCCTATTCTCGTATTCTTTCATGGAAGTACTGTATTTAGTTCTGGCTTCCATATGTTTGAAATTTCAAGTTGTTATTCTAATTTGCATTTGGTATTTGATGTTATTTATGTGGAGATATCGTGAATAACTTAATCATAGTGCTGATGGTAGGATCAGGTTTGTTTGAAAATTGGAATTGATCACTGTGCTAATTTATACTGTAGGGATGGGGAAGTAGTAGATGCTGGGACTGAGACAAATGCAAACCTTTTCCATGAGGTGTATTATCATTTTTTGGGTACTGATCAATCAGAAGATATTCTGTGCTGGAAAGACCCTGAGAATCCTAAATATATGTTCCAAGCAAGTGTTACTGATGACGGGAAGGTACCTCTTTGTCAATGCTTTAGAACTAGTGAGATTATCTGTATTCTTTTTTATGTGAATCATATGATAAGAAAATTTGCTACTATAAAATGACTCTGTTCTTTACAAGGCTTTAATGATCTCACTTATATTGATGCTTCACTTTTATACCATACTTTTATATGGTACATCTTCCTGGTTTTTTACAAGGCATAATTTGATTTATCTTCATCAAGGGGCGTTAGTGTGATAAAACATGCAAATACTTTTAGAAAAGTGCTAGCTGCGTACTCTTTGACACACTCTTTCCAACACACTCCCTATAATTGGTTGAAAGTCATATGGGTCCCACCACATTGAGAGTGGGGCCCACATAATTTAGTGGGATCCAATGAATTTTAACAAATCACATGGAGTGTGTTAGAAATAGTGAGTTAGAGAGTAGCACTCCTCATAATTTTATGTATATGATTTCAAATTTCCTAAAAAACTGACTGTTTTTGGTGATTGTGCAGTATGTTCTTCTCCATATTGAAGAAGGGTGTGATCCGGTTAACAAACTCTACTACTTTGACTTGTCCGAACTTCCTAGTGGGCTGGAAGGTTTTCGGAATGAAAATTCCCTCTTCCCCTTTGTCAAGCTTATTGATAAATTTGAGGCACAGTATCTAGCCGTTGCAAATGATGACACTGTGTTTACATTTATAACTAATAAAGATGCTCCAAAATATAAACTAGTCCGAGTAGATTTGAAAGAACCAAATGCTTGGACTGATGTTATCCAAGAATCTGAAAAAGATGTACTTAAGTCAGCATTTGCTGTGAATGGAAACCAACTGATTGTGAGCTACTTGAGTGATGTGAAATTTGTTCTGCAAGTAAGAGACTTAGAAACAGGTTCCTTGCAGCATCAATTACCAATTGACATTGGCACAGTTGGTGAAATTTCTGCACGGCGTGAAGATAGCTTAGTTTTCATTAGCTTTACAAGCTTTTTAACTCCTGGTATCATATATCAATGCGACCTGAGGACACAGATTCCTGATATGAAGATATTTCGTGAGACTGTTGTCTCTGGGTTTGATCGCTCTGAGTTTCATGCCAATCAGGTAAAAAACAATACTCACTGATGCTGCTGATAAGTTGTTATAATCTTTCAAAGTTTGAATTATTAATTAGGCTCTTTCAGATATTTTTACCCTGTATGAGTATGGCCATTACTGTCTCTTGGAATTTGTTTCACTGGTTTGTTTTTCTATTCTGTGACATAACTTGCACATTTCAGGTTTTTGTGCCTAGTAAAGATGGCACCAAGATTCCAATGTTCATTGTTGCCAGAAAGGACATTATTTTGGATGGTTCACACCCTTGTTTGTTATATGGATATGGGGGTTTTGACATCAGTCTTACACCATATTTCAGTGTGAGTCGCCTTGTACTCGCAAGACATTTAGGTGCTGTTTTCTGCATAGCAAATATTCGTGGTGGTGGAGAATATGGAGAGGAATGGCATAAAGCAGGATCCCTTGCAAAAAGCAAAACTGCTTTGATGACTTCATTTCTGCAGCTGAATACCTTGTATCTGCTGGTTACACCCAACCCAGAAAGTTATGCATAGAAGGTGGAAGTAATGGTGGACTTCTTGTTGGCGCTTGCATAAATCAGGTCTGATTCATTTGCCATTCAATTGGGAGTTGCATTTGGGGCTTTTTAGTTTGTATTTTTCTAGTCCCGTTCTCTCTAAGCATTGAGCTTACCATATTTACTATTTCTCCCCATTTTTTTAACAGAGACCTGATCTTTTTGGTTGTGCACTGGCTCATGTTGGTGTTATGGACATGTTAAGGTTCCACAAATTCACCATAGGTTTGTTTCAATCTATTTTGTGTACTAATTTGTTATTTTTGTTATAGTAGTGTCATATATTGATATGGTTTTGTTATTCAGGTCATGCTTGGACCTCAGAATTTGGCTGTTCAGACAAGGAGGAAGAATTTCATTGGCTAATCAAGTGAGTGTGCTTAAACCAATCATGAAATTTTAAGGATGAACTCGTATAATATATAAAGAGATATGTTATTCATACAACCAACATATACAACAATTTATATAACACATTTTTTCTTTCTATCTCTCTCTATTACATTACCTATCACATCTTACGTTCTTTCGTTCTTTCTCATTGTTGTATGAGTGTTGTACAATCAAGTAGTACACGTACAATTTCTCATATATAAAAGGATACATGTAATTTCAGGTACTCGCCGTTGCACAATGTCCGGAGACCATGGGAACAGCATCCTGATCGGTCAATTCAGTATCCATCAACAATGCTGTTGACTGCTGATCATGATGATCGTGTTGTGCCATTGCATTCATTGAAGCTATTGGCGGTTAGTATGCTTCTTATGACTGAAAGTATTGGTTGGAGTATTTTGCAAGCTAGTAGAAAATATGTCATTACAAACTGCATTGATAACGAAATCACTATATCTATATGCATAATGAAGATTTCACTTATCCACCACCTTAACATGCATTTCAAATCTTTATCAGACCATGCAGTATGCACTGGTTACTAGCCTGGATAAAAGTCCACAGACCAACCCTATAATTGGCCGCATTGAATGCAAGGCTGGACATGGAGCTGGGCGTCCAACACAGAAGCTGGTAATAAATTCGGATCCAGTTTTTTTTTTCCAGCTTCTATTCAGTAAAGTGGTAGTCATCATTTTAAGTTAAATAAATTGTTGCCTGCAGATTGATGAAGCTGCTGACCGGTACAGTTTTATGGCTAAGATGTTAGATGCCTATTGGATTGAATAGAGAGCCTACTCAGAAAATTAAAACACCTTAGAAAATTGTCACTGTATTATCCTATTATATTAGGTTGTAAAATGAAATTGTATATGCCCGCCTTGTGTTATTGGAATGGAACGAGCTTCCTTCCCTTAAACGTTCAAGAATGCCTAGTTATGGTTTTTTAATCATGGAGGCTATTTAATTTTAAATCATACTATTGAAAAAAAAAATGACCATTGAACTCTCTTTTTATACATTTATATGCGGTTCGATGGAAATGTGTGTCCGAATTGAAACCTAAACATGACCAAGAGTCTGCAAATAATTTTTTAAAAGCATAGCTTGTTATATACTTAGTGAGCATGGTGCCAGGAACCCTGATGCAAATGAGTCTTAGTGAGATTTTTACATGACAAATCTATGAAATTTTTTTGTTTATTTTTCATAAATATTCAAAATTTATGAATAGAAAAAATATAAAATTTACATCAAAATTTCATATGAAAAGTATAATCTTAATATACATGGATGTATTTCTTTTTTAAGTAATATTTAAATTATTGCAAATATAAAGAAATGTAAGTAACATCCTATTATTTAACTCTCTCTTTTATTAATTAAAGAATTAATTAAAAATATGGCTATAAATTGATAAAATATTTAAATCACACTTCCATAACAGTTACAATTTTCAAAGCAGTCTGAGTGAATGATAATTGTATAAAGTTTACCCAGCAGGATAAAACTTTTTATTTAACGGGAAGCTCATTTGAAATCACAAATAAATAACTTTCAAAATTAACAATGGTCGATTACAATGTAAGTGTACTATAACCCTAGGCAAATTTCACCTAATTATCAACACTAACCCATAGGTTTTTTTTGGTCAAAACACTAACCCATATCTTACTTTCACAGTTATGCATGTGAGGATTTCGGATCAAAGATTAAGAAAAGATAACTTTGAAAACTGAGGTCTAGGAATATCTTACTTTCTAATATTGGGGGGGGGGGGGGGGGGGGGGGTAGCTCGAGTTGAAGATTCAAAGCACTATTCACTCCAAAGTGAGTCAACTAAGAATTAAAACCTAAGATCTAAAACTGGATTATCATAGCCTTATTAAGTCAGGAAGCATTCCATTTTGATGTCTGTGACATCGAGTTGCAAAATTTCAGCTCTACAGCCCAAAATTGATCCAATGCTGCAAAATCGAAAATAATAAATAAGGCCTTTGCCAATACGGTAACATATGTTCAAGGCAGTAGCATTATATGAATTATGAAAGGCATAGAAATGGATGGATGGAAGGCAGTAGCATTATATGCATCTTTTATCATTTCTCAGAAGTCGTAAGTATTGTTTGTCATACCTAGGATGTGTGCGTCCAAGATCCCCATGAACAAATTCCTTGATGTAGGTCCCAGCCTGCACAATCATATTAGATCATTTACTAATTAATAATCACAGATTTCCATGTACATATCGACTATAATTATTGATAGGGTGGGTCGTGAGGGGAACAGAGCTCATGCTAGGTCCTCTAGTTTAAACCATTCAAATGGTAGTCAATTACTTGCCCTATGTCATAATGCTTTTCACCCAAATAAAGTGCTTATAGTAAATCTGCTTGACATATATTTTCTGCCAAATTTTCACCATTCATTGCCAATCAAATGTAAAAGCCTATGGTGCATGGAGGTGTGAAGTTAGTGGTGTTAAACCATAACTTATGTCTAGCTCTAATTTAAAACTAATTCAGTCATTGGGAAACTTAATTTATATAAGAGGAAATATATACCTGCGTACATAGATGCAAAAGAAAATATTGGGAACTTCCCGCAATTGTCTCTATTTTCATCCTAAGATTTGAGAAACAGAAGGGATGGCAAAATTTCAGTTGCTAAGCTGAATGTGGCCTTGATCGTGAGCATGGCATATACTTATCAATATATAGAAGGGTCATACCAATGAATAATCTTTTCCCGTTCTAAAGGACTGCGACGGTGTAGCACCCTTATCGGGGTTCTCTGCAAAACTTTCTGAACATAACAAAAGAATAATTTTCAGTTTCCCCATTTACAAATTAAAACAAAAAGCACTCATTATTTCACAGAAATTTCAGTAGAAATCATCCCAATGTTTATGAGCATGAGCCAAGGTAAGACGAAAGTTGCTCAAGTGTTCAAAAAATTAACAAGAGTTCAAAGAAGTCAAGAATACGAAACCAAATATCATGGTTCAATTTCTCATTTCTTATCAGAGTGTCTACATTTTCGCTTAACAACGGATTCAATCTAATCCTTGAAGTTGTTAAATGCATCCTATTATTTCCATTAGCTTTTTGGATGAACAAAATTTTAGTACCAACTTATTTGAGACTGATTAGACAACATTAATCACTTTAGCAGTGGATACATTTAACAACATGCAATGACAGATCAATATGAGCAATACATGGAAATGGATTTGATGGGCATGCATATGAAATAGATAAATTACAGGATTAAAACAACAAAGAACTACAATCAGGACGTGTAAAAAAATTAGTCATGCGCATTTTTTTTAGCACTACTTAGCCTAAATCAATGATGGAGAGACAGAAAACAACATGAGTTCTGACCGTGTATGTTAAACTTTTCTTACGAAATAAAAGTTTGATAACAAGTATTACACAACATAAAACTCACCAAATCGTTGAGTGAAGACAAACAATGAAAATCTTCATCCTTCAGCGGACGAGAAATCCACACTAAAGCAGCATATTGCTTCTATAAAATTTGAAGAATGTAATAGTAAGGATGATTCATATAAAACAATGGACAAAGCAAAGCCACAACCCATGAAGCGTGAAATGAAAGTAACCAATTAAGAAGCAAAATGCAAGACCTGCTTCTCTGCTTCACCTTCACGCATAAGGTCCCAGCCATCACTACCAACAAGTTTCAGATTTTTCACTCTAACCTACATGAACATTTATCTATTTATTCATCATGAAATAAATAACTGAAATAGAAACATCAATAATTCAGCTACAACATTACCAATTTATTCTCCATGTTATTAATCAATTTCTCTATATCTTTTACAAACAGTTCAGATGGGATATGTCGTGTGTTTTGCAGCTCAACAAGAAATGGCCTGCCTGGGCCCAACATCCGAACCTAGAAGAATACTTCCATATCAGATAAGTTCATTCAACAATAAACTTAAAGAAGGCATAAAAATCATGAATCTTTATTACATCGATATCTTCTCTGCCAGCAGCATGAAACTTGAAACTATCAGCTTGGCATGCTTGGAGGATGTTTCCACCAATTATTTCCTACAACGTAAGTGCACATCATTGTCATCTTCCACAACCAACATTAAAAGGAAAGATAGTGACAACAGCTATTTGCTAGAGTAGACAGTACCTCAACTGATGCTTCCCCCATTCTTTCATCATCAATGATCCAGCGTGTTTGACTCACATTCCGTGAATACTACCATGAAAGTAACAACATAAATTTGAAGTTGCACAAGTGAAGTTCAATCTTAGTCGATCATTACTTTGGAAGTCATAGAAATATGCTTATATCCAGAAAAACTAAAGGAAATTATATTTCCATATATGAAGGATCTGTTTTTGTGACAATTAGTCAATTACAGTTTACAATATATTTCAGGTATATATTTCAAAGGTAGAAAGCAAACTTGCAGTTCACATTGAGTACTATAGAGAAACAAATCCACATGGTTTCTGCATCCAATAAGCATATCATGACATATTAGCACATTTGAACATGTAAAATTACGATCACTGCTGTTGGATAAAAGAAATTAAAAAATTGCAAAGTTGCAACAAAATTGACAACCCCATCCATGATATACCAAGAGAAGTAGAGAAGAAAAACTCAGAATCAGAGATTGCAGAAGTCTAAGAATCCCTTTCTACAGAGAGAGGGGGGAGTGGGATAGAAGAGAGTCAAGAGACCTATTCGTCTAAATTAAAGATGCCGAGAGCATCTATTTGGCACAAAGATTATGTTAGAGAATATAATTTCACTCATTTGTATGAAAGGGAATTATGTGGCTCTTCGTATCTTGAAACCAATACATCTGAGATTTCTTTGAGAGGGTTGTTTCACAATAAGGATAAGCTAATTATTTTTTGTTCTTTTGTGATAATAAGCTAATGATTTGATTTCACTGCCTTCTGTCAAAAATATAACCATGGCAAAGAAAGTTAACATGTTGAATCTTTACTGTATGTTAATCCAAATTTAAGAAGGGAGAACGGGGTGGAAATTAACAAATTTATTACCTTCAGGTATCTTCCATCAAAATAGGCAGGTGTAACATAAACAGGGTGAGATAGAGGGCAGAGGAGAAACAGAAAGTAGATCAGCATCAAAGATGGCCCAGCTTTGATAGAAAGGAAGTGAGAGAGAGAGAGGGAGAGGGATATCAAGATCGCAGACTGTAACTCCCATGATTGAGGAAGGTTGGGGGGGGACAGCAACTCCCATGATTCAGAGCACCTACTAGCCACAAAGACCTTAACAGATAGTAGATTTTGATCTTTTATGGGGTTGTTTCATAATAAAACCAATGACATCATTAGATGTTTTCCAACTTTCTCTTAAAAATGTAAAAAAATGAACACACAAAGAAAATTAAGATATTTATGAGCTGCAGTATGTTAATTCAAATAGGAAGGGGGGGGGGGGGGGGGGGCAAATCCATTACCTTCAGGTATCGTCCACCAAAATATAAAGGTGCCCTGTAGCAAAAGTAAGTAAAATGGCAAGGTTCATTTGCCTAAAAATCAAGAAAATTAAGTTAGTATCTGAATCATATATAATCTTAATAGACAATAAACAAATAAAGTCAGTGGCTAAGAATTCTGTTTTCACTATGAAAGGAAAACAAACAGCATTCCCATTGTGCACCCACCATACAAATCAGCAAGGATTTATGATACAGAAATTTTATAGAAGGCATTGACAAACATGGAATCACAATGAAAGCCTGGAAATTTAAATTTACAAGACATGTATTCATAAGCAAAGGAGGAGAATCAAGAATTACCGTTTCTAGCAAGAATTTACAGCAGTCAGAGGATTCGTTTTCTATTGAACTGCCAAAAGGCTTTTCTCCAGCTAAATTGGATTCACCTAGAAAAAATAATCCAAATGGTCAATGCAAGGAACTGTGAAATCCTTAGCAGTACCTACACATTGTCAGACTTACAGACAATCTTAGTGTACACGGGAGCAGGAAAATAGTGAAAAGGAGATAAAATTAGAAATATGATAGTTGTCCTGAAAAATCATTTACGGACTCAAAAATGCCTATTGAAAATTCACAAAGGGAAATGAGATTAACTATTTTATGGTTACATAGTAAGAAGATGATATTAAGTCTTAAGGTGCAGAAATTGTGAAGCTCAATGAAAGGAAGAATCAACAATCTACAGGGAATACTCCTTTTAGCAGTCATTTAATACAACTAATGGTTTATCACACAATATGCAGTTCGACTGAGAAACTAGTACAATATGCAGAAATATTTTGTATGGAACCTAATTTTCAAGGTCTCCAACAAAGTGTTCATTAAGAAGGATATATACAAAGGATCATTATCATAAAAGGAAATATCAGTACAAACCATGAATGCTTGTGAAGATTTAATAATTATGCGGGAGAAGCCCATTCTAAAAGCAACTTAAATAGGAAGGCTAATGGATAATAGGTTTCTCCTGAAACAAACATGCACAAAGGTATAATACTATATGCAATCAGAAAAGGTCACAGACTCACAGCTCAAATTGAAGTGCCAAAATGCAAAGTTAATCAGATGATCAATTTTTTTTTTAAAAAAAAAGACAGAAAAGAAAATACTTAGACATGCCTGTTTTTCTTCTCTTGCAACTCTCAGCACCATCTGAATATTTCTCACCCTCTTTTGACGCTTTAGTATGACTGTATGTCAAACGAATGCGGAAAGAGCTCATACTCGATTTACATTCCTGCGAATCTTGATTTTTTTTAGAGTGTTATTGGAAAACAAATGGACTGCAAGATAATTCCTTGAGCCCTTGACTCGTATAAGGAAAAGGTAAACTTTATGATGAGTGATTACTATTGACTAGTGCCATTACTAAAAGTATTGGCAATAAAATATGCATAAAATCCAAGTTTGCAATACAATTTATGAAACAGATGTGACAAAAAAAAATAGTTACTAACCAGAAGTTTTTCAAGAGGAGAAACTAGAGAAAATTTTAAGGCATCCTTTGCAGAGACGCATTCATTATGCGACTTTTCTTGGAACCAAGGTTGTGATCCATATTTTGTTTTCATGTATGACCTACAAAAATTTAATAAGAGAACTTGTTCCTATCAATAATAAACAGATAAGATACATAGAACCCTAACCAAATAATAGTAATCCGGAAGCTTTGAGTTTTAAAAGCAACGTGTGAGTAAGTGCAGAGGTTATTTTACAAGACAGAAAGTTGGCAAACTGAAAGTGGAAGTGTGTGTTTGTTTGAAAATATAATGAAGATGAGAATTTCTAAAATGTTACCGAAGATAGTTATCGTTATCGAGGATAATCGGTGGTATGGAAACTTCAAGGGAAAAGCTGTCAAACTGATAGCGCTCTTGCTTAATCATGTCAGCGATAAGAACAGCCAAATCGTCCTTTTTCTGCACGACTCCACTGTCATTACAAAATGTGAACTGCAAAATCCCTAAGCAAAGGTTGCAAAGTTTATCTGTTGGTCCTTCTTCGACAGTGGAAGAGAAGAGAGATGGTGATAGCGAGGGAGAAGCATAGACGCGGCCTTGGACTCCAAACACCCGAAAGATGCAGCGGACACATATCTGTCCCCAAAAAATGTGAAGTAGAAAGAAGCAATGAGTGAATGAATGAATTAGCATTTATTAATTAGAAGAGAAAGGAAGTGAATAGGAACGAACCCCGAGGGACAACAAGTCGTTGACGGTGTGGGAAGGCAAAGTCTGAACAACATCTTGTAACTCCTTCTTCTCAGCGACATGCCCCAACTCCGTTTCCTTCTGCACCTCCGTTCCACTTTCCATCCTTGCTGCTGCCTCAACGCTATAACTATCAATATTTGAACTTTTCTCTTTTGTTATTGGAGATTTTAGATTCTAAAAACAAAAAATGGTGGGGCGGGAGGGTTTAAGGGATGCAGTACAAGACTGGAACTGCTCCGGTTCGTGTTGAACGAGAGATGATGTGGTAAAATTACGAGTAAACTAGTAAATTGTTAGAGTCCAAATTAAAATATATAAACCTAGGAGATAAGAACAAATTAAAGTATATAAACCTTGACAGTCCTCACCCTATAAGCTAGCTTTTGGGGTTGAGTTAGGCCCAGGTCCAAAATCTAATAGGATATCAGAGCATATCCTAAAAAATCCGTTGTTATTGGGCCGCCACCCGTATAGATGTTCACGCTCCAGATGTCCAGCCCTAGGCGTGAGGGGGTGTGTTAGAGTCCCACATTGCCTAGAGATAAGACCAAATTAAAGTATATAAACTTTGGACAGTCCTCACCCTATAAGCTAGCTTTTGGGGTTGAGTTAGGCCCATGTCCAAAATCTAATACTTTTTAAGGTCGTGCAATTCAGTTCATAAGAAATAGAAAACCTCAGTATAATACATGACTTCTTTTTTTTCCACTACAGTCCAACCGTGTATTTTTCGTTAATTTTTTTATGACATGTCACGTTTAGTGACACTCAGTCTCACTGTTTGTCACTATAGTGTCCACTGTGGCACAAAAACGATGTGGTTTTGTCAAATTTTTAGTTTGAAAGACTTCAACTCCAACCGTTGTGTGCTTCCCTATTTTTCCTTTTTCTCTCTTCTCCCTCTTTTTCATTGGAAGGTCTCAACTCCAATGACGTTATTTTTGTGCCCTGACGGCAAATAGTATAATAGTGTCACGAAATGTGCCACATCATAAAAAAAAATTAACGGGAAACACACAGTTGGACTATAGTGAAAGAAAAAACAAGAAGTCAGGGACTATATTGGGGTTTTTTATTTCTTAGGGACTAAACTGTATGACCCTAAAAAAGTCAGGGACCAATTTGCTAGTTTACTCGTAAAATTACGATTCTATAAGTTAATTTTTTTTATTTTATTTTAGTTGATTTATTTAAATTTTGATCTCTTTTTTATATATTTGATTTTACATACTAACTATCAAAGATTATTTGAGAAAAGAGAGAAATAAAAAAGGCTTATTCATTGTGTTTTTGTTTTTTTATTTTTTAAAATTATTTTAAAAAATTATTTCTCAAAACAAAATCCGTTTGATAATATTAATTTTAAAGTAATTTTAGAGGTGAAAAAATGTAATAAGAGTCGACAAACAGGCCGACCCGTAAAAGGCCCGTGAAAAATGTAGGGCTCCGATCATTTATTTAAAAGTTTGAATAACTTTTTGATTTTTTAACCAAACCCAATAAAGTTTGCCAACCACAAAAGCCCGCAAGGGCTCGGATCTTTAGAAACCCAAATTAATTCACAATTTTTTTAACTCTCTCATAAAGCTCACTACTCACACCGGGTCACATAATTCGAATTGACAGTTTTAATAGTAACAAATCCAAGTCGGCATAGGCCTTGGACCCCATTTCAGGCTCTTTTTCAAATTATATTATATGTATAATAAAATAAAAAAACTTAGATAAAAAAGTATGATGCATTTAACTTTTGTGAATTAATTTTATTCAATATCTATAATTGAAAATTTATTTGACCGATTCTATTGTTGATTAATTTCATAACATAAAGGTGTAACATGTATAACTTAGATAAAAGACATGATGCATTTAACTTTTATTTGATCTTTATTATTAATTTTTTTCCTAACCCCACTTTAAGTGGTCCCAGATACATCACTAAGTGTAAGGCAATAATGGTGGTGGTGGAGAGTTTCCAATAGTGACATCATTGGTGGATGGTGGCAAACAATAACAATGATGGTGGTCGGTGTTAAGCAGTGTTGTGTTAGTGTCGAGCAATGGTATCATTGGTAGAGGGTATCGGGCAGTGGAAGGTGGAAATAGTGACAACAATAATGAAAAGTGTTAGCGATAATGGGGATGGTAGAGGGTTTCAAGCAACAACAACAACAATGATCGAGGGTGTTGGACAATGGATGGTGGCAACAGTAGTGGAGGGTGTCGAGTGACAACATCATTGGTTGAGGTTCTGGGCACAACAACAGTGGTGGAGGGTGTTAGTCGGTGATAGCAACAATGGAAGGTCACGAGCGGTGGCAACAATGGTGGAGAGTGATAGACGATAACAGCGGTGTAGGGTGCTAAGCGATAATAGACAAGAATAAAAATAAGAAAAAAATGAAAATGAAACAATTTTAAGTTGTTCTTGTTTTCTTGATCTGAAAAATAGAAAATAAGTAAACAAAGAACACCCGCTGAAACAGTTTTTAATTTTTTAACTAAAATAACTTCTTAATCCTCGTAAAATAGCAAGTTTTTTTTATCCTTATTGAGTTTTTCACATGATTTTTGTCATGCAATATTCCAAAGTGAGACATTCCAATCCTTGACATTAATTCAAATTTGTTAAGCATCTGGCAAATGAAAAGTCATATGAACAATGTTATATGTCAAAATTAATCCTGCATAGTATAGTATTTGTAATATCTAAGTTTATTTTATGGTAAAATTAGGGGTGAGCAAAACTCGACCCGTCCCAACCCAAGCTACTCGGGCCGGGTTAGACGTTGTCCCACATGAAAGATTAGGGTTAAATCGGGTCTAATTCAATAACCCAGTATCGGGTTGAGGACGGGTTCGGGTTAATCTTCGGGTTACCCAACCCGTCCCATATATGTATATATATAATATTTAATATTTATAATTTTATATTCCTCTAAGGATTAACACCATTTTAACTTTATGAGGATTTTTTAATTCAACTTTCCTCTATGATAGAGACTCTATCTACTTTGAAAATACATTTCATACATAAATTTGTATAATGATACAATGATATTTTCCTCTTAACAATATTTGAAAGTTAATAACAAAGAAAAAAAATTAGGATTTAGGGTTTGTGGACGGGTTTTTTCGGGTTGTTGACGGGTTCAGGTTTTAATTAGTCTTGTACATCTTTGGGTTTGTGGACAGGTTCGGGTCTGAAAATTTGGCATGATAAAAAATCGGGACGGACAAAACCCGTCCCACGCTCACCCCTAGGTAAAATGGTGCTTTTTTATCGCTAACAAACATATAACCGACAACCACTGCCTATCGTGATTTCTCTACATTCATGTCTTCTTATAAAACACACCAAACACAACAATCTACTCAGTGGTAACAATACGTTTTGACACCATCCTTATTCCATGCCCCATTTATTTGAAAATAAAGAAGTCTTGCGTCGATTAAAAGTAAGACAAGTGAATATAAAGTTTAGAATGCAACGTATTTTGGAAAATAGTTGCAACTCTCAAGCACAATCCCATTAGAAAATGGTCACCTCACTCTCTCATAATCCAAAAGTTTCAACAAGATATCGAAGTTTGTTCTAAATTTACTATTGGACAATCCATGTATGTCCAATTTTGGGCGTGAGAGAGAGTGTTGAGATCCCAAAATCCTTTCTCCTTGAACTAGCAGTTAAGGTTGAGTTAGGTTAAGTCTAAATTCTAAAATGGAATCAACGTCCATATGGCCTCATGGCTTATGATCCAAGTGAAGACCAGATCAACTAGTTTTAAATCCATATAACCTAAGTCAACTATTATATGGATCAACTACTTCTGAATTGATTGACCCAATTAGATTACAATAAGACCCAATTGTCCCATAGGTTTTTTGGCCCAACAACCATCATTAGTGACAATAATGAACTTCACGCTCTTTGCATGTTGATTGTCGAATCTTATCTTGCAGTTATTAGCCACAATAAAGATATAGGTCATATAGTTAGGAGTAGAAATTCAAAAAATGTTAAAACCCTAATAACGTCACATCACATTGCCTTCTCTCTCATATTAGTGTCACGCACTACTCCCTTGGGGGTGACTCTCCCTCCATGGGAGACCTCCCACCCATTTTATGAGGGCTTTCCTTTGGCCTTGGTGAGAGTTTTCTTTTACCATTTTTTTATTTCCTTTTCTTCCTTTCCTTCATGTCCACAGTCACCTTTGTCCATCTTTTCCAACCACTTCTCCCTCCTTTCCGGCCACCACCTTCATAACCTTTCCTCTTTCTCAAGATTATGTCATTTCACCTTTTTTATTTTACAACCGGTCTCTTATTTAATAGATTATGTTTGAGCTACATCTCTTAGTATTTTGAAACATTGTTTTACACAATTTTATTGCCTTTATGCACCCCTATCACTAGAGCTCCATTTTACAGCACTAATTTACTCATTTTTACTGTGGTTGATGCCGATGATCATTTTGCTTTGAGTTGTTGTCAGGCATGTGGCGATACGAAAGAAATAAAAAGGAAAGGAAAAAAATGTCCAAATCTCTTATAGGATTTAAATGTAATAGGAGGCTCCAATTTTGTGTTTTAAGATTGCTATACAATTTAGATTCAAGAGTATGCATACTTGTTTTGTTATTTTGATCTTTAGTTCAATGTTGTAATACTCTTATTTAACATCCTATAATCTTTGTAAGTGCCATTGTACAATTTCATTGAATGATCTTTGATCTTTGGGGAAAAAGGAGTAGAAATGCATATACTTATCATCATAATAAATCAGTGCAACCTTGTCCTAGGATCTCATAGTTGTCTTGGCCATTTCAACAATTACTTAATAAAATTTCTAATTAAAAAGAAACATTTACATTTTTTTAATTTTTTCCTTTCAATTCATAATGATAATGATGAACATTAATTTAATAAATTATAATTATATCCTTTAAATTATAAAAAATATTAATTTAATATATTAAAAAATTATCTTTACTCACATATGTTTTTTATAAATAAATATAAATTATTTGATAATTTTATAATTTTATAAATATATAAATACAAATGACATAATAAATTTATAATTAATATGATATATATATATATATATATTAATATGCTTAAATATGATTTTGTTCCCTACACTTTTTAGCGTTTTTGGTATTCGTCCTTGTCAACTTTATTTTTTTTTGTTTTCATCCCTACTTTTTTTAAAAGTATGTTGATTTAGTCCTTGACTCTAACCAAACTCTGTTAGCTGCATGTGCCACAATGTATATGTTCAGAATACATGACAAAGTGGTATCCAAGTCAGCAAATCTAACATGGCCTTTATATAAGCTTTCTTCATCAACCTCTCATCTTATATAATCCCTAGCCCGTAAATTAGGGTCCCTATCCACCATTGTCAAAATCTAAGCTTTATTTTCCAATGTTGCTGCATACTGCACACTATAACAGCCACTATTTCAATCACACCAAAAACCATCAGTCACTCCTCGCTTTAACGTTTTTTTTTAATCACAACAAAACTCGTAGCCACAATCGCGATGGTGTCACCACCATCCTCCTCCCACTATTACCTCAGAAGATTCTTCTTTTTCACTGCTATGACTCCACCATTATTTCTAAAAGCATCAAGCTAAAACATGAGAAATAAAGAGTGAGGGAAATAAAAAATAAAGAACAAAAAAGAAAGAACCAACAATATAGAAGAGAAAGAGTAAGGGAGAGGAGAGGAGAGAATTAACCAGAGAGAAAAAGAGGAAGAGAGGGAGACCATCGTCGAATTCAGCTTCCTCCGCCGAATCTCCCGTCGCTGCGGAATCCTCCTGTGGCAACCACCGTGGTCATACAACGCACCGCCATACTATGGTTGCGCATCCTATGTTGGTGCAACAGGTTGGGGTTGTGTAGCAGACTGTGCTTGCGCAACAAGTTAGGGTTGTGCAGTAATCTAGGGTTATGGAGGTAGGGGTTGTGCAGCACTGGTGGAACCATCTTCAGGTTGTTCATCAACATGACTTGGATACCACTTTTGCCATGTATTCTTAACATGTCCACCGTGGCACATGTTGGTTTTGAGCTTCGTTAGTCACGTCAGCAGTTAATAGAGCTCAGTTAGAGTCAGAGACTCAAATAACATACGTTTAAAAAAGTATGGATGAAAACAATAAAAATAGTTGGCAGAGACTAAAACTAAAAACGTGAAAAAGTGTAGAGACCAAAATCATATTTAAGCCTATATTAATTAGTTCAACTTGGACTAGATTAATTTATAAAACTAATTTAAAACTATATTCAACCCAATAAAAAAGATTTATTCATTTTTTATATTTTATATTTTAGCTTTTATAATTTTCAAATTATTTGTATTTGTATTTATCTTTTTTGTTTTTATACATTAAATAAATTTATACTGTAAAAACATTTGCTAGGAAAACTAACTCCACCATTATGTGATGTTCCCGACTTAAATAGGATTGTCTTTTGTAAAAAAATTCTTGTGGTCTACACAAAAAGTACTCTTGTGAAAATAATGCATTAATGTTTAAGTTTCACCATCATAAATATATCAATACCTTAACATACTGTTTGGTTGGAGGGATTTGGAATGGAGTGGAGGAGTTTAAGAGGATTGTTATATTTGGTTTAATTTTTTTAGAGAAGTTAAAGGGAGGGTAGGGGTCCAAAATCCCTCCTGATAGCATTTTACCTCCCCTCCAAGAGTGAGAGATTTGGAGGGGGGATTGGTTTAAAATAAACCAAATTATTTAGCGGAAAGGAGTATATAATCACCCTTAACTTTTACCATTTTGCAAATAGGCACCATGGACTTTTATTTCGTCATAATTAATCCTTAAACTTTCATCATTGTTTCAATATGTCATTTCATTAGCATGAAGTTAAAAAATTAATAAATTTAATCTCAACCCTTCAAAATTGTGTTTAAAATATTAAAATTATATAAAATAAAGTTTCAAAAATTAAAAAAATAGAAAAAAAAAGCTCTAAATTAAAAGAACACATGGTCATGATTCGTTTTTAACATTTCAAATATACTTGAAATTTGACATAATTCAAGAATAAAAAAATGTAAATTTACTCTTTTATGTCTTTTTAATATTTGAGACAAAAAATCTCGAAAGATTGAAATTGATTATGGTAATTATTTAACTTGATATTAATGAATTGACCTATTGTAATAATGATAAGAGTTTAAGGGTTAATTGAGACAAATTCAAAGTTCATGGTGCCTATTTGCAAAAGGGCAAATGTTCAAGGTGGTTTTATACTCTTTTCCCTCTATTTAAATGTCCCTACACTCAAATCAATAAAGTTTTGGATGTTATAAAAGTATAAGAGTATCAAAGTAAATTAGTTTTAATTTCTCTTCCCTCCCATTATGAACCAAACAAGAAAGGTCTCCCTTCCCCTCCCCCTTCATTAAAATCCCTCCTTCCCCTCTCCTCATTTTTTTGGTGCAAGACCAAAGGTATCCTCCATGGAAGACAATCATGTTTGAGCCGTGCAGGACCTCTATGGCCGGCAAAGCTCTTCGTCCGAGTATTTAACACAATTGCATACCCGGGGTTCGAACTCAAATCCACTAGTTAAGGTGGAACAACCCCTTACCCGTTGATCCACGAGTGTCCCCCCCTCACTTGAACTAACATTAGAGTCTCTTTGGTTTGCATTTTCATTTTCTGTTTCCATTTCTTGTTTCCCGTTTTCTGAAATTTTACAAAGAAAAAATTGGAAATGCTGAAAACAAAAAAATTATGTTTCCAGTATTTCTAGTTTTTCCTTTGTAAAATTTCAGAAAACAGAATGAAAAGAGGAAATGGAAACATGAAATGGAAATGTAAACCAAACAGGCCCTTAAGTTCCAATTGTCATATGTCAAACTTTATAAATGGAAAAGAAAAGAAGACTACTAGTAATAAATAATATTGATTAAGGAAATAAAAGTAAAAAGTATTATAAAAAGAGTTTTATTATATTATAAAGGCTATCAAAGAATGCTAATGATGTAGACAAAAGACTTTTAGAAGGGTCCTAGTCATCAAATCCGTTGCATCAAAATTCATTTTCTCTCATTTGATTCTTTTGTAATCTTCCTTTTTGATATTCTTTGTACAGTTGTATTCTTTTTAGTGGTCTTGTAGTATATTCTGTTAAAGCAGCTTTATATATATAGGGCCCTCCTTTTCTGTAATCAAGCAGAGAGCAAGTAAATACTTTTTCCTCATCTTTTGTGCCTTTTGTTCATCTCTCTCTCAGTTTTTGTCTCGTCATATGGTATCAGAGCTCTAAATTTCAGAGCTCTGGTAGCTACTTTCAACAATGGGTGACCCCACTCAAGATCCATCTTCTCCATATTACCTTCATTCTTCCGAAACTCCAAGCCTCACCATTACCCCCAACATCCTTGAAGGGCAAAACTATCACCAATGGTCTCGTTCAGTTCGAATGAGCCTTATATCTAAGAACAAAATCGATTTTATTGATGGAAGCATTCAAGCTCCAGCTCATACGAGCCCCCTTTTCTCAGTCTGGGAGAGGAACAACATGATGGTTGTTTCCTGGCTCCACAAATTGCTTTCACCCACCATCTACCAGAGTGTCATATGGATGGACACTGCTTTTGCATTATGAAATGATCTCAAGGTGAGGTTCTCTCAAGGAGATATGCTTAGGACTTCAGATTTGCAAGATTTAATTTCTTCTTTCAAACAAGGAGAACTGAGTGTGACTGATTACTTCACAGAGCTGAAGATTCTTTGGGATGAGTTAGATGTTTATCACCCTGCACATGTGCCATTAAATGCAGTTGTGATGCCTCATTCAATATTCAAAAATACAGATCTCAGGATCAAGTCATTAAGTTCCTTAGGGGGTTAAATGACAATTATTCTACTGTAAAGACTCAGATACTTCTTATGGACCCTCTTCCACCCCTCAATCGTGTCTTTTCTCTTATTGTTCAGGAGGAGAGACAAGTCTTTGGTGAATCAAAAGCCCTGGCAGTTGCTGGAAGAGGAGGAAATTTCGGAAACAATAGTAGACGAGGTGCTGCTCTTGGTGGTTCTGGAAAGGGTAATACAACTCAAAACAAAGGCAGCTATGGTAGAGGAAATGATATGAATCCAAGGGGGGTGGTTAGGATTCTGAATAAAGGACCTCTAGGAATAGGGCTTGTTGACTTGAAAATTAGACAAGAAACAAATTAAGAATCAAACTCAGAATTTGCCCAGGATTATGCGTGAAATTAGAGGAATAGAAATGTCACAAAACTGAACAAAGTATATGTGAAATGGAATAAAATATTAGTGCAGAATTCTTGTTCAATTATGCGCAATTTCAGAACTCAGAATGGTGGCAGCAATTTAATCAAATTCCAGCGTGCAATAGGAACAAGAATGAGGTGCATAATTCATTCACAAACTCAGCGCAAATTATAAACATAATAAGTGCAGAATTTCTATGAAAGAAATGGTGAAGAATATGTGCAGAACTTTAATTAAATTCAACAATCAATAAGAACCAGAATAATACGATGATGGAAAGGAAAGAAGATGAAATGGAAAAATGAGAGGACACCACGCTCCCAAGGATGGAAGATATGTCCAAGAGATTGAACACACAATGGGGTGAAAACCTTTGATAAATCTCAAATTCTGGATTACAAGAACCCAAAGAGAAATCACTTCTCACAATTGTGTTTTTCTCACAAAATCCTAATCTGATTTCCTATGCCTTGGCTGGGCACTATATATAGTCCCTTGGCATTCAGGAAAGGTTACAAAATTAAAACTCTAATTACATAAATAATTGACAGCCTTAAAAATATAAATGTAACTGCCCAAAATTATAATATGCAGCCCACCAAATTAAATAATTCTGGCTGCCTATTATTAGGAAAAAAAAATAAACAACTACTTATTTTTTATTTGGAATAAAAATTCAACCATGTGTCTTCAAACCTTTATTTTCATGAAATTGAAAGGAAACAAAATCCTTTATTCATCAGGAAATAACACCAAAGTCTGCAGTCACTGTGGCAAAACTGGGCACACAATTGACACATGCTACAGAAAGCATGGATTTCCACCGCATTTCAAGTTCAAGAACCAAAGCCATGATGAGAGTCTTGCAAATGTTGTATGTCAACTTGATAATCCTAATGATGATGAGCAGGATGTTGGAGGACCAAAGGCAGATATACAGCCACAACAGTTTGGTTTCACTGCAGAGCAATATCAAGGATTATTGAGCCTCTTGCAGCAGTCACAAGTTAGGAACGATGTGTCAAATCAGGTTTCAGTTATTCCCTCAACATCCACTCATCACAATGACTCCTCATGCAGTGGTAATGTTTTCTCTTCATCCTTTAGTTCTTGGATACTTGATAGTGGATCTACATGTTGTATATGTTCATCCCTTTCTGTTTTTACTTCATTTCACAAAATCAAACCTGTGCATGTTAGGCTACCAAATGGAAATAAGGTCACAACTAACTATTCTGGTAGTGTCTTATTGGATAAAAGTCATGTTATACATGATGTTCTTTACATTCCTTTATTTTCTTTTAATCTCTTATCTGTAGCAAAATTAATTGATTCTCTGTCTTGTATCCTCACTTTCGATTCCACTCATTGTCATATTCAGGACAAGAATTCATTGAAGATGATTGGTTCAGCTAGGTTGCATGATAGCCTTTATATATTTAGGGTGCCTTCTTATCAAAATCCTCAATATAGCAAGCCATCTCCTCATGTTGTGAAGGCAATTAATTTTGCTTCTACTGATCTTGAGACCCTTCGGCACTTCCACTTAGGACATACTTCAAATAAATGTATTGATGTAATCAAAACAAATTTCCCTTTTGTTAAGTATGACAAATCCTATGTTTGTGATGTTTTTCATTATGCAAAACAAAAAAGACTTGCTTTCCCTATTAGTGTTTCCAAATCTGTCAAGTGTTTTGATCTTATTCATGCTGACCTTTGGGGGCCATACTCCATACCATCCATTCAGGGACATAAGTACTTCTTAACCATTGTAGATGATCATTCTTTGATAAAGACATAAACAATATTTAATACTTATTTTCTATGTAATTAAACTTACTTAATAAGTTAATATAATACATTAAATATTCTTCAATTAAGATCATTAAAACTTTCATTAACAAAATAAAACAAATGGTAATTTCTGCATTTCCACACTTAAAATCAAATTCATATATATATGTAACAAAAATCATAAACACTAATTAAAGAGACAATTAAATGAATTAATGCTAAATCTGCCAATAGTGAAATGCAACTTCCTCATTACCTTACCCTGTAAAATAATAATAATAAAATTCATGAAATTACAATGGGAATAGAATATTGTTTCTATTTTCTTCTGGGGAAAGAATGTGACCTCGAGCTGGAGTCAATTTATATTTGAAATCATACATGTCCATTATACCGGCATAACATAAATTACCGAAAGCACCAAACAATAAACTCAGAATCAGAAGCAATTAAGTTAACTGCTTTCCATATATATTCTAAGGCTATAATGAATTCCTTCCTTCCGAACTGTGGGATCCTTCAAGCACTTGCTATACCTCAAAGGGGTCGCGTGTGTCTCCCACTTGCCTTTCCACAAAGCAATGCATTCTTTGGAATAGGGTATTCATCTCTGATTGATGTTGATGTTGTATAAACACGCATATAAAATTGTTGCCCAAGGTATTGTCGTGCCCAAAATTCAGACCTCAAGTTCCACATTCCCACATTGTCAAGAGCAATATATATAGCAGTCCATGACTTGGGATATACCTGCAGGAATTATCAAAGATTTGTTGAATCAGTTCTAAAATCTAATCTTTCTGGCAACACACACACACTCTGTTGTTAGGCTACGATACAATGTCGCATTATCAAATGACCATAGCTTATTCTCACCTGAGTGGTGCAACGCGAAACTGCATCTCGAAGATTGTACTGGTTCCTGCTTGCAGGTGTCCATTGTCCTCCATCCATACTACATATATAATAGAAATGTTTCACATCTTTAACAAAAAATAGACCAATTTCTCAAACTTCATAACAACCATATATTATGAATTTATGATTGATGACTCTTGACTTATGACTCAACCAATCTTATATGTTAAGCATTGAAATTTAATGATATGTGCTTACCCAACAACAAAGAAAGAGTAGCCATCAAGATGGTAGCTCTGGATGATGTCTTCGTCGTTTTGGAAGACAATCTCCACAAATGTTCTGTAATCAGTTTGCATCACTGAAGTGTCAAGGTATATGCCACCGCCAGTGGGTCTGTCAGATATGCTTCCAACACGGAAAACGCCTGAGATTTTGAAGTAGTCAGCGAGCTTAAGAGGAGTGTCTGGGGCAACATAAGAGACGCTGTTAATTGCGTATCTTTGTTTGCCATTTACTTGACCAGCTGAACTAGACAGTATGATGGTTCTTGTTGTGTTTATGAGACCGTAATGGTAGGAACCTTGTGGGTTTGGCCTTGGTCCACTTGCTGTCAGGTTAGTCCTGAAATTATGCAACATTCAAGTTACATTCTAAAATCTTATCTATGCCATGATTTTCTAGTTTCAAGTGAGAAATTAAACATGTTACTCTTTGAGTATAGCTCATGAATTTTGACATTTTTAAACACACTATTATGCAAAAATTCACATTAAAAATTTCATTTCAAAGTATTAGATTGTATAGTTAGTGAAAAAAATTCTAACATGCTTTTGGAATAACGATTATTGCATGTTCTAGGAAGACATCTAAAAATAAAATAAATAATTGATGTTTTTATGGAGTATATGTATATATTGGTTGCTATTCGCCTATTCCAGACATTCAATAATTTCTCCTAGCAAATGTGCTTTACTTAGACAAGAGGTGTTTCCTTTTTCCTCCCTCCTAAATTATGGAAAACGACAACCTTGCACCTTAAGAAAGAATCAATCTATGTGGAAAAACCTTGTTTGAAAAGTCATAAGAGTTTTTCCTTTTTTTTTCTTTGGTGGGCACAAAGTTTTTTTCTTAATCATTTTAATTTAATAAAATACCTGATGGAGCGGGCCTGGTTCAAGGACCAATCGACTTGGATGGTAGGTCCACCAGGAGGTGGGCCTGATACTGGGCCTGCGGAGTTGCTATAGCGAAGAACTCCTGTGGTAGTGAGCACCGTAGAAGTAAATCGACTGGAAACCACAATGTAATAGTCTTGAGCAGGTTGATCCGCGGTTACTAGAACCGAGTAAGATTGGCCCACGTGGACATCAAGTGAAGAGTAGGTAGTTTGAAGGGTGTGTGTTCCTTCCACTTCTACCAGCTTTAATTTGTGGTTTTGTATGCGAAAGTTAAGGGAATTTTCCAACCCCACATTTGATATTCTAAGCCTGTAAGTCTTACCTGTGACAGAAATGATAAGGGTGAGAAAATAATGTTATGATCCTAAGCAAGAATAATTAAAAAGAGCTTATGTAAATTATGAGTTGAGCAGTGCTAAATAGACACAATCAATTTTATGAGTGAATAGGTTTCACTCAATCTCAATAGCTAGCTTATACCATGAGAATTGTCCAAAATTTATAAATTATAATTTAGTCTTATTTTTATTTCTACGCATGTGTAACTCCAAGAATCTTCACATGCGAGATATAGGATTCAACCAACCAAGCAGGTATGTCATCTCGATCAATTAATTATGGACATAGACAAATAGCTAGAGAAGGTTGGATCTTGAATGATTTTGGTGTTTAATTTAATTGTGGGCCATACCTTGTTCCACGTTGAAAGATGCTCCACCAGACCCACGACCATTGATGAGGATCCCATCAGGGAAAGGCAGCTTCTTACCACCATCAAGCTGGGCCTTCAAATCCTGTAACATAATAAAAAGTTAAAAACAATATTTTATGAACTTTATGATCCATCGAATATTCGAAATATGTTCATACAATTTTTACTTACAGTAGCGGCATTATTTTTTATAAAAATGCTTGAGCAGAAGTATGCAATTATAGAGCCGTATAATTTACCAAATTTTTTATTTTTTACGCAATCAAATAAGGATTTTGTACCTGAATTTGAAAAAAATAAAAATAAAATAAAAGGTTAAGCAAATATAAATTAAGCTATGCCAACGATTTATGCCTTAAACAAAAACTTCATACTAGTAATTAATATTATTTTAAATTTAAATGCAGAGACACTCACACATTTAAGAATTTAATTTATCACTTTTATATTTATAAAAATGAATATATTTAAATTAGTTTACTGTAACTTATACATATGCAAAATATTAAGAATTTTTAATTTTTATAAAAATGTTATCTATATATAGAAAAAGCTAAAATACTTTACCATATTTAAGCATTCTATTCTATAGTTCAAAGACGAACGAAGTTGTTTACCTTGAGTAATTTGTTGAACTTCAAAAATCGTGAATTCTCTAGAAAAATCCAAATCACCACGTTCTATGATCTAATTATTCACCCGAAAAAAGAAATCTAACATGTAATTGCAAAAGAAGAAAATTGTCTGTTAACAAGTATTTTTAGCTAGACTACCAGTTTAAAGAAATAAAATATAAAGTTTTGAATGAAATTATTTGATTTAATTTTTTCATAAAAATATTTTAAATAGTTAAAAAAATTAAGAATGTAGTATAATGTTTAAAAAAAAGCAAATAATATTAAAAATTATTTATATTTTTAATGTAGTAGTACTACAATATTTTTAAGCACCAATTTAATCCAACCGCCAAATACAGAATATTTTTTCCTCTTTTGTTGAAAATTAATCATGATCTGAAAAGATAAAAAAAAGAAAAGGAAAAACTGGTTCTTGATTGGGATCTTTTTTCTTTCTCCATAAAGCCAATGCATGTGAATGGGTATGGGGAAAAGTTAGTTGGGATTTGAGCCACTTAACTGGCACGTAACACAGACCCCACCTCAGCTGTCCCAAGGCAGACAAATTCTTATACTTTAGGGAAGTCAATTGTTAGTTGTTCTTATACGTAGATAGATCCCATCTCTTCTCACTTCCAAATCAAGGAGACCACACAAAAACTAGGGAAAAGAATAATATATATATAAATAAATGATTACCGTGTGGTTAGACTTGTACCAATCACCAATGAGGACAGTGTAATCACCGGCGGGATCATCGAACGGGACTGGAATTCTTGGTCTGCTCAGAATCCTTATACCTCCAAATCCACCAGCTGCTTTGTGGAATGCAAGTGATGGGAAATAGTAGAAACTTCCTATTTGATCCTTCACTTGAAGTATGTATGTAAAGTTCTTCCCAGGAGGGATTGGGCATGTTGTTCCAAAAACACCATCTTCATATGAGTTCCTTCTCTGCTGAACCCCGTTCCTGTGTTATGAAATTCATCAGATCTTCCAATGTAATTATTTGGATAAATTAAACATATTTTAATAGTTCGTTAGTAATAATGTAAAATTAATTCTATTTAATTAGATAGATAGAAAAAAAATTAATTCTATTTAATTAATTTTAAATCATTTTCATAAAACTTGTATAATTTATTTTCTAACAATTAATTCTACTCAACTTAGATTAAATGGGCATTAATCAGTCAAATTTCCTCTTTCTAGTATCTCATACTACATGACATTGTACGTTCTTTTTCAAAGAAATAATAATTTTTTAGAAAAAAATTAAAATATTTGTTATACTAATTAAACATAATGCACATATTAGCGGAAACAATTGCGCAAACTTATGTCATTTTGTCAACCAAATCTAAAAGTTCACTCAACTATCTCTCCGAATAATTTTAAGGGGCATCTCCACATTTACATATGTGATAGAAAAGGAATAAATTAAAGAGGTGTGAGGAGATATAGTAATTGTAAAAGAAAAATAAAAATAAATAACATTAGAAAAATACAGACTACTATTTAGTTTAAATGCTTCTCAATTAGTGGGTAGGTTGGACGTCTTATTATATAATTTAATCAAAAAGTAAAGGTCGTTACTAAATCAAGGTGATAGATAATCCATCCTGATGGATCTCTAGCGGAGAACAGCCCAGCAAAAATAAAGTAAATGGGCCCCAATAATAATTATTTTTTGCGGCTAACAGATATTCAAACTTTTAATCATAGATTATTTCCTCTTATTGCACAATATGTTTTTTTAATTTTCCACAAGCAATCCCATATTATTTACTTGTCTTCCCTCGCGTAGAAAGCAAAACTACCCTGCTGTGCTGGCAAATTACTTATTGGAATAATGACCTTTGATGATAGTTTCCATCGTATATATCAAGAGAAGTCTCTTTTGAACACTCTCCCAAACACACTCCATGTGATTGGTTAAAATTCACATGAGTCCCACCGAATTTGTGGGTTCCACTCCCAAGTGGTGGGACCCATGCGAATTTTAACCAATCACATAGAGTGTGTTAGGGAGAGTGTTCAAAAGAGTGCGTTAGCATTTCTCTATATATCAATGCTACAAATACAATCCAATGACTAATCTAATATAAAGAGTTAAACTAATCATAAAAGTTACCGTCCCATAATCACGTATGTTTGCCCTTTCAGTTGAATAAAGTTAAAAATAAAAATCATATTTCTATTCTGTCAAGAATTTGAAAATATTGGTATTAATTTTTTAGAAATGTTGTTTCTAAATGTTGTACATGTACAATCTAGAGAGAGAAAAAGATAAAAGAAGGAAAGGGGAGAGAAATTTGAAATGTGACGTGCGATGTGATGGAGAGAAATAGAGAAAAAAAAATATGTTTTTTTGTTATATGAAAAGTTATCTCATAATTTTTTAATTTATATAACAATATTGTAAAATAATTAGTAAGAGCATTAGGCAGATCTGGATCCATATGCCCGCACAATTGGCGGGTTGACCCACGCCCCGCCATTCGAGGGATATGGATATTTGTTAGGTTTCACTTTCCAGCCACAAGTCGTGTGACCCAACAAAGTACACAAACATCCAAGATACTATATATGAAACGTGCAACTAACACCAACATCACCAATTTAAAAAAGAAAAGAAAAACTCCAATCGATGCATAACATAATGTGATTTGTGAAGGAAGAGAGAGTACCAGGAGAGGAGAAAAGGCTCGTCCAAGCTATTGAAGACATTGATAATGAGGTTGTCGTTGGTAACAGAATGAATGTCTGGACCTGGGAATTGGCCATTGATGAGTATTCCCTGTGTGACAAAACAGAGCAGTTTTAGTTTTTGAATCAGTCAGTTACATTGACTCAGATCCGGAAACAATGAAAATGAAAAACCGAATAGAGAGAGATTGAGACAAATATATGTACCTGTTGGCGAACACCAAGGGGATAAATGTCACCGTATGTAACATTCCAGGTGAAGAACCTGTACGGATCTTCAGCAATAGTGATGGAAAATAGAGAAATAGTAACACTAATAACACATAAGAGCACAGTGGCTAAGTTGAGCGCCATTTTCGCTCCCACTACTTAATCGGTGGCAGAGACACACACACTCTGCCTTGTGGGAGAGAGAGAAGAAAGAGTTAAGAGGGAGAAGATGTGATGTAAGAAATGAGCGAATGGGTAAGGATGGGCGCACGTTTAAATTAAAGTGCCGGACAGAGTAGCAAAGGAGGAATAAGGATCCATCCAGATAGCCGTAAAGGGTAAAATGAAAAACAGAGGGAAAGTTGAAGTGAACTTGGAAGGAAGCGACAAAGATTTAGTGCGTGTTTGGTTAAGATTGTTATCATATGATTTTAAATCACTTTCATTCAACATGTTTTATAAAACGTGCACACTCATTTTCAATCATTAAACAAGATATACCCATTTTTTTTTTTTTGGAAGAGCTGGAAAAAATTTAAATTCTTATATAGAAAAAATTACAGATTCTAAAATGAATGGGAGTGAGAAGCCATATAAAAAGAAAATAGATAACCGGAAATAAAATAGAAATTGAGAGGAGATGGAAAAAAGGTAATGAGAGAAATAGGATGTAAAAATATTAATGAGCAACTTTCACATTTTATTTTACACGTTTTTATTAAGTAATTTAATTTAATTTTAGGACATTTTAATAATTTACCATTATTGAAATTAATAAAAAGAAAGTGATAAAGGTTGATTTTAATAAAATGAAAAGAAAGAGTTCGAGTAAAGGATTTTTTATCATTAAAATGAAGTTTTTCATTTGAGATTTTTAATTTATAATGGTGACAAAACAATTCAAATTTCAAAACCATTGCTTTAAGTAAATGAGTCAAATTCCTCCTCGTTAATCTAAATTTAGTGATTTGATTTTATTCAAATATTGTAAATTGAGAAAACAAACGTTAGAAAATCTTGGCCTCCTTAAAAGATGTAAAGTAAATGTAATTTTTTATTTAAATAATAAATAAATATAATAAAAATGAGTTTATGCATAAGGCATTCCATTTTTTATTTGAAATTTATTTTTGAAGCTTTTAGATTATTTTTATCTACTTTTATTTAACCAATAGATTCATATATAGAATATTTTATCATATTTCAATATATAATTTAATAATTAAAAAACAGAATAATTAATAACAACTTAAGATTTCTTTCTTCATTCATATTAGATTTGATTAAATTAAACCTTATTATTAATTTAATGATCATAAACTATTAAAATATTCTTAAAATTAAGTTATTGACTTATTCTATTTGATAAAATATTTTCTTTTTATACAAAAGAAAATGTGAAAGTTACTGGCATCCAAATAAAAATGGAAGCTAGGTTGTAAATTTCTTATTTTAAAAACCCAATAATCAGTTAATAATTTACTCATAAATCCACTTATCTATAACAACTTGTTTTTTCTAAAAAAAAAAAAAAAGTGTCGGTGGTGGGGTCGTCAAAATGAGCTGAGTATTTGAATTGTGCGTGTTTGTCTCCCACATGGTATGTGCTTACATACACAAGTGTGACTGTGGGTAGTGATGGTGGTTTTGTTTTGACGCCAAAGGCAGGACACGGGCTCACATGTGACGAATTTATATGCCATCGATTTTCTATCTCATTATGCAGATGCGACATTGTTTACATTAGTCCCTCCTTTTTTTTTTTGAAGTTTACATTAGTCCCTCCTTATTCGAGGATCAATGTAGCATGCCTTGTAAATCATAGAACGCGAGTATATATTCTCTCATAGAGATTTTATGTTCATTCTTTATTGACTCTTAGGACCGGTCCATTTGGTGCACAGGATAAGAGACATCAGATATGATAACTTTTTCCTATCATATCCCTTACCATGTGTTTGTTGCACCAACAGGATATGATAACTTTATCATGTTGCTTATCCTATCATTTCCTCCTAGTGTAATTCTTATCCTAAGGGGGAGCTGAGTAAGGGGTCGTTCGGGGTGGTTGCGAATTTTCAGTTTTTAGTTTTTAAGAACTTTGAATTAAGATTTTACAACTCAAAATCAAAAATTGAAAACCACTTTTTGTGGTTTTCAAAATGTCTGTTTTGAAAATCACAAAATCAAGTTTTCAGTTTTTGGTTTTGAGTTGTAAAAACTTGATTGAAAATTTTTAAAAACCAAAAACTGAAAACTCGCAACCACCCCGAACAGCCCATTAAAGAGTGATAAGATAGGATAACATAAAATAAAAAAAATTCCTTCTTCATTTGTACTCTCTTTCTCTCTCCTCCCTCTCTCTTTCCTCTCCCCCTCCCCCTCTCCCCTATCTTTCCTTTTTCTCTTGTTCCCCTCTCCGTCCTCTCCCCTCCCTCCCTCTCTCTCCACTCCCTCTCTTTTTCTCCCCCTTTCTCCTCTCCCCTCCCCTCCCTCTCCCCTATCCCCTCTCTCCACTCCACTCCCCTCCCCTCTTCTCTCCCTGTCCTCTCTCCACCCATTCTTCTCTCTCCCCTCTTTTTACAATAATTTTGATATTATTTTTTATTAAATTTAAATATTTTTATAAATAAATAACTTCTTATTAATTAGGGATGGCAATTGGACTCAGACCCAGCGGGTACCCGCAAAAATTACCCATAATGGGTAGGGTAATTACCCACAATATGGGTCTGGGTTCGGGTATGGGTAATTACCCGCACTTTTTAATGGGTACGGGTACTATGGTACCCTACCCTACCCATACCCGCACTTATATAATATATATAATTAATATAATTTATATACATATGATTAATTTAATATATATGTGTGTGTGTCCATATTATTAATTAATATTTTCTCAAAAAATTAATGTTAATATATATTATAGTCACAAAAAAACATTAATATATATTACTAATTTAATTAATTTAAAAGTTATAATTTTGTCCTAAACAATAAAATAGCAAAACATGAACTAATTTCCATTTCCCCTCGCATTATTTTAATCTCTCATCCACTTCCACATACCATAATTGTTTTTTAGGTTAAACTTAAATGATCTATGAATTATTTTTCATTTAGTTTTAATTAATTTTCATTTTCTAATCAATTTATTACTTTTATAGTTAACAAAAGTGCGGGTAATGGGTACGGGTACAGGTACTTGAGTACCCAGCGGGTAAGGGTACGAGTATTAGAATCATTACCCATGCGGGTATGGGTCCGGGTCCGGGTATTTTTTTAAAACGCGGGTATGGGGACGGGTACTATAGTACCCTACCCAAACCCTACCCATTGCCATCCCTATTATTCATACATGCTTTATTGAAAAATTAAAAATTAAAAATAAAATTAATTTAATTTTATAATAAGGGTAATTTTGTCATATCAATATTTTTTGTGTATTATCCTATCATCTGTTCATTTCAAACGTATGATAAGATAACATAATTTTATCCGCATCTTATCCTAATGTCAAAGCATTTCATTACCCACTAGGGTCGGCCTAGTGGTTGGGGTTTGGGTAGTTTAACATGAGATTCTAGGTTCAAACCTCATAGCTTTCATTGTACACCGAAAAAAAGCATTTCATTTTTTATTTTTTTAAATATTATTAATTGTAAAAGAATTTCATATAATTATTAATTTAATGTTCATAAATTTGATTATGAGATATCATATTATAATTTTTCTATAAACTTAATGTTTATCCTAGTATAACAAAAAAAGCTTAGTTCATACAATTTATTTTTATAATTTTATCATTTCCCGAAAAAAATTGTATATAATAAATCAGAGTACTCGATTTTGTGAATGTGGATACCCTTATCATATATATTAGCATCTTCTTTAAACACATTGCTTGACTATTATTTAATTAGCAGTCTAGCACCATTTTTATAAATTTAACAAACCATTAATTTCCATACATTTTCATATCAAAAGTTTTTTTCATCAAATCTCTAAACTCGCTTAAAAGTTAAAATAATCACTTGAAATTATTTTATATTATATTTTTATAAAATCTTAATTGCTTGTACTCTCAAATTTATTCCTTTCACATTTTTTATATTAAAATTTATTCCTTGCCTTAAATATAAATTGTTCATTTATTTATGAATATTTATATTATAATTTTAAATATTTTTAGTTATTTATTTTATTTAAATTTTAACACATTTTTAGTATATTAAAATTTATAAATATTTAATTCGTAATTAAAAAATATAAAACTTCACAGGTTAAGATAATTAATATAAATGATCCATTCTTAACTTAAAAGTTTTGTTCAGATATAAAAAAAAGTATGAATTGGGATGAAAATAATTAAAGTAAAATAGAATAAAGTTTCCATTTTTCAGTATTGAGATATTTTTATGCTAGAATAAAGAAAAACAAAGTTGATTTTATCCCATTCTCCTTTAATCGGTCAAAAAGAAAAAAAATACAATATTAAATGAAAAACATACTATCATATTCTACTTCATTAGTTTTTATTTAAAAAAATTCAAATAATATAATCTATTATAATTTTCTTTATAAAATTTATTTTCTCTCCATTTTATTGCCTTTCTTTATTAAATCACTATTAGAGGTGTTTTTGGAAGATAATCTTTTGAGTTTAACATACACATGTAAGTAGATATTAGCAAAACTTGTAAAATTTTATTTTAATAAACTTCTTAAATAAACTTAAACACACACTTATATATACTTATAAGATTATGTCTATATGTTACTAAAAAATGTGATAATCGTATTCGTGTACGTAATGATTAATGATAAAATCAATTGTGTGTGAACAACTAAAACGTCAGCTATTATTCCCAAACAGACGATTGACTTGAGGAAGAGACTTTGTTCCTTAATTGGGTTCCCAATCTATTCCAAAGAGCTTTCTGGAGCCGTAAAAAGGTGAAGAACTAGGCTAGCACTACTCTAAGAAAAATTATGGTAAAGAAAGAAAGTAAACGTATGACTAAATTGTAAAGAAAAGTTGTAAAGGATTGCAGTAAATGACTAAATTGTAATGAAAATCTATAAATTAAAAGGAAAAGCAATAAAATAATTGAAAAAGTATGGAGTTGGTATTAATGAGTCAGGTGTCTTTAATTCTATTTTATACAATTGCCTTTTATAGGCAAATACAAGAATACAAGAGATTATCCCCACTAAACCTATCCACCACGTTATAAACCCACTATTGCCTATATTTTGGATGATGGGGAATTTTGGCAGACAATAATAAAGTGGATAATTATCACATTGACTAATCTACAATTACTCTTTTAATTCACGATTGAGATTTAATTAAACTTCCTCTGTAGTTGATCATCCAATATCATGCAATCTTGTCCATATGATCCATTTTGACACCATGTCAACTATTCTTGATGCACATACTTTGTTTTTACAGCTGGTTGATTTACTAGGGAATAACTAAAATGACTTCTTATCCACATCTCTAAAAGTTAGGAAACGGTTATGTGACATCCTGCATGATGTAAATCCAAATTGCATGTGGATTCTATCTGTAGTTCTATCTAGAACTGGAGTTTGAATAATGGATCTCACTCGGCTGACAAACAAGAATTGGGTCGCCTAAAAGAGAGTTTGGTCGGTTGGTTGTAGAACCGAGTCGGCTGATTATTGTCTATAACCGGATTCTTATCACCACACTATATTTTACCTAGTCTACCTCGTTTTATGGACTGTCTTATCCTTCCCCGACCAATTCTCACTTGGCTAATTCGAGATGGCTAACGACTCACTTAGCCAATAGGCTAATTTGTAAATAGGCTAGCTGGCAAACTCAGCTAATAGTCGACTACCAGGCTCAGCTAACGACTAACTGGAAGACTCAGCTAACAGCTAACCAATGAATCAGCTAACAACTAACTTAGCTTCTTTAACTAATTACTCTTTCATCTAGTCAATTTTTGGTGTCAACAAATTGCTTCCCGCATCTTCCAACCGGTGTACTAGGAATTTGGAATGATGAAAAAATTTACCTTGATTACTAAACCAAGTGCTCCTTCTCTGTCCCTTTATTAATGGATCTTGAGCCTTAAAGCCATGTATTTGTCACCTGTTAGGAAAATACAATTCTTCCAAAGAAGGATCCCTTAACAATTGCTTTCATGGCGCCAGGTGAATTAGGAACTGTTTGTTCAATTTTACTTTAAGTTGATGAGGCAGCCAACTAACGCATAACGTCAACCTGCAGTACTTTATAGTTCCGACATAAACTTGATCTTCAGCTTGTTAGTTGGCCTCGGTGTCTAGCCTTTTGATTTTAAATCCTTTGGGAGTGACGTTGCAAGATTGTAGTAAGCCATCCTCAAAGTTAAGAGGAAGCTTAGTTGGCTAAATACGAGGAGAATAGAAAAGTTCTTCAGTTAGAGTCACATCAGCTAAAAAAACGGGACTTCTGTCAGCTGGTACCACTTCCACTTTGTCTCATTTCCAGAACAATAATAGTTAATGCAAAGTGGAAAGAACACCTTGGCTAGAATGGATCGATCCAGTCCCTGCTCAACAACACAAAATATGTAGGTTTGGAGACCACCACAAAGAATTCTGCATAAAATATCTTAAGTCTAATAGTGATGTCAGCTACCAGCACATCAACAACAACCGTTACTTCTCCAACAAAATCGGCCATGTTCATATTTGAGCTGATTTTATCAACTTTACTTTTTATTTTTAACTTTTCAGAGTGATTGTGGCCATTATGTTCAATACTACACCTCCATTCACGAACACTCGGCTAACAGGCTCGTCTTTAATGAGCCTTTATATGTATAATGTAGTGAGGCTTTAAGTGCCTTGTCCTTTCTTCAAGGAACTTGTTGAATTGCCTCATAGCTAATTTGATTAGTACATCGTTTATCAGGGATAACATTAATCCATTTAATTGTCATAACTCATCCGAGAAAACATCAGTTGTCATAACATCCATCGTCATAATCATAAGCTAATTTTTCATTAGGGTACTCAATTTCAGCTACTTCATCTCATTACAAGAATGTGTTGATTTAGATGCGAGAACGTAGCGACGGCCACGAGTCATCGCTACTTGGTCGTCACTAAGTCGTCGCTACAATATTAAATGCGCAACTCATTGCAGTTAATACTTAATAACGGCCTGGCCGTCGCTACGTAGTGATGGTTGGGCCGTCACTACACTTAAAAAATAATTATTTTTTCGGAAAATATTGAAATTAAGCGTAGCGACGACCATGATTAAAATTTAAATTTGGCGCGGCTGAGCAATTTTAAACGTAGTGACGGCCTTAGCGACGACCAGTGATGAGGACATAAATCAAGGACTTGAAGTACTTAAAAGGCTTGGTGGACCTATGACAAGGCCGGAGGCTAAAAAGGCAAAGGAAGCTCTACAGCTTGCAATAAATACTTCTTAGCTTCAAGTCACCAGAAGCATTAATGGAACTGACCAGTTCATTTATTGCACTCAAGTTGATGAGGATGGAGGTTCAGTTGCCATTAAAGCAACTACAAGGTGAAGACCAAGCATGCTCAATGAGGGTGGCCAAGCGGGCGGCCAACTCATGTTTATTTGCTGAATTTTTATGTTTATTTGCTTTCAATAAAGTTTAGGCCAGTTACAAAACATTTGAGTTAATGGTTTTTTATGGTTACAAGACAAGGTTGTAATGTGATTAAAATACATTGATTGCCTTATCAACTAGCCGTTGGAGAAGGCTTGCTAGGTGCGGCTGAACCTAGTCACCTTTGGAGCTACATGGAGACCTTTTACCTAGTCGAAGGTTGCGGCCAACATGTGCTTAATTGGCTAAGTAATATGCCATCAAAGATGGACCAACAACGATGTAAATGGCTGAGTAAATTGCCATCAAAGTTACGACCAACATTCATTAGATGGGGGTTACAAATTGAAGGCAAACTTAACTCAATGGGGCTGTTATGGGCGACAACTTCATGGCTGATTCAATAGCCATTTTATTCCATGTTTGGTAGTTACAACTCAAGGTTTATTGCAGCCACACATGTGCCAAAGAAGCTGGCTGGATTTTGCGGCCAAATAAGTATGGTTAGGCCTAGTTTTAATTAGTAATTTTGCTACTTAAAAATATTTTAATTTAATGATGTAATGAGGGTTGCATGGGAAATGCATGAGGGACATTTTAGGGACGATTTAGGCGTGTAAACCCTAACTGGTTGCATGACCATTGAAATGCTTTGTAAACCTTATAAGTACCATGCTTCATGCATGCATTGTTTTCCTTAGAATGCTTATGTTAATTTATCAATCAAAGAGAGTGTTTCTCTTATTTTCTTGCTTTGTCAAGAGTGAGGTTTATCAAGGGTTCTTCACCTTTGTGTGTGTAATCTCAAGGACTTATCTTTCATCCTTGAAAGTGTGACGTCCACCTATCTTCTTCTTCTTCTTCTTCTATTTCTTTCTTTCTAAATAATCTAAGTCATCAATTTCTGCTACACAGCTTGTTAGTATGGGCATAGTACTTGTCAAGTTAGAGGCTGAAATTTGATTCTAGTTGAAAGAACAATTCATATTCCAAAGTTTTGAAGTTATGTACGAATTGTTAAACAAGAAAAAAATATTGAAAAGAAAAGAAAGTATGGGAAAAACAAAGTGTTAAAAGAAAGTTCATGTTTTCATCTTAGAATGTCTAAAAGATCCCTAATTCGAACCCAATCATCATAAGGGGTCATATCAACCAGGCTGTCACTATGTTAAATTCTGATATGCACAAAACCTTTCCCCCTCCCCTCTTCTTCCTTGATCTTCCTCCACCTTCCTCTCCGTTCAATTCGTGTTTCTCTCCCTCTCTCTCTCTTTCATTTTCAAAATCTCACCGATTAAACACTCCCTCTCCTTCATAGGTTCATTTTGAACCGATCAAAATCTGAAATAGTTGCCCGTAGGTCCCTTTGCACCTCCTTCCCTCTTCCTTCTCTGGCGTCGCAACCAGTAAGTTTTACAGTTTTAATTAGTTTATTAGTAATCAATAGTTTATTTGTTTTATTAGTTTATTAATGTGATATATGTATTAGTTTATTAGTTTTATTAGTTTATTAATGTGATATAAGTATTAGTTTATTAGTTTTAAACATTGCTTTAGTATGTATGTTGTTTATTAGTTTATTAGTTTTATTAGTTTATTAATAATCAATAGTTTATTAGTTTTATTAGTTTATTAATGTGATATAGTAATGTTGTTTAATTTATTTAATGTGATATATTTATAGGTATGCTATTTAATATAATTCACTACAAGAAATAATTTATATAGATTAGAAGTAATTAGTAATTATAATTGATATAATTATTTAATTTATATAGTTATTTAATATAATTTATATATAGTTTATAGGTATGTTTTTTTAATATTTAATTTAAAATTATTAAAATTAGGAAAAAATGCCTCGTATGCGTGGTAGAGGTTGACAAAAGGTCCCACCTATTAGAGGAAGGTCCATCCCTCCAGACGAGCTGGCTGCACAGTTAGCTCGCTCTCGTTGGGAGAGGACCAACCCCTCTAACCCTGATCAGCTGCGGGATTTGTCATCTACTTCAGTGCCTACGGTGGCCTATGACCAGTCTTCTTCTTCCTCCCTTGAAGCTACTGGTATACCCGTTGCATCTGATTCATCGCCATTCAACGAAATGAGGTACATCCCAAGACCGAGATATCATGACATCCCTACAAAAGTGTAGGAGGAGCTTCCACATATACCTAAGGACGCTCAGGCTGAGATGGATGAGGACGCTGACCCTGAGTCTGATGCGGAGCCAGTTCGGTTCCAGGGTGCCAGCTCTAGCCGACCTCATGAGGTAGACCCTCATGGTAGGGCTATTATCCGACTATTTGGCAAAGGGTGAGTTTGTTTATTTTTTTTACTTCTTTTGAATTGATAATATCGAATCTTCAATTATTTTAACAGCTAATATTGAATTTGTTTATTTTGCAGTTGGGTGCCTAACAACCCACCCATCACAGCCATTGGTCATGCGATTCGTTCGCAATTCCGGGGTCCGCACTACCTGTGGGAGGTCACCCCACAGGATGTACGAGACAAGTGGTGGGCCGAGTTTACGGTAAATAAAAACCCTAAACACTTTATATTTGTTTCCCTTAAGTTATGTCATTTTCTAATAACTTACCCTTTTTTTAGAGCAAAGTTACTTGGAACCCTTCTGATGAGCCCAAATCAAGAATGTGTACGAGCAGAGGATTGCTCGTCGCCTTCGAGATATGATGAACAAGGCCCGAAAGGCTGGGAGGAGGCCCACTTGGTGTGGTGAGGAGGCCTGGGAGGGTCTTTTGGCCTACTGGGCCTCTGATCAATTCAAGGGGAAGTCCGCTCATAACAAAAGTAATCAGGCTTCTCAATGCGGGGGAGCAGTCCACACCACGGGCTACAGGGCCCACCATGAGGTGACATTGGATATGGTATGTATAAACAAGCACTCTTCTGTATTTTTTTTCTATTTGTTATTAAATTAATTAATTTGTGTAATTATTATGTGTAGGCTCAACAGCTTGGGCAGGAGGTAGAGTCCGATGAGTTTTTTGTGGCCACCCACATAAAAAGGGTGGTGGCTGGGTAGATGATCGAGCGCGGTCCACCTATGTAAGTCCAAGTTTGTGCTTATCAATGTTTTTTATATAATTTCATATATTTGAAATTGAATATATAACTAACTAATTATACGTTTACTTGTACTCAACAGGAAAATTACCAGGACCGCATGAGGGAGGTGGAGTCACAAATAGGGGACAACTCCAGCTTTGATGGGTCCACCAAGCTACAGATCTGGAAGGATGTTGTGGGCGTTGTTATGGCACCCGTGACTTATCAACCAACATTTGTCCAGGTGTGACCAGCTCCACTCAGGAGTCTTAGGCTCATACCAACGGGAATGACGGGTCTGGGTCACGACATTCAGTTGAGGAAGCGCTGCGCTAGGAGGTCATTGAAGCAAGGCAACAGGCTACTCGGGCTGAAGCGAAGGCTGCACAGTTGGAGGAAGACTTCGCACGACTCCGACAATAGATGCACTAGTTGCTGGAGGCTCAGGCTGCTCAGGCTCAGGCTCAGGCTTAGCCGCATCCCCACTACGATGACGCCATGGATGTGCAGCCGTTGGATGAGGATGAGGACCGTCCCCCACCACAACACCAGCGTCGTCGCTGCCAGCATTGATATTTTTATTATGTTTTTTATACTTTTTGTGTATTATGTTTGAACAATCTTTGTATATATATAAATATTAAATATTTTTTTCTCCACTGGTGTGTTTATATAGTATTTTGTATTTTTCTTTATAATTTTAAAATTAAAAAATATTAAAATAAAATAAATAATAATAAATTTAGTTTAAAAAAATTATCATTAGCGACGACAATGGCTGTCACTAGATAAAAAAATTTAAAAAATAATAATTTGTAGCGACAGCCATGGCGTTAGCGACGGCTTGGCCGTCTCTACGTAGCGATCAACGACCTATTTTGCTTGTCGCTACTGCATTAACGACGAGTCTTTTAATGACGTCTGTTATGCGTCGCTAAGCCGTTGCTACATAGATTATAGCGATGATTTTTTACTTTTATCGACAACTTTTGACCATCACTAAAAGACGAATTTCTTGTAGTTTCTGTTTTACTGAGTCAGGTTCCATTCCAGCACTGTTTGCACGTCTTTGCACTTTTTTAGTAGCTTTAGTTGCTAGCTGTGTTAAATCAGCACTTTCTTGAGTAAATAGCTTCTTCTTCATCTGAGAATGCACATTCTCTATTGCAACATTTGTACATTAACCTCCTTCTGAGTCGTTCTATATATGTAGTCACCCACTGATTCGTTTATTTGCTGCCTAAGGTTCATAAGATCAACTATTATTACCTCCGGATGGGGTTTGTAAAATCTGTCCATGTCAGCCCAATTTTGAATTATTGAATTAGGCAGCAGGGTAGCAATTTTGGTTCCCCTTTCCGTTCACGGTGGGTTGCACGCAGGGTTTGTAACAGTGACAGTTCACAGACACTAGAAAGAGGAAGTTTTGAACGCACACGGTTGTTTGCATCTTCAAGTTTTTGAATAATGCACAATTGCACGCAGGGGCGTAACCAGGATTTTTTTTTTGGGGGGCCGGAATAAAATATTAAAAATGGTTAAATATGTTTTTGGTCCCTCAAAATATGATAAAATTTGGTTTTGGTCCCTCATTTATTTTTTCATTGGTTTTGGTCCTCCATTTTTTAAAATCACATGCTTTTAGTTCTCCTTATTATTTGTACTCTATTAAGTTACTTTCACAGTTTCACTATGCTTTTTCCCGAGTAAAAATTTAAAGGAAATTCTTGTGATTTTATATCTAGAAAATTAATGTGTAGTAAATTTTCAAAAAAACCTACAAATCTTTTTATATAAAAATGCTGTTATAAAATTTCTTTGCTCTCTTATAAAAAAATTTATAGTAAATTTCCCGCAAGTTTTAGAATCTAAACGAAATTTCCTTTGAATTTTGAAATTTACAGAAAATTTCGAAAGAAAATACATAGAAAAATCTACAGGAAATATTAATACGTCATCACTTAGCGAAATATAACTAACGACGAGGACTAAAATCATGTGATTTTGAAAAATGGAGGACCAAAACCAATAAAGAAATAAATGAGAGACCAAAACCAAATTTCGTTATATTTTATGGGACTAAAAACATATTTCACCCTATTAACTATTATGTTAAAAATATTAAATACTTTCAGTTAAGAATGGTAAATTTTATTTAAATGAAACTCTTTCGTTCCTTCATCTGCATGAAATTTCTCAACAAGTTGACAAATTTGTTCAATATCAAATGATTTTAAAGAGGCTTTGGGATCTAAAGTTGAACCGGGTATAAGAAGTTCAACTACCTTTACATTAAATCTTTTATTTAATTCAGATAATTGCAAATCAATTTTTTAGTTTTTTTTCTCATGTAATTCTAAAAAACATATTCAAATCAAACAAAATCTTTTTTAATGTTATATTATGTTACATAATGATATTTTCTCTCTTTTTTCCTATTCTTTGAAATGCTCGTATGTTTCCCCTTTTAATCTTTTTATTTTTTATAGACTAATATTTTTGAATATTATCTTATCTTCTCTAAATAAGAAAAAAAAAACCAATATAAAAAATGAAATAATAAAAAGTTAATTTTTTTTTGACAAAATAAAGATAAATAGCAAGAATAGTAAAAAAGTACTTAATACTACAGAACCTATGAAAGTTTTAGGGGAACCAAAGTAATAGTTCATGAAACATATTATATATTATATGTGACGTATATAATTAATAAAAAATTTAAAAATTTTTGGGGGCCGTGGCCCCTGATTGCACGTGTCTGGTTTGTGTGAGCCAAACCAAAGTATAACAAGAAGAGGCACATATTAGAAGCAGTTATTCTAGCTAAATCATGTCCTTCTGCGAATCGGTCAAGTACTAGAAAACAAGTACACTATAGTGAAGGTTCACATGGCACTACGGCTGTGATAGAGAGAGATCCCGTTTATAACGCCTTTTAAAAATAAATAAATAAGATCAGTTTAAAAATACTTTTAGATGTGTTTGGATGCAACATTTAAAAAAAATGGAGGTGCAACTTATTCAGGAAATAATTTCTGAAAATGTAGAAGAAAACATGATTTTTAATATGTGTTTTTCAATTTTGTATCTAAAATATAAAAAATAATATTTTCTTGTAAAAAAATCTTAAAAAATTAAAACGAGCATATTTTTATAAATTAATAAAAAAGGCTGTACTCTATAAAGATCGATGGAGAAATTATACTTAAGAAAATTTATTATTATTCGATAAAATTTATTAAAACAAGGCATTTTAAGAAAACTTATTATTGAATCTTGAGGTATGCCTTGGAGAAAATTTACCAATCTATGGCAAATGTACTTAAATTAATGCACAATTGTATTTTTTTTTAAAAAAATACATCAAATACCAATGATTCATAATATGCAAAAATATATGAATATTAAAAGCCAACTAGCTAGCCAAATAGATAGAACAACGAAGAAATTATCATTATTTAAAAAAAACAGTGATTTTAGGTTCAAGCATGGGATCATGATTTCAATGCTAGGGATGATGAGATTAAGTGTTTGTATAATTTATAGTTTAGTAAAATTGATTTTACAATTACCATTTTTATATTTTTCCCTCTTGAAAAAAAAAACTAGCTTTACCGGCCCCTATTTAAATTGAAAGTAAAAAATAAAGTGAAAATGCATGTAACTTTTTTGTAATTATTATTGAAAGCATATTAATTAAAAACAAAAAATAGACAAAACATATTGTTATTGTTTGTAATACGGAACTTAATTAAGAATGTCAATGCATGTGAGGTTAGTCAAATAATCATAAAAGGATCAATTATGTGATTATAAAATTAAACTTAAACAAATATTTTTATACAACCATACATACAAATTGCACAAGAGGTTATGGTATGATATTAGTGTAAAGTTTTTAAAATAGTTTACATTTGATTCATTATCATACAAGGATGTACCATATACATTGTTAAAAAGTTTCACATACAAGTTCTGGAAGTCAAACTTATTTAGAGATTGTAGCAATATAATATGTTAATTAGTACATGATAATGTTAATTTTTTATTAGTATTTGATCAAAATTAAGTTCATGATACAATGTTCTAATTGTTGAAATTTTAGTGAGCAGAGATCCTATCTCAGTCTGTATATAGGAGAGTAAGGTGGTCATTGTTTTTAGATTATAGACCTGTTTGGTGGAACTTCTATAGAAGTACTTCTAGGTGAAAAAAAATAGCATGAATCAAAGAGGTCAAATGTATTTAACTTCTCCATAAGTTAAAATTAGTCTTTGTAGACCACATTCTCCAAAAGCTCTCCCATTTAGCTTCTCTAAAAATAACTAATTTTAACTTATGGAGAAGTTAAATGCATTTGACATCTTTGGTTCATATTATTTTTTTTACCTAAAAGTACTTTTGCAGAAGTTCCACCCAAACAGGCTCTGAGAGTTTTAACTTCGTTCAAAAGGTACTTGATGAATCAGGGCACGCCAATCTTTTATATTTACTTAATTTTACTTATTTCTAATTGATGTGGGACTTTTAAGTTATCTTAATTATATAGCTCACATGGTGCACAACTGTTGATCCAAGCGGAGACGTTATACCTATATCTCCGAAACCTGTTGAAGGCAACAAAACAAGAGTAATTATAGGGTGAATCCTTTGAGTTTGGGTCCACCATAGACCATTAACTTTTTATTATAAAAAGTAATTTTAATTTTATAATATGCACTAATGAATATTTTAATATTAAATTTATGCTATTTATGGTAAAGTTCTACCATGACCCAAACTGAAAGGGTCCACCCTATAATTACCCACAAAACAATAGAAACCGGTTGCCTTTGAGACACAAAACTTGAAGTATACTATTAGGTTAAGCAAAGCTAATTCAATTCGACCTCAGGGAAGTGTTAGAAGATAGAGTCTCAACAATTAAAAATGGATTTAATTAATATTAGAGATGACAATGCGGACTAGGCCCATAAAAAATATTGCTGGACGGGCTGACCCACTTTTAGAATATAGGCTAGAAGTTGCAGCTCGCCTATATGTGCGGGCTGGCCTACAAAAGTTAAAAAAAATTATTTGAAAAAATATTTAATTAGTTTTACAATTGTTTCTTTTTTAAAAATTATTTTTTATATTAAAACTTAATTATAATGTCACTTTTTAAAATTTATTTCACAATCCTAATATAAATATATCTATACGAGGACATATAAATTTATGATATAAACGGGATTCTTATATAAAAAAATAAATCTACATAATATGACAATTATAACATGTTTATGAAGTATGAAACACCCAAATAAATTTTCATTTTTAGTTACTTTAATATTATTTTGATTATTTTAATTTAAAAAATTGGTCCGCCGAGCCTGGCCCGCCCGCTTCTGGTCCGTAAAATTTGTGGGTTAAAGCGGGGGCGGACCAAAGTGGGTTATGAGCTCAAAATTCTAGCCCGCCCCGCGAACAAATGCGGGTTGTGCGAGCCAACCCGACAGGCCTAGCCCATATTGCCACCGCTAATTAATATACACTGTAAGTGTAAAAAAGTTTTACACAGACATCCAATGATGTGTCATCACATCATTTAATGACCATGACACCTCATGTATTATTAAACTCGATAAATGATGTGGCAACACATCATTGGATATCTGCGTAAAACTTCTTTACACCGACAATGTATATATATTAAACTCATTAATTAAAAATATAATAAATTATATCTCTTCCATGATAGAAGCTTAAATTATAGTATTACACTCCCATTCATTCTCTAAAAGATAAATATATATGTATCACAGTGCCATCCATTTTAATATAAAAAAAAACTTCTTTTGAACAATGTTTTCCTCTATTTGTAATTCTTAGCACCATATATTAACATATAGTTTGGAATTCCTAGTATCAAATGAGACATTAAAAAATGAAATAAATATTTTAGGCAAAATTTCAAAATTGATAAAATGGGTATTTAAGATTTCATTTTATGGTCTAAAACTCTAAAATTAGTAATAAAATGTTCAAAATTAGTTGTCGATGATTTTATTGGGACAAAGGAAAAATTTTGTTTGGAGGCTCATTCATAAGTTACTCACCACCATTAAATGGTTCGTTTATGATAAAATGGACTAAATTGTAATATATATTTAAATCTCAACAAAGAATAATATAATCAAGTAAGAAAAGAGAAGAGTACAATGTAAGCTTTTCTTTGTGAACATTAGTGCAATTCACTCTTAAAAAAAATAAGAGAAATAAGTAAATATAAAAAGGTTCAATTATGTTTTTGTTCCCCCAAAATACCATGATTTTTTCATTTGATCCCTCATTTTTCATTTTTTTTCAAAGTAGTACTCCACAAATGATATTTTTCTAAACAGCCCCTTTGTTATTTTTTTACAATTTTTTCTCAAATGATCCCTAAAAAATTATCATGATTTCCAAATTAGTACCTTTGTTATTTTTTTACAATTTTTTCTCAAATGATCCCTAAAAAATTATCATGATTTCCAAATTAGTACCTCATAAAATATCACAATTTCTAAATTAATCCCTCATAAAATATTTTTTCCTAAATGGTCCCTCTTCAGTCAACGTTAATTAGCACTTTATGATAGAAAAAAGAGGGACTATGAGCCTGTTTGGGTGGAACTTCTACAGAAGTACTTCTAGGTGAAAAAAATAGCATGAATCAAAGAGGTTAAATGCATTTAACTTCTCCATAAGTTAAAATTAGTCTTTGTAGACCACCTCCTCCAAAAGCTCTCCCATTTAACTTCTCTAAAAGTAACTAATTTCAATTTATGGAGAAGTTAAATGCATTTGACCTCTTTGATTCATGCTATTTTTTTCACCTATAAATACTTCTGCAGAAGTTCCACCCAAACAAGCCCATGTAGAAAAAAATCATTTATGGAGGGCTATTTTGAAAAAAATAAATAAAAATGGGGACCAAATAGAACAATCGTGATATTTAAGAGACCAAAAATATAATAAAACTATATAAAAAAATAGAATGCACTAATCTATTAAATCTCATACTTTTTGAACAAAATTGCAACTTTAAGGGCATGTTTAGATGAAACTTCTGCAGAAGTACTTCTAGCTGAAAAAAATAGAATGAATTAAAGAGGTCAAATGCATTTAACTTCTCCATAAGTTGAAATTGGTTTTTGTAGCTCACCTACTCCAAAAGCTCTCTCATTTAACTTCTCCATAAGTAACTAATTTCAACTTATGGAGAAGTTAAATTCATTTAACATCTTTGATTTATTCTATTTTTATCACCTAGAAGTACTCTTGCAGAAGTTTCATCCAAACTGGGCCTAAGTATAATCCGAATCATAAGATATGGACATCCCTGATGTTACTAGCTAAGGGTCTGTTTGGTTTACATTTTCATTTCCTGTTTTCATTTTCTGTTTTCATTCTAATTCCTGTTTTCTGAAATTTTACAAAGGAAAAACTGGAAATGCTGAAAACAATTTTTTTTGTTTCTAGCATTTCCACTTTTTCCTTTGTAAAATTTCAGAAAACAAGAAACAGAAAATGAAAACAGGAAATAAAAATGCAAACCAAACATGCCCTAAAATTTCAACACTAACAAGACAATAACTAAAATAAATTAAAGAACCATTGAGAAATATTATAACGTCTTAATTTCTAAATTTAAGAATAATATCCCTTTAGTAAATAACTTTTTTTATAACGTCTTAATTTCTAAATTCAATATCATGGCTCCGCAATTAATTATATTATGCATGATAGGATTATAGTACTCCCATTTTCGGAATATTAAACTCGTGCATTGCAAGGGCTCTTTACCAATTTCTAAACAAATGAAGTCCATCTGAAGTCCATCTGATTTCCTAATGGATTTTTAAAATCAGTATAACTTAATTTGCATAGGATAATAAAATTGGAAAATGTTTATTAAAAAGTTCATTAAATATCTTTATTTTAAATAAAAACTTTGGATAACTCTTTATAATAATAAGAATTAACAGGTTATTAGTTTCTGTAAATTAGTGAAAGAGAAAGAAGCAAGAGAGAGATAACAAAGAGATTCTATATCAATCACGTTAGGTTATCGCCTGAAGGGAGGAGAGAGTGGTTAATTTTGGTGGGATCATTGATTTTAAAATCTCCTCATGTCATCGGAAAAAGTGGGGAGAGATGATGACTTTGTGTAAAATGACATTTTAACCAACAAAGTGAACAGTAATAAAAATATATATTAAGGACATTTTAATAATTCACAAAATTAATAAATTTTTCTCTTCTATTTTTACACAATTAGTTAACTCTTTATATTTATTTCTCTTCTATCTTCTTATACTTATATCAAATTAAATAATCCCTATTTCACTAAAGATTTGTGGCTCAATTGGCAACGCAGATTGAGATCGTGGGAAGAGTTCCCGAGTTCGATCCCATTAAATATACTCTTAGGATGGAGTGAGAAGCCTTAACGGTGATTAAGTCCCGAATAAGATTTCCCCTGATAATAAAGAATACCTATGATTAATACAAAAAAAAGCCGTTTCTACCCAAATTTTTCACATTTTCTCTCTTTACTCTCTTCCCTTTTTCTATGTTGCTTTTGGTAGAATTGGAGAGAGTGCAGTAATATGTACTCCCTCCGTCCCTATTTATAAGATCCCTTCTAGAAGAATTGAGTGTCCCTTAATATAAGACAATTTGCTAAGTTTTAGATAAATTAATTATTTTTTTTCCATATTTGCCCTTCATTAATATTCAACTCTTTTTAATTCCTTATATATTGATGAGTGTGAATAATAAATGAAATTTTATCTACATACTCACTACACCATTGGAAGGTGACTTTTAGAGTCTTCCACTATGTGACAATTAATATTTCTAAAATATAGTGACTTTTAAATAGGGGTATATTTAGAGCCTGTTTGGGTGGAATTTCTGCAAAAGTACTTCTAAATGAAAAAAATAACATGAATCAAAGAGGTCAATATGCATTTAACTTCTCCATAAGTTAAAATTAGTTACTTTTAGAGAAGTTAAATGGGGAGCTTTTGAAGGAGGTGATCTAGGAAGACTAATTTTAACTTATGGAGAAGTTAAATCCATTTGACATCTTTGATTCATGCTATTTTTTCACCTAGAAGTACTTCTGTAGAAGTTCCACCCAAACAGGCTCTTAGAATGGTATAATTTTTTAAAAAAAAACTAATATATTAACTAACTTTTCTTAAATTGTGTGAAATTGTTGAAATATTCTTATACTAAGGGATTGAGGGAGTACATCCTAACTAATTTTTCATTTAGTACGTTATTGCATATTATTATTAATATTAACTGAACTGGCAGTGCCCTCACTAGTTTAGTAGTTTTCAATGCTCCGCACTTTCCCATTCATTCATGCAACTCGCAACTTGTAACAGAGGTGTTCTGAATTTCTGATACGTCAGTAGTTCTCAGTAGTGGTAGTTGGGTTTGTATCGAAAAAAATAAAATCTAGTACGTTATAATAAGTGTAGCCTGTGGAGATTGATCGATGTGAATTTCTAATGACTTATTTTGTCTCATTTGCATGTGACAATATGCATGGAACCGGAACATATCACTACAAATCTAAATCTAATATTTGAAGCAGTGCCAAAGAAAATACTGCACTCCATCTCCATTCCATGCCCAAAGCACAATTTATAATGGGACCCGGTGGGTTTGGTGGATTGGAGGAGTCTTCCAATCCAACGCAATCAGGGGGCACTTTACGCTAAAATGTGGAGAGTCCATTTTGAAACAGCAAATATGTTGGCTCCATCTTTAACCCTTTGTTTGCTTCGGTGGAGTTAGGCGAGAGAGATGGAGCAGAGAGAGTTAGAGGGTTAACACATTAACCACCGTGTTTGTTTTGGTTGGGGAGAGAGATTGAGTTTAACCATTGCTGTGCGCCCAGGGGTATTTAACTCTCTTCTATATAGAAGAGAAATAGAGAGTGAGAGGAGATGATGGTGTAAAAATACCATTATGTCCTTTATGTGAGAAAAATTAAAATAAAAATAATAATTATTTGATGGATATTTTTATCTTTTCAACTTTCTATAAATTTATCTCTCTTATTTCTCCACAACCAAACAACTATCAAAATTAATTTCTCTTCTATCTCTCTCCTATTTCTCTAATACCAAACAACCTCAATTTCTCTTCTATTTTTCTCCTATTTCTCTCTTCCCTGTCCCTCTCTTCCCTATTTCTCTCTTTTCCATTTCTCTATTTAAACCAAACACAACTAACTGATCCATGTGAAAAAGTCAATGAAGTCATGTATATACCACTAATTAATCATCACATCACAAGCTTTTGCTTTGATGCAAAATCTGTCAAACAACAGGGATGGAATCGCCTCCTATTTCATTACTTAGTTGTCATTGAATGCCATCCCGGATCCAGCTAATATATAGCAAACGAGATTGAATATACCATGCTGCTTATTTTTCCCTCCGAATTTATATATATCTTTTCTCTTGTTTTCTTCACATAGTTTTTATTATGCAAAAAATTATCACAATTGATTATAGGGTCCACCATATTAAAAAATTGTTTAGTTTCTTTTTTTTTCCCTCAATGAACATACCCTTTTATTCAAACCATATGGGGATTGGAATTCATTGAAAGAAAAATTGTAGTTTCTTTTCTCCCTCGAGTACGCAGGAGAAATTCATTAAAAAGGCAAAAACCGTGAAAATGAAGAAACTAGATCCAACAAACAATCAAAATATATATGGAGACTCAAAATGAGCTGTCAAAATTTGAAGCAATTCAAGCACAAAACAAATTAAAAAATGTGGAGGTCATGGAGTATGAATATTGTTGATGTCTCTTAGGTTCAACCTCACATGATTTTCACCGAATGTTCCCAAATATATATGAATCAAAGTAGATTGGTTATAAAACATGTGGATAAGAGTGGATTCAAACTACTCGTACGTATATGTCTAGAAGTCTATGCAATATTAAGAAGTGTTTGGTAACATATTTAATTTACTTAAATAAAATTTGAAATTGATATATAATTGCAATCATTTTATCAGTATTTGATAAGATAATTTTTTTTATAGTTTAGGGTCGAGAGCGTTATATCTAACTGTCAATCCGCTTTTGTTAAAGGACAGCAAAATACTAAATAGCATAGCATCTTGGTGACTAATGAAGTGGTTAGGGTTTTCATGTCGACATGCGGTGGTTGCACCTAATGGCTACTTTTTTGCATTGTCGCATAGGATCCCATCCTTTCACTTATTTTGGGTTACCAATTGGTGCAAATCCAAGACGCATGCAAATGTGGCTGCCAGTCATTGAAAAAGTCAAACAAAGATTATCTGGTTGGAAGTGGCATACTTTGTCCTTTGGTGGAAGAATGGTTCTTTTAAAATCCGTGCTTCATTCTATCGCGATCTACTTCCCTTCCTTCTTCAAGACTCCAAAAGGTATCACCTCTCAAGTTGAATCTTTGTTTAGATCTTTTTTATGGGGAGGGGATACAATTCATAGAAAAATACATTGGGTGTAGAGCTGTCAATTCGGGCTACCCGACTCGGCTTGATGCAGGTAACGGACTTTTTTAGGTTGGGTTAAAAATCCCAGGAGTTAGCTAGTCAGACTTCTAAAATAGGTGCCCTAGCGCTACATTTTTACGGGTCGGCCCGGTCACACTAGCCCATTTTGTTAGCTCTTAATTGGGTGGCATGGGATGATGTTGGTAGAGAGATGGGTCGAGGGGGATTAGGTATTAGAGATCTTATAGCTCTTAACTTGGCATTGTTGGGAAAATTAAAATAGAGGTTGTTGGTGGTTAACAATAGTCTTTGGGTTAAGGTTCTTAGGTCTTTTTATGGTGATAATATGAAGTCTTTAAGTGGGGGAATGGTGAAGGGATCTAGATGGTGGGTAGACTTATGCAACATTGAGAATGGCGATATGGTTTTCTTAAATTGGTTGTCAAGTCAGTGTAGAAAAGTAGTTGGAAATGGAAGGGATACATCTTTCTAGGAAGATATATGGGTGGGAGCAGGACCTTTATCACAAAGGTACCATAGGTTATATTATCTTTCAAGAAATTATTCCAAAATTGCAGACATAGTTGTTTGGAGGGAGTGTCACTAGAGTTGGCGTATGGAGATGTTTAGTTAGGAGCAAGAGTTGCTGACCTCTGTGTTACATGAAATTAGTTTTTTGAAGCTACAAGTTGAAGTTGATGATCAATGGAAATGGTGTGCTGATCCAGGAGGTGTTTATACTATAAAGTAAACTTATAAAAAAAATTAGAAATGGTGGCATTTTCATGACCAGCACCACCTTTTTGAAGTTTTGGTCGAAGTTAGCACCTTCAAAATTCTCATCTTTTGTTTGGCAATTATATGAACTATTTGACTATCTCAAAATGATTTGCTTTTCTCTTCAAAAAATCATTCTGCAAGTGATTTGGTTGATCTGGTGAAGATTCGATCATGGAACTGGTTAAGGGCAAGGCATAGAAAATTCAGTTATGATTTTGCTTACTGGTCTACAAACCCCGCTGCTTGCCTTTCCTAGCAATTTCTGATTCTAAAATTTCTCTTATGATCTCGCTGTCTTATGTGCTTGCTGGTGTCATCCTATTTCATGCTAATTTTGAAGTACTATAATTGCTTATGATATATTGGTTAGTGGTTACTGTTGGATGTAGTGTCTTTGCTAGGGTCATTTTATTCTTGATCAATGCTGTTACTCATGTGTCTTTCTGTTACTAAGGACTATTACTGATTGATGCTTACAGGTCTCATGAACTTATTTTTGTTTCACTGGTATTGATGAAATTATCAATTCCTTGGGTGGCTTTCTCTTTATGAGATATGGAGGTATAGGTATTTTACCTGCCAGTGTACCACCTGCAAGAGAAACTTTATCGATCTAATCAAGGTGAGCTATCCATCACTGATTTCCCACAAAAGAATTTTTTTTGGAAAGAATTGGAACAATTTAGGCCTATTCCCGGATGTAAATGTGATGTTCAATGCCCTTGTAGAACCTGTAGATATAATGATTATGTGATTAGGTTTCTTAAGGGTTTAAATGATGAATATGCTGGGGTTAGGTCTCAAATCATGCTCATGGAACCCTTACTCGATATCAATAGAGTTTTTTTATCTCCTTTGCCAACAAGAAAGAGAGATTGGAAAGGTTAATGAAGAGCCCAAAATTCTCACTAATACTGCTTCTTACAGTAAAAACAAAAATAAAGAAAAATCTTACAAACCCCAATCCTCTAATAAAATCTATGGAAAGGGATATACTAGCAAGTACTATAATCATTGTGGCCGCAATGGTCACATCATAGATAATTGCTTCAAGAAGAACGAGCTACCTACTCATTTCAAGAAGAATAATGTTGTCAACAACTTTACATCACAAGGAGACAATAGTTGTGACAGTGATGATGAAACATGTTCAGAAGGCTATGATCAAGAAAAGGTTACTAAAGAAAACTCTCTAAATTTTACTCATAAACAACACAGAGGTCTCTTAGCACTGCTGCAGCAAGCCAGTTCCTCAGGGAAGGGACATCACAACATCAATCAAATACATTCAAGGCCCAAATAAACTCAGTTTTTATCTCATGATGAGATGGCAAGTATATGTTTTACTTTTCACTAAAGATAAATCTAGTGATTGGGTATTGGACTCTGGGACTACAGATCATGTATGCCATAGTCTGATCATGTTTAATACTTATAAGAAGATAAAATCCTTAATTATCAACTTGCGGGTGATGGTAGTAATACCACTGCTAATATAGTAGAAACCATATTTATCAATGAACATGTATTCTTAACTGATGTTCTGTATATACCTTCTTTCAATTATAATTTGATATCTATATCTAAAGTATGTTGTACCTTATCATGCAATTTGATTTTCACTAATTTCAAATGTTATTTACAGGAGATGGACTTTTGGAAGAGGATTGGAGTTGCTGATCTTAAAAAGGGTCTTTACACCATTAGGAGAAATAGTAAGAAGAATAAACATATTTTTAGTTCTATATCTGATAATATGTTGAATAATATTGTATGCAGTGAGAACAATACTGATATGTGGCATGTTAAACTGGGACATCCTCCTAGAACAAAGTATCATGCCTTACACCAATATTATCCTTCTATTCATTTTAATAGAGACATTTTGCCTTGTGATGCTTGTCATTTTTCTAGACAAAGAAGACTTTCTTATAAATTGAGCATTTCATGTGCAACTAATCCTTTTGACATTGTGCATATGGACATTTGGGGTCCCTTATCTACTCCTTCTGTTCTAGGATATAAATATTTCTTGACTGTTGTAGATGCTAACACTAGACATATATGGATATTTTTTTTCATGAAACTGAAATCTGAAACCTCACAGCCTGTTAACTCCTTTGTCAGACTTGTAGAAAACCAATTCGAAAAGAAAATCAAGTGTATCAGGTCAGGCAATGGACCTGAGTTTACCCTCCAAGATTTCTTTGCTTCAAAAGGGATAGAGCATCAAAGAAGTTGTGTTGAGCGTCCACAACAAAATGGTCGTGTGGAAAGAAGACACCAACAGATTCTCAACACTGCTAGAGCTATTCTTATACACTCTAACATACCAAAGGTTTTATGGTGCTATGGTATTGCATATGTTGTCTATATAATAAATAGACTTCCCAACAAGGTTCTAGGTAATATCTCTCCTCATGAGTTAATTTTTAATAAAGTTCCTGATATAAATGATTTCAAATGCTTTGGATGTTTGTGTTTTGCTTCTACTTTGTCTTCTAATAGAAAGAAATTAGATAATAGGGCAAGAAAATGCATATTCTTAAGTTTCAAGTCTGGAATTAAAGGTTACATTTTATATGGTATCAAAAATAGAGAAACCTTTATAAGCATGAATGTAGTTTTTTATGAAAAAAAATTTCCTCACAAGAATACAGTTGAGGAAAGGAACTACATTTCTGCACCTATAGATAAATAAAAAATGATTTTCTGCTTGAACCTATGATTCCTAACACTACAGAAATAGCAAGTTCTTCCTTCCTACAAGAACATAAAGAAGATGATTATAATCCTTCAACATCAACAGAAGCTGAGTCAAACACTCAAAACAATAGATTTGAAGTCCAGAGTCAAAATTTGGACATTTCAAACAATCAAGAACACATTCAGGAGGAGTTAGTAGAAGAAGATGGAGAAATAAATGTTCCAAGAATATCAGTTAGAGAAAAACAGGAACTGACCTCTTTGTAAGATTATGATTATTTTCTTCCTAAAATAAATGCCGTAGAAAGGATCACACAGCCTAAAACCTCCAAACACCTTATGTGTAATGTAGTGTGCAATAAAAATTTATCACATTCTTACAAGAATTATTGTCTTGCAGTAAATTCAAATTTTGATCCAGAAAGTTATGAAGAAGCCATTAAACATGACTGCTGGAGAAAGGGAATTGAGGCAGAACTCAAGTCATTGGAAGACAACAAGACCTAGACCTTAACACCCCTGCCTCAAGGGAAGAAAACAGTTGGCTGCAAATGGGTCTTCAAGACCAAAAGAAGAAGTGATGGAACTATAGAAAGGCACAAAGCCAAATTGGTGGCAAAAGGGTTCACACAGACAACTGGTCTTGATTACACTAAGACTTTTAGTCCAGTGGTCAAAATGAAAACAATAAGACTTCTCCTATCTATCACTGCTATTTATGCTTGACATTTGCATCAATTGGATATAAATACAACTTTTCTTCATGGCGACCTCAAGGAAGAAGTCTACATGAAGATACCAAGTGGTTTGAATGTTGATGATCCCTCTCTTGTTTGCAAGCTTACTAAATCCCTCTATGGATTGAAGCAAGGAAGCAGAGAATGGAACACCAAGCTTACAAACTTTCTTATCAAACATGGATATAAGCAATCCATGGTAGATCACTCATTGTTTACAAAAATTTCCTCTAGAAAATTTACCGCATTACTAATTTATGTTGATGATCTCTTGCTAGCAGGAAATAATATAGAAGAAATAGAGGATATAAAGAGAAAGCTTGATTCAGATAATTCTATCAAAGACTTAGGAGTTGAAAGATACTTTCTAGGCATGGAAATATCAAGATCCAGCAGAGGAATACATTTAAGCCAAAGAAAGTATGCTATGAAAGAGATGAAACTAGAAGAAGCTAAACACGTAACTACTCCTATGGAATACCACATAAAGCCCAACAAAACGAAAGGACTACCTCTACGAGAGCCTAATACTTACAGAAGACTCATTGGGAGATTATTTTATCTTACTCATATAAGACCAGCTATATGTTATAGTGTACACAACCTTAGCCAATTTGTTCACTCACCACTAGAAAAGCATCTTCTAGCTGCTAAGAGAATCCTTAGGTTCATAAAGAAAAGTCTTGAAAAAGGAATTATGTTCCCTGCAAAGTCTGACATGACACTTAGAGGATTTGTTGATGCTGACTGGGCTGGATGCCCAGATACAAGAAGGTCTGTCATCGGGTTTTGTTTTTTTTGTAGGATCTAGTCTTGTATCTTGGAGAAGCAAAAAGTAGGCAACAATATCCAAGTCTTCATCCGAGTTTGAGTATAGAGCCCTTAGTCAAGCAGCAACAGAAGCACAATGGATTTACTATCTATTGTAGGATCTGCAGGTTGCTCAGCCTGAACCAACAAGAATTTTTTGTGACAATTTATCAGCCATCCACATTGCGAACAACTCAGTTTTCCATGAAAGAACAAAGCACCTGGAACTGGATTGTCATTACATCAGAGAAAAGATTCAGAAAGGACTTATTCACCTTATGCCAATATCTTCTTCCATTCAAGTGGAATATGTCTTCACCAAGGCACTACCACCACAACATTTTGAGAAGCATGTTTCCAAGCTTGGACTGGAAGATATAACCATTCCAACTTGAGGGGGGTGAAGAAAATTAGAATCAAATTAGCTTAATTCAGATCATTAGGATATGCTCTATTATAACTGTTAGAGGTAGGTTACTGTTCTGTTATAAATGTTAGAGGTAGGTTATTTTAGTTAGTTAGTTAATTAGTTGTTACTATATGTATATTGTAGATTTCAAGATGAATTCACTCATTCAGAAAAATTGTTTTCAACTTCATTTCTCTCTTTTCCTTTCATCATGAAGGATTCCTTTTCTCCTCTCTTGTTCTTGAAGCATCTTTGATAACTCTCATTCAGAAACTTTGTTAAAAGCTAAAGACGTTAATCTATAAACGAAAGAAAAATGGTAGAAAATGATGATTAGCTTGAATTGTTGCTTTAGAAATCTATTGTTCCAATTGCTCTTTGAAGTCTTGTTATAAAATTTGGAAATGTGCTAACAATGTTTATGTAAATGACATCCAAATCCTCTGAATTTTTCCATTGTTTATCAACTTTCAAAATGCATGATCATGATTTAATTCCCTATAATTAAACAAATCTCAATCTATCATCCGATAAGTTAAGATTATTCTAACCAATGGTGACCCTCAAAAGATCCTTGGTGAGTTAGATCAAATGTACATGGGTTTTGTTCTTCATGGCTTGAATAAAGACTTTGAAAATGTTAGAAATCAAATTCTAACTAACCCAAACATTCCTATTGTGGGGGAGCTTATATATATTGAGAGTGTGTTTGGCTTGCCATTTCAGCTAGCTGAAAGTTGAAAATAGTAGCTGAAACCATTTCAGTAGTGTTTGGGAAGGTAGCTTTTTTGGGTAGCTACAAGCTTTTCTTAAAAAAGCTACTTGAGGTAGCTGTTTTAAAAAAGCTCCAATTTTCAGCTACTAGCTGAAGATTAATTACAAGTTTAGCCCTATACCACCCCCACTTATCATTATTAATAATTAATGTTGTCCTTAAATGTCATTTTACCATTTTTGACTAGTTTTACCAAACATATTCAATAGTTTTTCAGCGTTTAGCTAGCTTTAAGCTTTCAGCGAGCTTTTCAGCGAGCTTTTCAGCTTTCAGCTAGCTTTAAGCTTTAAGCTAGCTTTTCAGCTAGTTTTACCAAACACACTCTGAGTTCCATTAGTTGAAGAATCTCCTAAGATTGATTCTCAAATAGATTCCACCACATTATTAACCAAATCAAATTATCGTGGAGGATGAGGATGCCATCATGGAAAGGGTGGTCATGGTAATTGGCCACAATGCTTCTAATGTAAATGAATGAGACAACTCAGGATCGGTTCCACTCCTTGTATGGTTTTTCGAGAAATTTGAAAATATATATCAATCAAAGGTGTTGGACAGTGAGAAAAAAATATGATCTACCTCAAGAGAATAAATTTCTTATATTTGATAATGAGTACACCCATTGGCAATGAGGATTAATTTTGCCCTAAGCAACAACCCTGGGAGGTTTCTTATATCTCAATCACCGAATACTTGTTAGTTTAGTAAGTAATTTTGCAAGATAAACTTTAAATGAAATTATAATTATTTTAACTAATTCAACAAGACCTTACCTTAAAATTCACTTTAGGCTTAAAAATAGGCCAGGGTCAGCTTTGTTTGAATCATATGGACTATGTTACCTCCAATCTTCATCTTCAATATTTTGTGTTGTGACTCATTCCCCAAATCTTCTTGATAATACTCCTAGTCATCCAAGTTTAAATAAATAAAGAAAAAAGGTTCCTAATCTTTCTTATTTGCAGACTTGTTAGTGTGAATTATGTCAACTTGGTAAACATGCTTGTTCTTCCTTTCCAAATAAAGAAATTAGTCGATCTATATAAGGCTTTATTTGAAGTAGTTCATTAAGACATTTCAGGACCGAGTCGAGTATGCTCCATCTTAGGCTTTTATTATTTTATAACTTTAATTGATGACTTCTCAAGATGTATTTGAATTTACTTAATGAAAGATTGGTTTAAATTGTTTGGAAATTTTCATTGTTTTTTTGGTTCAAAATTCTAATCAATTTGGTCACCGTATACACATTTTATGGAGTGATTCTGCAAAATAATAAATTTTGCCTCATCTAATTCTTTTATTTCATAACATGGCATGATTCATCAGCCTAGCTATCCACATACACCACAGTAAAATCATGTAGAAATAAAACATTACCATATTTTTGACATGGCTCATACCTTATAACTTTAAGCTAATGTCTCCATAAAATTCTAGGTAGATGCAATTCTTATTGTAGACTACTTATTTAATAAGATTTGATCCCCTATTATAAAGAATCAAGTTCCTCATTCCATCCTGTTTCTTGATGAACCGCTATATAAGCTTCCCTCGACATGTTTTTTGTTGTACTTGCTTTGTTCAAGACCTTTCCCTAGGAAAAGACAAGCCGACTACTCATGCCATTCAATGCATTTTTCTAGGGGTACTCTAGGTCATAAAAAGGTTACAAGTGTTACTTACGTTCCTTACATCGTTTCTTCACCTTTGTTAATGTAACTTTCTTTAAAGATTCTCCATTCTTCACCTTAAAGGATGCATAAGATTTTTCATCTACAGTTCTTTGTACTCCTCACCTCAATCTTCCAGACCCCACTCTTCAAGACACCACTAATCAAGAAGATGTTAATCATCCTCTAAATACTTATAAATGTTGTCCTCATGAACCTAATCCTTAATCCAATGCTTCATCAACTATCCCAATATCTCATCCTCCTTTAGTCCATCCTTCACATCATCAAACTTATTGATTACTATTCACAAAGGTATTTGGTTTAGTCGTAATTCTCATCCTGTTTATAATCTTTAAAAGATTTTAGCCCCCCTAAAATATCATGAGTTCCTCATTTGATCCTTCATTTTCATTTTTTTTATCCAAAGAAGTGCTCCATAAATGATATTTTTTCCAGATGGTCCCTCTATTATTGCGTACAATTTTCCTCAAATTGTCCCTAAAAAATTATCATGATTCTCAAACTAATCCCCCATAAAATATCACGATTTCTAAATCAGTTCCTTATGAAATATTTTTTCCAAATGTTTGCTCTATTTTTTTTTGCATCATATTAGTACTTTATGGTAAAAAAAAGGGACCATTTGGGAAACAATTAAAAATAGAGGACCAAATGAAAAAATTGTGATATTTTTAGAGACAAAAATATAATTAAACTTTTTGTAAATTACCACATCTCTCTCTTGTCTAGTACTAGTATCATATGCTTTTACTTCTACCTTGTTGTCTCTTCCATTCCTAAAACAATCTAATGGGTTTTTCTTTATCCAAGATGGTGGCACGTGATTGAGCAAATGCAACCTTTGGAGAACAGTTAGACTTGCACTTTAGTCTCTTTACCACCAAATAAAATCTCGGGGGTGCCACCATGCCAATACGTGATCATTGTCAAAGTTGGACAAAATGTTATTGTGAATCGCCTTAAGACTCGCCTATTAGCTAAATGTTTCACTTAGATTTCTTAACATGACAATGAAGATATTTTTTTTCGGAATTGAAGCTTGCTCAACCTGAATTTTGAATACTTGGCAAACATTGTACATCACAAACATTAAATTCGATGCCGAAAGATAATAGAATATCACTATCATTCGTCCCTCGCTTCCTTGAAACCAAATATTCACAGAACCACATGCCTCATTTACAAGAATACAAATAAAATCTCGCCTTAACAAACGCCATCAACAGTGCTGGCACCTTAAACAATCATCCAAATCCAAATAGATACAAACATCTTCATTTAACAGTCAGAGATCCAAACGTGATAATGCGATTGCTTGCTTTCACCATTCCATCAGCTATCATCGACTTCAATGGCCAAATAGTTGTCCATAATAATTTTCCCCAGCATGAATTTTATTTGAAGAATGAACAAATGAAAACCACCCTCGCCCAAGAAAAAGGAAAAACAAAAACAAAACAAAAGGTAGTCTCAATGCACAAGATTCAGTCATTCAGAACTGAAAGCAATGAAAGCACAAGATGTCCAAGACTTTTGATCAAAGCATCCACTGTCCAAATTGAGCCCAAAAGATGATATAGTAAAAAAAAAACATCAAAGCATGACAGCGGAGGCCATTAAACGCCTCAGTGTTAACATTTGAAACAACTATCAGGCGTGTGGTAACAATTGAATTTTCATGCATGATCTAGAAATCTGTCAAAATGATCCAGACCAATAAATTATGTAGGGCACAACACGCCAAAACTCATTTTCCAGGACTTTCATGAAGGTCAAGAGTTACGACATGAAATAGAAGCAATGAAGCAGCACATGCATATGCACAAACACTATAATTAGGACTTGTCCGGCTCAGAGTGTTCCTCAAGCATCTGACTTACATCATATCGCAACATCTCCACATATTCCTGCACAACCAAGAAATTTTAATTTTTGATGCGTTTGTGCACAAATCATCAAGCAAAAGCTTAAAAGGAAGTGGTTTGTGTATCAACAACATATCAAGGCAGCAACAACCAGCTTTCAGTGCACAAAGAACATAGCACATAAATGAACCCTTACACTGGCAAGACTCTCATTCCTGCATAACTCATCCAAAAGATCATTAGAAGCATTTCCACTGCCAGATAGCTGCACAGCATTTTCAGCTACAGCACGGAAAACATCTGTCGGTGGACTAAGGCGATCAATCCTCTCTGCCACTGGTTGAAGGTCAAGCTGCAGAGGATAAGGAAAAGTCATAACAGAACTACTATTATGGCATTTTATCTTAGAAAAGAAATTATAATATTGTTTAGGTATTCCAAAACAAATTTGAACCCAGATGCATTTATTCTATGCAGCAGTCTTTGTTAACATACAAAAAGTTAGCTAGATCTTTTTTATGTTCTTCATAGTGCAAAATATTTTTGAACATCTAAGCCATTTTCCCAAAAGTCAAGACAAGGCCAGAGGTGTAAAATATATACAAAGTAGGGAGGAATTCAATGACCACTTTGTTTAGCACAATACTATATCCACTATGAATTTTAAAACGTTATTTTGCTCCCATGTTCCAGTAGATAAACACTTGAATTTCTCGTTCGACTGTATTGTAAAGTGACAACGTGCCAAACCATGGGCAAATAGACATAATTATCTTATTCCACACATACATGAAGATAAGAAAAAATGACTTGCAAAAGCAAAATAATACTCATACAAATACATGCCATGTGTTGAATTTGAAATTCTGTGTCTCTGTGTGTCTTACTCAGACCACACATGCTATATTTATAATATTTATGCAATAAATACATAAGAACATGATTGCTAAATCTAATCCTAATTAGCAACTAATTAGGGATTGGCAGCTAATTATTATTTAGCCGTTACTAATTAAAAATAACATGTGACTAATTCTAACACCATGCAACATGAAGGGTCAAAATGGGCCAATTAGGGCATGCTTAACATGGGCATGAGTCAAACAAAAACGAGCCAACATTTGAAGGACCCTATCCAAGCCATAAAGGAATGGTGGGTTCAACAGGGCAGTCCACTGAACCACCTAATAATAAAGAAAAACCAAGAAATAAATTAATAAATATAGAAGGGGTAACAGGCCTAATGCCTTTCTGTTAGCATATGTATAGAAACCTGTAAACTTCGATTATTAGAACTTTCATCTCTGGTAATTGTTCCATCTCTGCGTGCACGGGCTTCTGGTCCTACAGCAGGGAATAGTGAGGGAGGATTTCCCCCACCAAGGGCTTGAGATACAATAGGCATCATCTGTTGAAACATCCTTGAAAAATCAATACCACCACCCTGCCCTCCTTCCATTCCAGTGAACATACTCCCCATATCCTGACCGCCAACCTGTTGGACAATCTGATTGACCGTATTCATCATCTGTGGGCTCTGAGTGAATTGTTGCAACATGTTCCTCAAGCCATCAGGTGAGTCAACTCCTGTTTGCTGTGAAACCCCTTCCAACAAACCATTCAAAGCGGGGCTATGTAAAACTTGAGACATTAAACCACCCACATCAATCTGGCTATCACTGGAGGGCAAGGGCCGCTGGGATGGCCTATTAGCATTTCTCAAATTCACAGCAGATCCATGACTCGCGAGAGTTTGTAATATATGTTGACCATCTGTTCTTGTTTGCTGACTTTGATTGATGGAAGAACTGGATGATCCATCATCGGCACTTTTACCTACAGGAGGTTGAAGTCTACTTCGCCTCTGTTTTGGCACAAAAATTTATGAAGGATGAGTCAAGAATATACTCATGCAATATGATAAATAACAAGAGAAGTAGAAGTTTCAAATCAAGTCCACCAAGGTTCTGTGATAAGACACGAACGTGTCAAGTTTAAGATTCTATTTGTTAATGTGACAAAAATTACATAACACACTCCAGGCAGTTCAATATTTGATAAGTTGCCTATTTTCTTTAAGACATGTTGCTGGCTCCAAATGACCTTTTTTCAGCTTTTCATCCTTTGAAATACATGTTCCCATGTTACAAATAAATCAATATATCCATACCCCATCCCTTGGAGTAAAATTTTAGAAAAAAAGATAAGTGTGTCCCAAAAAAACATATATATAGGCAAGCCACCGCATAAAACCACTGTTAGAGAAGGGGGTGGAATAGGGAGACTTTCACTCTCATCATGCAGATGGTGCTAGGATAGGGATGCTTTATCTTCATATGGTGGGGAGAATCAGAATGGTAAATAAATCTGGCCCTATCATCTCAAATAGAAATCTCTATTTTTTGTTTTGATAAGAATTCCCATACATTAAATCTAACACATCCTTGGATGCATGTACATCAAAATTAGCTTCAAAAGAATGTGTTTAAAATTGTACATTGCTGCATCATATTAACTTCCAAATTGTCAAAGCATAATAGATAATTCCTATGTTAAGCTACCTTCAACCACACACTAAATCTAAACGTTTTCAGTTTCTAATTAGTACAAAGTAAAAATGTTTTCTTCAGTCACCAGGACACAAGCCTTGACACATGGTCCATATGTTTAAACTTTTAGAAAAAAGTTATTTTAAGGTTTTGTAAAAAGGTGATTTATTTATTTTTGATATTTTAGGTAAAATATAAGCTATTTTTTGTTTGGCTACAATTATAAAAAAACACTTTATTTAAAAGGTAGTTATAATTTTAACGTTTTTTTTTTCAGAAGCTACTAGAACTAGATTCTCAAAATATCAGAAATCTAGTTTTTTTTCACATTCTGATTTTCTTCAAAAGTTTAAACAGACTAAATTTTTTAAATGATTTTTTCATGAAACAAACAGGTAGTAAATATCCAATTCCAAAGCCCTGTATATCACCAGCCCCAATAATAATATTTAAATGCTTTTTAAATCGATTACTTTTGTAGAAATACATACTGAATAATGGAATGTGTTCTTGTGGATAAAATCTAGAGGGGTGGAGGGAACCGCTATAGCAAGTATAATGGAATATAACTTCAAAAACAGGTAAATATATAAATTCAAAGTGAAGTCAACTCACATAGAAACTTTTCAAACACTACACAAATACAATTTCAACATCACAACAAATCCATCTGCATAGCATGCCACGTCAATTGGGAAATTCAGGCTTCTTATTCACAAGGCATAACCAATAAGCTTACCTTACGCTCCAAACCACTCATACCCAAACCTAGTGGAGCAGCTTTGGCAGGTTCAGTTACATCTCGTCTTTCACTTACAGATGGAGCATCCAGTACTTTTTCTGATTTTACCGTTGTTTCTCCACTGGAACAACTTTGTAAACCTTGATTGGAAGAACTTGAAACAAATTTGTCGACCAAAACATCTCTCTCGTCATTACTACAGGTTTGGATTGCCTCGGTGTGGGGCTGGTTGTGATTGAGGTAACTATTAGTAAATTAAAATCAATGCTTGTAGTGGACAGGTATATCACCAGGTATGGGCAAAGTACTACCTTCTCTACTCCACTTTCAGAAGTGCAACCAATAGAAGATGGAGTGGCAGTCCCAGTATCCTGCTGTTCATTTCCCAGTGCAGGTCTTGATTCAGATCCAGAAGACAATCCCCTGCTAGTTGATTCCATTTGGCCTGATTGGATGCGAAACAGTTTTGAAATTAAATGCTATTGTATTGAGATTCATACATATAATGAATAATAAATTGGCAACCACCTGACAGAACTGTGTTATCTCCTTGCATATTACCAATAGAGTTTCTAAGGCGAGAATTGATTTCAGCTACAATAGATGAAAATGGAGCTGAATCTGGTGGTGGCTGCAAAGTAGAAGTACCAAATCCACCTGACAGAACTGTGTTCTCTCCTTGCATATTACCAATGGAGTTTCTAAGGCGAGAATTGATTTCAGCTACAATAGATGAAATTGGAACTGAATCCGGTGGTGGCTGAGAAGTAGAAGTACCAAATCCAGTTTGTGTGCTACTAGCAACTCCAACACCAGGAGGGTTCGATGGGAGAGTTGCTGATATGACATTTCTAACAGGTAATACTCGTGTTGAACCTGAATCACCTAAGCCAGGCTCATTACGGTTTTCACTTCTTGTTCCTTCCCCATTATTTGGCCTAGAACCAATTGCTGAAACAATTGGTGTGAGAGAGGTACCTGGTAGGAAGCAAAATTAATAGAAGTTGTATAGTTCATATGTGCAAGTACATTAGTTTTATTTACCAGCATGTATGTGAATGTTTACGTTCCTAGGAGCACTTCCAATACCAATGGCACCTAAAGGTGCAGGAGTTGGAGAAGGAACAGGACCACCAAAGAGAGAGCTTGTCTGAAGTGGGAAGGGCTGCAAATAGCACAATATCAGCAGAACCAGAAATGAGAAAATATAAAAACTATTGACCAAACCACACAGATAAGAATAAGAACAAGGTTCAGTAAAGTGATCATCATATATGCTGCAGACTTCAATGATGAACTTGCACCAACGTGAGCACACACAATTACCCACCCCCAGTGAACCGTGATCTAGATTGCACAACGCAAATAAGGTCTTTGGAATTCAGATTACTGAAAACGCAATACTAACAATCAGTTAGAGACACAAAAGAAAAAGTCTATGCCTCCATTGTTATTGAGCGTTTATCTGAACTTGCTCTCACTCCCATGGTTACATTAAGAAGAGATGGTCATGTTCCATAGGTTTTTACTTGTACCAAAGAGCAAGGGGCAGGGGAAAGATGAGGGAAAGAGTGACGTAAGCAAAGGGTTTGGGGTTGGTTGAACCAAGGTTCTTTAGACTAGGGAGGAAGAGAGGACATGGTATAGGGAACAGTAATGGACTCTCCACAAACCATCTCATGCATCTTTGGAATACAAGCCAAAACAATTTAAAGAAACACATCAACAAAATAGAGAATATATCAATTCATAAATTCAAAAGATTAGTTTTTTCAAGTGTCGATATGCTGAATCCATCTTATTTAATAATTCTATAATTCATATCATCAGAGTAAACACTCATTTTAGTTCCCCAAAGATACAGGTGACGTCAATTTGGACCTCCAAAGAGAGTTGACATCAATTTACCCCTCAATCACAGAAAGTGACATCAAAATCATCCTTCTGTATACAAACCATGACAATACCATTAATGGGGCTTCTAATTTAGGAACTAAATTGATTTTACTTTCTAAGACCACAAGACTAAATTAATGTCACTTTCTGCGATTGATGGACTAAATTGATGTCAACTTTCTTTAGAGGACCAAAAAGATGTCACCTATATCTTTGATGGACTAAATTAAGTGTTTACTATTCATAATTTTATCTATGTACCCGTTCCTAAGAAACTTCTGCGATTGATGGACTAAGGGTCTGTTTGGGTGGAACTTCTGCAGAAGTACTTCTAGGTGAAAAAAATAGTATAAATCAAAGAGGTCAAATGCATTTAACTTCTCCATAAGTTAAAATTAGTCTTTGTAGACCACCTATTCCAAAAGCTCTCCCATTTAACTTCTCCAAAAGTAACTAATTTTAACTTATGGAGAAGTTGGATGCATTTGACCTCTTTGATTCATACTATTTTTTTCACCTAGAAGAACTTCTATGGAAGTTCCACCCAAACAGGCTCTAAATTGATGTCAACTTTCTTTAGAGGATAAAAATGATGTTGCCTATATCTTTGATGGGCTAAAATAAGTCTTTATTCTTCATAATTATATCTATGAACCCGTTCCCAAGCAACTTGCGATACAAAGTACAATCCAGGTAGACCATATCAGAAGAAGTATTCCATTTACTAAAACAACTTTCTCTACAGAAAGACTGGAAAGCCTTGCTGCATTATTGATTTTTTCAATCTCCTTGCCTCTAGTCTAGCCTGCTTTTAAAGATATCTTGCCCTCTAATTTTCCTCCTTCTTGACTCCTACAGAAGTTCATTTTTTCATCTAAAATAGATATCTGGTTTCTCCTTCCTCTTATGAGGCATACAATGGTAACTTGGATTATACAAAAAATATACAAAATATAATCAGATTCACAACAATTTTCTGTCATCCTTATAATTTCCCTTCTTTCACCAACTATCCACTGAACCATCTTACATCATAAATGACAATTTAGATCGTAATTTGATTAATACTAACCATTTTTTCCTTCCATATTGACAGAAACTTGGCAAATATTGTTTCTGTAGCCATGAAATCTTAAGCATGCAGTTGAATACATTAACTGTTAACTGTTAAGAGTCAAGTTCAACATCGAATTTTTTTTGAAGACTCATTTGCACAATGAATTTTTTCATTAAACAGCAAAACTAGGAAAGGTTTTAAAATAAAATTGGTAATCAACAAAATATTCAGCATCAAACCAAGCTAATCAAGTATAATTTCTAGTTACCAGTTTTGAAATGCATAGTTAATTGCATGTTAATCAACTTGATCAAAACATCAGCTCATGTAATCAGATCAAAATAAATGACAAACCTGCACCATTATAGGATTTGGCCCTGATTGAGAAATATAAACTGCTGGTCCAGCATTAACAACAGATTCTGCCTGAAATTTGAATATGATTATGAACAATATTTTGACACAATAAAGTAAACCAAATCACTTGAGCAAAGAATCAAAACATACAGTAGACTGTCCCATACGCAGTGTCAACATTGTTCGGCCAAGTTCAAGCAGAAGAGCACCTAAATGTTGCATAGCAAGTCCTATCTGCACTGATTCTGACAGTATTTGACCCCTTACACCAAGATCAGCAGAAGTTCCCTCTCGCTCCAAGCGTCCTGCAATATGCTAGAGTCGCAAATTACAAGTAAAACATAATTAGATAAGATAAAGGATGAAATCAGTAAGGCTAGTTCACGCTAACAAATCATATAATAAAAAAGTGTACTCCATCATGATAACAATGTTTTTTGTTAAACGGAAGTACTTGTGTTTTAGATTCTGATTATATTAGATATTTATCTATCATTATATCAACGTATATGGCCAGGGATGGAGGTGTCACTCAATTAATCCACTGAACGGATGGATAAAATTCCAGGTCTTATCATAGCCCATAACGACCAAGCCTTGCTAAGATTAGTAAATTTCCAGACATCAATGTAAAGGTCAAGTTAGGTACAAAAAGTGTATCAGAGACAAATCATTTTCACCATCATTCTCTAAAACAAGCATATTCAATATACCAGCAATTATGATGACATTTTATTTACTCCAAACACAAATATATAGCACATTTTTGCATTTAAAAAGATACCATTGGTCAAAAGAGTTACACAATTTTATTTTGTCCAAAATTTTGACTTATTTAAGATCATCCTATGACCTATGCAAGTTCCATATCCATCCATCCTTTTTTAAAAGTTAATCTTTAATGCATAAGTCTTCTTGCCAGTAAAACTTGTACTGTGACAACAAATATCCTATGATTGGAGATAGTATAAAAATGGGATGTGTTAATTACAGATAGCGCAGCAACAGCTTGACCACCAAGCAACTGTTCTGCACGATGCAATACAGTGGTTAATGCTTCAATTGTCGGCAACCCCTGTGTATTGGAAGGCAATTCCACTCGTCGATCTCCAGGGTCAGTTGAAGACAGATTTGGCAAATAACCTGCATAAGCAAATCTAAATATTACAATGTTCTTTCACGTTAAAATAAAAGGGCAACAGTCTCAACATCTTCACCATTGTGTGATAGTGTCTGCTCCATGCGATTTATAAACTCAGACAGCGTGTTCAATGAATGAGGAATTGGCTGAAATGAAGGGAAATAGTTACATGTTATAAAAAATGCATTATATTTTAAGGAAAAAATTAGGAGGATATGCAGAAGAGAGACTATGATCCTACTGCATTGATAGAAGGAATGGGTATTGCTCCTGCAGCAATAGGAATCTGAGCAACTTGAGGCAGAGATTGGAATGCCTGACCAGGAAATGTCTGTCCAGATGGTACCTGATTTCCAGCATGCACTCCTTCAGTTTCATTCCCTGGTGGAGCCTGACCAGATAGATCAAGGCATTCAGCCCCGGTTTAGATAAAAGGACATATAATGCAGGATGCATGTAGCAAAAAAACATTTACCAACTTAAAAGGACATAAGGAAAAAGAAAGAGCTATCCATTATACCAAAGAAAAAAGAAAAATAAATATTCCAGAATTAGATAAATAATCATTCATAAGGTACTTGAGATTTAACACTATTAGAACAATAGGTGAAAATATTGTACAATAAGAAGCACAGGCCACGTGAATTAAATACCAGAACATATGATTGCTTCATTATCTAAGAAGATGGAATTGAAAGGACAAGTAGAAGGAACCTAAACAACAATTACCATGCACTGTTGCAAAGAGAATAAAAAAATATTAAAAACATGGTCATCATTTTAAGCAAAAAGTGATACTAACTGGAGTTTGTGTAGCATTAGGAACACTAATTGTGTTCTGGCCACCATTTGCAATAGAATTCAAAACTGCCCCAATAACCTGAAAACATAATATCAAAATACATAATGTTTCTTAGGCAATACCAAAACTAACCATATTCATCAACAACTATTTAAAAGTTGAATAGAAAAGAAAGCGTGAATATGAACTGCTCAAGATAGAAGTAAAGAACTCAGTAACGAACCCGGGTGAGGTCTTGAACAATGCCTTCACCTTGTTCCCCCACATTAAAAGTCCCAAGAACAACACTGTGTGAAATTTGCCCAACACGGTTACGAGGAGCCCCTGAGCCTACATCATTTCCTTCCAAATAATATAACTTCTCATCAGGATTAAGCACAATACAATGGAAACTCGATCTACAAAAAATGCTTAAAACCTGGAGGGAGAAAAAGAAAAGAACAATGAATATCTTAAGTTATACCTCTGTTACTATTTGTTCCAGTTGGCTCGCTAGATCTCGCGCCAGAAGACTGTGACTGATTTGGTTGTCTTTCAACTAAATGCAACGTATGCCCATTCTCAACATCTTCAATGGTTAAGGATTATGTTATAAAAGAAATAGATAAGCACGACAGTTTGATTTCAAACAATAACCCATTGCATCATATATGAAAATTTTAGTTTCAAGCCATAGCATTTCCTTCCGCCACGTGATACAAGTTTTAGAAATGCCAAACTAATAAATATCTTTAAAAGGGAAGATACTGAATTCACATAATGTGCTTTAATTACAAGATAAACAAATCATCTAAAAACTAAGAAACCTCCAGGTTGTGGATCTGATAAAAAATTCTACAATTCGAAGGATACGGTACTCAGAAAGAACATGCTCATCCTTTAAGACTTTTCCTCTGAAAATCAGTCGTTGCTGACTAACTGGAACACCGGTTTCATTTGCAATTTTCTCTTTGAATGATGAAATGGGCATCTGAAATCATTTTAAAGACCAGTTTTGGAGTTATATTCTAACTCACAGATATTACCACAAAAAATGACTTGAAAAACACGAGAATGACAGGAATGGAGATTATAGGTCACATTTTTGTCCACTTGAAAACTGTAGATGCGGGAATCTAGAGTTTTGATATTGAGCTGAACTGTTGAATCTGAACACTCTGCAGAAATATTGCTACTGCTGGAGCCTTCATTAGAGCATTGATCCGCCATGCTGTTTGTTCAGCCGCAAAGTCTCAAACCAAGGAATACAACAGAACTGACCCCACCAATAAGATACCAAAGCAACTGCAACACAATGCAGATGTATCAATCCAGAGATATTGTTCACTGAAGCAATATAGTATTCTACTTTGACCATAAGCAGGTCCATGCAGAGAAAAGCCCACAAGAAAACGCCAATCCCGTATCTATGACCACAACATATCTAGCAAATTATCTCAGAAGTGCAAACATACAATATGATTTTCTTATGCATTACTTCACTCGTCTAAACAACTCATAAAGAAACTGATTGTCATTGACATATCCATAACGTCGCCAAATGCATATGCAATCAAGACACGCTACTAAGGCACGGAAAAGGGCATGTTTATATCAAATAAACATAAACGCAACGCACCAAAAATGCAAAATTGATTTGAGATTAGTTAAACCGATTAGGCCTATTAATGCCTCAAAGGTTGGTTAGATTATGATGGACCAGTTACATCATCATACATGCACTGAACAAATTATCAGAAATAAAAGCAAATTTAAAATATGAATAGGGAGAATTTGAGTTAAAAAGAAAGTTGCATCCATAATTACATTACGAATAATAATAATACTAACTGTGATTTAAAGGTGATAGATATTGTGAGAAGGGAAGTTGGGGTCAGTATTGAGAAGATGAGAGCAAGGCAAGAAAACAAAGGTGTATGGGAAAATGAATTGGAAGGAAAAAAAAAAGTACTAAGATCTGCGTTTGGAAGATTCTAGAGAGTCTTTGGAGCAATAAGAAAATTAAAAAAAGAAAAAAAAAAGAAGAAGAAGAAGAAGTGCTCACCGTCACCGGAAATTGAAGCGATGATCTTTCAAGAAACTCTGACAAGAGATTGAGAAGGGGGCGATGCGACGATGCTCGCTGATTTTCAATTGGCTATTTTACCTATTGCCTGTTACCTATGTGCATATATGCATATGCATTCATTCTACTACCTTTACGTTTTTCTTGTCAGAAAAAACCAAAATAGAGGCGACAAGTCATCTGCTAGTCGTTGTGGGACTGGGCTGGCTACCCTTTCCGGCCCATTTAAACAACACCACCAATCATCAAAATAACCATGGATTTTGCTTTTGGCACCCCCTAAATTTTTTTATACTTCTAAAATTCCCACCCTACCCCCATCTCTCCCCCTTCCCCCTCCCAACTACCCCTCTCCTCCATCAACCACTATCGGGCTTCATGATTTTCTCTAGCATATGTTGCTTCCAAAAATGTACATATGGAAGTCAATTTTTAATTTGTGAATGTGTTTATTTTGCTTTGCAGATATCTAGAAGTAAAAAAACAAAACCAAATTAATTTTTGGCTTTTTACTCTTGAAAACGTTATCCAAAAACTAAATTTTATTTTAACTTGTAGAAGTAGAATTTAAAAAATGAAGACGAATTTTGGCTTCTTGATATACACTTCTAAAAGAAACAAATGCAAAAAAAAAAAAAAAAAGTTCAACAACGATGAGTGAAAGTGGGGGTGGTGGTTGATGGAGAAAAGGGGTGGGAGATATTAAGGTGAGGGAGATGGGGTTGTAACGTCCTAATTTCTAAATTAAAAAATAATGCCGATTGGAAGCACTATTTTCGAATTCGTGAAATTAATTCGTATCATTATCGATATCGGCATACACACACATAACAACGCCTAGGTAATCCAAAAGTTACTTAAGCAAGAATCCAGTACATTAATACAAGGATACAACTGTTGCCAACAAGGGCTCAAAATACAATTATCATTGAAATGAACATAGCTGGATATGATAATACATATGTCCTGGAAACATACAAAGTATCCCTGAAGGCCCCATATGTAGTATCTATCCCCATAACACTACTATTTGTCTATACAAGAGAATATTTAAACCGAAAGAGTTGGGCCATCATGGGCCCAACCAAAACTCATGCAGCTCCCCAATCTAGCACTCGGACGAGGGCTCTGCACATTTGAATATAATTCCCACATCGTGGGGGTGAGACTAGTGTCCCAGTGAGAGTTGTAAAAACATGCGGTGTAGGAAAATAGGCATAAATAATGTGAAATGATGCAAACATGGTTGTGGCGTGTTTTTACATGACACCCGGGGTCTTTTCTCTATCTGTGACTGTGATTGAGCGCTCGGCCATGTGACCAAGGACCGTCGTCCAGGGCCACCTATGATTAAGTCTTATTATCGATGAATAACAATGCATGTTGTCATTTTTAGCTTGAGGATCCCCGTCTCCCTCTTGGACGAGAGTTCGATGTGGTTACCTCGTTCTTCTTATAGATTAATACCCAAAGGCCTATGATGGTCCAAATGAAGGGAATCAAGCATGTGGTCAGGGTGCAGCGGAAATAAATGGATTCTCTCCCTTGTTATAATTGTTTTGCGAAAACACGAATCAAGGCATAAAAGGTATTGAAACGAAAGGTCGTACCTTATTAGGATTATAAACGAGGCAAGTGTAGCCACGTCTCTATCGGTATCCACGCCAACAGCCGAATTAGGAAACCCTCCTCAGCTCTGCTAGTAGCCTTAGAAAGTAAGAAGCGATTGTTCATGTGTCTCTGGGGTAGTGCATCTTATGCTCTATTTATAGAGTGGTGGCTAGGGTTTTATCCCCTCACTCACTTAACCCTCACACTTATGGGCCTGACCCATTATGTTATAATTCTAATTAAATTAAATTAGAATTATTATCCTTTCCTAGTGGCTTATTGTATGCGTGTGACCCAATTGGCTTTTAATATTTGGTTATGATATTAAAATAAAACTCTTTTATATTTAATATCATAAATAGTGAGCGGCATCTAGCAATACATCACTATCCAAATATTGAGAATATCAACAACTTTGACGAATCCTATTTTATGATAATTTATATTGTCTATCCCTTTGTCCAAATATCTAATTGAACACAAGGGCATGAATTGTGTTAACCTTGTATAGTTCAATTTATATATTTTCTTGATCCCCAAGTAGACTGTACAAAAAATAAACATCCCATGTTTATCCTCCTGAGCGTGGCCATGCATTTTGCAGTCTCACTTTATCAAGAGGCCTACAGATATAACTCCTGTTACATAGGAGGGACAATTCCCATCTAGGGCACTCACATTCCACCACATAATTTATTATATGTCCAAATACCAACTTTATGATCACCCTGTTACAGGCAACGTTTGATGATATTCAAAACACATAATTCCTTATGTAGGAATCGTAGTGATTTCAGGTCAAAGGACTTTATATAACATTTATCAATTTAAGAAACATTCATGACACTTATGTAATAATCCATGCAACGTTCTTAAGGTGGGTCTGTCTAGTACACCATTACTCTTAATGTGTACCTATGTGAGCACATGATATCTCATATCCATGATCTGTGAGACATGATCATCAATGAACTCACATACTAGTCTAAATGCATCTTTGTCCTAAGATGATACTTGACTAGGGACTATTTTAAGAATAGTTCTTCACAAGATCTCACGATCAAGTCATCTACTTGATTTCTTATGAAGTTTAAGATTACTATTCTAAGGACAATAATTATATTCTAAAAGAATAAGTTGCCTTTATAAAATAACATGATACAAGTGATGGATGTTCATAAACATATAAGTCTCTAGTGCATATTCCTAACAGCAGAGACCCTGTGATGGTTCGAAAACCCTGTGATGGTCCAAAAACCTTGTGATGGTCCGAAGACCCTGTGTCATTTTCTTGCTTGGCCATAGGCCCATGAATGCTTGTAAATATATACTTGCCTATGAGCATGAATGACATGATATGCACACATAACTATTCCTTAGAGATTTGAAATTCAAACACCTAAGCATAACCTAGGGTTTCAAGGCATCAATACATACCATTCGAGAAACTACTACTAGCCCTAGAATCAACCAACAACAATCACAATCAAGGTAAAGAAGTAATGGGGAGAAGAGTAGGAGACATACAATAGGGCAAGCAAGATGAAAGTGAGTGGGTGACTACACTAACCTCATAAGCAACAAGAATGGAGGTGATAAAGGGGTTGGGAGTGGTGATTCCAAGCTCTAATAGAGAGAGGTGAGACTCCAATCCAAGCTCCTTGTGCTCCCATCTTCCTCTGTCTCTCTCTAGGTTTCTCTCTCTAAGAAAAGGGGGAAGAACATTAATGTGAAGCCCTAAATGAGAATCAACATTAAAAGCTGATAGAAGCTCCCCCATTTCTGCTTGGTTTCTCGCTCATGCCTCGCTCGAGCAAGCCTGGGCGAGCAAACCAGAATGTTATTTTCTCATTTGCTAATACCCTCGCTCAGGCTGTGCTCAAGCGAGCCCTGAGCGAGAGTGTTTGCTTTCAAATCCTTGATTTTTACACTCATGTGTTTCTAACTTAGTTTTCTCTTTCCTTTTCCTAATTCATTTTCTTAAAACCTATTACCCTACTAACCCTGTTTCTTTAACCTTAACCTCTTCCTCTCATTCCAGTCAACTTTCTAAACTTAATTCCATCCATGCCAATCCAGTTCCTTCGTTCAAAAACCTCTACTCTCTTTCCCATATTCATACCTTACTAGTCTCTCAACCTCAGGGTGTAATCCCTCATAAGTTTCATCTATTGTTGTGTTGGGCTGAATATTGGGTTTCCTTGCTAAGCCCCCCTAAAACTCATCATTATCAATAACTACCCTATCTCTCCTTTTAATCGACCCTCAAACCCATTAATCCTCATTCTACTTCTAATTTCCTTCTCTTGGGAGGATTCACGACCTAAGGCTTCAACGGTATTTTCTAGATCCTAATTTATGGGACGTTACAATTCTACCCCCTTAAATAAATTTTGTCTTCAAAATTTGCTCCAATTACCCTCAACTTATCTACTTCATCCTCCCATATCCCTTATGGTTCCATTCTAGTCTAGTGTTCCTATCCTCCTCTTGCTAAAGTCTCCCTAACGAGCCCGACTCTAGGTTCTCGCATGAAGCACTATATATCTTATGACACATGTCCTCCATGACCTCTAACCAGCTAAATCATGCCTAAGGTTTTTGACCTAGTCATATCATCCTTTCTCTAGTGCACGACCATAATTGTGCTGCACCAATCCAGTGATGAGACTTTAGTGGACATGCAGGGCAGCTACCTAGTCCCACTCAACTGAGAGCTCCCTCACATCGCTAGGGATTCAGCTACTTACCTCATGCTAGCATGTTAGGGCCACAAGAAACACTAGAAGGGGGGTTGAATAGTATTTTTATAATCTTTAGCACTTTTTGGAAAACCTTTCAAATACAAGCAACGAAGTTTTCAACATTCAGACAACTTGCTGAAAAATAAGTTTTCTAAATCGTACTGAAATACTTCAACATGTTCAATAAACTTTTCTTTTAAAATGATTTGAGAAATAAACAGAGTTATTTTTGCAGCGCAAGTTATAAACTCACTTTTCAGAACCCTCCTCAGTTAGAGATAAACAGATAGCAGCAGAAAATAAAGAGTAGAGGGTAGAGAAAACTTAACACAGAAATTTATCCTGGTTCACCCACTAACCCAGTGAGCTACGTCCAGTCCCAGGGCAAACACACCACTGGATTTTCACTAATCCCGCAAGATTACAAGTATTCTTTTACCCCAGCCTCTCAATGGCTTAACACCGAGTATTCTTTGTTTTCAACTGCCTCTCCAGGCAACTCATGCAGTATTCTTTGCACACCTGGCCTCTCCAGGCCCAACGAGTATTCTTTTGAGACAAGACTCTCCAGGCTCAACGAGTATTCTTTTACATACAAGCCTCTCCAGGCTCAACACCAAGTATTCTTTGTTCCACCAAGCCTCGCCAGGCTCTCAGACACTTAATAGTGTTTACAATAATGAGTAGGTTAAGTTTATGAGAAACATAAACTCTGGTTCTTCTTGTACCAGGGGATAACTGAGTAAAACTCAGAATACACAAGATAAATTCTAAGTACAAGGCTAGATAGAGATACAATGGAGTGTTCTAGGCTAAATAATTATTTCTTTTGACTTGGCCTCTTTCACTCCTCTTCTTCTTCTTTTCTTCCTTTTTGGAGAGCTCTTCTTCTCTATTACTACTTTTCTTGATTCTTCTCTGTATCACTTGCTCTCTTTTGTCGGTCAGCAGCTTCAAAGTATGATTTTTCAGAATTTTTGCCGACATTTTTAAGGACTTGTAAGAAGCTATTTATAACATCCAATGAAATGGCCGTTGAGAAAGTAGTCGTTGAGGAATAGGTAAGTAGCTCCTTCATAGCCTTTATCTTGAGCAGAGTAGGTGTACAGAAACTGTACCGTTCTGACGCACAGCAGGCATAAAAGTTCTTTTTCATGTACTACTTTTCTGTAGGCGTAGAGAGAACCTTGTAGACTTCCTTATTGCATACGCTTTGCAGAAGACGTTTAGAGATCTTTAATTCTATAGTGCAGAGGATCTTCTGACTCTATTAGAGTTTTCATTGAGCGTCTTTCAGAGAGTCTTCTTAACAACTCAAATGATGCATCTCTTCAGAAGGTTGATTTATTCTTCAGTTGAGTTCAAACACTTCAGAGAGTTCTTTACTTGCTCATGTTGCTTATGTCAACAAATGTTGTTTTTAGAGAGTATGTGTTCAGCAGGTCCACATATTCCTGAAGCTTATACATTTCAACAGGTTGATCAATCTTCATATAATTGCTTCAATACTTCCGCGAGTAGATCAATCCTATTATGCAGAAGCTCTTAGCTTGAATGTGTTCTTTTCTGAGTTCCTGAAACAACAAAAATAAACTTCCTTTCTTAGTAGCATCTGCCTCTTTTGGAATTAAATTTGTTAAACATTAAAACCATGGGAAATGAGTCTTGAGTTAAATTGAATACTTAATTTATATTGAGACTCAACATTCTCCCCCTTTTTAATGATGACAAATTTGATATGATTAACAAATATCTGAAGAGTTTAAAAATGTTAATGAAAAATTCTTAAGAGAAATTATTCTCCCCCTTTTTCAGATGCTTGATTGAATTTTAAACTCCCCCTGAACCCAAGACTTTTTAAACTCGGTCATTTCAGTTTTTATTTCAGATCTTTGTTATTCGTTATTTGTTATATTTCTTCTCCCCCTTTGTCATTATTTAAAAGGGTTCAACCAACTTAAGCAATGGATGACAAAGTAACCAATAGATAAGTTTAGTGAGATCAGGAAATAAGCAGTAGTAAATAGCACAGATAGAATCATAGAATGAGAGATTATTGGAGAAGTTGAAACATTCATTTAGAAAATTTAGAAACAAGTGTTTTTAAAACGAAAGATAAGAACTGTGATATGGCTTATTTAAAAAATAATGGCTATCAACAGGCTCAGTCTCAGCAGCATTGGCATCATCCTTCTCTGCCTTCAGCTTTAGTAACTCCTTTTGAGTTTTCTTCAGCTTCTTTGCTATCCGATCAACACGAGAATGCAACCTTCTCAGATTATAAGCTTCTACCACCTTCCTTATTCTACCATGAGCACCAAGGGGACGTGAGATTCTGGTTCTTCTTCTAACCAGGGGTGATGCAGGAGGGTTTTCAGCAGTCCCAGCTACGTCTCCTTTTTCTTCAGCCCCCTCAGGAGTTATATCTTTCATCCGTTCATAATCAGCAGGAGTGAAGAGAGAAGGAGGACCTTGATTAAGAAGTCCATTCATTGGAAAGGCCTTATGAATCAGAATCTTCATAATTAAGGTATTGTGGGTGAAGAGATTAGCCACATCTAGTTATTCTCTGAAAATCATTTGATAGAGAAGGACCCACAGTAAGTTGATCTTTTTCTTCTTTAACAAATGACCCAACATTATCCTTTCAAGTTCTTTAATATTATCACTTCCTTTCGGAAGGATACAACAGTTAAGAACAGTCATAAGGACTCTAGGGATTTCTAGAAGTTGAGAAGGTTCAGTAGGAGGGAAACATCTTCTCCCAAACAATAATAAGTCAAACGGTAGAAATCCTCCTCCATATCGTGCTTCCCAGTTTTGGAAGGCAAGTTCTCCTCTGGCAGGAACACCAATTACTTCCGCTATCAGCTTACAGTCCACAAATAGTGATCTTCCCATCACCGTAGTTTTGATTCCTGTAGAATAGTCATCTGCAATGACTTGAGAGTTATTCCAGAATTCCAAAACACTTTCCTCATGCCATGAAGAGGAAATATTGTTGAAGAAGGGGGTTCACCCTACAGCTTCAAAATATTCAGAGATATGGTATCCAGCTTCATCAAACTCTGAGAGATTTACCACCTTAGTGGGAATGATTCGTTCATCATATGAGGTTGGAACAGAGGAGCATGATGCAACAAATTCTTTAGCCATTGGTGTGGACGTTTTTGATTTGAGAAACTCTTTGAGGTTCTTGGAGACAGAGAAAGCAAGAGTAAGTTCTCTTAGATATACAGAGGATTCTTTTGATTGCAGGGAAAGTGTAGTCCTTAAGATCATTCTTTAGGTTCTATAAATAGTCACATTGAAGCATTGAAGATAGCAGTTACAATAACTGCAGTCATGGAGAGTTGTGCATCATGCCGCTTTGAGTGGGCAGATGATGAGCCATTAGTTGCCAAGAGCCATTTTATGCCATTTCCCAGAAATGGTTGAGCTTAAAACTTTTCAAATTTCTTAGAAGAATAATTGCTTTAAATAATTTATCAGCAGATACAAGTTCCACGAGGGTAATTCAGAGAATATTTTCAGAGACATTTTCAATTAATAAATCAGAAAGTTCACATAACAAAGAGATGTATAGGTTTTCAGAAAGTCCTAAGATAGGAAAGATGTTACCACATAGGAGTATTTTCGATATGATTGAGACTCAGCATTGTCTCTTTGAAGGGGTGATGATTAACCTTTGTAGATTGTGCTTAGAGTCTTCAGCATGTACACCTTCTTCCCTTTTAGTTCTCCACTCATCCATTCTTCTTTGGCTATTCTTGGAGTTTTCTTGGCCTTGTTAAGAATATCTGCAAGAAAGACAACGGACAATTTTGGTACCCATACTTTCTTGGGTCCACCAGGGTCAGTTACAGGACTAGACTCCTCTTTTTGCTTATATTCATATTTGAAAAATCTATGTTTATCACAGTGAGGACACCCATCTACCTTTTTCTTATCCTTTTCAGGCTTATCAGAATTTGATGTTTTGGATGATGGTTTTTCAGAGAATCCTAAGCCTCTTTTATCATTCAATCTTTTCTGAGTTTTCAATAACCTGTCGAGATTATTGGTTCCTTCAGTAAAGTTGGCTATATCTTTAGTAAGTTCTAAAATCTGTCCTTGAAGATCCTGTTTTTCTTTAAGCAGATTTTTGTAATTACTATTTTCTCTCTTCAGAAACTCTTCTTTAAGTATAATATTTTCTTGTTCAAACTCCTTATTCTTAGAACATGCAACATCATAGTCACTAGAAAGCTTCTTATACTTTCTGAAGAGTTTCTTAGTTCCATAAACAAAATCATCATATTTATCAAGAAGTGTTAAGAATGTTACCTGAGAGTCAGAATATTTTGATTGATTTGCCATGAAGCATTTAGTCTCTTTTTCTGACAAATCCTCTTCTCCTATAGTGGGTTGTTCTTCTGACAGCTCAGGATTTTCTTCTTCATTAAGAGAGTATGAAGCTAGCCAATTCCATATTTCCTTGGCAGAGTTAAATCCTTTAACCAATTCATACTCATTTTTGTTTAGAGAACAAACTAGAGCTTGGCTTGAGCATTAAGTTGAACTTTGATTTTTTGCTCAGAGGACCACTCATTTTTGGAAATCGGTATTCCATTTCTCATGGGAATATAATTACCATCAGTGACTATATCCCAAAGATCTAGATCATTAGAGTCCATGAACAACTTCATATGCTCTTTCCAGAAAAGATAATCTTTGTTGAAGATCGGTGGTCTAGTTACATATGCTCATTCCAAGATGTAGACACCGTAGCTTGTTGAGGTTTCCATCTGGATCTTCTTCCTCAGCACTTGTTAGATGCTTAACCTGAGGTTAAGCTCTGATACCAACTGTTAGGGCCACAGGAAATACTAGAAGGGGGGGTTGAATAGTGTTTTTATAATCTTTAGCACTTTTTGGAAAACCTTTCAAATATACAAGCAACGAAGTTTTCAACGTTCAGACAACTTGCTGAAAAATGAGTTTTCTAAATCGTGCTGAAATACTTTAGCATGTTCAATAAACTTTTCTTTTAAAATGATTTGAGAATTAAACAGAGTTATTTTTGCAGCGCAAGTTATAAACTCACTTTTCAGAACCCTCCTCAGTTAGAGATAAACAGATAGCAACAGAAAATAAAGAGTAGAGGGTAGAGAGAACTTAACACAGAAATTTATCCTGGTTCACCCACTAACCCAGTGAGCTACGTTCAGTCGCAGGGCAAACACACCATTGGATTTTCACTAATCCCGCAAGATTACAAGTATTCTTTTACCCCAGCTTCTCCAGGCTTAACACCGAGTATGCTTTGTTTTCAACTGTCTCTCCAGGAAAGTCATGCATTATTCTTTGCACACCTGGCCTCTCCAGGCCCAACGAGTATTCTTTTGCAGAAAAACCTCTCCATGCTCAACGAGTATTCTTTTACAGACAAGCCTCTCCAGGCTCAACACCAAGTATTCTTTGTTCCACCAAGCCTCTCCAGGCTCTCAGACACTTAATAGTGTTTACAATAATGAATAGGTTAAGTTTCTGAGAAACTTAAACTCTGGTTCTTCTTGTACCAGGGGATAAATGAGTAAAACTCAGAATACACAAGATAAATTCTAAGTACAAGGCTAGATAGAGATACAATGGAGTGTTCTAGGCTAAATAATTCTTTCTTTTGACTTGGCCTCTTTCACTCTTCTCTTCTTCTTCTTCTTCTTTTCTTCCATTTTGGAGAGTTCTTCTTCCCTATTACTACTTTTCTTGATTCTTCTCTGTATCACTTGCTCTCTTTTGTCGGTCAGCAGCTTCAAAGTATGATTTTTAAGAATTTTTTCCAACAATTTTGAGGACTTGTGAGAAGCTATTTATAACATCCAATGAAATAGCCGTGGAGAAAGTAGTCGTTGAGGAATATGTAAGTAGCTGCTTGATAGCCTTTATCTTGAGCAGAGTAGGTGTACAGAAACTGTACCGTTCTGACACACAGCAGGCGTAGAAGTTCTTTTTCATGTACTACTTTTCTGTAGGCACAGAGAGAACCTTGTAGACTTCCTTATTGCATACGCTTTGCAGAAGACGTTTAGAGATCTTTAATTCTATAGTGCAGAGGATCTTCTGACTCTATTAGAGTTTTCATTGAGCGTCTTTCAGAGAGTATTCTTAAAACCTCGAATGATGCATCTCTTCAGAAGGTTGATTTATTCTTCAATTGAGTTCAAACACTTCGGAGAGTTATTTACTTGCTCATGTTTCTTATGTCAACAAATGTTGTTTTTAGAGAGTATGTGTTCAGCAGGTACACATATTCCTGAAGCTTATGCATTTCAGCAGGTTGATCAATCTTCATTTAATTACTTCAGTACATCCGCGAGTAGATCAATCCTATTATGCAGAAGCTTTTAGCTTGAATGCGTTCTTTTCTGAGTTCCTGAAACAACAAAAATAATCTGCCTTTCTTAGTAGCATCTGCTTCTTTTGGAATCAAATTTGTTAAACATTAAAACCATGGGAAATGAGTCTTGAGTTAAATTGAATACTTAATTTTTATTGAAACTCAACATAGCACCCATAGAAGGACCATTAACATCTACTAGAACCGTCAGATAAGTTCCGACGCACATATGTATAACTACGTCTACACTCGAGGTATCCATTTGATTGCATTTGGTCTAAGACGTTCGAAGTTGAACCTAAAGTATAAGGATCTCGGTGTAACAATGAGTCATAAAACATAGGTGTTGGGAGGATATGTTATGGGGGGGGGAACGTGGATTGACCTCCGTGTTCGACAATTTGGTCTTCCACAAAACAGATGGAAGTGATAATCAAAGGGCGGTAGAAAGACTAGCATGTGATTATTGATCGATATAGACTTACGTTCAGGGAGTTGAAGGCAGGCACAAGCCACAGCTTCGAGCCCTAGGAATAGGGAGCGACACTTGAGTGCAAAGGGATAAGGTAATCGAGGTTGATTATCCATCCCCAATTGCCATCAAGAACGGTCTCCTTGGGACGACCAATGCCCTTACATAATCTCTTGGAGTCTAGAAGGATAGGCGTCCCAAACTCTGAATTGAGGTCCTAACAAGACTTTCTATAGTTGAATATGAGCGCTGCAATGAGTGCAGGCGAGTAGGATGATCCACCACCAGGAGCGCGGTGGGTGATAGGTTGAACATGAAGTAAATATTGCAATCACAAGAAGGGGGGTTGAATTGTGATCGCTTTAAATTTCTTCAAATATCTTCTAATATTTGATGCTGCTTAAGTTAAATCTTTGCTGATATTAGAAGTTAAAAGGTTAATCCTCACAATATGAGTTATGTGTGTATTATGCAGAAAATATGGTTCCTCTTGTCCTGAACCTTGTTAAAGGATAACTTACTTAGGTATTAGATAGATTAAAAGATTTTCATGCAAATGTTATGTCAGTTATAATGCAAATGCACAAACAGTAGTAAGTAGTTTTAGGGATGAGAAGATTTGCAAACAATATTTATGCTGGTTCACCTCTTAACCTTGAGGCTACATCCAGTCCCTACTCTCAGTAGGATTTTCCTTATATCAACCTTGAAACAATGACTTCTTGGGTGCTCCTCACCAGTAGTATTCTTCTGCAGCGTCTTTAGGCTCAACCGATATTTCTTCTGTAGCCTCTGCAGGCTCAACCGGTATTCTTCTACAGCCTCTACGGGCTCACCAATTATTCTTCTGCAGCCTCTATAGGCTCACCAAGTATTCTTCTACAACCTCTACAGGCTCACCAAGTTGATATCTGCCAATAGTAGGGCACACCTCACTCTTGCAGATTTAACCTATCTATCTCTCAAAGAAAATTACCTTCTTTTGAGAGTTACAGACTTGTGTGATAAAAATACAAAGAACAAAGGCTCAAGGTTTACAATAAATAGTATACAGCCGAAATACTTGAGCTAACACACATTATTCTCGCTTTCCTAACTTGATTAACTCAGATAAGAGGATTTGAAGAAAGTGGAAATTCTGCAAAAGGTAGAAATGTAATTTCATAGGATTCTGATGCTTCTTCTGTTTGTTCAGCTGTGTGTTAAAGTAGGAGGAGAAGGATCCTTTTTATAGCCTAGGATTGTGGAATATAGCCATTGGACAAGTCTTGGAGAACAAGTCAAATAGCCAGCTGGAAGTGCAATAGTTGTCACTGTCATGTCTAGCTTTTTCTCTTTCCTTGGTTTGACTGGTCCTATCTTCTGATGTATCTATCTTCTGAAGCTTGTATCTTCTCCAGCAGGAAATACATTCAGTAATATGTTTCCCTTTTAATTTAATTTTTACTTGGTGAAATAATTATTGGTTCTTCATGTGATTTTGTATGATGAGAAGCATGCCCAATAATGTTTTAAGATAGTCTTCTCAAAACAATCTCTGGTTCTTCTGATGAATGTTGTTAAGATATATTCTTCTGGAAATGTTATTATATAAGCATTATTAGCTTTTTGCTTTTACCAGAGATCTTTCTTCTTATCACAAAAATGTCTTTTGAGAGGATGTTTTGTGACTTCAATTCAAGCTGAGTGTATCTTCTTATGACTTCCTGTCAAGTATCTTCTGAGAGCTTACTATCAATTTGTTTCTTCTAGAACTTGATAGAGATATCTTCTTTTGATTCTTCTCAACAGATTTCTTGCTTTCACCTTACTTAAATCTTTATTTTCTTTATTGTAAGATGGTATTTGTTAAGTGGCTGTCTTTTTCTGCTTGAGTTGCTTTGTAATTAGATCTGCACCTTCTTTGTTTCTTCTGATGTGTTACTACAGTGGTTCTTCTTCATTCATTTTACCTGTTTCTTCTTAAGACAAATCACTTTGAAATATTAGCCCATATACTCAGAATTATAATAAATATACTTTAATAATTTGTCATTATGAAAACATCTCCAAGGGATTCATGGATCTTACAATCTCCCATTTTTTTATGATGACATTTCAAAATATAGTTACATAATTCTGAGATCTTTTAATAATAATCTCCCCCTGAATTTGTGCTTTATTTCTTTTTGAATGAATAATTGCAAATAGACAGTAATGGCAATAATCAAAGATCTTATCAAACAGAAATCATGATTCATTTCTTAACTAACAGTCATGAAGTACACAAATGGCAGTCAAATACAAATATTAGTCACAACCAATAATTGGAATTAAAAACTTGCTACAGCGATTATAAAATTGCACAAATAACATAATTATGCTACTATATACTACTTCTCCCCATTTGTCAACATTCAAAATACAACAAAATTTCAAGATTAAGCATGAAGAAGAAGCAGAATCATCATCTTCTACTTGGAAGAAGAGGAATGATCAGAAGATGATGAGGTTGCAGGATGCAATATATCAATTGGAGGCTGGAAAGGTGCAAAAGGCATAGGTGGTGCTTTAGAGGCAATGAATGGTAACACAAAGGTGTTGAACCAGAACTGGTGTTGTGTGAACCTCTCAATCATTTCATTGACAATATTTTGGAGAGTGTTGGCATTCTTGAAGAGCTTCTTCATATCTGCCTTTATTTTTCTAACATGCTTCTCAACAGAAGTGGTATTTTGAGAAGTATAGGAAGGGTATGCTATATCCTTAGAAACAGGTATCTTCTCAGGTTGGGAAGGATAAGTTGAATCCTTTTCATGGCTCAACTGTTGCAGGAAGGTGTTCATAAAGGATAGATAGGCAGAAATGTTAGGAATATCTTCCTTTAAGGGTGCAACAGAAGGAAGCTTGAAGTCTAGGATTGGAGTGCTAAAAATTGATTTGCCATATCAGTGGTGAATGTTCCTATAGAATGATTAGATTGTGCATCTTCTTTTGGGTCAACTTCTTCTTCTGAGATGTGAAGCTCCTCTATCCTAGAAGGAGAATCACTTCTTTGATTTACTTCCTCTTCTCTGGCGAGGGAAGGCTGACAATGCTCTAAACTTTGATTTTCTGGTTGAAGGAGTGGTAGTGAGGTATCAAAGGATGGAGGCTCAGAGTAGTTTTTGGCCAGCATAGCCAAAACATCTACTACCATATCTTCTGCAAGGTTTCTGGCATCTGTAACTTCTTCTTTTGTGGCACTGACATCCTTAGAAGCATCTTTTGGAGCTTCTTCTGCACTTAGGATATTCACAAAGGCATCCATTGGAGGAGAAAACTCTGAGGGTTCTTCTTTGGCATTATCAATAGGAATTTCCAAGTTATCTGCAGAATTAGGATGTGCTTCACTCTTTTCGTCTTCTTCTTCATAGGTGAAGGATGCAAGAGGGTCAATGATAGGAGAATCTATCTTCTGATGTATCTATCTTCAGCCTAGAGGTGGCTTGCTCCAACCTCTCATCTTCTAAAATAGCTTGCTATTCAACAACAACAATGAAATGATCTTAAGCCTCTTGTTCCTTGGCTCTTTTGGTTTCCTCTTTTTCCAAAGCAGTGGCAATGGCAGCTACCTTCTGCAGTTTTGGATCAGGATTGGTGGCATCCAAAGGCATTGCATTAATAATCTTTTCAGAAGAATCATCAGATTCTAAATTAAGAACTATTGTTGCAGCACCATGTTGATAAAAAACTATAGCCTGTCCCTCAGGGATAAAGGTAGGCTCAGTTTCTTGAGCAGCTGGAACCTCATTGGTGTGACCCACAATTTCAGTAGGTTCTGAGAGGACCTTCTGAACTGGTTCAGACTGTCAGAGTTGTGCATCCATACCTTCAGACTGTCTTACTTCAGTAGCTTCAGCAGGTACCTCCTTTTGAATAGTAGAATCTTCAGCATGTTTCTGAACTTGCTTGGACCTTTTTCTTTTTATTATCTTTGTTAGGGTGGTCTCCGTAGGGAGGAACTAACTTCTACGAGGATCACCACACAATTCAATCTCCAAAATATCAATTGCGCTGCGTCTAGTTGCTGTAGCTTTTTCCAATACGAGGGATTCTTTGAAAGTAGGCTCAGGAGGTGGGTGTTTAACAGAAATGCCCATCTTCTTGATGTTGGCGATGGAGAAATAAGCTGGTGCTTTAGGGTCGTACAACTTCTCAATAGAAACCTTGAAATACAGCAGAATCTTCATAATCAAGATTGTGTGAGTGAAGCTACATGCTGAATCATTGACCCTTTTCAACATGTTGAACAAAATGATCGTAGGAAGATCATGTTGAGACAAGCTCACCTCCAAGAAGTTTTTAATATGACAAACTGACTAAAGTTTAAATATACATATGAGATGCATCTTGTGTTACTACCTGTGTGCTCAAGTGTGGCGGAGACTTTCTGTACCTAAGTACTGCAGGAATATATGAAGCCAGAAAGGATCTTTAGGCCATTAAGAAAAGCTAAGTCATGAGTAACAAGGACACAAGATCAGAAGCCATAAAGAGTTAATTAAGAGCTTTGCAGTAGCTGTATGCTTCAAGGATCAAACAAGAGCTCAAGAAAGTTGGTTACACATACAACAAGTATGTTTGAATCAAGACAGAAAATACACAACCAAGCTCATCACTAAGTCTATGGAGAAAACACTCCAAAGAGATTAAGATGTAAGCTCAGCTTGAGATGCAAGCCTATGTTTAGAAGCCACTATCAGAAGAGATCATAGTTCAAGCAAGCATAAGCATGAAACCAAGAGACTCAAATTCAGCTTGAGATGCAAAGACTTGAACAGATGCTAGCACAGCTTGAGATGCAAGCCATGAATAGATGCAAGTTCAGCTTGAGATGCAAGAACAGCTTGAGACGTCGTCTCAAGGACAGACGCAGTAAGACAAGATCTCATCAAAGATGCAAGAAAGTCATAAGAGACTCTGGACAGAAGCAAGACTGGATGCTCAATGATAGAAGACAGCAAGTGAGGTCAGCATAAAGACAAACAAGGACAAAAAGACACTGACATAGTGACTTAGCCTGAAAAGCTGCTGCACACCTACTGAAAAGACTGTACCTGCTGCTGTGTGCTCTAATAGCTTGCAATGGCCACATAACGGCTAGTTTCCTAACTGCTGATATAAAAGAGACAGGATCTAATGTTGATATGTGAGAGAGACTGCCTGCATTACTGTACAATCATCAAGCATCTTATCACATCTCAACTAACATCTCAAGTGCACATCTCTGCTGTCTGTTGAACAACTTCATCTGATCTTGAGATCATCCGTCTCTACTCATCTCTTTTCTGTGCGTCACTCTTACATTGTACTTCAATTAGAGAGATTACCTAGCTTACCAATCTCGATATCCATACTGTGTATGCTGTAAGCTAGACTTATCATATTCATTCACTGTAACTTGTCTCATCTAAGATAGGAGGGTTCCTAGTCTTAGAGTGAGGTGTTGCGTCCTGAAGAGGCTGTAAGAATACTTGTGGCTCAGCTAAGATAGGAGTGCCTAGGCTTAGTGTGAGTGAGACGTCATGAAGAGGCTGTAAGAATACTTGTATTGACGGGTTTGTCAATAGTGGAAAATCTCACGTGTTGTGAGGACTGGACGTAGCCCAAGGAGTGGGTGAACCAGGATAAGATCTCTGCCCCCTGTCTCTTATCTTGTCTTTACTTAACTTATCTTGAATTAACTAAATCAATAAAGCAACAACAGAAATCAACTGAACAAAAGGTTCAAGATAAGACTCTGAGCAATTACTAACAGAAGTGTTATATCTAAAATTGTATCTTGTCTTAACAGAGACTCCAAGTCAACAGACTTGAGAGCACATCTCAACAAACATTTTTAATGTGGTAAGTTGCAGGAACAGATCTAATAAGTCTCTATTCAACCCCCCTTCTAGAGACATCCAACCAACTTTAGTTGGTATCAGAGCACGGCCTCTCAAAGGGTTGAGCATACTTACGTGTGAAGAGGAAAAGATCCATGGCTGGACCTAGTGCTAGTCTGTTCATACCTGAAGGAGCATCCACCAACAGGCCACCTGCCTTTGATGGAACTGACTACTACTACTGGAAGGATAGGATGAGATTGTTCATTGAATCTCAACATGTTGATCTATGGGAAATCATATAAAATGGACCCTACATACCTCTCACCACTGATGAGCTTGATCAGAGAATAGTTAAGCCCAGAGATAGATGGACTGATGCTGAAAAGGCAAGGTACGTTCTAAACTCAAGAGCTAAGTATCTGCTAACCTGTGCTCTTAGTCGCAGTGAATATGATAAGGTAGAAGGATGCACAACAACCAAAGAAATTTGGGATGCCCTTGAGGTAGAACATGAAGGAACGAACCAAGTCGAGGAAGCAAAAATCAACATACTGGTGAGACAATATGAGCTCTTCAAGATGAATGAGGATGAGGGTGTTGAAGATATGGTGAGAAGATTCACTGTCATAACAAATGACTTGGAATCTCTTGGAAGAACATACTCTAACCAAGATATGGTAAGAAAGATCCTGAGAAGCTTACCCAAGCCCTGGAGACCTAAAGTCACAGCTATTCAGGAAGCTAAAGACCTGAGCACTCTCAGGCTGGATGAACTTCTTGGATCACTGAAGGTTCATGAGCAGGAACTGATGGAAGAAGACCACATAAGACGTCCCAAGACTATTGCTCTGAAAGCAGCCTCTAGCAGCTCCAAATGTAAGAAGGTAAGCACATCTCAACAGATTTCACTAAACTCATCCAATGACACAGAAACTGAAGAGGATGAAGAAGATGATGATGAAAGTGAAATGGATGATGAGCTAGCTTACATCTCAAGAAAGATAAGACACATGTGGAGGGCTAGAGGAAGTGGAAGAAAAAGGTTTCCATCAAGAAGAGGAGAAATCAAATCAGAAAAGAAAGGTCAATTCATCTATTATGAGTGCAGAAAACCTGGACACATGAAATCTGAGTGTCCTCAGCTCAGAAGAGAGGTGAAGAAAAGTCCTAAGAAGAAGGCAATGATGGCTACTTGGGATGATACTGAAGGAGATGACAGTCCAAGTGAAGAATCAACCAACACATGTCTCATGGCAAATAGTGACTCATCAGATGATGATGAGGTAAGTGACTCAGACTCTGAATTGACTCTAACTGAGCTCAAGTGTGCCTTTGAGAATCTTCTTTATGATTCAAATCTCTTAGTTTCAAAAAGCTCTCATTTAAAATCAGAGCTAGATATAGCTCTTGAAAAGGTTAAATTTTTGGAAAAAGAAAATGAGAGCTTGAATCATAAGAATAGTAGTCTCATGCTATCTCACATGAAGCTGTCTGAACTTACAAAAAGTATGAGGCAGCCTCCAGATGAGCAAAGGCTAAAGCATCTGTCAGAAGAAAACCCGAATCTCAAGAGACAAAACAGAATTCTTATAGATGATCTAGCTAAATTTGTTAAGGGAACAAAAAACCTTGAGAGACTCATTGGGTCTCAAAAAGGAATTTTTGATAAAGCTGGACTAGGCTATGAAAAGTCTTCCAATGAGATCTGGTACATGGACTTCTTTGTTCCTGCAAGGAACATGAAGAAAGAAAGATGCTCTTGCTGTAGTAAATTTGGTCATAAGGCCACTGAATGCTTCCTGAGACATGTAGCATTCAAGAGAAAGGTCACTAACCATGAAGGACCCAAGTATAAATGGGTACCTAAAATTAAATCTCATGTTGTGACAGATATGCCTGGCAGCAGCCAAGTCAAAGAAGGTGTGGGTACTGGACAGTGGCTGTTCAAGACACATGACAGGAGACAAAAGCAAGTTCCTATCACTTGAAGAAACGGCTACTGGGGTTGTCTCCTTTGGGGACAACAGTAAAGCCCAGATTAAAGGCATTGGTAAGATTGGTAAGACCAACTCAGCACAAATTGAAAATGTATATTTTGTTGAAGGTCCGAAACACAATTTACTGAGCATTAGCCAATTATGTGACAATGGTTATCATGTGAACTTCCAACCAAATTTCTGTGAGATCATAGATTCAAAAACTGGAAACAAAATCTTTTCTGGAACTAGAAATAAAAATCTTTACTCAGTCTCTCTTGAGAACCTGTCTGATCTCACATGTCTCATGTCTCATGACCATGAGAAATGGCTATGGCACAAAAGGGTTGGACATATCAACATGAGAACCATGAGTCAGCTTGCCAATCAATCTCTTGTCAAAGGACTGCCTAAAGTCAAGTTTGACAAGGATATGATTTGTGAGTCATGTATAAAAAGCAAGCACAGCAAATCAAGTTTCAAATCCAAAACTCATGTCTCAACTACCAGGCCACTTGAGATTCTCCATATTGATCTATTTGGACCAACTAAGACTGTCAGTCTCAGTGGTAAAAAATATGGCTTTGTAATAGTGGATGATTTCTCAAGGTTCACCTGGGTTCTGTTCCTATCTCAGAAAGATGAATCCTATGATTCTTTTAAAATCTTTTGCAAAAAGGTTCAATCTGAGAAAGGATATAGAATTGGATCTGTAAGGAGTGATCATGGTGGAGAATTTGAAAATGCCAAGTTTAAAAAATTCTTTGACAAAAGTGGCATAACTCACAATTTCTCATGTCCAAGAACTCCTCAACAGAATGGAGTAGTTGAGAGGAAGAATATAACTCTTCAAGAAATGGCAAGAACTTTGTTATGTGACTCTGGAATTGAGAAATATTTTTGGGCAGAAGCTGTTAATACATCCTGTTACATTATAAACAGAGTCACCATAAGAAAGATCTTGAATAAAACTCCATATGAGCTTTGGAAAGGTAGAAAGCCTTCAATATCTTATTTTCATATTTTTGGATGTGATTGCTATATTTTAATTACTAAAGACCAGTTAGGCAAGTTTGACTCTAAGTCTGATAAAGGAATCTTTCTAGGTTATTAATTAACATCTAAGGCATATAGAGTTTATAATTTGAAAACCAAAACTACTGAAGAATCTATGCATGTAGTGTTCAATGAGATACAGGGAAGTTCTCAAAGAGAGTTGAGTGAAGAAATTGAAGAGATGATGGAAGAACTAAAGATCTCAACACAAGAAGCTGATGAGAGATCCTCACCACACCAAAAGCTAGGGAGATCCTCTCAATCTGAGCATGGAAGAAATGTCCAAACTAGGGAACTGTCTCAAAGAAATAACCATCTGGAGACATCTCATAACCTCCAAGATGAATATAAGCCAGATGATCAAACTGAAACTCAAGAAACAAGGCAAGAAAATATTGAGATCCAAAATGAGCATGCATCTCAACTGCCTAGAAGCTGGAGGCTGATAAGATCTCATCCCAAAGAACAAATCATTGGAGAGACCTCAAACAAAATCAGAACTAGGTCTTCATTCAGAAACAATGAAAACTTAATGGCCTTGTTATCTGAGACTGAACCAAAGAACATTGATGAAGCTCTCTATGATGAATCTTGGGTCAAGGCAATGGAAGAAGAATTAAATCAATTTGAGATGCAAGCCATGAATAGATGCAAGTTCAGTTTGAGATGCAAGAACAGCTTGAGACGTCGTCTCAAGGACAGACGCAGTAAGACAAGATCTCATCAAAGATGCAAGAAAGTCATAAGAGACTCTGGACAGAAGCAAGACTGGATGCTCAATGATAGAAGACAGTAAGTGAGGTCAGCATAAAGACAAACAAGGACAAAAGGACACTGACACAATGACTTAGCCTGAAAAGCTACTGCACACCTACTGAAAAGACTGTACCTGCTGCTGTGTGCTCTAATAGCTTGCAATGGCCACATAACGGCTAGTTTCCTAACTGCTGATATAAAAGAGACAAGATCTAATGCTGATATGTGAGAAAGACTGCCTGCATTACTGTACAATCATCAAGCATCTTATCACACCTCAACTAACATCTCAAGTGCACATCTCTGCTGTCTGTTGAACAGCTTCATCTGATCTTGAGATCATCCGTCTCTACTCATCTCTCTTCTGTGCGTCACTCTTACATTGTACTTCAATTAGATAGATTACCTAGCTTACCAATCTCGATATCCATACTGTGTATGCTGTAAGCTAGACTTATCATATTCATTCACTGTAACTTGTCTCATCTAAGATAGGAGGGTTCCTAGTCTTAGAGTGAGGTGTTGCGTCTTGAAGATGCTGTAAGAATACTTGTGGCTCAGCTAAGATAAGAGTGCCTAGGCTTAGTGTGAGTGAGACGTCCTGAAGAGGCTGTAAGAATACTTGTATTGACGGGTTTGTCAATAGTGGAAAATCTCACGTGTTGTGAGGACTGGACGTAGCCCAAGGAGTGGGTGAACCAGGATAAGATCTCTTCCCCCTGTCTCTTATCTTGTCTTTACTTAACTTATCTTGAATTAACTAAATCAACAAAGCAACAACAGAAATCAACTGAACAAAAGGTTCAAGATAAGACTCTGAGCAATTACTAACAGAAGTGTTATATCTAAAATTGTATCTTGTCTTAACAGAGACTCCAAGTCAACAGACTTGAGAGCACATCTCAACAAACATTTTTAGTGTGGTAAATTGCAGGAACAGATCTAATAAGTCTCTATTCAACCCCCCTTCTAGAGACATCCATCCAACTTCAGTTGGTATCAGAGCACGACCTCTCAAAGGGTTGAGCATACATACGTGTGAAGAGGAAAAGATCCATGGTTGGACCTAGTGCTAGTCTGTTCATACCTGAAGGAGCATCCATCAACAGGCCACCTGCCTTTGGTATGACAGGTTGAGTTCCTTTTTAATTAAAAATGGTTTTACCAGGGGTAAGATTGAAACTACTTTATTTAAAAAGGAAATTAACAATGACTTATTAATTGTTCAAATTTATGTTGATGATATTATTTTTGGTTCAACTAATAAGTCTCTATGTCAAGAATTCTCAAGTCTCATGCAGGGAGAATTTGAGATGAGTATGATGGGTGAGCTAAGATTCTTCTTAGGATTACAAATTAAACAGCTGGCTGATGGGATCTTCATTAGTCAAGAAAAATACACTAGAGATTTGCTCAACAAGTTCAAAATGAGTGAGGCTAGACCTATGAAGACCCCTATGCACCCCTCAACTCAGATTGACCAAGATGAAGCTGGCAAGACTGTCTCAGACAAGCTTTACAGAGGAATGATTGGTTCCCTTATGTATTTAACAGCCAACAGACCTGATATTCAGTTTGCTATGGGAATTTGTGCAAGGTACCAATCTAATCCTAAAGAATCTCATCTCACTGCTGTTAAGAGAATATTCAGATATTTAATTGGAACCACTAATCTTGGCCTATGGTATTAGAAAGGAAAAAGTTTTGATCTCATAGGATACAGTGATGCTGATTTTGCTGGTGACAAAATGGATAGAAAAAGCACCAGTGGATCTTGTCAATTCCTAGGAAAAAGTCTTATCTCTTGGTCTTGCAAGAAACAAAATACCATTGCCTTATCCACTACAGAAGCTGAGTATGTCTCAGCTGCTGCATGCTGTACTCAAGTACTATGAATCAAATCTCAATTACAAGATTATGCAGTCAGGTACTCCAAAATTCCCATTTATTGTGATAACACTAGTGCTATAAATCTTGCAAAGAATCCTGTTCACCATTCTAGGTCTAAGCATATTGATATCAAGCATCACTTTATAAGAGATCATGTGCAGAAAGGAAACATTGAACTAATCTTTGTAGATACCAAGAGTCAGCCAGCTGATATCTTTACAAAGCCCTTAGTAGAAGAAAGATTTATTGAAAATCTAAAGCTGTTAAATGTATGTAGTCTTGATCAAAAGACTAAATCTAGTTCATCTTAGTGTTGGATTATATGCTAAACGTCTTATCAGAGATGAGACCCAGAGGTCATCTGTGAAGAGACAAGGTCTCAGATGCATCTTCTATTAGACGCGTCTCATGACACGTCTCAACTCACGTCTCATGGGATTACTGAGACGTTACTATGCGTTACTAAGTAAAAGATAGAGCCGTTACTCAACGGCTAGTAACTGCCCACTACTTGGCAAACTAGCCGTTAGGCTATAAAAAGGAGTGCCAACTACTCCCAACTGCCATAATAACTCCCCACTACATGCAGTTATTTTTCTGTCTCCTCTCAACGTCTCTCTCTCTATTTAAAGACCAAGTCTAACCCACATCTCACCCTTCTCTTCTCTGCAAATGCGCATCAAAGTCACTGGTCTTAAGTTACCCTATTCTGATAAATCTTCATCTTCTTCTTCACCTGATAAAATGTCTTCCTCTGAAAAGACCCAATATCTCAGCGTACATTCTAGCCAAGAAAGTTTGAGTCGCTCTCCCTCTCCACAACCTAGTACAGAAACTGAGCCTTCCCAATCCTCCCAACCTACCCAACCTTCTCCATCTTCAAAATCCACATCTTCCAAAAAGAGCACCCCTTTGCCTCCAAGGATGAAATCCCAAAGGATTGCTTCCCAAGTCACCCAAACTGCACCCCCTAAGTCCCCTATTCACATAGACCTAACTCAACCAGAATCCTCAAAGAAAGGGAAAGACAAGGCTGTAGAAGGAAAGAAGATCTCTTTCCAATCTGATCTCTTCTCCAATGCTGAGGTAGAAGATAAGTTCACCAAAAGGTTCGTAGATAAAAAGATCATCATAGGAAGAATGATCTCATTCCAAGAGCTAAGAGATGAAGGATGGGATATTGGTCCCTATTTGGAGAAACAAGGATGGAAGGAATACTTGGGGATGACTGAGTCAGTTTTTCCAAAGATGACTAGTGCATTCTATGCAGCATGCTACAAGGCTAAGGGATCATCTCAAGGCCAACCACACATCATCTCTGACATCAAAGGAGTCCACATAGAGCTGACAGAGGAAACACTAGGTGCCATCATCCAAGCACCTGTGGCTGGAAACAAACTATACAATGAGGAACACTGGTGGAGTAATATTGGAATACCTTCAGCCAATGTAGGAACCTCCCTCTTCAAAGGAGGTCTCATCACAGATGCCTCTTCATCCCTGAACCTCTTTGGCAAATTCCTGTTCCATCTGGTTGTCAAGTGCATCATGCCAAGGGCTGGCACTTTCAACAAGGTCTATCATCAAGATTTGATGGTAATGTACCACCTCAAGCATGGAATTCCCCTGAACCTCCCATTCCTCATTCTCAGACACATGGAGCATGCTTTCCACAACTCCAAAATCAACGCATCTCTTCCCTTTGGAATGCTTACTACCAGGATCATGAAGCATTTCAAAGTTGACTTCAGTGGATGTGATAAGTTTGACGAGAGACCAAGCTATATTGGAACAAAAAATTTGAAGTCTCTCGGGCTAAATGGTAAGAACATCCTTTCTCCTACTTTTCCTTTAAATGATCCTCCTCCTCCTGTTCCCACAACTACACAGGCCTCCCCATCATCTAAAATGTCTGAGGTTGAAAAGAAAAAGAAAAAGAAAGTCTCAAAGGGAGATGCTGAGGGATCTCAAGAAGGTTTAGAGATCCCTGATAAAGAAAAGAAGAGAAAAGCACAACCTTCTGCTTCAACAGAGACTGAACTAAGGAAGAAGAAGAAAAAGAAGTCAAAAACTATTCACACTGCCATAGTTCATACAGATCCAGCTTCTGTTACTATTGAGAAACCCAATGAGCAAGGAGTAGAAGAAGGAGTCATGGCTAATAGGGAACCTACACCTGAGGTAGAACCTGAAATGGAAACTAAGAAAGAACCTGAGATAGAGCATTACTCTCCAATCCACCAATCCTCCCCCAAATCTCCTCCAGCAGAGCAGATTCAACAGAAAGTCTCTCCTTGTAGTAAGATTATTGTTGAGACCTTAGTAAGCTTAGAGAAGGATAATACAAACTCAAGCTTTGAAACTCACCCAGAGCCACAATAGGTTGAGACTCAGACTGTAGAGGTTATCACCACCAAACAGACAACTCCTGTGAGGTATGAACCTGCATATTCCCTTCCTACTTCCAGCCCTACTCCTGGAAAGTTCTTTGTGGAGACCATTCTGAATGATTCCCCTCAGCCTAAATATGATCAATCTGCACCTCCCACTACCAGACCTGAGCCAGCTGAGGCACCCTCATCTAAACCATCCATTCCCACACATCTATCAAACTCCATCAACACCTTTCTGAATCAATTACATGAGGAACAACAACAATATCAGCAAGACCTCAACACCATACTTTTAGCAGAATCAAAAGAAGATCTTGAAGAAGCTGAAGCACCTCAAGAAGAGGCAAGATGCTCTTTTTGCAGGATTTGACACAGTCCTGCAAGCAATGCATGCATCCAATGAATTTCACAAGAAGATGAACCTTCATCTTTCCAATTTTCCACCTCTTCCTGAATTTCCTCAAACTGTACTGTGACCCTCTGAACCTAGCTCAGACTCATCCTCTTCCCTTTCATCCTAACTATGCTAGTCTTTTATTCTGATAATGTCAAAAGGGGGAGAGTAGGTTAGATAACATATCTAATGAGAGTCTTAGGTAGGAAAACTTATGTTCAGTTTGACAGTTAAAGATGTAATTGGCATCTTTTCACAAGCTTTTTGTTGAGATGCAGTGGCATATTTTGTTTTGTAATCCTCTATCTTTCTGATTAATGAAAATGACTCTCAGTTAGTTGCAGTATATCTCTGATTGGCTTGTTTAACATTTCTAATTAACAATGCATACCAAACATTAAGCATTCAGACTTAAAACAATAAACTGATCTATAACTCAGGGGGAGCTCTTCTCTTCAATCATTTCTGTTACAAATAGATTGCACATCTCAGGGGGAGTTAAAGTTATACATGCATCACATTCATTTTAATCTCATCAGATATTTAAACCTGCAGTTTGCCATCATAAAAAAAGGGGGAGATTGTTGAGACAAGCTCACCTCCAAGAAGTTTTTAATATGACAAACTGACTAAAGTTTAAATATACATATGAGATGTATCTCGTGTTACTAACTGTGTGCTCAAGTATGGCAGAGACTTTATGTACCTAAGTACTGTAGGAATATATGAAGCCAGAAAGGATCTTTAGGCCATTAAGAAAAGCTAAGTCATGAGTAACAAGGACACAAGATCAGAAGCCATTAAAGAGTTAATTAAGAGCTTTGCAGTAGCTGTATGCTTCAAGGATCAGACAAGAGCTCAAGAAAGTTGGTTACATATACAACAAGTATGTTTGAATCAAGACAGAAAATACACAACCAAGCTCATCACTAAGTCTATGGAGAAAACACTCCAAAGAGATTAAGATGTATGAAGTTGGCTGAACGTCTCTAGAAGGGGGGGGGGGGGTTGAATAGAGACTTGAAAATATTTGTACCTGAAAAATTCAGATTCAATCTGAGGTGGATCTCAAGTCTTTGACTTGGAACTCGGATTGATTCTTAACTCAACGGAAGGTTAGGATTAATAAAGTCTTAGTTCAGCAAAGGGGTAAGCTTAGCTTGGCAAATGTTAAACTCAGCTTAGCAAAAGTTAAGACCTTAGAAGAGAATGAGTAAGACTACTGATTGATCTCAAGTTGAGATGAGATCTGAGATGAGATGTAAGATGAGATGTAAGATGAGACAGATCTTAGTTATTACAACTTGGTTTTCTCTGAAAAGACTTAATTTATTTTAACAAACATATTTGAGTCATGAGATGTGCAATGTAAATAAAGAGATAAGGGAGAAGAGATGCACACAGAGATTTATACTGGTTCACCCACAACCTTGGGCTACGTCCAGTCCTCACAACACGTGAGATTTTCACTATTGACAACCCGTCAATTACAAGTATTCTTACAGCCTCTTCAGGACGTCCCTCACACCAAGCATAGGCACTCCTACCTTGGTTGAGCCACAAGTATTCTTTGTTCTCAACTGCCTCTTCAGGCAACGCATGCAGTATTCTTTGTCTTCGACTGCCTCTCCAGGCAACTCAGTGAGTATTCTTGTTACAGTGCCTCTCCAGGCTTTACAAACGCTCACACTAAGCTCAGGCACCTCCTGACTTAGTTGAGACTTGGTGGTATGAGATGAGATGTGATTGATCTAGCTTGGACTACATACAAAGTATGGATAAACCGTGAGCTCAGCTAGGTATCACGCTCTAAATCACTCAAAGAGTGTATACAAATCAGTACAAAACAAGAGCTAAGCCTACCACAAGATATTAGCTAAGATAGCATAGGTAGGTAGGTTGAGATTCACTTGAGACTTGGATTTTTCTGGTTGTGCAGCAGCATCTCTGCTGAGTCTCACTGTGTCTCTCGCCTGTCTCATCATAATGAGACTTCCTTTTATAGTCTTCAGAAAAACTAGCCGTTAACTAGCCGTTATACTAGCCGTTGGAAGAGAGAGAAACTGTCTTTCACTTTTCAGTCATGAGCTCAGTACTTTTCTGGTGCAGTCTCTGCAGTGACAGTGTACTTGCGTTGACTAGCTTTTTGCTGCTGCGTCTCTGATGAGCTGAGTCTGATGTCTGCATCTCATCTCTGCGTCTCAAGTCTGAGTCTCATGTCTGCGTCTCAAGTCTGAATCTCATGTCTACATCTGATCTCTGCGTCTGATCTTGAGACTGCATCTGATCTGAGACCGTCTCATGTCTGCATCTGATCTCTGTGTCTGATCTTGAGACTGTATCTGATCTGAGACCGTCTCATGTCTGCATCTGCATATCTGCGTCTAAACTTGAGACTGCATCTGATCTTGAGACTACCTCTGATCTGAGACCGTCTCATGTCTGATTCTGCATCTCAAGTTGAGTCTACATCTCAAGTCTGATTCTGCATCTCTGTTTGAGTCTGCATCTCAAGTCTGACTTTGAATCTCATCTTTGCTCAGCTTCATATTTCAAAGTTCTTCTTTGTCATGCTTGGACTGAATATGATCTTATAATGAATTTGGGCTTGTCTCAATCTGACTTTACAGTTTGAGCTTGTCTCAAGCTGACTTTGAATCTCTTCTTGGTTTGGCATCTTCTATTCTGATCTTATCTCTTGATTCTGAAGCTAAGATAGAGTCTCATCTCTTGGCAGATCTTGCATCTGACTGTTGATCCTTCCTTTTAAGTTTGTAGATGAGTCTCTTCTTTGAGCATTGGTCTTAAGCTGATTTCTCGACTGAGCTTGCATCTGGACATGAGATAGCATCTTATGCTTGAGTCTGCGTCTCATCTTGAGTTTCAAATGTTGGTCTTCTTGATGTAACTTAATTCATTGTTTGAGCTCATCTTGACTTGACTTGATGATTGGCATTTCTAGTAGAGACCCTTTCTGATTTTAGTTGAGACTTTACTCTGATGTGCACCTCTCTCAACTTAGGCTATCTTCCATTTTAAGCTTCTGAAGACTTTCTGATAAGTATATGTATTGAGGCCTTCTTCTGAAATTACCTTCAGCATATAGAACTTCTAAGCTCTGCCTGTTCTTCAAAGACAATTCTGGAGTCTGATGTTTCTTATCATTTGGATTCTGATCTTTCTGAATTCTTCATGAGAATCCTGTCTTTCTAAGATCTCTCATAACAAAACATCAGTAACTTCAAGAACAGAAAACATTAAGTTTGATCAATAGGTTTGTTGTCATTAAAACCAATATCTCAGAGGGTTTTTGCGCTAACAATCTCCCCCTTTTTTATGATGACAAACCTATTTGAACAAAATTAAGTTTTCATGTGTAATAGCATATAAGGGATGATGAGAGTCTATATATTTTTCATAATATGATCCACTCAATTGAACTCCCCCTGAATTCATGCCTAGAAATGCAAACAATAATATCATAGCATGATTCAGAATTATATTATGCTATTATGCACATGACTATTATGCACATGACAATTACTTTCCTATTTCTCCCCCTTTTGGCATCAACAAAAAGATGGAAGGAGAAATATATCAAATACATAACATCAGAAAAATCTGTCAAATGATCACAACATATTGATTTTCAATTATACTAATGGCATTAAAGACATGATTTTTACTTATCAAACCTATGGATGATCTCAACAGAGGGTTTTGAGCAAGAGATATATGCAATAATATTCTCAATTTCCCAAGAGTAATAAAACAATAGATCACACATATGTTTATAACAATGATCCCAAGAATTTTAGATGAAGCAATATGATATAGAAAGGGATAAATGCTCCAACAATAATAGTTAGAACAGAAGAATCAAAGACTAAGGTAAGAAGAAGAGCTTTTAGAGTCTAGATTCCAGAATTTTCTTAGTAACTTGATATTCATATTTTTCAGAATCTCTCTCACTAAGTTCAGAATCTTCTTAAACTTATTTCTTATACTTTTCTCTTTGATCATCTTTCTCAATTCAAACCTCAAGAGAGCTATTTTCCCATTCTCTTTTCATTTTAACATTTCCTCAAGAAAGATAAAGAGTGATTTCTAGAGTTGTAGAGGAAAGAGGTATATGCATTCATCAAAATCCATAAATAATCACACCCCAACTGAGTCAACATACATGGTAAACACATTTGCAAATAATTTGGCTGATGATGTGGACATCAGTCAGGCAGTCAGCAGACTAGGTGGGCCCATGACAAGGGCACAAGCTAGGAAGGCTAAGGAGGCACTCCAAGTCATCATTAAAGAAGTTCCAACTCAAAGTGAGCAAAACATTAATGAAAGTCTTAAGTTCATTAATTGCACTCAAGTTGAAGAGGATAGCTTAATTGATGAAGAATCAGTTGCATTTAATGCAACTGATAATTGAAGCATTTGCAAGCCAATGATGTGGCATTGTGGGCGGCCACATTGGATGATGGTGGGCGGCCATTCTTTCTTTTAATTTGCTGAATGTTGTTTTTAATTTGTTTTAATAATAATAGGGAAGTTACCAGACAATAGACTTAATGGTTTGAATGGTTATGTTTCCTACTTGGGTGGTTACAAAACATGGATGTAATGACATTAAAATTCATGTTTATAGCCGTTGGAATGGGCTGACTTGGTGCATGAATCTGGTCACGTTTTTGGTATGAAAGGAGCCTCATGAGTCAGCAAAAGAAGCATGAAACATGTGCAGAATTTTGATGAGTAAAAAGCCATAAAAGAGTTCCAACAAGCCATTGAATTGGAGCATGAATAGCATTGAAGTTGGCAGCCAACTCTTGAAGAATCTTAGCTGTTTGGGGCGGCCACATGAAGGCTGATTCAATAGCCAATTTACTCCATATTTGGTGTTACTTTTCAAGGAATAATTCAGCCCACATGTGCCATAAAAATCTGAATGGAAATTCGGCCATCTAAGCCTAGTTAGGTTGAGTTTTATTAGCTAAATTGTCTTTTAATTTATTTATTTCCTAGAATATGTTTAGGGTTGCATGGGAAGTGTGTAAAGGGGCATTTTGGGGATGATTTAGGCGTGTAACATAGCTGGTTGCACAACCCTAATTTCACCTTGTAAATCCTATAAATACATGCTTCATGCATGCACAAAATAAGATTGAAGTTTATGCAAAATTGCCGTCAAAATTAGAAAGTGAATTTCTTACTTAGAGAGAGTGAATTTCTCTATCTTTCTTGCTAGTCAAGAGTGAAGGTTATCAAAGGTTCATATACCTTTGTGTGATCATCTTCATGGACTTATCTTTCAATTCATGAAAGTGTGACGTCCATTTATCAGTTTTCTAGTTATTTCTTTTACTATCTGATATAATCAGTTACTCTATTTCCTCTACGTTTCTTGATTATTATGTGATTTAATCTTCAAGTATTCCTAAGGATTCTTATTGTTATTGATTATTTCCTTGTCAATTTCTTGTTTTGGTTATTTGGTATACGTACGTCAAAGAAAAGAAAAGAAAAGAAAAGATAAATAGTTACGTACGTGCGTAAAGAAAAAGAACAAAAATATTGTTTATTTTCCTTGCAAAGCAAGAAGTGTTTACGTAAAGTTCTCTATTATCAGAAAAAATTCTAAGGTCCATAAAAATAGAACCTCAAGGTTCATATCATTTGGTCATCAGAGCTCCGGTTACTAGAATTTTTTTTTCTGATTATTCTTTCCTAACTTTTCTTGTTAGCTTTTCTTGTTTTATTTTCTTGTTAGCTTTTCTTGTGTTATTTTCTTGGCTAACATACAGGTTGTGAATTGTTTGATTTTCTCCTCATTGACGTGGTAAGAAAAATAAGAGAAATAGAGAGGAAAAAGGCAAGAGTGTTACATTATAGAAAAAGCCAATTTTTTGTGTGTGATACACGAGTGTTGGTGAGTTCTAAAGAGTTAACTCTTATTTTTATTTTTCTCTATTACTTGTTCTTTGTTACTATGACAGAAAAAAAGGTGGAGAATCGTGATCTACAATTGCAAATTACTGCAATGTACCAGCAATTGGAGATGTCAATGAAGCAACAATATGATGAGCTGCATGCTAGATTAGATGCATTGGAAATTAGACCACAACCTGAACGGCAGGAGGAAGAAGAAATACCACCACCACCACCAAGAAATGAAGAAAGGATTCAAGGTGTCAAGTTAACTATACCAGCTTTTAAAGGACGCAGTGATCCAGAAGCATACTTGGAATGGGAGCTCATGATTGAGCATGTCTTTGCTTGCAACACCTACACAGAAACTCAAAAGGTAAAACTTGCTACTACTGAGTTTTCTGACTATGCTCTTATTTGGTGGAACATGTTGCAAAGGGAGAGGCGCAGAGATGAGGAACCAATGGTGGAAACTTGGGTTGAAATGAAAAGAATTATGAGGAAACGGTATGTTCCCTCTAGTTTCCAACGTGACTTGAAGCTAAGGTTACAAAGGCTTACTCATGGGAGTAAAGGAGTGGAGGAGTACTATAAGGAGATGGAGATGCTGTTAACTCAAGCCAACATTGAGGAGGATCCAGAAATTACTATGGTACGTTTCTTACATGGTTTGAGTAGTGACATTAGAGATATTGTTGTGTTACAGGAATTTGTAGAAATGGAGGACCTTTTGCACAAAGCCCTTCAGGTGGAGCAACAATTAAAAAGAAAAGGGGTTGCAAGGAGGAGTTCTAATACTTTGCCTACAAATTGGAGAGACAAGGTTAAAAAGGAGGTTGTAGAGCTAACCAACCAAGGAGCATCAACATCATCTTCCCAAGGGAAGGTACAACAAAAGGACGCTGAACAGGGTACAAAGAAAGGTAGAGATTTGACTTGTTTCAGGTGTCAAGGAAAAGGTCACTATGCCTATGAGTGTCCTACTAAGAAGACCATTCTTCTTAAGGACAATGGGGAATACACAAGCGAATCTGATGTTGAGGAGGATGAGCCCAGTGATGATGATACAGGTGCTGTTGTGGGAGAAGTCTACATGATTAGGAGGCTTCTAGGAAGCCAAACCGTGAGCAAAGAAGAGTGCCAAAGAGAGAACATCTTTCACACTAGATGTTCAATCAATGGTAAGGTTTGTTTGGTTATTATTGATGGAGGTAGCTGTACTAATGTTGTTAGTTCCAGATTGGTGAATAAAATGAGATTGGACACACAACCTCATCCTAGGCCATATAAGCTCCAATGGCTTAGTGAAGGAGATGAAGTACATGTGCGCATGCAGGCTGAAATTCCTTTTTCTATAGGGAAATATCAAGATAAGGTACTTTGTGATGTGGTACCTATGGAGGCCAGCCACGTTCTTCTTGGGAGACCTTGGCAGTTTGACACTAAAGCTATTCATAATGGCTTTACCAATAAAATCTCTTTCATGTACCAAGATAAGAAAATTGTTTTGAGACCATTAACACCTAGAGCGGTTAGTGAGGATAAAAAAAATTAAGAGAGAAAATTGTACAAGAAAGATTGATTGAAAAAGAAGAGAGCCAAAAGAAAAAGAGAGAAATACAAGAGGGTAAACAACTTTGTTTAGCAAAAGAAAGAGAAGTGAGGAGAGTGTTATGTACAAGACAACCTATTTACTTATTGTTGGATACTCACTTTCTTTTAACTGCTAACCAATTTGAAAAATTTGAATTGCCTTCTGTAGTTAAATCTCTTTTGCAGGAATATGTGGATGTCTTTCCAGAAAATGTTCCTGATGGCTTACCACCTTTGAGGGGAATTGAGCATCACATAGACTTAATTCCAGGAGCCTCTTTGCCAAATCGGCCAGCCTATAGGAGTAATCCTCAAGAGACCAAAGAAACTGAAAGGCAAGTAAAAGAGCTCATTAGCAAAGGATGGGTGAGGGATAGCATGAGTCCATGCGTTGTACCAGTCATATTGGTACCAAAGAAAGATGGAACTTGGAGGATGTGTTCTGATTGTAGAGCCATAAACAACATCACCATCAAGTATAGACATCCAATTCCCAGGTTAGATGACCTTCTTGATGAATTGTATGGTGCATGTTTGTTTACAAAAATTGATTTGAAAAGTGGTTATAATCAGATTAGGATAAGAGAGGGTGATGAATGGAAAACTGCTTTCAAAACAAAATATGGTTTGTATGAGTGGTTAGTTATGCCTTTTGGATTAACTAATGCGCCTAGCACTTTTATGAGATTAATGAACCATGTTTTGAGAGAGTTCATAGGAAAATTTGTGGTTGTGTACTTTGATGATATCCTTATCTATAACACTTCTTTAGATATGCATGTTGAACATATTAAATCTGTTTTGGATGTGTTAAGAAAGGAAAATTTGTATGCTAATCTTGAGAAATGCATATTTTGTACCAACCATGTTGTTTTCTTGGGTTTTGTTGTGAGCTCCAAGGGGGTTCAAGTGGATGAGGAAAAGGTGAAGGCTATTCAAGAATGGCCAACACCTAAGAATGTGAGTGAGGTGAGAAGCTTTCATGGCTTAGCAAGTTTCTATAGGAGATTTGTTAAGGATTTTAGCACCTTGGCTGCACCCCTTAATGAAATTGTGAAAAAGAATGTGGGATACAAATGGGGGGAGAAGCAAGAGGCGGCCTTTGCTGCCCTCAAGGATAGGCTCACACATGCGCCTATTCTAGCCTTACCAAATTTTGCAAAATCATTTGAATTGGAGTGTGATGCTTCTAATGTTGGAATTGGTGCTGTTTTATTGCAAGAAGGGCATCCAATTGCTTATTTTAGTGAGAAATTAAGTGGACCATCACTTAATTATTCTACCTATGATAAGGAATTATATGCTTTGGTAAGGGCTCTTAAAACTTGGCAACACTATTTACTTCCTAAGGAATTTGTAATTCATAGTGATCATGAATCTTTGAAGTATTTAAAAGGCCAAGGAAAATTAAATAAAAGGCATGCTAAGTGGGTGGAATTTTTAGAACAATTTCCATACGTCATAAAACATAAAAAGGGAAAAGGAAATATAGTTGCTGATGCTCTTTCTAGGAGACATGTTTTGCTTGCTATGCTTGAAACTAAACTATATGGACTTGAATCTTTGAAAGACATGTATTGTGATGATGTGGATTTTGCTGAGTTATATGTGGCATGTGTTAAAAAATCAGAAAATGGATTTTTAAGGCATAATGATTTTTTGTTTAAGGGAAATAAATTGTGTGTGCCTAAAAGTTCCATAAGGGAAATGCTTGTGAGGGAATCGCATGAAGGGGGGTTAATGGGACATTTTGGAGTGCAAAAGACTTTAGAAATTTTGCAATATAATTTTTATTGGCCAAATATGAAACGTGACGTTCATAAGATATGTGACCAATGTATTGTATGCAAAAAGGCTAAGTCTAAAGTTAAACCACATGGTTTATATACTCCTTTACCTGTTCCTGAATTTCCTTGGATTGACATTTCCATGGACTTTGTTTTAGGGCTTCCAAAAACAAAGAGTGGAAGAGATTCTGTTTTTGTTGTGGTTGTCAGGTTTTCAAAAATGGCTCACTTTATACCATGCAAGAAGGTGGATGATGCTTGCCATGTAGCAGATTTATTTTTCAAGGAAATAGTCAGATTACATGGAATACCAAGAAGCATTGTGAGTGATAGGGACTCAAAATTTTTGAGTCATTTTTGGAGGACTTTATGGGGAAAGCTTGGAACTAAGTTACTATTTTCTACTACTTGTCATCCCCAAACTGATGGACAAACAGAAGTGGTTAATAGGACACTAGGGACTTTGCTTAGAATCATTCTAAACAAAAACATTAAAGCTTGGGAGGATTGTTTGCCTCATGTTGAGTTTGCTTATAATAAGGCTATCCATAGCACTACTAATTGTTCACCATTTGAAGTAGTTTATGGATTTAATCCTTTAACTCCACTTGATATATTACCTTTGCCTAATATTTCCATGTTTAAGCAAAAAGAAGCGCAGGCTAAGGCTGATTTTGTCAAGAAGATGCCTGAGAAGGTTAAGGCTCAAATTGAAAAGAAAAATGAGAGCTATGCCAAACAAGCAAACAAAGGAAGAAAGAAGATGGTGTTCCAACCAGGAGATTGAGTGTGGATTCACATGCGCAAAGAAAGGTTCCCAGAACAAAGAAAATCAAAGCTTCAAACTAGGGGAGATGGGCCTTTCCAAGTGCTTGAGAGGATCAATGACAATGCCTACAAAATAGACTTCCCTGGTGAGTATAATGTTAGTGCTACCTTTAATGTTGCTGACTTAACTCTTTTTGATGCAGGTGAGAACCCTTCAGATTTGAGGACAAATCCTTTTCAAGAAGGGGGGCGTGATGTGGACATCAGTCAGGCAGTCAGCAGACTAGGTGGGCCCATGACAAGGGCACAAGCTAGGAAGGCTAAGGAGGCACTCCAAGTCATCATTAAAGAAGTTCCAACTCAAAGTGAGCAAAACATTAATGAAAGTCTTAAGTTCATTAATTGCACTCAAGTTGAAGAGGATAGCTTAATTGATGAAGAATCAGTTGCATTTAATGCAACTGATAATTGAAGCATTTGCAAGCCAATGATGTGGCATTGTGGGCGGCCACATTGGATGATGGTGGGCGGCCATTCTTTCTTTTAATTTTCTGAATGTTGTTTTTAATTTGTTTTAATAATAATAGGGAAGTTACCAGACAATAGACTTAATGGTTTGAATGGTTATGTTTCCTACTTGGGTGGTTACAAAACATGGATGTAATGGCATTAAACTTCATGTTTATAGCCGTTGGAATGGGCTGACTTGGTGCATGAATCTGGTCACGTTTTTGGTATGAAAGGAGCCTCATGAGTCAGCAAAAGAAGCATGAAACATGTGCAGAATTTTGATGAGTAAAAAGCCATAAAAGAGTTCCAACAAGCCATTGAATTGGAGCATGAATAGCATTGAAGTTGGCAGCCAACTCTTGAAGAATCTTAGCTGTTTGGGGCGGCCACATGAAGGCTGATTCAATAGCCATTTTACTCCATATTTGGTGTTACTTTTCAAAGAATAATTCAGCCCACATGTGCCATAAAAATCTGAATGGAAATTCGGCCATCTAAGCCTAGTTAGGTTGAGTTTTATTAGCTAAATTGTCTTTTAATTTATTTATTTCCTAGAATATGTTTAGGGTTGCATGGGAAGTGTGTAAAGGGGCATTTTGGGGATGATTTAGGCGTGTAACATAGCTGGTTGCACAACCCTAATTTCACCTTGTAAATCCTATAAATACATGCTTCATGCATGCACAAAATAAGATTGAAGTTTATGCAAAATTGCCGTCAAAATTAGAAAGTGAATTTCTTACTTAGAGAGAGTGAATTTCTCTATCTTTCTTGCTAGTCAAGAGTGAAGGTTATCAAAGGTTCATATACCTTTGTGTGATCATCTTCATGGACTTATCTTTCAATTCATGAAAGTGTGACGTCCATTTATCAGTTTTCTAGTTATTTCTTTTGCTATCTGATATAATCAGTTACTCTATTTCCTCTACGTTTCTTGATTATTATGTGATTTAATCTTCAAGTATTCCTAAGGATTCTTATTGTTATTGATTATTTCCTTGTCAATTTCTTGTTTTGGTTATTTGGTATACGTACGTCAAAGAAAAGAAAAGAAAAGAAAAGAAAAGAAAAATAGTTACGTACGTGCGTAAAGAAAAAGAACAAAAACATTGTTTATTTTCCTTGCAAAGCAAGAAGTGTTTACGTAAAGTTCTCTATTATCAGAAAAAATTCTAAGGTCCATAAAAATAGAACCTCAAGGTTCATATCAGCTGACTCCCCCTCAAAATGAGATGGTTCTGCTGATATTTTCAATGTTGTTGGTTTAGCAACTTTTTAATGGCTTATGCAGAAATTTTTATCTTTCAGAAAGATCATTTGAATAGGGGATGCAATTAGGATAGAATACAGAACTCAATCTTTTAACCAGAACAATGATTTATTCTGTTTGCATACTTGATTTAAATGACAGGAATTTCATTTGATGCATAATCAAGTAGAAGGAATACATTCAGCACAAAGATTGGTTCAGTTACTCCCCCTAAGTATGTTGCTCACCTTGATTTTTATGCCCATAGTGAGTTAACTTTGTAGAACATTGATAAAGGCATAAAAGGTCAATATTACAGATTTTAGACAGCAGGGGAACACAGAACATAAATTTATCAATATGATTTGCAGATAAGATCATAATCGTTGCATATTTTTCAGCAAACAAAATCTGTTCTGATAACATTTCAAAGATTGAGATATTCAATGTTAAGTTCCTTTCATACTCATTGATTCACCCAATATTCCAATTCATGATATGCACATCAATTTGATACAACAATTCACTTTTGATATGCCAAAGTTTATCACAGATTTGGGAATCAAGGGGACATTGTCAAAGGTGTCACTTTCAAGAGATCAAGTTTCACTACTTTTCTATCATGTATCCTTAATCTTTGAACAAGTACTGCTCCCATCATTGATTGATCTATAAATTTATATTCTATCACAATAAACCACATCATGACAACTTTCCAATGCCACAAAAATCAGCTCATTTGGATTGGTACAATTAAAGATATTTTATCTTGAAGTTTCAACACCAAATCAGAAAACATCCATTGACTTAGCTACTTTAATCTGAACTTGTGAGTTATTTCTAGTTCATAAAAATATGAGATTTCAACACAATAAACTAGACATCACAAGCTTTCTAATGGTATAAAATTCATTTCATTTGGAGTTTTCTGTCATAAGATATGAGTGATCAAAGTTGGCAGTTCTATAATAGAGTGCTTATTGTGACAGGTCTGGTTTTTCATTCACTGTGATCAATCTATGCATCCAAAAATAGTGAAAATTAATACTGTTAAACCATTGAACAACATCTTTCAAATCCCACTGGTTTCATTTGAAAAGGATTTTCCTAGCTCCAGATATAAGTATTCAAAACAGATGTGTTCAAATTTGATTAGATGAGAGATCAGTCAACTTGAAGTATTTGCTGGGAATTATGCAGATGATGAAAAATTCTGAAACTTTCCAGTCAAATACCTATGTGAGCTAGCTTTCATACAAAACTGGTTTCACTCAAAAATCATTTATGTAGCTCTAGTTATGATCTATTTAAGTGAACATGTTTATATCAGACTTTGTATCAGTGAAGCTGTGTTCACGAATTTACTGGCACTTTTTTTATTAGCATTATAATCTCAACTTTTCCAGTTTGATTCTATTTTAAGTTGTATTTCCAATGAAATTGGTCTCACAGAAAAATAATATCTACAACTCCAGTTATGATGATTTTAAGTAAACAGGTTTCTGTGAGCATCTGTAAAACTGCAGCTGTGTTAACAAATTTTTTGGCACTTATGTGCTTAGTGTAACAGCTTCAAATTTTCCAGTTATGCACTCTTATGAGTTAGCTTTACAACAAAATTGGTTTTACTCAAAAATCAATTTTGTAACTCAAGTTATGATCATTTTAGCTAGGCCATATCAGAAACATTTCTGCATATAGTGCAATAACCTCTTTGCCTTCAACTTTCACTTATTTCAAAATCCTTTTTTGAGCCTTTCAATCTCAGAATTTCTTTTTCATATCAATTACTTAGAATATTGACTTGATTATAGATTTGGAGAGCATATAGGCTTGGCTTGTAGAAATGTTTCTCCTAAACAATTCAATCCTTCCAAGTTTACTCTTTTCTCTTTTATCATGAAATTGACTCAAGGATATCTTTTCATATGATCAGCTCATGTTTCATCATTCATAGATTTCAAACTCAAATTCTCACATGATGCAAGATCATAACTTAAGCATATGTTGCATTACAACATACTCACAATAGTTGTGATTCAAAACTGTATTTAAGGTTAAGACAAAACATCATTCAGAATTCTAATTATCCAAAAAACATAGAATCATTCAAGTAAGCATGTCTGTCATTGAAAACTGATTTCTAAATTCTGCATAGCATCAATATACTTGAATCCTATCTTCAGAATGAGAATAGTAAGATTTATCACATATGCATCATCATGGAAGATTAGAGTTTCAGAGTACCTTATGAAATAATCCTCAAGTTATCATGTGATCCTTATGATTTAAGAATTTGTAGCTTGATATATGTAGAGATGAGCTTAGCTTTTGCATATTTTCTTTTCAAACTGAGTCATTTCTTTGTGCTTTCTTCTCTTAGAAGCCTCTATCTCTTCCTCATATTGTGGGAAATCACTTGCCTTCTTGTGCAGTAGCCATTATCTAAGCTAAATGTGATTCATGGATTTCCTTTTGTACTGTCAGAATTTATAGCTGCAGGAAGAGTCTCTCTGCTGATATTTTCAATGTTGCTGGTTTAGCAACTTTTTAATGGCTTATGCAGAAATTTTTATCTTTCAGAAAGATCATTTGAATAGGGGATGCAATTAGGATAGAATACAAAACTCAATCTTTAAACCAGAACAATGATTTATTCTGTTTTCATACTTGATTTAAATGACAGGAATTTCATTTGATGCATAATCAAGTAGAAGGAATACATTCAGCAAAGATTGGTTCAGTTACTCCCCCTAAGTATGTTGCTCACCTTGATTTTTATGCCCATAGTGAGTTAACTTTGTAGAACATGGATAAAGGCATAAAAGGTCAATATTACAGATTTTAGACAGCAGGGGAACACAGAACATAAATTAATCAATATGATTTGCAGATCATAATCATTGCATATTTTTCAGCAACCAAAATCTGTTCTGATAACATTTCAAAGATTGAGATATTCAATGTTAAGTTCCTTTCATACTCATTGATTCACCCAATATTCCAAATCATGATATGCACATCAATTTGATACAACAATTCACTTTTGATATGCCAAAGTTTATCACAGATTTGGGAATCAAGGGGACATTGTCAAAGGCATTACTTTCAATGGATCAAGTTTCACTACTTTCCAATCACATAGCCTTAATCATTAAACAAGTGCTGCTCCTATCATAGATTGATCTAGAGATTTATATTCTATCACAATAAACCACATCATGACACCTTTCCAATGCCACAAAAATCAACTCATTTGGATTGGTACAATTAAAGATATTTTAACTTGAAGTTTCAGCACCAAATCAGAAAACATCCATTGACTTAGCTACTTTAATATGTACTTGTGAGTTATTTCTAGTTCATAAAAATATGAGATTTCAACACAATAAACTAGACATCACAAGCTTTAAAATGATATAAAAGTCATTTCATTTGGAGTTTTCTATCATAACATATGAGTGATCAAAGTTGGCAGTTCTATAACAGAGTGCTTACTGTGACAGGTCTGGTTTTTCATTCACTGTGATCAATCTATGCATCCAAAAATAGTGAAAATTAATACTGTTAAACCATTGAGCAACATCTTTCAAATCCCACTGGTTTCATTTGAAAAGGATTTTCCTAGCTCCAGATATAAGCATTCAAAACAAATGTGTTCAAATTTCATCAGATGAGAGATCAGTCAACTTGAAGTATTTTCTGGGAATTATGCAGATGATGAAAAATTCTGAAACTTTCCAGTCAAATACTTATATGAGCTACCTTTCATACAAAACTGGTTTCACTCAAAAATCATTTCTGTGGCTCTAGTTATGATCTATTTTAGTGAACATGTTTATATCAGACTTTGTATCAGTGAAGCTGAGTTCACGAATTTACTGGCACTTTTGTGGTTAGTGTAAAATCTTCAAAGTTTCCAGTTTGGTACTCATATAAAATATCTTTCACACAAAATTAATTTCACTGAAAAAGCACTTCTATAACTTCAGTTATGATCCTTTCAAGTGAACATGTTTATAATGAATCTTGTAACACTGTAGCTGTGTTCACAGAAAAACAATATCTACAACTCTAGTTATGATGATTTTAAGTAAACAAGTTTCTGTGAGCATTTGTAAAACTGCAGCTGTGTTAACAAATTTTCTGGCACTTCTGTGCTTAGTGTAACAGCTTCAAAATTTCCAGTTATGCACTCTTATGAATTAGATTTACAACAAAATTGGTTTTACTCAAAAATCAATTTTGTAGCTCAAGTTATGATCATTTTAGTTAGGCTATATCAGAAAAATTTCTGCATATAGTGCAACAACCTCTTTGCCTCCAACTTTCACTTATCTCAAAATCCTTTTATGAGCCTTTCAATCTCAGAATTTCTTTTTCATCTCAATTACTTAGAAGATTGACTTGATTAAAGAATTGGAGAGCATATAGACTTAGCTTGTAGAAATGTTTTCTCCTAACTAATCAACTCAAACTTTCCAAGTTCTCTTTTCTCAATTATCATGAGATTGACTCAAGGATATATTTTCATATGATCAGCTCATGTTGCATCATACATAGATTTCAAACTCAAATTCTCACATGATGCAAGATCATAACTTAAGCATGTGTTGCATTACAGCATACTCACAAGAGTTGAGATTCAAAACTGTATTTAGGGTTATGACAAAAACATCATTCAGAATTCTAATTATCCAAGACACATAGAATCATTCAAGTAAGCATGTTTGTCATTGAAAATTGAATTCTAAATTCTGCATAGTGCCATCATGCTTTAAATTCTATCTTCAAAATGAGAACAACAAGAATTATCACATATGCATCATCATGGAAGATTAGAGTTTCAGAGTACCTTATGAAGCATTCCTCAAGTTGTCACTTGATCCATATGACTTAAGAATTTTCAGCTTGATACATGTAAAGACAGGCTCAGCTTTTTCATTAAACTCAGTAATTTCCTTGTCCCATCTTGTTTTTAGAAGCTTCTTTCTCTTTCTCATATTGTGGGAAATCTCTTGCCCTCTTGAGCAGTAGCCATTATCTCAGCTGACTATGATTCATGGATTTCCTTTTGTTCTGTCAGAATTAGAGCTTCAACAGGAGTTTCACTTGGTTGTTTTATATATTTCTGTTTAGGCATCAGTCTCAGTCTCAACCTGAGACTCATATGAGACTCTTCTCAAGTGCAGCTTTACTTTCTTGCTCTTTATAATTTCTGAATCATCCTTTTGGCTTGGATATGAGGATTTTCTCATATTATTCTTGTTGAGATCCAAGCATTCCACTTTGTCTCCAAATCTACAATCTTTCTCATCTCAAGTGTAGGATTAGTCTTGTCAAAACTATTATGCATATTTTCTTTCACATATTGAGCAATGAGATTGTAGACTTTATAGTTACTTGGATGTAATAGAATGTTCAGAAAATATTTAGATTTGAAATTGGAATCTTGTTTTAAAGATATGAATGTACAAAGCACTTTCCAACAAGAGGATATCTATCATTTGATACTCCAAACTCTAAGTAAGCATATGATACATTCAAACATTCAAAGGAGAATAAAAATATATTTTATTTTGCTGTTTGAAATTTCAATAAAGTACGGTAGTGGTAACAAATAATGACCAAACAACTTTTCATGCCTTTTGAAAAGATGGTTTCTACAAATCTAGCATACTGGTATATAAAAATACTTACAACCATGATGCTATTAAAATAAGTGAAGAGATATAGCAAAAATTCTCAATGATTTGATCAAGTATGTTTTAGTTCAAATGCAAGGAGGGATAAGAGATTGATATTACCAGGAGTGTTCCCTGTATGAGCAGTTTCAACCTCCAATCTTAATGGCAATGATGACTTTAATAAAGTGATCAATCTCAAGGATTGCAACATCTTTAAACTACCAATCAGGAGGAACCAACTGATTCGTGCTTGAATCTTTTATGTCATTTTATTTTGGACTATAAACTCTTCGGTGGTCTTCTTTATTCTATTGGATTAGCACACATTTTTCAAGCTGTAGACTCACTTCATCTTCAAACTATTTGGAGGTTCTCTTCATATGGAGACAATTTTTTACAGCTTTTCAACACTTCTAAGGAATCTCTTCATGAGGACAGAACCATATAGCTAAGGAGTGCTTTAATTTTGAATATAAGATTGTCTTCTTCTAGGTCCTTGGTTATTTCAAGATACTTGGTAGCACACCTTAGCCCAGAGATATTTCCAAATGTTAATTCAATGGTAATTCCATAGCAGGATTTTGCTGCAGGCTCAAAAAGCCTTAGATCCACTAGGAAGATCATCCATAACTGGCTTATTTAAGTTAGGGACATGAAAATCATATATGATTCATTGATTCTGTTCAGCTTCCCATTTCGAGACAGCAAATGACACTTGTGCAAGTGGAAGTTAGCTTCTCCAATTTGAACTACAAGACCACTTTGGAATATCAGCTGAAGCATATCAAGACTTGCTTCTTTGTTGAAATCCTTCTATCTCAATATCATGATTAGTTGAGGTGAGAAGTCCATCCCATATTTTCTTCCTCTTTCTTGACTAGATCAGTGTGATAATTTTCTGCATAATCAAATCACTAGGGGAACATTTTGGTACCCATTTAATTCTTGGGTCCAAGTGGGTTAATGATCAAGATATTTATCATATGTATAAGGTTAATATCAATACTCAATCATTTCATTGCATTCCTTAAGTGAAATAACCAATCATTCCAAAATATATTCACTGTAACGTAGAAACAATTGATTTTTTTTATTCAAGTATTATTCCAAAATTAAGAGCCAAATGTATAATGTTAATGTGTACTGTAGACTAGTGTTAATTGTTTTTCATACACATACTTCCTCTTCAATGTTCTATCTCTCTCATCCTTTCTTGTGACATCCTATTCTCTACTATCTATGAATTACTTTCATGCATATAGGATTTCCATCACATCTCTAACTTTTGAGCCAAATTTGAACGAGCACTTGACACTTATACGTGTAAATAACTATGAGACTCTCTTTCTTTATGAATCAAGGAAGAACTATGAGATCAGCCCAAGACATCATCAGTGTGCTGGTAGTGATGGTAACACTTGATATTGCCACTTAAATAATATTTTCCCACTTCCTCCCTTTTTTTTAAAAGAAACTTAAGCGCTATTTGAAAACTTAAAAGGAAGAAAGGTTATCCACTTTATTTCAAAGGTGAAGAAAAAACTATCTTATTTACTGGATAGGCAAAGAACGTAGGGGATTTGTATACTTATCTCAAGATTCCTTTGCCTCTGTTCTATATGTCCACTTCATCCAGGTTGAGCGTCCAACTCCAAAGCTTCGATTACACTTCAAGGCTTCTGTCATGTGGCAGCCATTATATTTAGGTCATTGCATTCCAACAGCGGATATTGCTGCAGTACATTATCCAATCACAGATAACAGAGCCTCGTTGGAGTGATATGGTTTTCATTTAGACAGCACCACACTCTCAATCTCTGGGAAATCTTTGGACAGCATGGACGTCTACCCATCTTGAAGTTTCTTTCTTCTCCTTCTTTTGATTCTCATTGATCCAGCAAGCACTTATTAGCAAACTCTGTTGTTGTTCCTTTAATTTCTCCGAATGATGTGAGTCATTTTCTAATTTGCCTCAAAGTCATCTTGAGCCATGTAGGATGTTATCTCAGTTTTCTGCATGATTGGCTCTTCCTCGATACTATCTTTATGATTCCAAGAGTAGCCTCCTTCACAAATGAATTGAATAGAGCTAATTTCAGCCATCCTCCTTTCTTGGATCTTTATCCTCTTCACACGTTGGTGTGCTCAACCCCAAGAGGCCAAGCTCTAATACCAACTGAAGTTGGCTGAACGTCTCTAGAAGGGGGGTTGAATAGAGAATTGAAAATATTTGTACTTGAAAAATTCAGATTCAATCTGAGGTGGATCTCAAGTTTGTGACTTGGAACTCAGATCGATTCTTAACTCAGCGGAAGGTTAGGATTAATAAAGTCTTAGTTCAGCAAAGGGGTAAGCTTAGCTTGGCAAATGTTAAACTCAGCTTAGCAAAAGTTAAGACCTTAGAAGAGAATGAGTAAGACTACTGATTGATCTCAAGTTGAGATGAGATCTGAGATGAGATGAGATGTAAGATGAGACAGATCTTAGTTATTACAACTTGGTTTTCTCTGAAAAGACTTAATTTATTTTAACAAACATATTTGAGTCATGAGATGTGCAATGTAAATAAAGAGATAAGGGAGAAGAGATGCACACAGAGATTTATACTGGTTCACCCACAACCTTGGGCTACGTCCAGTCCTCACAACACGTGAGATTTTCACTATTGACAACCCGTCAATTACAAGTATTCTTACAGCCTCTTCAGGACGTCCCTCACACCAAGCATAGGAACTCCTACCTTGGTTGAGCCACAAGTATTCTTTGTTCTCAACTGCCTCTTCAGGAAACGCATGCAGTATTCTTTGTCTTCGAATGCCTCTCCAGGAAACTCAGTGAGTATTCTTGTTACAGTGCCTCTCCAGGCTTTACAAACGCTCACACTAAGCTCAGGCACCTCCTGACTTAGTTGAGACTTGGTGGTATGAGATGAGATATGATTGATCTAGCTTGGACTACATACAAAGTATGGATAAACCGTGACCTCAGCTAGATGGTAGCTCTCTAAATCACTCAAAGAGGGTATACAAAACAGTACAAAACAAGAGCTAAACCTACTATAAGATATTGGCTAAGATAACATAGGTAGGTAGGTTGAGATTCACTTGAGACTTGGATTTTTATGGTTGTGCAGCAGCATCTCTGCTAAGTCTCACTGTGTCTCTCACCTGTCTCATCATAATGAGACTTCCTTTTATAGTCTTCAGAAAAACTAGCCGTTATACTAGCCGTTGGAAGAGAGAGAAACTGTCTTTCACTTTTCAGTCATGAGCTCAGTACTTTTTTGGTGCAGTCTCTGCTGTGACAGTGTACTTGCGTTGACTAGCTTATTGCTGCTGGGTCTCTGATGAGCTGAGTGTGATGTCTGCATCTCATCTCTGCATCTCAAGTCTGAGTCTCATGTCTGCGTCTCAAGTCTGAGTCTTATGTCTGCGTCTCAAGTCTGAATCTCATGTCTGCATCTGATCTCTGCGTCTGATCTTGAGACTGCATCTGATCTGAGACTGTCTCATGTCTGCATCCGATCTCTGTGTCTGATCTTGAGACTGCATCTGATCTGAGACCGTCTCATGTCTGCATCTGCATCTCTGCGTCTGAACTTGAGATTGCATCTGATCTTGAGACTACATCTGATCTGAGACCGTCTCATGTCTGATTCTGCATCTCAAGTCTGTTTCTGCATCTCTGTTGAGTCTGCATCTCAAGTTTGACTTTGAATCTCATCTTTGCTCAGCTTCATATTTCAAAGTTCTTCTTTGTCATGCTTGGACTGAATGTGATATTATAATGAATTTGGGCTTGTCTCAATCTGACTTTACAGTTTGAGCTTGTCTCAAGCTGACTTTGAATCTCTTCTTGGTTTGGCATCTTCTATTCTGATCTTATCTCTTGATTCTGAAGCTAAGATAGAGTCTCATCTCTTGGCAGATCTTGCATCTGACTGTTGATCCTTCTTTTTAAGTTTGTAGATGAGTCTCTTCTTTGAGCATTGGTCTTAAGCTGATTTCTCGACTGAGCTTGCATCTGAACATGAGATAGCATCTTATGCTTGAGTCTGCGTCTCATCTTGAGTTTCAAATGTTGGTCTTCTTGATGTAACTCAATTCATTGTTTGAGCTCATCTTGACTTGACTTGATGATTGGCATTTCTAGTAGAGACCCTTTCTGATTTTAGCTGAGACATTACTCTGATGTGCACCTCTCTCAACTTAGGCTATCTTCCATTTTAAGCTTCTGAAGACTTTCTGATAAGTATATGTATTGAGGCCTTCTTATGAAATTAACTTCAGCATATAGAACTTCTAAGCTCTGCCTTTTCTTCAAAGACAATTCTGGAGTCTGATGTTTCTTATGATTTGGATTCTGATCTTTCTGAATTCTTCATGAGAATCCTGTCTTTCTAAGATCTCTCATAACAAAACATCAGTAACTTCAAGAACAGAAAACATTAAGTTTGATCAATAGGTTTGTTGTCATTAAAACCAATATCTCAGAGGGTTTTTGCGCTAACAATGTAAGCTCAGCTTGAGATGCAAGCCTATGTTCAGAAGCCACTATCAGAAGAGATCATAGTTCAAGCAAGCATAAGCATGAAACCAAGAGACTCAAGTTCAGCTTGAGATGCAAAGACTTGAACAGATGCTAGCACAGCTTGAGATGCAAGCCATGAACAGATGCAAGTTCAACTTGAGATGCAAGAACAGCTTGAGACGTCGTCTCAAGGACAGACGTAGTAAGACAAGATCTCATCAAAGATGCAAGAAAGTCATAAGAGACTCTGGACAGAAGCAAGACTGGATGCTCAATGATAGAAGACAGCAAGTGAGGTCAGCATAAAGACAAACAAGGACAAAAGGACACTGACACAGTGACTTAGCCTGAAAAGCTGCTGCACACCTACTGAAAAGACTGTACCTGCTGTTGTGTTCTCTAACAGCTTGCAACGGCCACATAACGGCTAGTTTCCTAACTGCTGATATAAAAGAGACAGGATCTAATGCTGATATGTGAGAGAGACTGCCTGCATTACTGTACAATCATCAAGCATCTTAACACATCTCAACTAACATCTCAAATGCACATCTTTGCTGTCTGTTCAACAGCTTCATATGATCTTGAGATCATCTGTCTCTACTCATCTCTCTTCTGTGCATCACTCTTACATTGTACTTCAATTAGAGAGATTACCTAGCTTACCAATCTCTATATCGATACTGTGTATGCTGTAAGCTAGACTTATCATATTCATTCACTGTAACTTGTCTCATCTAAGATAGGAGGGTTCCTAGTCTTAGAGTGAGGTGTTGCGTCCTGAAGAGGCTGTAAGAATACTTGTGGCTCAGTTAAGATAGGAGTGCCTAGGCTTAGTGTGAGTGAGACGTCCTAAAGAGGCTGTAAGAATACTTGTATTGACGGGTTTGTCAATAGTGGAAAATCTCACGTGTTGTGAGGACTGGACGTAGCCCAAGGAGTGGGTGAACCAGGATAAGATCTCTGCCCCCTGTCTCTTATCTTGTCTTTACTTAACTTATCTTGAATTAACTAAATCAACAAAGCAGCAACAGAAATCAACTGAACAAAAGGTTCAAGATAAGACTCTGAGCAATTACTAACAGAAGTGTTATACCTAAAGTTGTATCTTATCTTAACAGAGACTCCAAGTCAACAGACTTGAGAGCACATCTCAACAAACATTTTTAGTGTGGTAAATTGCAGGAACAGATCTAATAAGTCTCTATTCAACCCCCCTTCTAGAGACATCCAACCAACTTCAGATCAAGCTTCTTCTTCTTCTGCAAGTGAATCACGCAGAATCTTTCTAACTCAGAAACATGGTTTTTGCTGCCCATTTTGGGAAGAATGCAACACCCTAAAATGGCATGCAAAACCCTAGGCTTGGGATGCATGAGAGAGCTTCTCATATCTTCAGGCTTCTCAATCCCGTACAACAATTTGTTGAATCTCTTGGTTCCTCCATTTCTGTGTTCCCATTCAGGAACGAAAACTTCTCCTTCAGAACTCCAGTCACCAGAGAAATAATATCAGTATCGACAAACACTTTGATTCCCATCATAGTTGCTTGAATGGAAGAATATTTCCCATCTTTGCTAGTCATTACTTGCGCAAATTTCTAGAAATCAATAATACTCTGCTCATGCCAGGTGCAGTTTACAGAGTTAAAGAACGGAGTCCAGCCAACACTATCAAAAGTTTTAAGAAAATCTACACCACCATTTTTGAGAGCTTCAAGGTCCACAACCCTACTTGCAACAATATGTCCTCCGACAGATTTCTTAGGAGCCATAGCAGAGAGCTTGAAGTTTGCATAGAAAGAGATGAACTTGAGACTTTGAAACTTGAGAGAAAAGCTCCAACGTCTTGAGTGCAAGAACTCTGGGTGCAAGGAGAAGCGATAGTTGTAAACGTGCAATTGACTTTACATGCCCCTATAAATAGCCGTCACAGAAGCTGTAATGATGGTAGTTACAAGACTGCGCAGATATTGGTAACCGTGCGACGTGCTGGGGGTTTTGAAAAGTTGTAAAACCAACCATCTCAGATAGCCACGTCACTCAGAGAGTAACCTTTTAGACAGTGCAGAGTTCACATAATTCAAACATGTAAGAAGAATGCATATATTTCAAACAATCATGTTTCAAATGATACATACATTTCATATAGTACAAAGGTTCAGACAACCAAGCATGATTATTTTTCAAATAATGCATGGATGATTAGATTGTTTCTTATGAACCTAAATCTATCTTCAGCTAGGGTTTTCGTGAATATATCTGCCCATTGATGCTTTGTATCAATGAACTTAATATCAAAAACTCCTTTCTGAACATAGTCCCTGATGAAATGATGTTTGGTTTCTATATGCTTTGCCCTAGAATGTTGGATTGGGTTTTTAGACAAATTAATAACACTTGTATTATCACACATAACAGGAATAGAATTTAATGCAATATTAAAATCTTCCATTTGATATTTTACCCATAGAAGTAGTGAACAACAACTTGCAACAACAATATAGTCAGCTTCAGCAGTAGAAAGTGCGATTTTGCTTTGCCTTTTGCTGGGCCAGTTGATCATGTTATCACCAATAAAGTGACATCCTCCACTGGTTGATTTTCTTTCCACTCTATCTCCAGAAAAGTCTGCATCGCAGTATCCTACTAACCTACAATCCTTACTCTTCTTATAGCACAGACCAAGATTAGTAGTACCATTTAAATATCTGAAAATTCTCTTAATAGCCTTGTAATGAGTAATTCTTGGATCGGATTGAAGTCTTGCATAAAGAAAAACACTGAACATAATGTCAGGTCTGCTTGCTGTAAGATAAAATAATGAACCAATCATTCCTCTATACATTGTTTAATCAACAGATTCTTCTCCTTCATCTTTACTTAAGATGGTAGAAGGATGCATAGGAGTTGACATAGGCTTGCAGTCATTCATGTTGAACTTCTTAAGCATTTCTTTTGTATATTTCTCCTGATAAATCCATATACAATCAGATTCTTGCTTAATCTGAAGTCCTAGAAAAAATTTGAGTTCACCCATCATACTCATTTCAAACTAAGAATGCATAAGCTTAGAAAACTCTTTACATAAAGAAGGATTTGTTGAACCAAAAATAATGTCATCAACATATATCTGAACAAGAATAAAGTCTTTGTTAGACATTTTTCTAAAGAGAGTTGTATCTACTTTTCCTCTTTCAAAACCATTTTTGATAAGAAAAATGCTTAGTTTGTCATACCAAGCCCTTAGAGCTTGTTTAAGACCATACACAGCCTTTTTCAATTTAAAAACATGTTCAGGAAAAGCAATGTCTTCAAAACCAAGTGGTTGTCTAACAAATACTTCTTCCTCAATGAATCCATTAAGAAAGACACTATTTACGTCCATTTGATATAATTTGATTCCATTATTTGCTGCATAAGAAAGTAGAATCCTAATGGCTTCAAGCCTAGCTACAGGAGCAAAGGTTTCAGTGAAATCAATACCTTCTTGCTGATTATAGCCTTGAGAAACTAATCTGGCTTTATTTCTGATAACTTTGCCTTCTTCAGATAGCTTGTTTCTGAACACCCATTTGGTTCCAACAATTATTTTCCCATGGGGTTTAGGAACAAGGGTCCAGACATCACTCCTCGCAAATTAATTAAGCTCTTCTTGCATGGTTAGGGTCCACCCTTCATCACGCAGAGCTTCATCAATGTTCTTTGGCTCAATTTCAGAAAGTAGAGCAAGAGTATTCACGTCTCTGAATCTTGATCTTGTTCTTATACCTTCTGAAGTATCACCAATGATTTTCTCCCAGGGGTGATGAGACCTGTATCTCCACTCATTTCCGTGAGGAAATACATTCTCTATCTGAGATTCAACATGAGCTATCTGAAAAGATTCAACTTCAGAAGGTTGACCAGAAGGTTGTTCAGATGGTCCTTCAAAAAGTTCTTCAAAAGGTTCTTCATCTTTGACTTCTTTCTTTTCAGATGAAGGATTCAACTCTTTTCCTGCAAAGTAATCTTCAAGATCTGATAGTTCCCTATCAGTCTTTGTCTTATCATTGAATTTCACACGAATAGATTCTTCAACAGTTAAGGTTCTAGAGTTGTAAACTCTGTATGCCTTTAATGTTTCAGAATATCCATTGAAAAATCCTTTATCTAATTTTGCATCAAACTTTTGAAGATCATCCTTGGTGTTAAGTATAAAACACTCACATCCATAGATATGGAAATCAGATATGTTGGGATTTCTTCCCTCCACAATTCATAAGGAGTCTTTTTGAGAATTAGTCTTACCAAAATTCTATTTTGAATGTAACAAGTTGTGTGAACAACCTCTGCCCAGAAGGATCTGGGTAAGTTGCTTGAAATGAGCATGGTTCTTCCCATCTCCTGCAAGCTTCTGTTTTTTTCTCTCAACAACCCCATTTTGCTAAGGTGTTCTTGTCACTAAGAAATTGTGAGAGATCCCATTCTCATCACAGAACAGTTTAAAGCTTGAGTTTTCAAACTACCCACCATGATCACTTCTTATGGTTGATATGCATAATTCTTTTTTATTTTGCACCTTCTTACAGAATTTTGTGAAATTCTCAAAAGTCTCATCCTTGCTTCTGAGGAATATCACCCATGTAAATCTAGTATAGTCATCCACTATGACTAAACCATATTTCTTTCTACTAAGAATTTATGTTCTAGTAGGACCAAACAAGTTAATGTGAAGAAGTTCTAAAGGTCTGTAGGTAGACACAACATTCTTGCTCTTGAAAGAGCTTCTTATTTGCTTTCCCTTTAGTCAATTTTCACATAAATTGTTAGATTTTAATAAGAGCTTGGGTAATCCTTTAAAAAGGTTGTGTTTTGTTAGTTTTGATATCAATCTCAAGCTGGCATGCCTAAGTTTCTGATGTCAAATCTTCTTTTCATCTTCCATAGAAAAAACATTTCACATTTTGACTTGCAAGTTTCTCTAGATCAATTTTATACACATTATTATGTATATTAGCAGAAAAAAGGATTTGATCTGAAAAGTCCTTGACTAAACAACCTTCTTTTGTGAAAGATACAACATATCCACTGTCACACAATTGACTTATGTTAAGAAGGTTATGTTGCAGTCCTTCAACCAAAAGAACATTCTTAATAAGGGATTGAGGTGATATACCTACAGTCACTATGCCAGTGATCTTCCTTTGTTGATTGCCTCCAAAGGTGACCACTCCTCCCTCCTTGGGTCTAAGACTTTGGAACAAAGACCTTTCTCCGTCATGTGACTCGAGCATCCACTATCCAAGTACCATTTGAGGGGTTTCCTTTGTCCTATTAAAGACATCTGCAACAAGAACAATTAAGTGCTTAGGTACCCATATTTTCTTGGGTCGTTTCTTGTTAGATTTGGGCTTCGACTTCCTTTTGTGTTTACACTGAGACACACGGTGTTCAAGCTTACCACTATGGGAACACCCGTTACCTTTCTTCTTACCCTTATCAGGAAATTTTAAAACAGAAGGGTTTGATGATGTGTCTTCTGAGAAGCCCAAGCCACTTTTGTCATAAGAATTATTCTGAGTTCCTAATAATCTGTTAAGATTATCAAATCCTTTGAAAAATCTGGCTAGGTCCTTGGTAAGTTCCTCAACCTTTCTCTAAAGTTTTTAATTTTCTTTAGAAAGATTGTTGGAGTTATCAGTCTCTTGTTTCAAGATCTTTTCTTTGAGTATGAGGTTTTCTTTTTCTAAAATCTCATTTCTGTTACTTACTTCAATGTAAGCTCTTGAAAACTCCTTATACTCATTGAAAAGTTCTTTGGAACTTTCAACCAAATCATCATACTGAGCTTGAAGAGTTTAAGGAATTACCTCAGATTCTGAACTATCAGATGATGGATGACTAGCCATCAGGCACAAATTTGCTTCTTCTGAAGCATCCTCCTCTTCTACTAAAGTGGAATCATCAAGATCCTCCCAAGTGGCCATCAGCCCCTTCTTCTTCTTAAAGAATTTCTTCTTTTTAAAGGAAGGTTTCTTGAGCTTAGGACAGTCAGCCTTCAAGTGTCCTTGTTGTTTACATTCAAAACAAGTAATTTTTTTAGTAGATAAGGAATCTTTACCTAACTTACCTTGTCTGAAACCATAGGATTGATGCTTTCTGACTTTCCCTTGTTTTGCAGCATCTTCTTAATCTTTCTGCTGAGCAGAGCAAGATCCTCCTCATCTTCAGAACTAGCCTTCAAGGTTCCATGCCTAAGTTGTCTAGCTTTTGTTTTTCAGTACCAATGATTTCTTCTTGGATTCGTCTTCGCCAAGCTCTAACTCATGGACCTTAAGAGATCCTAACAATTCTTCCATTCTTAAAGAATTGAGGTCTTTGGCCTCTTGAATGGCAATGACTTTGGGTCTCCAGGTTTTAGGTAGACTCCTTAAAATCTTTCGATTGTTATCTCTAGATTCATAGTTTCTTCCTAAAGACCTCAGTCCATTTGTTATCATCTGAAACCGACCATACATCTGATCAATGGTTTCAGAGGCATGCATTTTAAACATCACATATTGATGACCAAGCATGCTGATCTTGGACTGCTTAACATTTTCAGTCCCTTCATGGGCTGATGCTAGTGTCTCCCAGATCTCCTTGGCAGAAGCTCATCCATGAACTTTCTCATATTCTAATTTGAACAGAGAACTTATAAAATAGAGTAGCCTTGGCATTTAACTTAACACGAGCCTTCTTCTCCATAGTCCATTCAGACTTAGGTATGGGCACCCCACCATGCATAAAATGTAATCACCATCAGTGACAACATCCCAAAGATCAATGTTGTTACTTTCAATGAACAGCTTCATGCGATCTCTCCAGTAGTGATAATATACCCCATTGAAGGCTGGAGGCCTGGTGATAGAGGCTCAGTGTGTGATGTACTGCCTGTTGCTTGTTGAAGTTTCCATTTGGATCTTTTTCCTCAGAACTTGTTAAATGCTCAACCCGAGGCTGAGCTCTGATACCAACTATAGGAACAAACAGGGAAACACGAGAAGGGGGGGTTGAATAGTGTTTCTATAAAACTTAAACATTTTTGGAAACATTTTCTCAACAATGTCTTTTCTAAAACTTTCAGATCACTTGATGTTTTCTGAAGATGAATATACTGTCTGAAGATCGTTCAGACTAATAAAAGTAGTTCTCTGAAAAACTGATTTTACATTTAAACATTATGTAAACCAATTCAATTCCCTTCTTGTTAGCTTAAAACTGAATCTAAAGAGTTAAGGGATGAAAGAACTTAACCAAGGTATTTATCCTGGTTCACTCACCACCACTGTGAGCTACGTCCAGCTCCAGAGCCAAACATATCACCTGGATTTTCACTAATCTTTAGAAGATTACAAGTATTCTTTTCTGTCATGCATCTTCAAGCTTTACAACAACAACTATTGTTTCCTCACAAGCCTCTTTAGGCTCTACCCAAGTATTGTTTCACAAACAAGCCTCTCCAGGCTCAACACCCAAGTGTTTAAGGTATAAGAAAGTTTAAGTTGAAGAACTACACAAGTCCAAAGCTCAAAAAAGGTAATGTACAATATGACTGAGTTAGACTCAGGATAAAAAGATGTTTGTACAAAGAAAATTTATCATAGTGTTTTTACAATGAAAAACTTGCAGCGCATGGGCACTTTCTTTCTTAGCTTGTTCTCTAACTTGCATGGGTTTTGCATGAAGATATTTATTGATGATGGAATGAAGTCCGTTGAAATCACCGTTGAGAGATAGCAATAAATGCTAAAAACCTATTGTTATACAACTTCTGATAGCTTCTGACACGGTACAAGGTAGATGTGCAACGCTGTCTTTGTTTTGAGCACTGCAAAATCTATGTAGCAGATATTTCCTTTTTGGTGCATGTATTTCAAACATGCTGAAAAGTCTATGTTCTGCATGCCTTAACAAGGATAAGCTAAAGACTTGCTTCAGAAGGCGTTGAAAGTTACTTGAGTCTTTATCAGAAAACTTCAAAGGGCTTCACTCTTTAGATGGCTTCTGACTTCAGACGCTCTGGCACGCCAGACAACTTCAGAAATTCTTCTAGCTTTAGATGGTTTCATGCTTCAGATAAATAGATCACTTTAGATGGTTTCTCGCTTCAGAAGATCAACTTGCTGAAACTAGAAAACACGTTAAAAGCATAGGCAATATTTACATGTGATACTTTAACAGAATTTGTTATTCATTAAAACATAGGAAAGTGAGACTTAATCATTATTAAATACTTAATGATATTTTTTGAGACTCAACAGACTCCTTCAGACAGATGTGTCATAAACGCTTAAGTTCAGATGGTCAACTTTAGCTGAAATCAAAGTAAGTCCATTAAACGCATGTGCAACTTTTCAATGGTTAACATAGAAGATGTTAGTTCTCTTAGAAATTCTTTTATAAATTTCTTGAGACTCAACACTATCTACACTTTTCTTTCGACACATGAATAATATTTAAAGACATGATTTTATTTTACTCCTACGACGATTTTGGTTGGCAAAATTTGAATTTGTTATGTCCATCAGGTTTCTTTTGCACAAATCCTGCATTGTCCAAATTTAATTATAAATAAATTAAATATTTAAAAAGATTAAGCAAAATGTCATTCACAATTTAATGTCAATATTATAAAGTAAAATAAATAGAGATAGATGAAAACAATACTCATGCATAACTTAATTCTATATAATGATTAACCATGAAAAATATTTACCTAACAGAAAAGTTGCAAAGCTTTTGATGTCAAACATATAAAGAATGCAAGCATGCATGAAAAGGAAAAAAATATAAACAACCTTACACGACAGAAGAGTACTATGAAACATTAATATTACATTAGAAATACTAAACAATCTTTTTTTCTCCTCCCCTCTGTGCTATATCCAATTTTCTATTTATCTCTATTTAAGTCTTTTGCTCTTCTGTTTGGCTCAATTTATAGAATTCCACTAAAGATTTCCCAAACTCGTGTGATCAATCTTAATAATTTATATTTTATCTCAAATTACTATAATTAACATAAATTCCTATATAAGATATAGCCAAATTTTTTTTATTCACTTTCAATATGAATATATCACGTTAAACTTATGATAAGTCTTGCTTAAATTTTATTAATTCGGTTTAATTTTATTTTGATATTGAGTTATGTTCTTCATAATAAATCATATTGATTCATTTATTGCATTCTATTTTTATTTTCATTGAAATTATAATTTCACATTATGGACTCTACCATTGATTAAAATGTTGATTATATCTTAATTGAAATTATTTCCATATTTAGTACTTTACACTTTTTTTTGTGTAAATCATAGGTATCCCCTATTGCCAGGGGCAATCCTATTCGGGGCTTAGTCACAGTTAAGGCTCTTCACCCCTCCCGAAGAATGTGTTTAGTGGGGATCGAACCCGGGAGCTCTTCCCACAATCTCAGCCTGCGTTGCCAACTAAGCCACGACTCTTTGGTGTACTTTACACTTTATTATAATGATAATTATTTTTACATTTACGTGAATTTAATTCAAATTTGTTAATGTTAAATCTCACTGATTACGTGATATAACTATATTAGAATTTTTCCTTACTGATTTAGATTTTCAAATTTGTTGATTCGATTTGAAATGAGATTTAAACATTTTCAATTTAATTGAATGTTCTGGAGTAGAAATCGAACCTAGGTCTGAGTCAGCAGGATGAAGTCGGATTCGGATCCGGGTTGTAGAGGATAGAATCCGAGTTGGACCCAGGTGGTTTGCCTGCAAAGGGACTCCGACGTCCAAGTCAGATAGATAGAATAGTCAAGTGATTGATTAAGATTGTGTATATGTGATGACAACCTGTCAGTAGACCTCTGGACTGACAATGGCTAGGACCAATTTGGAGCTACTTGAAGTGCTTGGAGCTGAACCAAGCATGAGTCTTCCTTCATGAGGGTCATCCCTAAGTCACATGCAAGACTCAACTTAAGTAGGATTTTTGTGATGTAATTAGTAATTCATGATGTAATTAGGACTTTATGATGTAATTAGGATATATTTGTCTTTTCTTTAATTAGGGGCGCCTATATAGGGGTTTTATTGGTTTAGTAGGTTGCCTTACTACAAGGTGTAGGAGGTCATGGGGTCTAATCCCACATAGGATAGAAAATTAGCTCATCTTTTCTTTCCTATGTAGCTTTGGGCGCATTTTTGTGGGTTTAGTGGCTAAAAGCTTAGCTTAGCCAAATACCATTAGGAGCATGGGTTCAAATCCCATTGTGGATGAGTTTTTACTCATCTTTTATTTTCTCCCCCACTCCCTCATGTAAGTGGCCGCCCCCCACACTCCCCTCTCCTATATAATGGGCCCTCCTCTCTTGTATTTTCACACATCATTTTTAGAGTAAAGGCATTATGCCAAATTTTCTCCTCTCTTGAGAGTTGAGTGAGGCTTGGTGGTTGTTGCTTAAACCATGGTGAGACTTATCTAATTCTCCTGAATTAGTGGCGTCTGGCGATTGGACTTATCTGCTGCAGGAGGATTCTTGCTTCAGTGGCGTCCCTCCATTTCTTTCCTCTCCACTTTTTCTTTCATTTTCCTTCATTTTCTTGCACTTTCTCACGCTAAATTAGCTGCTGCCCAGCACCTAATTTGCGTGAATTACTTGCTATTTTTTGGTTCTAATTGGTTTGTTTTGCTCAATTCTAGATTATGTGCAATTCCTGTCATCATTTGGTATCAAGAGCTTGATGGATTGGGCAATTTGGGGCTGTTTTTGGTGGCTGTTTGGGCGTGTGGCTGCACCTCATATGTGCAGAATTTTGCTTCATTTTAGTGTAATTCAATCCCTCTTTCAGTTGTAATTTGGACTTGGACTGTTTCCCGGGCCCGAGGTGCCTTTCTACTACTACTTTGTGCTTGTTTGCTTGATTGAATTGGGTGATTATCTTGCTAGTTGGGGGCTGTTTTGGGCCGCTAATTCCCACCCCATAGGTGTTTGTTAAAATGCTTCTTAATTGCTCATACTTGTTCTTGAGTGATTTCTACATATAATTGCTATAAACTGCTTGTTTGTTGGTGAAGTGTGGTAAGAGGAGGCATTATTGTCTTCATTTTTCCAAAGATCGTTCACCTACATTTTCTCCCTTCACCATTAATTATTCATCCCCCATATTCATCTCTTTACTTTCCGCCTTTAATTTCCGCCATTTACTTTCCGCTTTTAATTTCCGCCATTTAATTTCCGCTTCTCCCATCCCTTTAATTTCAGCTCTCCCCTTTACATTCTGCTATTTACTTTTCAGTTCTCCCCATCCTTTTAATTTCCGCTTCCCCCTTTACTTTCAGTCATTTAAATTCAGTCCTCCCCATCCTTTTAATTTCCGCTTCCCCTTTACTTTCAGTCATTTAATTTCCGTCCTCCCCATCTTTTAATTTCCGCTTCCCCCTTTACTTTCTGCCATTTACATTTCTGTCCTCCCCATCCTTTTAATTTCAGTTTCCCCCTTTAATTTCTTGCCATTTATTTTGCGCAATTTTCCTTTCTTTTTCTTTGCCATTTATGCGCATTTTTTTGGCTCATGTTTTGTTCATATTCTACTCTTGTTATGTCTGTTTGATTGGCATTCTGATTGCAAATTTGGATTGACTGCTATCTCTACCTAGAACTTTCCCTGTTTGATTGTGCAAAACGCTCACCTATAGGATCTTTTTTGGTTCATAGTATTGGAAGAAGATCAACAAATTCTAATTGTTGATTTTCCTTCAAATTTAATTCCAAACTTAAAATTGAACCAAGCGCGTTTCTGTGACCACACTGGTCTTGTATAATCAACAAGGAAGTGCTAAGCAATTTTTTTGGCCATTTTGAAATCAAGTTGCCATCACGTTTTTACAGTTTTTAGAAATCAGTTTATTCATTTTTTTTGCTTTTCTGGGCCACTTGGACCAGTTTACTGTCAGAAAATTCCAAAAATATTACAGTAGGTTCAGTATATTTTCTTTTCATTGTGTACAAATTTCTGTAATTTTCTGTTGGGGAAAAGTCAAAAAAAGAAAAAGAAGACAAAAAAATATAAAGAGTACGTACGTGCCAAAAATAGAAAAAGAGGTGTAAAAAGCAAAAAAAGGGTGCAAACGAAGAAAAAGACAAAAAGACACCCAAAAAGAGTCAAAATTCAAAAAAATTCAGAAAAATAGAAAATTCAAAAGAAAGATATATCCTAACAATACAGTGACAGTTTTACTGTAATTTTTTGTTTCTTTTCCCTGTATACTGTAATTGAGTTGTATTTGCTGTTTTTTTTTCTTAAAAACGACAATTTTGGCAACTCTTTTTCAAAAATCACCAAAAACAATTCTCTTTGCAATTTCTTCCGTCTTGTCTGTTTTGCTGTCTGCTCTTGTGTATAAGCTTGTTTGAGTGCCAGCTTTTCTTGTTTGTCATATCAATTCTTCTGTTTTGTCTTAGGATTTCTAATTCTCTTCCGGTAGATCTTTTTCTTTTGTTAGCGCGCTTCTATTTTGGGTAAGGGTTAAGACTTAGACTCAATCTGGTCTTTGCAACTTCAATCAACCTCCAACCGAGTAGAAGAGGCAAGAGAGTCTCATTATAGAAAAAGCCAAAAAAGAGTGACATACACGAGTGTTGCATTCCATTGAGTGTATACACTTAGTTGAGTGGTAAGGTCCGAATTTTAAATCAAAAACTTTAAAACAATGGGTAGTAGGAACTCACCACCTCCTTCTCCTAGAACTTTGAAGTATAGGTCCGAGTTGCAACGTGCAATTCATGATATGACTCGAATGATGAGGCATGAGATGAGTGAACTTAGGAAAGAGCTAAGTGGGAGTAGGAGGGAGAGAAGACATTCTTCTCAAGAAGGAGGAAGTGAGGATAGGTATAGTGTGGTTAGGAGTGAAGATAGGTACCATCCAGAAAGTAGTGAGGGAGAGCGACACTCTAGCCATAGCTATAGGAGAAGGGAAAATAGGAGGCGTGAGGAACATAGAGGGTTTAGAGAAGAGTATTATGAGGAAAACCCTAGGAGAGGAAGAGAAGAATACTATGAGGAAAACCCTAGGAGGAATAGAAGGGAACATAGGAGAGAAAAGGAACCTAGAAGGGAACAAGGGTTTAGAGGGGTAAAGATAGAAGTCCCAACCTTTAATGGTAGAAATGATGTAGAACAATACCTAGAATGGGAACTTAAAATTGAACAAATCTTTAGTTGCCATAGGTATGGGGAAGGAGAAAAAGTTAAAATTGCCTCTCTTGAGTTTAAGAATTATGCCTTAGTTTGGTGGCATCAGCTTCAAGCTGATAGAAGAAGGTGCAATGCTCCTTTAGTTTCCTCTTGGGAGGAAATGAAATCTATCATGAGAAAGAGGTTCATACCTCAACATTACACTAGGGAGTTGCACATTAAACTCCAAACTCTTAAGCAAGGGTCTAAAAGTGTAGATGAATATTTTAAGGAAATGGAACTTGCTTTAATTAGGGCAAACATAGTTGAGGATAGTGAAGCAACTATGGCTAGGTTTATCAATGGCCTAAATTTTGACATAAGGGACATAGTGGAGTTGCATCCTTATGTTGAAATAGAGGACTTGGTACATCAAGCCATTAAAATTGAAACTCAACTTAAAAGAAAGGGTAACTATAAAAGAGGAAACACTAGTTTTACAACTAGGAACAAGGAAACCCTAAGAGAAGATAAGGGAAAGAGCCAAGAGAAGGAAGAGCCTAAGGGTTCTAGGGTTACCTCTAACCCCATTCCTTCTACTAAAAAGGAGGAGCCCTCTACTTCCACAAGAAACATCAAATAATTCAAGTGTGATGGAAAGGGACACATAACTTCCCAATGCCCAAATAGAAGGGCAATGTTGGTTAAGGAAAATGGTGAATACACTAGTGAAAGCGAGAATGAACATAGTGAGGATGATAAACAAGAAACTAGTGAAGAAGATGAAAATGAAGTTAAGAAAGAAGTGTATAGGGCCGAAGGCAAACTTTGCATGGTTAGGAGAGCCTTAGGAAATCAAATGATTAGAGAAGATGAACAAAGGCAAACTGTCTTCCACACTAGATGTATGATAGAGGGACGCATTTGTTCCCTAATTGTTGATAGTGGAAGTTGCACTAACATTGCAAGTTCAAGAATGGTAGCAAAACTTGGTTTATCTACCACACCCCACCCGAGACCATACAAGTTATCTTGGATATGTGATGATGGGGAAAGGGAAGTAAATAGGCAAACTCTCATCTTTATTTCCATAGGTGATTATGACGATAATATTCTTTGTGATGTTGTACCTATGGATGCCACACATATTCTTTTGGGTCTACCTTGGCAATTTGATAATAGGGCCATTCATGATGGTTACTCTAATCAAATCACTTTCAAACAAGATGGAACAAAAATCACTTTAATGCCAATGTCAATTCAAGAAATATGTGAGGATCAAGCCCACATGAAGAGAGAGATAGAGCTTGAGAGAATAAAAAGGCTTAAGATAGAGAGTGAGGATAAAAAGAAAAAAAAAAGAAGAAGCATAAAAAATGATGGTAGAAAAGGTGAAAAACAAGGAAAAACAAAAAAATAAAAGGGAAGCTATGCTAATACTCCACCAATTTAAAACTGCTGACCTTGACTGTTTTGAAGGGATTCAAGAAAAGGAGCTGCTGGATATGGAAGGAGGAATGTAGAAACACAGGGAAACACTAAAAGGGGGGTTGAATAGTGTTTCTTTGTATTTTAAAAGCTTTTTGGAAACAACAAGTTATAAACAGTTTCAGACAGGTTTATCGAGGTTGTCTGAAGTATTTGAATGGTTCCTGAAAATATATTTTAAAAGGTTTCTTTGCTTTTAAAATATTTAGAATAGCTTTTCAACACCCTTGATATTAATATAAACGAATTGACAAGAGATAAGGGATAGAAAAACTTAGCCAAGGATTTATCCTGGTTCACTCACCACCATTGTGAGCTACCTCCAGTCCCAATGCCAACAAGCACTTGGATTTTCTCTTAATCTTTCACAAAGATTACAAGTATTCTTTTCTATCAAGCCTCTTCAGGCTCTACAACACAAGTATTCTTTTCCAGACAAGCCTCTCCAGGCTCAACAACACAAGTATTCTTTTCCAGACAAGCCTCTCCAGGCTCAACAACACAAGTATTCTTTTCAGACAAGTCTCTCCAGGCTCAACACAATTACAGTTAAAAGGAGTTTAAGCTTTTAAACTACACAAGTTTAAAGCTCAAACCTATTACAATGTACAGCTTAAAAACTGAGGTATACTCAGGATATGAAAATATAAAGTGTACAAAGAAGTTTATCAGAGTGATTTTCTTGAAGAAAATTTGCAGCGATGATTCTCTTTTTCTATATGCTCTTCTCTGTTCTTGTTGCTTGCATATTGATGGTCTTCATAAGGGGTATTTATACCCAGACTTTAATCCGTTGAAAAATCACCGTTTAGAGATAGCATTAAATGCTATTCAATCCGTTGTGAGACATACTTCTGAGCATCCTGATATTTCTGACACAGTACAAGGTTGTATCTCCCAAAAAGGCTGCTTCAGGAGTTGCTGCGTTGCTGCGTTTACAAAGATTTCCTCAGTGGTGTATGAAATTCAAATGCACCAGGAAAGGCCTCTGTGTTTGTTGCCATAAACGTGTTCCAAAACGTACAAGCAGCAGAGACTCAGAAAAGTCTTCACGCAAGGTTTCAGCAAGGTTGCCACGTCATTATTAAAGCTTCAGACGGCTTCCGAACTTCAGATGGGTTCCAGTCTTCAGACAGGCTTGGCTCTTCAGACAGCCTTCAACGCTTAAGACAGGTTGACCACTTCAGAAGGCCTGTTTCCCTCAGATGACTTGAAGCATTTCTTAAAGACTTATAAAGCGTATTGTGGCTTGCTGAAATCACAGATAGATAATTAAATACTTAAGAGTATCTCTGAAAATAAATACTGTAAATTTGTTAATCATTAAAACTTGGAAATGTTGCTGTCTTAAAACATCATAAACTCTCTTATGATATTTTTGAGACTCAACATTCTCCCCCTTTTTAATGATGACAAATTTATCTTAAAACTGTAAAATCTGAAAGGAGTATGTGATTTTAATAATAACTCCCCCTCAGATAATGAACTTAATAGTTCTTCTTTGCTCCCCCTGAGTCCTGTAGCACTTCACATTTGAATCAGATTTTTGTTAGTTTTAGTATAATACTCCCCCTTTTGTCATCAATCAAAAGGGAATCATAGAGTAATAACCAGTAATATGAACATAAGACAATGGCAATAAATTAGCCCTTCTTCTTCAGCAGGGCTTCAGACAGAAAGGAGATTAGTTCTTCCTTGGCCTTGTCTATGGCAGCTTCAATAAAAGATTTCAACTCTTGTTGCCCACTTCTTATCAGCTGTTGTTCATGAAGAATTTCTTGCTGATTCTGAAAAACCTTTTGTGCTTTCTTTTCTGAGACTTCACATCTCCGCTCAGATTCTTCATTCCTCTTTTCAAGAGCCTTGACCTTGGATTTCAGCTTCTTGTTCTCTTCAAACAGTTCAGGTTCAGACTCAACCAGGATGAGCTGAAGGTAGGGACAAACAAATCTCTAGACTCCAAAACCAGGCTGTAAGCCATATTCTGAAGGATTGTAGACGGGGCAGAAAAAGGTCCCAACATACTTCAGAAGCACCCAAGCTTGGTTTAATGAATCTGCCTGTGGGGGAAAGTGATCTCTTAAGCAATGGTACTGAACATTTGTGAAGTGTCCAACACCCATTGTAGATTCAGCATCAGGACCGCTACATCCAGAAGAAGACCCAGCAGCTTCTCTGATCTTCCAGTAAGATTCCCACATCCAGTTCTCAAACAGGTGATTCAAGCCTCCGCCTTCTGAGATGATAAACTCAGGAAGTCCTGCCCATTCTGAAGCAGTCATGGCTTCAGACAGGGGTGTTGATACAGAATAGACCTTAGGACCCTTCAATTTTTCCTCTTGACCTTCTTTGAGGGGATACCTAGGAACAATCCTATCAGGTTTCACCAAGATTTTGGTTGAAGGCCTGATTGAACTGGTTCTAGGAGGCCTGTAGCCTATCATGGCAACTCCTCTAGCCAAGTCTCTTTGAAATAACTCAGCTTCTGTGTTCAGCATTCTTACCATTAGCCATTCTTCATTGTTCAGCTTCCATGAGTCTTCAGAGAATGGATTGATAAGATACCATGTATGATTAGGAGGGACAACACCTTTCCTTATCTTCTCCAAACCATCAGCATTGTTGTAGTACAAAGCCCTTACATCAGACACAGTCTTCCTAGTGAGACCCTGATGAAGTGAGACAACAGGGGCTGTTCTAAAGTGATGCAGCTCTTCAGACAAATGCTGGAATTTTGGCAAAGAACAAGAGCCAAAGGAGGTTCTTGTCAGTCTCTTGCATAAGGCTGCAATCTCAGCTGAAAGGTTGAATTGATGAACAGATGAGGGTGGTGAAGAAGGTAAAAGTGTGTGAGGTGAAGATGATGATGGTGAGAAAGGTGATGAAGGTGAAGATAATGAGCTATCAGATAGCTGTATGTACAGAGGTGAAGGGGGTTTGGATGGTGAAGATGAGGGTTCAAGAACTTGGTTTTCTTGAGGTGCAGGGGGTTCAGACAACAGATTGTCTGATGGTATGATGGGTGTAGGTGATGAGGGTTCGGATGGTATGAAAGGTTCAGAGGGTAATGGAATTAGCTGTAAGGTTGGTAGAGGTTGGGAGATAGGTGGAGAAGGTTGCTTTTCTGGTGATGAAGGAGGTGAGGGAGTTACATTATCAAATCTCACCTTGATCCTTTTGTAAGGTTTGAGAGCAAGAACATCTTGAGCTTTAGCAGCTCTTTCTTTTTCTTCCCTTTCCTTGGCTTCCTTATCCTCCCTTTCTCTTTCTTTAGAGGAAAGAGTCCTTCTCCTCTTGAAGTATTGGTTAGCCTTTACAAAATTTTGATACCTTCCAGCAATGTCTGCTTCTTCTAGGTGAGAAGCAGTACTTCTGGTAATCCTAGCTTCAGACACTGTCTGAAGTAGTTTACCCTTCTTCTTTTTCCTCTGAGGTGCACTTGACCTCTTTCTTTTCGTTGAGGCTTCAACAATGGCTGCTTGCTTGTCATCCTCAGCATAAGCAAGTTGTGAGGCTATTGCAAGAGCTCTATCAGTTCTAACTCTTCTTGTTCAATGGCAGTAGCCAAAGCAGCAACCTTTGAGAAGGTTTCTGAACAGGTTCAGACGCTTGAATCTGCACAGTGGAACTTCTTCTTTGAGCTTTCTCCATTAGCAAACTTTCTTTCATGGTTAGGGAGGGAGGCCTTGGAGTCAGCTTAATCTTCATGCTCTTCAGATTTGATTCACCAAACATAGGAATTGAATGGTGATCAAAGAGTTGGTGAACTGGAACTTTAAAATGTAACAACACCTTGGTGATGATGGTGTTGTGAGGAAAACTTCCAGCAGAATCTCTCATCCTCTTCTGAAGGTGGTACATGATGATATTTGGAAGATTTATCTTCTGCTTCTTCAGAAGGTGAATGAGGCAGAATCTCTCCAGTTCAAATACATGGTTTCTGCTGCCACTTTTAGGGATTACAGAGTTCCCCAAAATAGCATGCAGAACCTTAGCCTTATCAGACATATTCTTAGCATACAGACTAGCAGGAGAGGGAGTTCCATACAAAAACACAGTAAAATATTTCTGACCTCCGTTTCTTGATTCCCAGCCAGGAGAGAAGACAGCACCTTCAGTCTTGACACCACAGACAATGGCCAAGATGTCTTCATCAATAAAAATAGATGTACCAAGCACATCAGCCTTGATGGTGGTGTAGATGCCTTGAGGGTTAGGGATTCCCCTGGCTGTGGCCCAGAAATCAAGTATACTCTGCTCATGCCAAGGTGAACAATTTTTTTGAAGTATTCAAGCCACCCAGCTGCTTGAAATTCTGCATGAAGATCCATTCCTAGTGCTTCAAGCTCTTCCAGAAAGACACCCTTGGTCTTCACAATTTTATCAGCTCCAGACTTCTTTGGTGCCATAGTTGAAGGATGGAAAGAACTTGAGAGAGAAAATGCTTTCTTGAAGACGAAGAATAGCAAAGGTTCTGAGAGGGTAGTGAGCTGTAACGTACCAAGGACTCACTTCCTTACAGCACTTATAGACTTCTGAGGCAATGATGGCAGAGACTGGCCGCGCAGACATAGGGTAACGTGTAGAGTGGATTTAAACCGTCCCTTTATTGCCACGTCATTTGTTCATTTCAGACAAGTGCACGATTTCAGAAAACTAATCGAAATTTCAGAAACCCTAAAACTTCAGACATGTCACAATTTCAGACATACTGAAATTTCAAATGTTCATTTCAGACGACATACAAAATCAGTTAGAAAATGCATGTATGTTCAAATTATCACGTATGAACTTAAATCTGTCTTCAGTCAGGGGTTTTGTGAATATATCTGCCCATTGAAGCTCTGTTTCAATGAACTTTATATCAAAAACACCTTTTCTGAACATAGTCTCTAATGAAATGATGCTTGATTTCTATATGCTTTGCTCTAGAATGTTGAATGGGGTTTTTAGACAGATTAATGGCACTTGTATTGTCACACAAAACAGGTATAACGGATATAGGAATATTAAAATCCTCAAGCTGATACTTCACCCAAAGAAGTTGTGAACAACAACTTGTTGCTGAGATATATTCAGCTTCAGCTGTTGATATTGCAATAGTGCTTTGACTTTTACTTGACCAGCTGATCATGTTGCCTCCAAAGAAGTGACAACCTCCACTGGTGCTCTTTCTTTCAATTCTGTCTCCAGTAAAGTCAGCATCACAGTATCCTATTAACCTGCGTTCTTTGTCTTTCTTATAGCAAAGACCAAGATTAGTAGTACCTTTAAGATATCTAAAAATCCTCTTAACAGCTTTATAGTGAGTAATTCTTGGATCTGATTGAAATCTAGCACAAAGACACACACTGAACATAATGTCAGGTCTGCTTGCTGTTAGATACAATAAAGAACCAATCATTCCTCTATACAAAGTCTGATTCACTGGTTCTTCATTCTCATCTTTGCTTAAATATGTTGAAGGATGCATAGGAGTTGACATGGGCTTGCAATCATTTAAATTAAACTTCTTAAGCATTTCTTTTGTATATTTCTCTTGATGAATCCATATACAATTAGAATCTTGCTTAATTTGAAGTCCTAAGAAAAATTTTAATTCACCCATTAGGCTCATTTCAAATTCAGATTGCATTAACTCAGAAAACTCCTTGCAAAGAGAAGAATCAGTGGAACCAAATATAATGTCATCAACATATATCTGGACTAGCATGAGGCCTTTGTTAGACTGTTTTCTAAAAAGAGTTGTGTCAACTTTTCCTCTTTCAAAACCATTTTTGATAAGAAAAATGCTCAATCTGTCATACCAAGCTCTTGGGGCTTGTTTTAGACCATAGAGAGCCTTTTTCAATTTGAAAACGTAATCTGGAAAAGTCACATCCTCAAAATCAGGGGGTTGTCTAACAAAGACTTCTTCTTCAATGAAACCATTGAGAAAAGCACTCTTAACGTCCATTTGATATAGCTTGATGCCATTATTTATAGCATAGGACAATAAAATTAATTGCTTCTAACCTGGCCACTGGGGCAAAGGTTTCTGTGAAATCAATTCCTTCTTGCTGATTGTATCCTTGAGCCACAAGCCTTGCCTTGTTTCTGACTACTTTCCCTTCTTCAGACAGCTTGTTTCTGAACACCCATTTGGTTCCAATAATAGTTTTCCCATGGGGTTTAGGAACAAGGGTCCAGACATCACTCCTAGCAAATTGATTTAGCTCTTCTTGCATGGCTAGGATTCACCCTTCATCATGCAGGGCTTCATCAATGCTCTTTGGCTCAATTTCAGACAGGAGAGCAAGGGAATTCAAATGTCTGAATTTTGATCTTGTCTTAACTCCTTCTGAAGTGCTGCCAATGATTTGCTCTTTAGGGTGATGTGACTTGTATCTCCAATCAGTTCTGTGAATGGGTACAACATCTGTCTGAGACTCAACATCTATCTGAAGAGGTTCAGTAACAGTAGGCACTTAAGACAACTGCTCATCTTTCAAGTTGCTGTTGTCATTTAGCTCCATTCCTGAAAAATCATCCTCTAGATCTGATAGTTCCCTATCAGTCTCTTTCTTGTCATTGAATTTAACATGGATTGATTCTTCTACAACTAGAGTTCTAGAGTTATAAACTCTGTAAGCCTTAGATGTTTCAGAATAACCTATGAAAAATCCTTTGTCAGATTTTGCATCAAACTTTCCAAGATCATCCTTTGTGTTAAGTATAAAACACTCACAGCCAAAGGGATGAAAGTAAGATATGTTGGGTTTTCTTCCTTTCCACAATTCATAAGGAGTTCTTTTAAGAATTGGTCTTACCAATATTCTGTTTTGAAGGTAGCAAGCTGTGTTAATAGCTTCTGCCCAGAAGGATCTTGGTAGATTGCATGAGTTGAGCATGGTTCTTCCCATCTCTTGCAGACTTCTGTTCTTTCTCTCAACAACCCCATTTTGTTGAGGTGTTCTAGCCACAGAGAAATTTTGTGAGATCCCATTCTCATCACAGAACATTTCAAAGTTTGTATTTTCAAACTCTCCACCATGATCACTTCTGATGACAGATATACAGAATCCTTTTTCATTCTGTACCTTCTTACAGAATATTGTGAAATTCTTAAAAGTTTCATCCTTGCTTCTAAGGAATATAACCCATGTATATCTAGAATAGTCATCAACAATGACTAAACCATATTTCTTACCACTAATGTTTTCTGTTCTAATAGGACCAAACAAGTCAATATGCAATAGTTCTAGAGGTCTGCTAGTAGAAACAACATCTTTACTCTTAAATGAGTGTCTTGTTTGTTTCCCTTTCAGACAGCTTTCACATAAAATGTCAGATTTGTATGAGAGCTTGGGTAAGCCTTTAACCAGATTGTATTTTGCTAATCTTGAGATTAATCTCAAGCTGGCATGCCCAAGTTTTTGATGCCAAATCTGTTTTTCATCTTCAACAGAAATAAAACATTTAACATTTTGACTTGCTAGTTCCTCTAGATCAATTTTGTACACATTGCTGTGCCTTTTAGCAGTAAAAAGGATTTGATCAGAAGAGTTTTTGACTATACAACCTTCCTTAGTAAAAGAGACCACATATCCACTGTCACATAATTGACTTATGCTCAGTAGGTTGTGTTGAAGTCCTTCCACTAGGAGAACATTTTTAATATGGGATAAAGGTGACATACCTACAGTCCCTATTCCTGTGATCTTCCCTTGCTGGTTTCCACCAAAGGTGACCACACCTCCATTTCTTGGTCTAAGGTTTTGGAACAAAGACCTTTCTCCTGTCATGTGTCGCGAGCATCCACTGTCCAGGTACCATTTGTGGTGTCTCTTTTGTCCTGTTAAACACATCTGCAACAGGAATAATCAAGTTTTTAGGTACCCATATACTTTTGGGTCCTCTTTTGTTAGACCTGAGTGTTGGTATCTTTTTGTGTTTACACTGAATCACATTGTGTCCAGCTTTTCCACGTTGAGAACACCCAGTAACCTTTCCCTTGCCTTTTTCAATATTAAAAATATGAGGTTCAGGCATGTTATAATCCCAAAAGCCTAAGCCACTTTTGTCAATGAAATGTCTTTGATCACCAAGTAATCTGTTCAAATTATCAGTTCCTTTGACAAACTTAGCTAAGTCTTTTGTCAGTTGCTCAACTTGCTTCTGAAGTTTTATATTTTCTTCAGACACATGTTGAGAAATACTGATGTCAGACACAAGGATCTTTTCCTTGAGCATAATATTTTCTGTCTCAAGGGCTTCATATTTATTACACATTTCTGTGTGAGCCTTGGATAGATTCTTATACTCTTGAAATAGTTCTTTGGAGCTTTCCATCAGATCATCATACATTTCTTGAAGAGTTAAAGGAAATACCTCTTCTTCAGAGTTGTCTGATGATGGCAGGTTGGCCATAAGACATAAGTTGGCCTCTTCTGAAGTATCTTCTTCTTCTTCAGAAGTAGATTCATCAAGGTCTTCCCATGTTGCCATTAGTCCCTTCTTCTTTTTTAAGAAATTCTTCTTTTTGAAAGTGTTTTTCTTCAACTTAGGACACTCAGCCTTCACGTGACCTGGTTGTTTGCATTCAAAACAAGTAATTTTGTCATTTTGAAAATCTTTACCTGTCTTACCTCCTTTAGAGGTTGAAGGTTGATTCCTTCTGAACTTTCCTCTGTTTTGGAGCATTCTTTCGATCTTCCTACTTAAAAGAGCGAGATCATCATCTTCTGAGCTATCTTCAGACTCCCCCACTCCCTCATGTAAGTGGCCGCCCCCCACACTCCCCTCTCCTATATAATGGGCCCTCCTCTCTTGTATTTTCACACATCATTTTTAGAGTAAAGGCATTATGCCAAATTTTCTCCTCTCTTGAGAGTTGAGTGAGGCTTGGTGGTTGTTGCTTAAACCATGGTGAGACTTATCTAATTCTCCTGAATTAGTGGCGTCTGGCGATTGGACTTATCTGCTGCAGGAGGATTCTTGCTTCAGTGGCATCCCTCCATTTCTTTCCTCTCCACTTTTTCTTTCATTTTCCTTCATTTTCTTGCACTTTCTCACGCTAAATTAGCTGCTGCCCAGCACCTAATTTGCGTGAATTACTTGCTATTTTTTGGTTCTAATTGGTTTGTTTTGCTCAATTCTAGATCCTGTGCAATTCCTGTCATCATTTGGTATCAAGAGCTTGATGGATTGAGCAATTTGGGGCTGTTTTTGGTGGCTGTTTGGGCGTGTGGCTGCACCTCATATGTGCAGAATTTTGCTTCATTTTAGTGTAATTCAATCCCTCTTTCAGTTGTAATTTGGACTTGGACTGTTTCCCGGGCCCGAGGTGCCTTTCTACTACTACTTTGTGCTTGTTTGCTTGATTGAATTGGGTGATTATCTTGCTAGTTGGGGGCTGTTTTGGGCCGCTAATTCCCACCCCATAGGTGTTTGTTAAAATGCTTCTTAATTGCTCATACTTGTTCTTGAGTGATTTCTACATATAATTGCTATAAACTGCTTGTTTGTTGGTGAAGTATGGTAAGAGGAGGCATTGTTGTCTTCATTTTTCCAAAGATCGTTCACCTACATTTTCTCCCTTCACCATTAATTGTTCATCCCCCATATTCATCTCTTTACTTTCCGCCTTTAATTTCCGCCATTTACTTTCCGCTTTTAATTTCCGCTTCTCCCATCCCTTTAATTTCAGCTCTCCCCTTTACATTCTGCTATTTACTTTTCAGTTCTCCCCATCCTTTTAATTTCCGCTTCCCCCTTTACTTTCAGTCATTTAAATTCAGTCCTCCCCATCCTTTTAATTTCCGCTTCCCCTTTACTTTCAGTCATTTAATTTCCGTCCTCCCCATCCTTTTAATTTTCGCTTCCCCCTTTACTTTCTGCCATTTACATTTCTGTCCTCCCCATCCTTTTAATTTCAGTTTCCCCCTTTAATTTCTTGCCATTTATTTTGCGCAATTTTCCTCTCTTTTTCTTTTCCATTTATGCGCATTTTTTTGGCTCATGTTTTGTTCATATTCTACTCTTGTTATGTCTGTTTGATTGGCATTCTGATTGCAAATTTGGATTGACTGCTATCTCTACCTAGAACTTTCCCTGTTTGATTGTGCAAAACGCTCACCTATAGGATCTTTTTTGGTTCATATTATTGGAAGAAGATCAACAAATTCTAATTGTTGATTTTCCTTCAAATTTAATTCCAAACTTAAAATTGAACCAAGCGCGTTTCTGTGACCACACTGGTCTTGTATAATCAACAAGGAAGTGCTAAGCAATTTTTTTGGCCATTTTTGAAATCAAGTTGCCATCACGTTTTTACAGTTTTTAGAAATCAGTTTATTCATTTTTTTTTGCTTTTCTGGGCCACTTGGACCAGTTTACTGTCAGAAAATTCCAAAAATATTACAATAGGTTCAATATATTTTCTTTTCATTGTGTACAAATTTCTGTAATTTTCTGTTGGGGAAAAGTCAAAAAAAGAAAAAGAAGACAAAAAATATAAAGAGTACGTACGTGCCAAAAATAGAAAAAGAGGTGTAAAAAGCAAAAAAAGGGTGCAAACGAAGAAAAAGACAAAAAGACACCCAAAAAGAGTCAAAATTCAAAAAAATTCAGAAAAATAGAAAATTAAAAAGAAAGAGATATCCCAACAATACAGTGATAGTTTTACTGTAATTTTTTGTTTCTTTTCCCTGTATACTGTAATTGAGTTGTATTTGCTGTTTTTTTTCTTAAAAACGACAATTTTGGCAACTCTTTTTCAAAAATCACCAAAAACAATTATCTTTGCAATTTCTTCCGTCTTGTCTGTTTTGCTGTCTGCTCTTGTGTATAAGCTTGTTTGAGTGCCAGCTTTTCTTGTTTGTCATATCAATTCTTCTGTTTTGTCTTAGGATTTCTAATTCTCTTCCGGTAGATCTTTTTCTTTTGTTAGCGCGCTTCTATTTTGGGTAAGGGTTAAGACTTAGACTCAATCTGGTCTTTGCAACTTCAATCAACCTCCAACCGAGTAGAAAAGGCAAGAGAGTCTCATTATAGAAAAAGCCAAAAAAGAGTGACATACACGAGTGTTGCATTCCAATGAGTGTATACACTTAGTTGAGTGGTAAGGTCCGAATTTTAAATCAAAAACTTTAAAACAATGGGTAGTAGGAACTCACCACCTCCTTCTCCTAGAACTTTGAAGTATAGGTCCGAGTTGCAACGTGCAATTCATGATATGACTCGAATGATGAGGCCTGAGATGAGTGAACTTAGGAAAGAGCTAAGTGGGAGTAGGAGGGAGAGAAGACATTCTTCTCAAGAAGGAGGAAGTGAGGATAGGTATAGTGTGGTTAGGAGTGAAGATAGGTACCATCCCAAAAGTAGTGAGGGAGAGCGGCACTCTAGCCATACCTATAGGAGAAGGGAAAATAGGAGGCCTAGGAGGCGTGAGGAACATAGAGGGTTTAGAGAAGAGTATTATGAGGAAAACCCTAGGAGAGGAAGAGAAGAATACTATGAGGAAAACCCTAGGAGGAATAGAAGGGAACATAGGAGAGAAGAGGAACCTAGAAGGGAACAAGGGTTTAGAGGGGTAAAGATAGAAGTCCCAACCTTTAATGGTAGAAATGATGTAGAACAATACCTAGAATGGGAACTTAAAATTGAACAAATCTTTAGTTGCCATAGGTATGGGGAAGAAGAAAAAGTTAAAATTGCCTCTCTTGAGTTTAAGAATTATGCCTTAGTTTGGTGGCATCAGCTTCAAGCTGATAGAAGAAGGTGCAATGCTCCTTTAGTTTCCTCTTGGGAGGAAATGAAATATATCATGAGAAAGAGGTTCATACCTCAACATGACACTAGGGAGTTGCACATTAAACTCCAAACTCTTAAGCAAGGGTCTAAAAGTGTAGATGAATATTTTAAGGAAATGGAACTTGCTTTAATTAGGGAAAACATAGTTGAGGATAGTGAAGCAACTATGGCTAGGTTTATCAATGGCCTAAATTTCGACATAAGGGACATAGTGGAGTTGCATCCTTATGTTGAAATAGAGGACTTGGTACATCAAGCCATTAAAATTGAAACTCAACTTAAAAGAAAGGGTAACTATAAAAGAGGAAACACTAGTTTTACAAATAGGAACAAGGAAACCCTAAGAGAAGATAAGGGAAAGAGCCAAGAGAAGGAAGAGCCTAAGGGTTCTAGGGTTACCTCTAACCCCATTCCTTCTACTAAAAAGGAAGAGCTCTCTACTTCCACAAGAAACATCAAATGTTTCAAGTGTGATGGAAAGGGACACATAGCTTCCCAATGCCCAAATAGAAGGGCAATGTTGGTTAAGGAAAATGGTGAATACACTAGTGAAAGCGAGAATGAAGATAGTGAGGATGATAAACAAGAAACTAGTGAAGAAGATGAAAATGAAGTTAAGAAAGAAGTGTATAGGGCCGAAGGCAAACTTTGCATGGTCTTAGGAAATCAAATGATTAAAGAAGATGAACAAAGGCAAACTGTCTTCCACACTAGATGTATGATAGAGGGACGCATTTGTTCCCTAATTGTTGATAGTGGAAGTTGCACTAACATTGCAAGTTCAAGAATGGTAGCAAAACTTGGTTTATCTACCACACCCCACCCCAGACCATACAAGTTATCTTGGATATGTGATGATGGGAAAAGGGAAGTAAATAGGCAAACTCTCATCTTTATTTCCATAGGTGATTATGACGATAATATTCTTTGTGATGTTGTACCTATGGATGCCACACATATTCTTTTGGGTCTACCTTGGCAATTTGATAAGAGGGCCATTCATGATGGTTACTCTAATCAAATCACTTTCAAACAAGATGGAACAAAAATCACTTTAATGCCAATGTCAATTCAAGAAATATGTGAGGATCAAGCCCACATGAAGAGAGAGATAGAGCTTGAGAGAATAAAAAGGCTTAAGATAGAGAGTGAGGATAAAAAGAAAAAAAAAGAAGAAACATAAAAAATGATGGTAGAAAAGGTGAAAAACAAGGAAAAACAAAAAAATAAAAGGGAAGCTATGCTAATACTCCACCAATTTAAAACTGCTGACCTTGACTGTTTTGAAAGGATTCAAGAAAAGGAGCTGCTGGATATGGAAGGAGGAATGTAGAAACATAGGGAAACACTAAAAGGGGGGTTGAATAGTGTTTCTTTGTATTTTAAAAGCTTTTTGGAAACAACAAGTTATAAACAGTTTCAGACAGGTTTATCGAGGCTGTCTGAAGTATTTGAATGGTTCCTGAAAATATATTTTAAAAGGTTTCTTTGCTTTTAAAATATTTAGAATAGCTTTTCAACACCCTTGATATTAATATAAACGAATTGACAAGAGATAAGGGATAGAAAAACTTAGCCAAGGATTTATCCTGGTTCACTCACCACCACTGTGAGCTACCTCCAGTCCCAATGCCAACAAGCACTTGGATTTTCTCTTAATCTTTCACAAAGATTACAAGTATTCTTTTCTATCAAGCCTCTTCAGGCTCTACAACACAAGTATTCTTTTCCAGACAAGCCTCTCCAGGCTCAACAACACAAGTATTCTTTTCCAGACAAGCCTCTCCAGGCTCAACAACACAAGTATTCTTTTCAGACAAGCCTCTCCAGGCTCAACACAATTACAGTTAAAAGGAGTTTAAGCTTTTAAACTACACAAGTTTAAAGCTCAAACCTATTACAATGTACAGCTTAAAAACTGAGGTATACTCAGGATATGAAAATATAAAGTGTACAAAGAAGTTTATCAGAGTGATTTTCTTGAAGAAAATTTGCAGCGATGATTCTCTTTTTCTATATGCTCTTCTCTGTTCTTGTTGCTTGCATATTGATGGTCTTCATAAGGGGTATTTATACCCAGACTTTAATCCGTTGAAAAACCACCGTTTAGAGATAGCATTAAATGTTATTCAATCCGTTGTGAGACATACTTCTGAGCATCCTGATATTTCTGACACAGTACAAGGTTGTATCTCCCAAAAAGGCTGCTTCAGGAGTTGCTGCGTTTACAGAGATTTCTTCAGTGGTGTATGAAATTCAAATGCACCAGGAAAGGCCTCTGTGTTTGTTGCCATAAACGTGTTCCAAAACGTACGAGTAGCAGAAACTTAGAAAAGTCTTCACGCAAGGTTTCAGCAAGGTTGCCATGTCATTATTAAAGCTTCAGACGGCTTCCGAACTTCAGACGGGTTCCAGTCTTCAGACAGGCTTGGCTCTTCAGACAGCCTTCAACGCTTAAGACAGGTTGACCACTTCAGAAGTCCTGTTTCCCTCAGATGACTTGAAGCACTTCTTAAAGACTTATAAAGCGTATTGTGGCTTGCTGAAATCACAGATAGATAATTAAATACTTAAGAGTATCTGTGAAAATAAATACTGTAAATTTTTTAATCATTAAAACTTGGAAATGTTGCTGTCTTAAAACATCATAAACTCTCTTATGATATTTTTGAGACTCAACAAGGAAGCGGCTACACCACAAGGGAGTTTCCTCTAACCTTTTCCCCTATTTCTTCATCTCCTTCTTCTACTCCTCTTTCTTTCACTAAAGCTCCCTACATGATTCCTAAGTATTATTGTTATGAGCATTAGAGGTTATATGCTTAGGAATAATGAGTCTCCTTTCTTTGTGACTAGGGTGCGCAAGGATGTCCAAGATTGAGGCCTAGCTCGGATTCACTAATCCAGAAAGGGAAGTCTCCACCTTTTCCCTTCTTGTCATCCATTCCCTTGAATTCTCTTCTACCCCTGATAATCTTCTCATTTCTTTCTTTAGATTTGAGGACAAATGCTTTCCAAGGGGGAGGGGATGATGACAACTTGTCAGTAGACCTCTGGACTGACAATGGCTAGGACCAATTTGGAGCTACTTGAAGTGCTTGGAGCTGAACCAAGCATGAGTCTTCCTTCATGAGGGTCATCCCTAAGTCACATGCAAGACTCAACTTAAGTAGGATTTTTGTGATGTAATTAGTAATTCATGATGTAATTAGGATATATTTGTCTTTTCTTTAATTAGGGGCGCCTATATAGGGGTTTTATTGGTTTAGTAGGTTACCTTACTACAAGGTGTAGGAGGTCATGGGGTCTAATCCCACATAGGATAGAAAATTAGCTCATCTTTTCTTTCCTATGTAGCTTTGGGCGCATTTTTGTGGGTTTAGTGGCTAAAAGCTTAGCTTAGCCAAATACCATTAGGAGCATGGGTTCAAATCCCATTGTGGATGAGTTTTTACTCATCTTTTATTTTCTCCCCCACTCCCTCATGTAAGTGGCCGCCCCCCACACTCCCCTCTCCTATATAATGAGCCCTCCTCTCTTGTATTTTCACACATCATTTTTAGAGTAAAGGCATTAGGCCAAATTTTCTCCTCTCTTGAGAGTTGAGTGAGGCTTGGTGGTTGTTGCTTAAACCATGGTGAGACTTATCTAATTCTCCTGAATTAGTGGCGTCTGGCGATTGGACTTATCTGCTGCAGGAGGATTCTTGCTTCAGTGGTGTCCCTCAATTTCTTTCCTCTCCACTTTTTCTTTCATTTTCCTTCATTTTCTTGCACTTTCTCACGCTAAATTAGTTGTTGCCCAGCACCTAATTTGCGTGAATTACTTGCTATTTTTTGGTTCTAATTGGTTTATTTTGCTCAATTCTAGATCCTGTGCAATTCCTGTCATCAATATGATGATCTGTAAATGATTCATATTTATAGGATTTTCCCTGTATAAATATGGTAAGTGGGCCTTCGTGTAAGAGGAGTAAGTCTACAGGTGTAATCATATAATTATAGATATTATAATTATTAATCATATATTGATGGATATCACGGATATAATTACAGATGTGATTATATCGTACGTAGATATTATTATATATTCATGGATATGATAATAATATTGTATATGGGCCATATTGGCTATTGGGCCTTAGGTTTAGACCGTAACAGAAGCCCCCAGCTCTAGTCGTCTTTGAAGGAGACGACTTTGAGCTCTGGTACTTTTCTCCGTTGTATCCGAGACGACTGTTATTCGTTCGGGTTGACTTTGAGGTATGTGATCCCTTGAGCGTTGAAGACTCGAGACACGTTGAACGACGCCTGTATTAGTTCGAGATGCGTTTCATTTAGGATAATTCGAGACGGTCCTCATGGGCCAAGATGCTTATGGTGTTTAAAGCTTTATTGGGGGTTAGCATTCGAGATTTAATGCCACTTGAATATTTTGTTGTTGATGAGACGGTTCGGGACGTGTTCGCGCATGTATATGCAAGTTTAAGATCTTGTCATATTGTCAGAGAACCGAGACGGGTTTCTATCTGATGCATCGTTGCGACGTTTCGTTTCCTCTAAATCGTTTCAGTTGCTTGCGACGTTTCATCTTCTTCGTGACGTGTCGTTTTGGTATTGGGTCACAACGGTTGGACTTCTTGGGCCGTAACGGTTATGGGCCTGTTCGGCCTTATAAATAGGTGATGAAGAAACTTCATTTCATCACTTTGCTTCTGAATTTCCTCTGATTCTCTCCTTGTGAAATTATTCTCGAATACAGATCCGGCTTTTCAATCCTCAACTCGGATTCAGGATTCGACTATCAGGTATTTCTTTCCCCCCTTTTCTCTTCCTTTTACGCAAATGAGTGATAGTGAGTCTTTGGAGGTTTTGTCCGGGAAACCTGAGTCGTGGGTATCTCGGAGCCGGTCATCTTGTGGGGATAATAAGGGTCTTAGTCCTGAAGTGGTTGAGGTGTTGAGGCAGAGGAATATGACCTCTGGGGAGGTTATCCGGGCCGAGAATGATAAGAATTTAGTAAGATCCGAGACGGATTCGTATGATAGTATTTTTGATGAGTCAGGTACTAGTCGTATCGGTTCTGATGAGGGTAGTTGTTATACAATCACCTCTGTAGGTGTTGAAATGGCTGAGCCCCGCGACGGAGAATATTTTGTCCCCTTGTGGGCTGATAGGTATAGATGGGTGGACCCGGAGGTCCTTGGCACCTGCTCTGTGTATAGAACCGGCTGCCCCGAGCATTACCAGGAGCGTTTGTTTGATCTGGAGGTGTTTGGCTCTGCCGAGATGAAAGAAACGTACAGTGTGGTGCTTCCACCCCGAGGGGGCCGAGTATGTCATTTGTCCGAGACCAATACTCCTTTTTTGTACACTTATGATTTTTTTTATTCGAAAGTGAAGCTGAGGCTTCCGTTCACCGACTTTAAAGAACAAATGCTTATGTTTTTGCAGTGTGCTCCCTCACAACTGCATCCCAACTCATGGGCCTTCATAAGGTGCTTCGAGTTGATCTTGACCGAGTTCGGCTTCACACCCTCTGTAAAGTTATTCTTCTATTTTTTCATAGTACCGAGGAAGCATCCGCGAGGGAATAAGAAAGAGACTTTAAAAAGTTGGATTTCCTTTAGGGGACATAAGGATCGAAAATTAATATCCCCGTATTGTGAGTCGGCCAAAAGGGGGAGCATTATGTTTAAGCAGGAGTTTTTCCAAGTACAGGCGGCTAAAGGAGTGACGCCGTTTTGGGAGGAACGGTCTTCTAACACTCCATGTTTTCCAATTTACTGGAGTGATAAACACTATGACATGAAGCCGTCCGATTTTGAAGTCTCTGAGTCGGCTCTGTCCCCACAAGATGTGGCAGTAAAGGATTTGTTGATGAAGTTAGTTGAGGAGTATGGGGTATTTTCTTCTAAGAAAATATTAGATGGTCCGACTCGCAGTGTCTTTAGTTTGTTTTTTATTAGTGTGTTTATCTCGGCTAACTTTTTCTTTTTTTTTGTAGCTTCCATGGCCAATGCTGCACTCAAGCAACTGAGGGCTTTGCAAAATGCCTAGAATGCTAATATCGGTCCTCAGGACGATGTGCATGTCGACCTCGACTTCACTCAGCAAGCTGGTGGGAGTGGTGGTGCTGGTGGGCCGACTCTTGGTGGCCAGCTCAATCAGGATGCAGGGGATGGGGTTAACAATGAACAACCTCGTCCCCAGAAGAAGAAAAAAGCTGCCAAGCCCAAGAAGAGGGCCCGGGTTGAAGAATCTTCTGCTGAGTCGGGCATCAATTTGTACGACTCAGGGGAGGATTTGGATACCCCGGAGGTGGATCGCCTTCTATACAACCCTTTCATGAAGTCGGTCCACGACAATGTATCCATTGTCGAACATCTGGGTGACGTGGAGCGCCAGTGTCTTCAGCATGCTTCGTTTTCTAGGAATATGCTGCTGGATGTTGTGCCGACCTTTGACCGAGTCAGCTCGGATTTGGAGGCCCGAACGACAGAGAGGGATTCGGCGTTAGTGGACCTCAAGGCCGCCCAGGAGGCTTTGGGGGATGAGAAGAAGGAAAGGTTGAAGTACAAGGGGTGGCTGAAATCGGCCAAAGAGAAAAATAAGGCCCTTGAGACTGAGATGGATAAGCTGAAGGATGAGTTGAAAAAACCGCAGGTGGCTCCTCCCGCGTCCGGTATGACTGAGGAAGTCGTGACTGAGCTTGTAAGGAAGAATGTGCATAGGGCACAAGTTAAATTCAATGAGGAGAAGGCTACCCTTGTGAAACTTTCTGAGCAGATCAGTAAGGCTTCTTTCGGGAATCTGTGGCGCATATAGAAATACTTAACCCTGGTTTGAAGGTTGAAGGGTCATCGTCCGAGTATGAAATTTTTTAGGGGAAGATCTGTCGGGTCGACATAGAGAAGAAGGTGTATGTTGATGTCGCTTCTGGTGAGGAAGTCAGCCCGTATGAAGAATGATCTTCCCTTGTTTTTAACTTGTAATTTTTTGTGAAATTTCATGTTGTGTCATATGACAATAGTTCGGTTGAATCTTATTAAGTTCTTTTTATCCCGTCTCGGTTGCATTTTCTCGTTTGTGAGTTTGATTTGCGCTTTGGTACGCTTTTAACGCTTTAATCTCGAACTTGCGCTTTTAACGTTAGTACGCTTTTAACGCTTTAGTCTCGAACTTGCGCTTTTAACGTTGGTACGCTTTTAACGCTTTAGTCTCGAACTTGCGCTTTTAATGTTGGTACGCTTGTAATGCTTTGTCATCGTTGTTTTGAAGATGCTTTGTGAAAACTCAAGGCTGGGATGTTCTTCACATCCGGTTTTATTAAAACTTGAAATGTCAACGACCGAGACGCTCTTCGCGTCCGGTTTTAAACAAAACGAAAAAATTTCCTAAGTGTAAATGCTATTAAGTATTTCCTAAGAATAGTAAATCTTGAGCTTGTCCGAGTTCCAAAATCTTGGTACGGCTTTTCCCTCAAGTGTTTCTATCTTGTACGCCCCATTCCTGGTTGCCTCAGTGACCCTGTAGGGGCCTTTCCAGTTTGCTGCGAGTTTCCCTTGGGCTGCGTTCTTGTTGCCAATGTCGGCTCTTCGTAAGACAAGATCTCCGGGTTGGAAGCTTATGGCCATCACTTTGGCGTTGCGCCTAGTTGTGAGGCGTTCTTTCAACATTGAGTCCCGGATGTGTGCCACCGCCCGAGTTTCCTCCAGGAAGTCTAGCTCTTCAAGTATGGCTTTGTCGTTTGTGTCTTGGTTGAAATTTTCAATCTCCAACTCGATTCTCCAATTTCGACCGGGATGAGTGCCTCGGTTCCATAGGTGAGTCTGAAAGGAGTCTCGTTGGTGGATGACTGTGGGGTGGTTCGATATGCCCAGAGGACGTTGTCTAGTTGTTCCACCCAGTTGCCTTTGGCGTTGTCTAGTCTTCTCTTTAGGGCTTTGAGGATCACTCTGTTTGTAGACTCGGCCTGGCCATTGGTTTGTGGGTGCTCCACTGAAGTGAAATGGTTCTTGATTTTTAATCCTGACAAGAGCTCTCTGAATCTCTTATCAGTGAATTGTGTTCCATTATCTGTGATCACGGATTGAGGGATCCCGAACCTGGAGATGATGTTCTTGTAAAAGAACTTTTGAACCTTAGCTGAGGTGATTGTGGCAAGGGGTTCTGCTTCAATCCATTTGGTGAAGTAGTCCACTGCTACCACTAGGAACCTGACTTGTCCTGGAGCGGGTGGGAAAGGACCGAGTATGTCAATGCCCCATTGGTGGAAGGGCCAAGGGACCGACATGGTGGTTAGTGCAGAAGAAGGTTGATGGTGGATGGGGTCGTTCTTCTGGCATACTTCACATTTCTTGACAAAGCTCATGGAGTCTTGAATTAGGGTTGGCCAGTAATACCCGACCCTGAGTGCTTTTCTTAAGAGTGTTCTTCCTCCTTGGTGGTTTCCACAGCTGCCTTCATGCAACTCGGCCAGGATGTATTTGGCCTCGCTGTCTTCCACACATTTGAGCAGGGGGGTTGAGAAACCTTTTTTGTACAGCATTTCTTTAACAACTATGAACCGAGATGCTAGTCGTCTCAATTTTCTGGCTTCTTTCTCGTCCTCAGGGAGTTTGCCTGTCAAGATGTAAGTCTTTATGGGGGTTATCCATGATTCAGATTCTTCAATAGCTAGGATGCCCGGTTTTGAAATTGTTGGAGTCGAGATGACCTCTTGGAGAACTGACTTGTTGTTTCCCAGTTTCTTGGTACTTTCCAGTCTGGAGAGTATGTCGGCTCTAGTATTTTCGCCCCTTGGGACGTGCTGGAAGATGATTTCTTCAAACCCGTCACTTGACAGTTTTACTTTCTGCAAGTATCTTTGCAGTAGTGGTTCCTTGGCTTGATAATCTCCTTTGATCTGGGATACCATTAGCAGGGAATCACTGCACACTAAGGCCTTTTTGGCCCCAACTTCCTTTGCCATCAATAAACCGGTTATGCATGCCTCGTACTCTGCTTGGTTGTTTGAAGTAGAAAATTCAAACTTCAGGGATTTTTCAATGCAGATTCCATTGGGTCATTCCAGGACTATCCCGGCTTCAGCGCCCTTTTTGTTGGATGAACCGTCCACGAAGATGGTCCATTCAGAACTTGGTGTGTTTTCAGGGGGGTCATCTCGGCTACGAAATCGGCTAGCATCTGGCTTTTGAGAGCAGTACGACTCTCGAACCGGATGTCGAACTCAGATAACTCCAGAGCCCACGCTGTCCAGCGTCCTGAGAGGTCTGGATTGTGAAGGACAAGTCTGAGGGGTAAGTCGGTTCGCACTGTGACTTTGTGTCCTTGAAAATAATGTCGCAGTCTGCGAGCTGTGGTTCAGACGGCCAGGGCAGCTTTCTCCAGCTTTTGATATCTTACCTCGGCCCCCTAGAGTGCTTTGCTGATGAAGTAGATGGGGAATTGGTCACGCCCTTCTTCCCTGATCAAAACTGAGCTTACGTCTTTGTTAGTTATGGAGATATAGAGGTATAGGTGTGATAAGTGAAAAATAGTTGATAAATTAGTATATATTTTATTTCACTTATCAAGGACAAAATGGTAATTTTACCCCATATTTATCCCTTTTTATTTAATATTTAATAATGTATTTATTAATCCTAGTTTTGAATTTGATGCTATTTTAATAGATTTATTGCTGATTTTTTCAGGATTTTTGCAAAGATTCAATTCAGAGATTAAATGGCATTAAATGAGGAGGATTTATGCAAGATTGGAGATTGATTGAGGACAATTAATTAAAGATTTGAAGAAGATTTAAATCATTAATGAGGAGATAGAGCCAATCAATCAAAGATATTGCAGACAAGCTTCCCAAATAAACAAGGATTGCACAATAAATACAAAGATATCAGAGAATAAAGGGAAACAAGGAAGGACAAACAAGCGAAAACCAGTCTCGGGGAGAGATCAACCAATTTAAAGAGGAAAGTTGAAGCTGCAGACGCTAGCTGCGCTTCACCCCGCGCTATAGCGCAGGTGAAGTGCAACTCTCTGGAACCTGCGCTACAGCCCGCGCTGTAGCGCAACTTAAAGCGCAGAACACGCAGATCACGTCCCTGTTACCGTTTTTAAGAGGATCTCTTCCCAAATTTGCTCTGTCTTTCCTAATCTATAAATAGGAACCTTTTGCGTCAGTCCTAGTGGTTAGCAAGTTGAACAATTAATTGGTTAGCAAATTTTACTATGTACCAAGGCTAAGTTTAGAGTAGGAGAGGAGGAGCACTTCACGAGGATTGAAGATGGTGACAGCGTCTTCAATGGTTTGTATGGCAACTTCACGTAGTTAACTCTCCAGTAGGATTGGATGTAATCGATTCTATCCTTGAGTGTATATAAATGCTATATTATTGTGTCAATAAGTTCCCTATCTATAATGGTGGTAGTCTTATTCTGTGTTTATTCCTAATTCCCACGCTTGCGTCTGGAGTTATAGGCTAGTTTGTAATTAACGTTACGACTAGGATCGAGTTTGGGGGAGCCTAGACATAGGAAACTCAACCTCTGATTGAATAAGATTACTCGGTGCTCTGTGACTGAAACATGGGCGTTTCTAATGAGCAATGGGTAGTGTGAGTACTCTAGCGAAGGGCGTTCACAGGGCTAAGCCTTAGCATCGATAGCAAGAAGTTAGTTGATTATGAATCCAGGACCGGAACATGGATGTATCTTAGTGAGTGATGGGTAGTGACAGTACTCTAATGAAGGGTGTGTCCACAGGATGAGGCCTCGTTTATCAACTAGTTTCTTACAAACGGAATAATAAAATAAAGAGCAAAATAAGCCGAGGGTAAGTTTGTCGCCTGGGAGAGCCCGCATGGATTACCTTTGAGTGTGAGGGGCGCCTGGTAACTCGAAGTCATTAGTAACAAAGTTTGTCTACATATTTTATAGAGTACACCAACATAAATAAGTAGTCTTTATATGCACAATGGGTGTGATAAGATGAAATCCAATCCTGATCCAAGTAAGGTGTCTCTAACTCTACCTTTCTAAATCCAATTAATTATCTACTCTCTTTATCATTCTGCAATCATATTCCCTAAACTGTGTTTTACCTTGATAAATACGATTTCGGTCTACATAAATATCCGTTCCCTGTGGATACGATACTCTTTCTTACTATTATACTGCTGGATTTGTGGTTCGCTTGCCAGAAACCCATCAAGTATTTTTTGCGTCGTTGCCGGGGAACGGTTCTAATTTGTGTAGAACCCTGAGGTCTATTTATCAAGGATATCTATCTTAGGATTTATTTTATTTATTATTCTTATTGTTTTAGGAAATAGACAAAGCACTGACGCTTTGTTAAAAAAGATGGTAGAACAAAGGGAGTCCAGACTTTGCAAGAGTATTGAAGAAATTCATCAAGGCAAAATACAATTTCAGAAGGAGAGAGAAGGAGCAAGAAGAAAAAATGATGCTTTGATAGCACGACTAGCAGAACAAAGGGAGTTAAGACTTCAGAAGGAAAGAGAAGAAGCAAGAAGAAACACTGACACCATGTTGGAACTGCTTAACAAGAAGAGAGAGTCTCCTGATTCAACAGTTGAAGAGATAGAAGACACAATAGCCAACCAACAGTCAGAACAGAGCTCAGCAAACGCTCAATCCAACCCCATAGAATTTTGTCCCACCATAATTGTTAAGTTAACAGGGGAGGAAATCAATGACAATCTGGCTGCTGAAGAAGAAAAAGAAAAAAGAAGAGGAAACTGAAGAAACACAAGAGCAAGGAGATGAAGAAGAAAAGGAAGAAGAAGAAGAAAAAGGAGAGGAGGAAACAGAAAAGATGGTGCTTGAAGAAGATACTGACTGTGAAAGGGAGGTAGAGATTACAACATGTGATGGTGAACCGAGAGATGGTGAATCAAAGCTCGAGGAAGGAAGGGAAGTGATTTCAAGAACAGAGACCATGCCTTATCCAACCAGTACTTTGATGGAAGATCAAGAAAGGCATGGTGCAGGCGATCAACCTTCCAGACCTCATAAAAGAAAGGCTTGTGATCACACTGACCAGAACAAGGCAAAGAGAAGAAAAGTCAAGCTAGAATTAAATTAAGAGCCTAAAGCCAGATTGAAGATCAAGTGGTCAGGTGTATTTCATGTCAAAGAACCCCCCGAAGCAAAGAAATTGAGAGAATTCATTTGTGAACCATTCAAGCTTCAGGAGAAGAAGATTCATGCACATCAAAGCAAGAAAGTAAAGAAAAGGACAGATTGCTCCAAGGCAAGATTATGGGGAGGTATACAGGCCAGAAAAAGAAAGGGTGCAGCTCACAAGCTCATCAAAATATTTCAGTTTCAGCCACCTTAAGAGAACAGGCGTCGAGATATCAGACGTTAAACAAGCGCTTTCTGGGAGGCAACCCGGAGATTTTTAAAGTTTTTGATTAATTTGTGTTTTGTTTTATTTTATTGTATGTTAATTAGGATTTTTTCAATTTTTTTAGGATTTAGGAAATTTTCAAAATTGATTGGAATAAGTTTATGGAAAATAAAATTTTTAAAAAAATAGGAAGTAGCAGAAAACGTGACTGAAAATTGCAAAATTACATTCTGTTTTCTGCGCTTCAACCTGCGCTATAGCGCAGGTAAAGCGCAGAAATGCAATTTTAGTCACTGTATTCTGCGCTACGCTGGCGTTGTAGCGCAGGGTCTAGCGCAGGATACGACATTTTAAAAATCTTTCTCATGTACTACTTCCTAAGCTCTTCTTTTCACTCTTTCCACTCACAAACTTCCATCAATTTTGAAACTTTCAGTTATATTTTTATTTTATTTTATTTTATTGAAATCTTCATTTCCTCTATCTCTATGATTTACACTTTAGGGTAGCAACCTTAGGATTGCGAATATTATTGATTATTGCTATCTTAAATGTGACTTTGGCTGTGTGGAACATGAAGAAGAATTTGCTTGATTAGAATGCTCTTTGTTTTGTGAGTTATTAAAGTTGAAAGTGTTATGCTCTGTTTCTTTCAAAAATTTTAAACTTTCACTTTCCATGGATTGATTGAATGCTTGCAAAACAATTGAGTATGTTCTGTTTTTAGGAAAGCATTATCAAGTGCAGTGAAATTTTGTTGTGAAGAGAATAATTATGTATGCATGTTATTGGCAGGCTTCCATGTTCTTCATGAATTGCACAGACTGCTGCAAAGTATAAAGACTAGTTAACCTCAGACCAATCAGGAGTACTAGACCCATACCCAAGCTTGCTGCTTGAAGAATCCGGATATTCTTGCAGTGGCCTGGGGACAGGCCTATTTTCCCAAGGGAGGATGGAGCAGCAGTAGAACTAGGACTTACAATATACAGAGGATGAAGATTGATACGGGTGTTTTCTTTCTTTTAGTTTTTCTTCTATTTTCTATTATTTTATAGATATTTTCTAGTTAATTAGGATTTTTGTCTCGTATTTTCAATTTTTCTTAACTTTTTAGAATTTTTAAAATTTTTAGGACTTTAGGATTAGGAATCAAGGTAATTTATTCTAATTCTCTGCAAATAAGTAGTTTAACTAACCAATCTAGGAAAGATGATAGGGTCTTGTGATTAATTCCATAATCAGTGAGGAGTAGGGTACTTCTCAAGAGAACCTATCATGGTAGTTTATTAAATCCAGTAAGTGCTTTAGCAAGGAAATTTTAGCTCAACTGGTGAGATGAAAGCCCTAAACACTTAAACACTTATATTGAGAGCTTTTCATCACTGCTTGTCAATTGTTATTGCTTGAGTTTCTGAAAATTGTCTTGCTTGTAGAAGGTATGGAAGTGACAAAGGCACAATTTTGTGATTCTAATATTTTGCTCAATGCCAAATAGCCAACCCTGCATTAATATTTCCATTTATTGATTGCCCATTTGAGCCTTTAATGTTTCTTTTGATGCACCCCAACCATTATCATTATCAATGATCAATGATCATACCATGTCCCTTAAAACTTGGGATAGAGAGCAAGGTGCACCACAACAAAATGGGACAAGCAATTGATAAAGAGGTTGGTCACAAGGAATCCAAGAGAAGGTACAAGGAGTCACAAAGAAAAGATTCTCCCCCACCAAAAAATAAGTTCTTTATGTAAAAAAAAATAAATCTGCACCAAGTGTGGAAAATAAATAAGTTGGGGGGAGAAAATTCTTCAAAAGAAGAGGCCAACGCTGAAAAAGGGTGACCATTCAAGAATCATCAGGTGAATTGAGAAAAGTTCCAAAGCACAACCACAAGATGCTCTCTATTCAAAGTGTTCTTTGAATATCCAGAAAAACCATGTTTTCTTGATAGCCCAGCCTCATTACAACCTAAAGAAAGACCTTTTGATCCATACTAACTGCTTGCAGGTTCAGACCTTGGAAACGACTATCAATTCTAGTTGCTCAAAGTGAAAATGATTGAGGGAAACACTTACCCGTAAGAATGAGAGATTTCCTTGGTTTATCACTTACTGCTTTAATTGCTATTATTGAGAAAGTTTAATTGATGTTTGTATTTCTATCCTAACTATTGATTGGTAATATCTCTTGATTCTGATTTTTTCTTATGTTTGGGAAGTGACTTCTGCTTAGGAAGGAGTTGAGGGATGATTACCTTGAGTTAGTTTTGTTTTTTTTAAAAATACACTAGGGATTAGAATTGATTGTGAATGCAAAGAGGTCTCTTGCTTGAGGACAAGCAAGAATTAAAGTTGGGGGGAATTTGATAAGTAAAAAATAGTTGATAAATTAGTATATATTTTATTTCTTTTTATTTAATATTTAATAATTTGTATTTATTAATCCTAGTTTTGAATTTGATGCTATTTTAATAGATTTATTGCTGATTTTTGCAGGATTTTTGCAAAGATTCAATTCAGAGATTAAATGGCATTAAATGAGGAGGATTTATGCAAGATTGGAGATTGATTGAGGACAATTAATTAAAGATTTGAAGAATATTTAAATCATTAATGAGGAGATAGAGTCAATCAATCAAAGATATTGCAGACAAGCTTCCCAAATAAACAAGGATTGCACAATAAATACAAAGATATCAGAGAATAAAGGGAAACAAGGAAGGACAAACAAGCGAAAACCAGTCTCGGGGAGAGACCAACAAATTAAAAGAGGAAAGTTGAAGCTGCAGACGCTAGCTGCGCTTCACCCCGCGCTATAGTGCAGGTGAAGCGCAACTCTCTGGAACCTGCGCTACAGCCCGCGCTGTAGCGCAACTTAAAGCGCAGAACACGCAGATCACGTCCCTGTTACCGTTTTAAAGAGGATCTCTTCCCAAATTTGTTTGTCTTTCCTAATCTATAAATAGGAACCTCTTGCGTCAGTCCTAGTGGTTAGCGAGTTGAACAATTAATTGGTTAGCAAATTTTACTATGTACCAAGGCTAAGTTTAGAGTAGGAGAGGAGGAGCGCTTCACGAGGATTGAAGATGGTGACAACGTCTTCAATGGTTTGTATGGCTACTTCACGTAGTTAACTCTCCAGTAGGATTGGATGTAATCGATTCTATCCTTGAGTGTATATAAATGCTATATTATTGTGTCAATAAGGTCCCTATCTATAATGGTGGTAGTCTTATTCTGTGTTTATTCCTAATTCCCACGCTTGCGTCTGGAGTTATAGGCTAGTTTGTAATTAACGTTACGACTAGGATCGAGTTTGGGGGAGCCTAGACATAGGAAACTCAACCTCTGATTGAATAAGATTACTCGGTGCTCTGTGACTGAAACATGGGCGTTTCTAATGAGTGATGGGTAGTGTGAGTACTCTAGCGAAGGGCGTTCACAGGGCTAAGCCTTAGCGTCGATAGCAAGAAGTTAGTTGATTATGAATCCAGGACCGGAACATGGATGTATCTTAGTGACTGATGGGTAGTGACAGTACTCTAATGAAGGGTGTGTCCACAGGATGAGGCCTCGTTTATCAACTAGTTTCTTACAAACGAAATAATAAAATAAAGAGCAAAATAAGCCGAGGGTAAGTCTGTCGCCTGGGAGAGCCCGCATGGATTACCTTTGAGTGTGAGGGGCGCCTGGTAACTCGGGGTCATTAGCAACAAAGTTTGTCTACATATTTTATAGAGTATACCAACATAAATAAGTAGTCTTTATATGCACAATGGGTGTGATAAGATGAAATCCAATCCTGATCCAAGTAAAGTGTCTCTAACTCTACCTTTCTAAATCCAATTAATTATCTACTCTCTTTACCATTTTGCAATCATATTCCCTAAACTGTGTTTTACCTTGATAAATACGATTTCGGTCTACATAAATAACTGTTCCCTGTGGATACAATACTCTTTCTTACTATTATACTGTTGGATTTGTGGTTCGCTTGCCAGAAACCCATCAAGGTGTTCCCCTGGGACTGGTCTCACCAAGATAGGGGGATTAGCTAGAGTCTGCTTGAGCTCTTGAAAGGTGGCTTCGCACTCGTTAGACCAGGTGAAGGATTTTCCCTTGCGAAGGAGCTGAAAGAAGGGAAGGGACCTTGTGGCTGCCTTGGGGATGAATCGGCTGAGGGCAGTGATTCTTCCGTTGAGTTGCTGGATTTCTTTGATGCAAGTCGGACTTTTCATTTCCAACACGACTTTGCATTTGTCTGGGTTTGCTTCAACTCCTCTGCTAGTAAGGAGGAACCCTAGAAAATGTCCTGATGGAACACCGAAGGAGCATTTGAGAGGGTTGAGTCTCATGTTGTGCTTCCGAAGTCGGTCGAAGACTGATTCTAAGTCGACTATATGGTCTTTTCCATCAGCAGTCTTGGCTATGATGTCGTCTATATAGACTTCAACAGCTTTTCCCATCATGTCTCCAAAAACCTTGGTCATCATTCTCTGGTATGTGGCACCGACGTTCTTCAGACCGAAGGGCATCATGGTGTAATAGTAAATGCCTTTGTCGGTGATGAAGGTTGTCTTCTCTTCATCGTCTCGGTCCATGGGTATTTGGTTGTAGCCTGAGTAGGCGTCCATGAAGGACAGCCAACGATACCCTGATGAGTTATCGACCAACTGGTCGATGTTGGGGAGAGGAAAAGGATCTTTGGGGCAAGATTTGTTCAGGTCTGTGTAGTCTACGCACATTCTCCATTTACCATTGGACTTTTTTACAAGGACGACATTGGATAACCAAGTGACGTACTTGCATTCTCTGATGAACTTGGCTTTGAGCAGCTCCTCTACCTGCTGGTTTGCTGCCTGCTGTCTTTCAAGGCCGATTTTCCTCTTTTTCTGGGCGACCGACTTAGCATCGGGATCAACAGACAATTTGTGATAGCAGAAAGATGGATCAATCCCTGGCATGTCGGCTGAGGTCCATGCAAAGAGGTCAGATTTCTTGGAAAGCAACTCCTTCAGTTTCTCCTCCATGTTGTGGTCCATGTCACAACCGATTTTGGTTGTCTGTTCAGTAGAGGCTCCAATCTGAAAAGGTTTCGTCTTTGCGGCCGGTTCGATTCTATCTCGACCCTTGGGATCAGATTCGGCCCTGGGGTCAAGATCTACCCAATGGACCTGTCCTCTGGAGATTGTCTTCTCTGGCTGAGATACAGGCAGGGTGGTCAGGGCAGCATTGTAACATTTTCTTGCTTCTGCCCGGTCTCCTTGGACTGTATCACTTTACCATCTCGGTCCCGGAACTTCATCACCAAGTGCTTTGTGGAAATCAATGCTCCTAGGGCATTCAGAGATGGACGTCCGAGTATGGCATTGTACAGGCTGGGGCAATCAATTATCAAGAACTTAGCCGAGACGACTTTGTTCTGGGTTTCGGAGCCGACCTTGAGTGTAGTCTGAAGGTATCCCTTGGGCCGGATCCTTTCTCCAGAAAAGCCCACCAAATCACCTGAATAGGGTAGGAGTGATTCTGGGGATAGCAATAATTGGGTGTAGGTCCTGTAGAAGAGGATGTCGGCTGAACTGCCTTGGTCAACAAAAATGCGTCCGACATCACCGTCTCCAATTAGGGAGCGAATGACAAAAGGATCGTCGTGCTCCATCACATTATCAAAAAAGTCTTCGTCTGAGAAGGTTATGACCGGGTTTGGAGGTCATTTGGCTGTTGTCTTCATGTCAGACTGTTCGACACTGTAGACTTCTCGGAGGTGTCTCTTCCTCGAGTTGTTTAATGGTCCTCCACCAGCAAATCCACTTGAAATCATGTTGATTCGCACCCTTGCTGTGGTCTGAGTTGTGTGGTTGCTGGAGCCGACTTTATCTTCCTTGTTGTCGTACCTCTTGGGGGATGTGGAACGTTTTCTTTTCTTATCATTTCCTCCCTCTGGACTAGGGGATCTCTTCTGCTCTTCGTTCTTTCGATATCCTCCCTGGGACCGGTTCTTCTTCACATAACGACCAAGTCGGCCGTCACGAATGAGCTGTTCGATGAGATCGCGCAACTGTATGCATTCATCAGTGTTGTGCCCATAGCCTTCATGGAAAGAGCAGTATTTGGACTTGTCTTTTTGAGATGAGGCTTTGAGTGGTGGGGGTTTAGGTATGTCGGTCAGCTCAGTGTGCATCACTTCCTTCAATATCTTCCCTGGGTTAGTGTTCTGAGGAGCATAGTTGTTGTATCGACCTTTAGGGGGCCAATGTTGATCTTGTTGGTGGTGTCCTCTGTCCTTTCCCTTGTGTCGGTCATGGTACGAGTCTCGGTCCTGCCTCTGATGACTGTCGTGTTTGGCAGCAACAGCCAGATGGGCCTCTCTTCCCACGTACTTGTGTGAACGTTGCCTGAATTGCTCCATAGACTGGACCGGTTCTTTTGAGAGGGAGACTGCGAGTGGTTAACCTGGTGAGAGGGCCGAGACGGCGCATACGATTTGAACATTCTCGGCTAGGTCTGGGATGAGGGCACACTCCTTGTAGAACCGAGATAGAAATGTCCTGAGGGGTTCATCCTTGTGTTGTTTGACTTTGGCAAGTGTGAATTGGTCCCTGGGGATCTCAGTAGAGATGGTAAAGTGCCCCAGGAAGGTGGACTGCAAGTCATCCCATGAATCTATGGACCCCAAGGTGAGAGTTTTGAACCAGGCTAAGGCCTCTCCTTTCAAAGTTCTTGGGAATGAGCGGCAGATGACATCTTCAGGAGCACTAATAAAGAGCATTTTGTTAGTGAAGGCGTCTAGATGCTTGACCGGGTCTGTGGTACCATTGAAGGTTTCAATGGGAAGAGCACCTCTGTAGTGTTTGGGGATCTCGACCCGGGCTAACCTCTCAGAAAAAGAATGTCTGAATGGGGTCGGATGAGCCGTGCCTTTTGGTTGTTGAACCTCGTGGTGATCTCGTTCTGACGCGTGCCGAGACTGAATCGTAGGTTGAGGCTGAGGATTTATGCTGCGCTCCAAATTTCGGAGGCGTTCCTCGATGTGGCTCGCGGCCGGCTCGCCAGCTGTTCTCGACTGCGGCTCACGGAGAGACTGTTGGCGTTGCTCCTGGAATTCCCTGAGTTGGGCCTCGAGGCATCGAATAACCTCGTCTCGGGGGTCGGGTTGGTAATCTTTCTCGTGAGTCTCCTTTTGAATATGAGGTTGTGAGGTTCCTTCTTGTTCTGCTAGTTCGTCCTGGGGTCCGACATCCTCCACCCATCCGTCGGGTGTTGGTTGAGGACGGGCCCTTGTAGTCTGGCGACGGGTTGTGACCGTCATGCTGGAGAGGGGGGGCCCTCCTTCTAGCGCCAAATGTTCTGGAGTAGAACTCGAACCTGGGTCTGAGTCAGCAGGATGGAGTCAGATTCGGATCCGGGTTGTAGAGGATAGAATCCGAGTTGGACCCGGGGGGTTTGCATGCAAAGGGACTCTGACTCCCAAGTCAGATAGATAGAATAGTCAAGTGATTGACTGATTTATTATGAAAATATTTTAGGCAATATCCTGATTATTTAAAACATTAATACAAAATATTTAAAAAATAAAATTTTTATAATAATAAAATGGGATTGTACACGTTCCAAATGGGATTTTATTCATTGTTTACTTTCATATAATACTGTTTTGGAGGGAAACTGGCATCACGAGAGGGTGACACGTCACATAATAGGTCATGTCAGCAACTGTGTTTACCTTCGTTGATACTATTCTCAAACAGATACACATGAATGCTCTTCACCGTGCATTGGATACGACCTCCCTAAAACATGTAAAGCAATAAACTATCAAAAAAATTTATAACAAAAAAATAAAGAAAAATTGTTATCAAAGATGAGGAATTGTTGAACCTGTTCGTCCAAAACAAAGAGTAAGTCTGCAGGTGTAATCATATAATTATAGATATTATAATTATTAATCATATATTGATGGTTATCACGAATATAATTACGTATATGATTGTATCGTACGTGGATATTATTATATATTCATGGATATGATAATAATATTGTATATGGGCCATATTGGCTATTGGGCCTTAGGTTTAGACCGTAACAGATACATTATTGGTTATTTTAACTATTAAATTAATTTATTTGATACACTATTTTTCAAAATTATAATTAAGGTTACCAATAAAATTATAACATAAAGTTAATTCAGATGTAATATAATTATCAATCAATCTAGGTTTTCACATGAATGGTGATTGTATACTTATATATTTGAATTTTTTTATTAAATATTCAATAAAAGATATGGTAGAATTTAAAAAATATATTTAAAATTTTATTATTTGAATTTAATTCGAATGCATAAAATAAATATAAAATAATAATCTTATCTGAGTATGGAACAATTCCTATATTTTCAATCATTTAATGTAGATATATATGATTTTAAAGCTAATGTTTGATTTTTTGAAATTAAATATTCAATAAAATATATGATTAATTGTTATATTTATTTAATAAGATATCTTAAAATTTCATTGATTTGATTTCAATGTAAATATACGATGTAAACTTCAACTTAAATCTTGTTTGAATTTCTACCAATTTGTATTAATTTTAAATAAATATTAAATTAATTCCATAATATAAAAAATTTATTAGTTGATTCTTTCAATGTTAGTTGTACCTTCATTTCAATTAATTTTGCATTTAGAACACTATCCATAGTTAAAATGTTAATTATATCTTCAATAAAATTATTTGAACATTTAGTACTTTACACTTAATTATAACATTAATTATTTTTATATTTTTAGAATTTAAATTTAATTTTTATTTGATTTATAGTTTCTATATTTAAATCACATGATTAAACTATCTTTAATTTAATAATTTTGTATTTTATCAAATTAAATTCCAAATTGATTTATTGAATTCGATTTAAATTTTGAATTTAATTGATATATTATTGATGAAGGAAGTATTAATTAATTTCATAAATTATATTTGAAAAATATAATTGAAGTCATCAAGATAATAAAACCAATTAAGATTCAATACATTAAAAATATTTTTTAATGATTTTGGATTTTAATATGATTCATCATTTTCTACCTGTGTATTTGAATTTTTTAAGTAAATATCCAAATAAAAATTCGATTGAATTAATAAAATAGAGTTATTTTTTATTTCTTTTCAAACTTGCAACATAGATGTTAAATTTCAATCATGTTTAAGTTTGAATCAGTTCATATATATTTTTTAAATGAATTAATTTACAATTCATTGATTTTATACTAATACTTGATTTTTTTCTGGAATATATAGATAAATGTAGGATTGACTACTATATTGATTTCCTAAATAAACTTTCACATCCATAAAATGGAGTGTGAGTGTACAAAAAAAAAGAAATTAATTAGATCTCAATAAAAATAAATTCTTAAAATTAAAATAGAATAACTAAGTTCTACTTCCTAAAAGCAACACACATACGTAAAGTCATGCTATTGAACAACCTTATTTGTCATGTTCATTCACCTCTCGAATAGTTTCCAGAATTGCAAGGTTTCCTAATCAAAAAGGATAGGGGAATAGTTTGATGATGAGCTTCTTCTAGGAAGAGACTTCGATTGATTATGTTCTGGAGAATTATGTTCCACATGAGTAATATGTTTCCTTCCTCCTTTAACATACTCGAGAGAGTATGAGCTTCTATCTACACTTTTCTTTCCACACACGAACAATTTTTTAAGAAATGATTTTATTTTACTCCTACGACGATTTTGGTTGGCAGAATTTGAATTTCTTGCGTCCATTAGGTTTCTTTTGCTCAATTCCTGCATTTTCAAATTTAATTATGAATAAATTGAATATTAAAAAGATTAAGCAATATGCCATTACAATTTAATGTCAATATTATAAAGTAAAATAAATAGAGATAGATGAAAACAATACCCATGCATAACTTAATTCTATATGAGGGTTAATCATGAAAAATATTTACCTAATAGAAAAGGCTTTTGATGTCAAACATATAAAGAATGCAAGCATGCATGAAAAGGAAAAAACAATATAAACAACCTTACATGACAGAAGAGTACTAGGAAACATTAATATTACCTTAGAAATACTAAACAATCTTTTTTCCCTTTCCCTTTGTACTATCTTCAATTTTCTATTTATCTGTACTTAAGTCTTTTTCTCTCCTGTTTCGCCCAATTTATAGAATTCCACAAAAAATTTCCCAAACTTGTGTGATCAATCTTAATCATTTATATTTTATCTCAAATTACTATAATTAACACAAATTACTATATAAATATAGCCAAATTTATGATAAATCTTGCTTAAATTTCATTAATTCGGCTTAATTTTTCTTAGATATTGAGTTATATACTTTCATAATAAATCATATTGATTCATTCATTGCATGCTATTTTTATTTTCATTGAAATTATAATTTCACATGACTCTACCATTGATTAAAATGTTAATTATATATTAATTGAAATTATTTCCATATTTAGTACTCTTCACTTAATTATAATTTAATTATTTTAATATTTATGTGAATTTAATTCAAATTTATTAATTTTAAATCTCATTGTTTACGTGATATTAATATATTAGACTTTTTACTTACTAATTAAATTTTCAAATTGGTTGATTCGATTTGAAATAAGATTTAAACATTTTCAATTTAATTGATACATTGGTTAATTTTAACTATAAAATTAATTAATTTGATACATTATTTTTTTAAATTATAATTAAGGTTACCAATAAAATTATAACATAAAGTTAGTTTCGATGTAATAAATTTAAATAATTATCAATCAATCTAGATTTTCACATTTCATCATTTGATTTACACTTGCCATGATGCAGTGAGCATTTTGTAGGAACACAGGGAAACACTAGAAGGGGGGGTTGAATAGTGTTTCTAAATATTTTAAGAAGCTTTTCGAAAACAGATTTACAAAACAGACTTTCAGACAGGTTGCTAGAGGGCTGTCTGAAGTTTTTAGATAGCTGTCTGAAGTTGGTTTCAGACGGCTTTAAAATGGTTCTAAAAGAAGTTTCTTCCTTTTAAAATATTAGATTAAATATTCAGTCCCCTTAATTAGTTTAAAACTGAAATGACAAAGATAAGGGAAAGAGAAACTTAGCCACAGAAATTATCCTGGTTCACTCACTACCACTTGTGAGCTACGTCCAGTCCCAATGCCAACTAGCACTTGGATTTCTCTTAATCTTGCAAGATTACAAGTATTCTTTTCTATCAAGCCTCTTCAGGCTCTACAACCAAGTATTCTTTTTCAGACAAGCCTCTCCAGGCTCAAAAGCAAATACAAATGAGAGAAATGCTTAAGCTCACAAACTATATCAGTTTTGAGACTTAAACAGTTACAGATTGTACAAAAATTACTGAGGTATGCTCAGAATAAAATAATTTGTGTGTACAAAGATGATAGATTCTATCAGAGTGTTTGCAGCGAAAAACTTGCAGAGTTTCTGTTCTTTTTCTATGGTTCTCTATCTTTCAGGTCTTCAAATGAGGGGGTATTTATAACCAAATGATTGGCCCATTGAAGACTCTCATGCTTTGAAAATCATGCTAGCCGTTGTGAGACAGCTGCTGCAGTACAGAATATTCTCTGATATATTCTGATATTCCCTGACAAATTCTGACACTTTTACAAGGTCTGCTCCTGCCAAAAAGGTGCTCTTTGTTGCTGCTTGCAATTGCTGCGTAGCAGAGGACACGTTGTGACAGAGAACGTGCTTGAATTGCATTGCACAGGTGCCAGCTGTTTGTAGCAGAGAACATGCGTGAAAAACGTGCAGAGGTACATGGATTGTCACAGCTTCAGACAAGAGATGCCACGTCATCAAAAGCTTTCAGACGGCTTTGATGCTTCAGACGGGTTGATCATCTTCAGACAGCATCAGCTTCTTCAGACAGATCCAACACTTAGTCTTATATAGTAGGCTTCTTGCTGAAAATCATAGATAAACAATTAGACAATTGTATCTTATGAGTAACAACTTAAGTTGAATTTGTTGATCATTAAAACTTAGAGAAATTTCAGTCTTTAAAACATCATAAACCTCTTTATGATATTTTTGAGACTCAACATTCTCCCCTTTTTTAATGATGACAAATTTAACTTAAATTGTGCAAAATTGAGAGATTAAGATTTAGCTCCCCCTGGGACAAATATATCATGTACTCCCCCTGAATCCTGTAATCACTCCAGATTTTGTTAGATTTAAATACTCCCCCTTTTGTCATCAATCAAAAGGGAATCATAGAACAATAACAGTAACAGAGCAATAAAACAAACAGATAAAGGAAAAACAAGTATCAGAGCAAGGATCATGAGCACATGAGATGGAATAAAAACACTGATTGTATTAAAATGATGTAAGGATTAAACAGACAATCAACACTTGAAAAAGAAATATGAACATAAGACAACGACAATAAATTAGTCCTTCTTCTTCAGCAGGGCTTCAGACAGAAAGGAGATCAGTTCTTCCTTGGCCTTGTCTATGGTAGCTTCAATGGAAGACTTCAACTCTTGTTGACCACTTCTTATCAGCTGTTGTTCATGAAGAATTTCTTGCTGATTCTGAATAACCTTTTGTGCTTTCTTCTCTGAGACTTCACATCTCCTCTCAGATTCTTCACATCTCTTCTCAAGGGCCTTGACCTTGGATTTCAGCTTCTGGTTCTCTTCATACAGGTTAGGTTCAGACTCAACTAGGATGAGCTGAAGGTAGGGACATACAAATCTCAAAACCCCAAAACCAGGCTGCAAGCCATATTCTGAAGGATTGTAGACTGGACAGAAAAAGGTCCCAACATACTTCAGAAGCACCCAAGCTTGGTTGAATGAATCTGCCTGTGGGGGAAAGTGATCTCTTAAGAAATGGTACTGAACATTTGTGAAATGTCCAACACCTATTGCAGACTCAGCATCAGGACCACTACACCCAGAAGAAGACCCAGCAGCTTCTCTGATCTGCCACTAAGACTCCCACATCCAATTTTCAAACAGGTGATTCAAGCCTCCTCCTTCTGAGATGATGAACTCAGGTAGACCTTCCCATTCTGAAGCAGTCATGGCTTCAGACAGGGGTGCTGATACAGAATAGATCTTAGGACCCTTCAATTTTTCATCTTGCCCTTTCTTAAGGGGATACCTAGGAACAATCCTATCAGATTTCACCAAGATTTTGGTTGAAGGCCTGATTGAACTTGTTCTAGGGGGCCTGTAGCGCATCATTCCAACTCCTCTAGCCAAGTCTATTTGGAATAACTCAGCTTCAGTGTTCAGCATCCTTACCATGAGCCATTCTTCATTGCTCAGCTTCCATGAGTCTTCAGAGAATGGGTTGATAAGATCCCATGTATGACCAGGAGGGACAACACCCTTCCTTATCTTCTCCAATCCATTAGCATCATTGGAGTACAAAGCCCTTTCATCGGACACAATCCTCTTAGTGAGACCATGATGAAGTGAGACAGCAGGGGCTGGTCTAAAGTGTTTGCAGCTCTTCAGACAGATGCTGGAATTTTGGCAAAGGGCAAGAGCCAAAGGAGGTTCTTGTCAGTCTCTTGCATATGGCTGCTATCTCAGCTGAAAGGTTGAATTAATGAACAGATGGAGGTGGTTAGGGTGGTAAAGGTGTAAGAGGTGGAGATGATGATGGTGAGGAAGGTGATGAAGGAGAAGGTAATGAGCTATCAGATACTGTATGTACAGAGGTGAGGGGGGTTTGGATGGTGAAGGTGTGGGGTTCAAGAACTTGGTTTTCTTGAGGTGCAGGGGGTTCAGACAACAGGTTGTCTGATGGTATGATGGGTGTAGGTGATGAGGGTTCAGATGGTATGAAAGGTTCAGATGGTAATGTAATTATCTGTAAGGTTGGTAAGGGTTGAGAAGTAGGTGGAGAAGGTTGTTTTTCTGGTGAGGTGGGTTTAGATAAGGGTTGAGGTTGCTTTCTGGTGATGAAGGAGGTGAGGGAGTTACATTATCAAATCTCACCTTGATCCTCTTGTAAGGTTTGGGAGCAGCAACTTCTTGAGCCTTAGCAGCTCTTTCTTTTTCTTCCCTTTCCTTGGCTTCCTTATCCTCCCTTTCTCTTTCTTCAGTTGAAAGAGCCCTTCTTCTCTTGAAGTATTGATTAGCCTTTACAAACTTCTGATACCTTCCAGCAATATCTGCTTCTTCTAGATGAGAAGCAGTACTCTGGTAACCCTAACTTCAGACACTGTCTGAAGTAGTTTACCCTTTTTCCTTTTCCTTTGAGGTGCACTTGACCTCTTTCTTTTCTTTGAAGCCTCAGCAATGGCTGCTTGCTTGTCATCCTCAGCATAAGCAAGTTGTGAAGCTATTGCAAGAGCTCTGTCAGTCCTCTCTTGCTCTTCCTTCAGTTCTAACTCCTCTTGTTCAATGGCAGTAGCCAAAGCAGCAACCTGAATCAATTCAAGGTCAGAAGGCATGCAGCTAGAGGTTGAGCAGCAACTGCATCAATATCCACAGCTTCTTCAGCCTGTCCTTCCATTATAGAAGTAGGCTTTGAAGATTGTGCAGGTTCAGACACCTGACCCCACAATTTCAGACAACCTTTGAGAAGGTTTCTGAACAGGTTCAGATGCTTGAATCTGTACAGATGCAGAAGCTATCTTAGCTGAGCTTTTCACAGGTAGCTTCTTCAGCTTAGGTTGAGGAGATGCCTTTGAAGGCTTGAACTCATGTCTTCTGATATCTCCTTTGAGTTCATTTTCCATAATCTGCATTGTAGTACTTCTCCTCTGAGCTTTCTCCATCAGCAAGCTTTCTTTCATGGTTGGAGAGGGAAGGCCTTGGAGTCAGCTTAATCTTTATGCTCTTCAGATTTGATTCACCAAACATAGGGATTGAGTGGTGATCAAAGAGCTGGTGAACTGGAACTTTAAAATGCAACAACACCTTGGTGATGATGGTGTTGTGAGGAAAACTTCCAGCAGAGTCTCTCAGCCTCTTCTGAAGATGGTACATGATGATATTTGGAAGGTTGATCTTCTGCTTCTTCAGAAGGTGGATGAGACAGAATCTCTCCAGTTCAGACACATGATTTCTACTGCCACTTTTAGGGATTACAGAGTTCCCTAAGATAGCATGCATAACCCTAGCCTTGTCTGACATATTCTTAGCATCCAGACTTGCAAGAGAGGGAGTTCCATACAAAAACTCTGTAAAGTGCTTCTGACCTCCATTTCTTGATTCCCAGCCAGGGAGAGAAGACAACACCTTCAGTCTTGACACCACAGACAATGGCCAAGATGTCTTCATCAATAAAGATAGACGTACCAAGCACAGTAGCCCTGATGGTGGTGTAGATGCCTTGAGGGTTAGGGATTCCTCTGGCTGTGGCCCAGAAATCAAGAATACTCTGCTCATGCCACTGTGAACGATTTTTGTTGAAATATTCAAGCCACCCAGCTGCTTGAAATTCTGCATGAAGATCCATTCCCAGTGCTTCAAGATCTTCCAGAAAGACACCCTTGGTCTTCTCAATATTATCAGCTCCAGACTTCTTAGGTGCCATTGTGAAGGTTGGAAAGAACTTGAGAGAAAAAAATGCTTTCTTAAAGATGAAGAATAGCAAAGGTTCTGAGAGGGTAGAGAGCTGTAACGTACCAAGGACTCACTGCCTTACTGTACTTATATGTTAGAACCACAAGCAACACTAGAAGGGGGGGTGAATAATGTTTTAGACATTTTAAGACAATTTTGGAAATCTTTAAAATAAACAATCACGTTAAGTGATCATTGTACAAAACCAATCTTAAGATCAGAGTTATTTTAAATACATGCGGAATATATGAAAGATTTAGATTAAAAACTTTCTCTTACACTTAAGATTGTTTTGATTTTAAACAAACTTCTCTTAGTGTCTTCTGAAGAATATTACTAAGAGTACCTTCAGAACTGTTTCTGAAATACTTTAGATGATCAGAGACCATCTATATCATGTGTCTGAACTGAGTTCCTGCTGGGCTCACTTCAGACAGATATTTCAGACATCCCTCTGAATATATTCTTCTATAATACTTCAACCTACACTAGAGACGTTTTAATGTTATGTTTGTATGAAAACTTGTTTTATTGAAATCGTTGTGTTAAGATTATTATGAAAGATAATTTTCAATCCCCATCGTAAATGTAAAGACTGTAAATAAAAGAGATTAAGGGAAAGAAAACTTAGACACAGAATTTATCCTAGTTCACCCACAAACCCCGTGAGCTACATCCAGTCCTAGTGGCAAACCACCACTAGCCTTTAATCACAACAACAATAACAACAACACATATGTGCCACTCCGAATCCCCCAGACCCTTGCAGCCACATATATGTCACACTATCTGAAACCACAAATACACATGTTAACCTCTCCAGGCCAACCACAACAAGTATTCTTTCTATCAAGCCTCTCCAGGCTCTACCACGAGTATTCTTTCTTCCACCAAGCCTCTCCAGGCTCTCAGACACTTAACTAAGTGTTGAGTATTACTACTCAATCTAAGCTAGATGTTAGCTAGAACCTCTCAACTCAGATTCTTCTTGTACATAGAGATTACTGAGTACATACTCAGGATACAGTCATTACAAACTAAATACAAGGATAGACAGTGATACAAGTGTTTGAATTTAAGTACAATCCCTGTCTTTTCTATGAGGAATACATCCTCTGAGAGTAGGCTAACTAAGATGTGAATTTAAGCTCCAGCCTTATTCTCCAACCATTGGTTTCCATGGGCTACATTCTCACCCGTATCATTGGAATACCAAGGTATCTTCAAAGCTTCAAACCGTACTCGGTTTGATAGTCATTTGTACAGCATGATTGCCTTCCCGACAACCAACTCACTTGATCAACAGACCAACTGCACAATCTAACTAACTGACCAGCTGATCAGTAGCCCGATTGAGAATTCACTCTCTGATCAATTGTTGTTGACTTTTTCATGATGTATTTAAGCTCAAGTCAACTCTTGTTAACTGTAAGGACACTCAGCCTAGTTAACAATTTTCATCCTGATTGATTTCAAGAACCTTCTTGAAAAACAATCCCAATTGATCTAACTTGGTTGCAACAGCAGCTGCATGGTTGTTTCCAACAACAACAACAACCATCATAGTGTGTGCACTGCAACAACATCTTCAACTTCTTTCTTGAGGCTATTTATATGTTCTTCTTGAATATAGCCGTTGAAGATAATTCATAATACCGTTGAGCTTCTGATGATGTGGCTCATATAGCCGTTGTGTAATAGCTTCTCAAACGGTTGCTTCTCTTAAGCATATTGAGTGTTCAGAATACCCCCGTTCTGACACTTCTGTTGATGAGCTCTGTTTTGAGAGATGTGATGATTATGTGTGTTCTCTCTCTTGAATTCTTTTGCTTTCTTGCATCTGTTTTATCCAGCTTGCATCTGCTTGTTCCAACTTGCATTATCTTGCATCTGCTTGCATCTGCTTTATCTGCTTTATCCAGCTTGCATTATCTTGCATCTGCTTGCATCTGCCTTTATCTGTTTTGTCCGGCTTGCATCTGCTTTCTTCAGATTTCCTCTGATTTTCTTGAGAGTGTGTATCCGTTGAATTTGTCCTTTTTGCTTATTCTGCATATACTCCTTTTTCATTTGCTCCTGACACCATTACTTCTTTGAATGAGATGTCTTGATCAATAGTCGTTGTTTGCAGATTCCTCTTTTGAGATTTAGATAAAGATGTTGAAATGAATAATATTTTATTCAAACATCTTCCTTGTTGCTTTTGCTTAGTCTCCTGAGCTTTTCTTCTGCTTTGTTCCAGATTGCACCAATGAAGAATGTCTCGTTGAAATATTATCGTTTAGAGACAACAAATAGTCTTCTTTTAATCCGTTGTGAGACACGCTTCTTGAAAGTTCTGACATAGTACAACATTGGTGCTGCTGTAAAGCTGCTACTGTTGTTGCTGCGAATGCTGCGTTGCAGAGATTTCCTCAGTAGTGTATGAAGTTCAAATGCACCGGGAAAGGTCTCTGTGTTTGTTGCCATAAATGTGTTTCAAAATGTATGAGCAACAGAGACTTAGAAAAGTCTTCACGCAAGGTTTCAGCAAAGATGCCACGTCATTACTAAAGCTTCAGACAACTTCCAAAACTTCAGACAGGTTCCAGTCTTCAGACGGGTTCGACTCTTCAGACGGGCTTGGCTCTTCAGACGGCTTGAACACTTAAGACAGGTTGATGTCTTCTGACAGCTCAAGTCTTTCAGACAGCTTCGTTGCTTCAGACAGCTTCAATACTTCAGACGGGTTGCGTCCTTCAGACAACTTCAATTCTTCATACTGGTTGATACTTCAGAAGCCTTCTTCCTTATGATAATAGAATTGTAGCTTCATTCTTCTTTGTATCTTCTTCTTCTTCTTCTTCTTCTTCTTGTATTCATTTCTTCAATTCATTGTTGTTCTTCAGACAGATGTATATTTAAATCTGTACTTCCTCATATATCTTCTGCCTTCAGTTCTTCAGATAGTCTTCTTAGTCTTCACTTCTTCAGATAGTCTTCTTAGTCTTCAATTCTTCAGATAATCTTCTAATCTTCAAACTTCAGATAGTCTTCGAGTCTTCAATTCTTCGGATAGTCCTTCAGGTCTTCACTTCTATTCTCCAGTTGCTTCAACTCTGTTAAGGATTAATCTTCTTCAGATTCTGCACTCTTGTTCTTCTGATTCTGATCTTCTGATTCTGATTCTGTTCACAAAACTCTTCTTCTTCTTCTAAAGAGTATTTCATCCTGAAACATAATTAACAAACCAATACCTTTCTCAGTAGAACCTGTTTATATAATCTAATTGGTTCTTTATATAATCTTATTTATATATAATCTTATTTGTTAATCATTAAAACTAAAGGATGTCATGTCATATAATCATGTTTAATTACTTAAACATATTTATAGACTTCACATATAGACCTTTGAGGCAATGATGGGCAGAAACTGGGCTGCGCAGACATAGGGTAACGTGCAAAGTGGATTTAAACCGTCCCTTTATTGCCACGTCATTTGTTCATTTCAGACAAGTGATAGATTTCAGACATCCAGTTAATTCAGACGACCAAAACTTCAGACAGGTCACATGTTTCAGACAAGCTGAAGTTTCAGACACATCATTTTCATACAAACTCACAATGCATGAATGTTCAATTTATCTCTGATGGACTTAAATTTATCTTCAGTTAGAGGTTTTGTGAATATATCAGCCCATTGATGCTCTGTATCAATAAACTGAATATCAAAAACACCTTTCTGAACATAGTCTCTAATGAAATGATGTTTGATTTCTATATGTTTAGCCCTAGAATGTTGAATGGGATTTTTTAGATAAATAATGGCACTGGTATTATCACCAACACACAGGTATAACAGATATTGCAATATTAAAATCTTCAAGTTGATACTTCACCCATAACAGTTGTGAGCAACAACTGGCTGCTGAGATGTATTCTGCTTCAGCTGTTGATAATGCAATTGTGCTTTGCCTTTGCTGACCGGCTGATCATATTTTCTCCAAAGAGTGACATCCACCACTGGTGCTTTTTCTTTCAACTCTGTCTCCAGCAAATCAGCATCATAGTATCCTACTAACCTGCAATCCTACTTTTCTTATAGCACAGACCAAGATTAGTAGTACCTTTAAGATATCTGAAAATTCTTTTACACGCTTTGTAGTGAGTGCTTCTTGGATCAGATTGAAATCTAGCACACAGGCACACACTGAACATGATGTCAGGCCTGCTTGCTGTTAGATACAATAATGAACCAATCATCCCTCTATACAAAGTTTGATTCACTGGTTCTTCATTCTCATCTTTATTTAAAGATGCAGAAGGGTGCATTGGAGTTGTCATGGGTTTGCAATCACTTAGGTTGAACTTTTTAAACATTTCCTTGTATATTGCTCTTGATGAATCCATATACAATCAGAATCTTGCTTAATATCTGAAGTCCAAGGAAAAACTTTAGTTCACCCATTAGGCTCATTTCAAATTCAGATTGCATTAACTCAGAAAACTCTTTGCACAATGAAGAATTAGTTGAACCAAAAAATAATGTCATCAACATATATTTGGACAAGTATAAGATCCTTGTTTGACTGTTTTCTAAAAAGAGTTGTGTCAACTTTTCCTCTTTCAAAACCATTGGTTGCAAGAAAACTGCTCTGTCTGTCATACCAAGCTCTTGGGGCTTGTTTCAGACCATAGAGAGCATTCTAAAGTTTAAAAACATGTTTTTCAGGAAAAGTTACATCTTCAAAACTAGGGGGTTGTCTAACAAAACCTCTTCTTTCAATGAAACCATTGAGGAAGACACTTTTGACATCCATTTGATATAGTTTGATGGCCATTATTTTCAAGCATAAGATAAAAGAATTCTAATTGCTTCTAACCTGGCCACTGGGGGCAAAGGTTTCAATCAAGTCAATACCTTCTTGCTGGTTATAACCTTGAGCTACTAGCCTTGCCTTATTTCTGATAACTTTGGCCTTCTTCAGACAGCTTGTTTTTGAACACCCATTTGGTTCCAATAATTGTTTTCCCATGGGGTTTAGGACAAGGGTCCAGACTCACTCCTAGCAAATTGATTTAGCTCCTCTTGCATGGCTAGGATCCACCCTTCATCATGCAGAGCTTCATAATGCTCTTTGGGCTCAATTTCAACAGGAGAGCAAGAGAATTCAAATTTCTGAATTTTGATCTTGTCTTAACTCCTTCTGAAGTGCTGCCAATGATTTCTCTTGGATGAATGGGACTTGTATCTCCAATCGATTTATGAGGAGGTATCACATCTGTCTGAGACTCAACATTTGTCTGAAGAGTTCAGAACACAGCAGGAACTTCAGACAGTTGCTCATCCTTCAAGTTGCTGTGATCATTCAGCTCCATACCTGCAAATCATCCTCTAGAAATCTGATAGTTCCCTATCAGTCTCTTGTTATCATTGAATTTTACATGAATGGTTTCTTCAACAGTTTAAAGTTCCTAGAGTTATACACTCTATATGCTTTAGATGTTTCAGAATATCCAATGAAAAAATCCATTATCAGACATTTGCAATCAAATTTCCAAGATCATCTTTGGTGTTAAGTATAAAGCACTCACATCCAAAGGTGTGGAAATATGATATGTTGGGTTTCTTTCCTTTCCACAATTCATATGGAGTCTTTTTTCAGAATTGGTCTTACCAATATTCTGTTTTGAAGAGTAACAAGCTGTGTTAACAGCTTCTGCCCAGAAGGTTCTGTAAGTTTGCTTGAGTTGAGCATGGTCCTTGCCATCTCTTTGCAAACTTCTGTTCTTTCTCTCAACAACCCCATTCTGTTGAGGTGTTCTTGCCACAGAGGAATTGTGTGAGATCCCATTCTCATCACAGAACCATTTGAAATTTGCATTCTCAAACTCCCCACCAATGATCACTTCTTATGACAGAAATACAGATCCCTTTTCATTCTGTACCTTTCTACAAAAATATTGTGAAATTCTTAAAAGTCTCATCCTTGTTTCTAAGAAATATCACCCATGTGAATCTAGAATAGTCATCAACAATGACCAAACCATATTTCTTCCACTAAGACTTTCTGTTCTAATAGGACCAAACAAGTCAATGTGTAAAAGTTCTAGTGGTCTGCTAGTTGAAACAACATCTTACTCTTGAAAGAGTGTCTTGTTTGTTTCCTTTTCAGAAAGCTATCACATAAAATGTCAGATTGTATGAAAGCTTGGGCCATCCTTTAACAAGGTTGTGTTTTGCTAATATTGAGATTAATCTCAAGCTGGCATGCCCAAGTCTTTGATGCAAATCTGTATTTCATCTTCAACAGAAATGAAGCATTTTACATTTGACTTGCTAGATCCTCTAGATCAATTTTATACACATTGTTGTGTCTCTTAGCAGTAAAAAGTGTTTGATCAGAGGAGTCTTTGACTATGCATCCTTCCTTGGTAAAGGATACTACATAACCATGTCACATAATTGACTTATGCTCAGTAAATTATGTTGTAGTCCTTCCACAAGAAGAACATTTTATATGAGGGATGAAGGAATTATACCTATAGTCCCTATGCCAGTGATCTTCCCTTGCTGATTTCCACCAAAAGTGACCACTCCTCCTTCCTTAGGTCTAAGGTTTGGAACAAAGACCTTTCTCCTGTCATGTGTCGCGAGCACCCACTGTCCAGGTACCATTTGTGGGGTCTCCTTTGTACTATTAAATACATCTGCAACAGGAATGATCAAGTTTTTAGGTACCCAAGTTCTTTTGGGTCCTGTTTGTTAGTTTTGGGTCTTGCTTTTCTCTTGTGCTTGCACGGAATCACATGTGTCCAGGCTTAACCACAGTGAGAACACCCAGTAACCTTCTTTTGTTTTGCTTTTAGAAAAATTTAAGACAGTAGGAGGGTCAGACATGTTGTGATAAAAAAAAGCTAGTCCACTTTTGTCAGAGGGAATGTCTTTGATTTCCAAGAATTATGTTTAATTATTTAGTTCCTTTGACAAACTTGGCTAGATCATTTGTCAGTTCTACAATCTGTTTCTGAAGTTTTTTATTTTCTTCAGACACAGAGCTTGTGAACTATGGTTTTCATCTCAAAGACCTTTTCCTTGAGCATAATATGTTCTATTTCCAGAGACTCATATTTGTTACACATTTCTGTGTGAGCCTTGGATAGATTCTTATACTCTAGGAACAGTCCTTGGGACTTTCCACCAATCATCATACATTTCTTGCAAAGTAAGAGGGAATACCTCAGCTTCAGAGCTGTCTGAAGATGGGAGGCCTGGCCATGAGGCACAGATTTGCCTCTTCTGAGGTGTCTTCCTCCTCTTCTGAAGTTGATTCATCCAGGTCCTCCCATGTTGCCATGAGACCTTTTTTTCTTGAAAAACTTCTTCTTCTTGAAGTTGTTTTTCTTCAGCTTTGGACACTCACCCTTCATGTGCCCTGGTTGCTTACACTCAAACAAATAATTTTGTCAGTTTGTATGTCTTTACCTGACTTACTTCCTTTTGAGGTTGAGGGTTGATTCTTTCTGAATCTTCCTCTGTTCTGCAGCATTCTCTTGATCTTCCTACTTAGAAGAGCAAGATCATCATCATCTTCTGAGCTATCTTCAGAGTCTTCATCCCCTCTGAAGCTGCCTCAACTTGCATAGCCTTGATGTTGCCATGCCTAGACTGTTTGGTCTTGGTTTAGGGCTAAATTTTCTCTTGTTGTCATCTTCTCCAAGCTCAAGCTCATGGACCTTAAGAGATCCCAACAGTTCTTCCACTCTAAGAAGTTCAATCTCTTGCCTCTTGAATGGCAGTAACTTTGGGTCTCCAGGACTTAGGCAAGCTCCTTAGAATTTTTCTGTTATTATCTCCAGAGTTGTATGTTCTGCCTAAGGACCTGAGTCCATTTGTTATGGTCTGAAACCTTCCAAACATTTGGTCAATGGGTTTCAGATTCTTCCATCTTGAACATCTCATACTGATGTATGAGCATACTTATCTTGGATTGCTTGACAGTCTCAGTTCCCTTCATAGGCTGCGCAAGAGTATCCAAATTTCTTGGCAGAGGTGCATCCATGAACCTTCTCATATTCTGATTTGTTCAAGGAATATATCAGATAGAGTTTGGCCTTAGCATTCATCTGGACTCTAGCCTTTTGCTCCAAAGTCCATTCAGTCTTAGGTATAGGCACATCATTTAGCAAGGCACATAGTCTCCATCAGTGACCACATCCCAAACATCAATGTTGTGCTTTCAATGAAACAGCTTCATTCTATCTCTCCAGTAGTGATATCTTCTCCATTGATAGCTGGAGGTCTTGTGATAGAGGCTCCTTCTGTGATGTATTGCATGTTACTGTTTGAAAGCTTCCATGTGATCTTTAAGTCCTCAGAACACTTGTTAGGTGTTTCAACCCTGAGTAGAGCTCTGGTACCAACTGTAGGAACACAGGGAACACTAGAAGGGGGGTTGAATAGTGTTTCTAAATATTTAAGAAGCTTTTCGAAAACAGATTTACAACAACAGACTTTCAGACAGGTTTGCTAGAGGGCTGTCTGAAGTTTTTAGATAGCTGTCTGAAGTTGGTTTCAGACGGCTTTAAAATGGTTCTAAAAGAAGTTTTCTTCCTTTTAAAATATAAGATTAAATATTCAGTCCCCTTAATTAGTTTACAAACTGAAATGACAAAGATAAGGGAAAGAGAAACTTAGCCACAGAAATTATCCTGGTTCACTCACTACCACTTGTGAGCTACGTTCCAGTCCCAATGCCAACTAGAACTTAGATTTTCTCTTAATCTTGCAAGATTACAAGTATTCTTTTCTATCAAGCCTCTTCAGGCTCTACAACCAAGTATTCTTTTTCAGACAAGCCTCTCCAGGCTCAAAAGCAAATATAAATGAGAGAAATGCTTAAGCTCACAAACTATATCAGTTTTGAGGACTTAAACAGTTACAGATTGTACAGAAATTACTGAGGTATGCTCAGAATAAAAGTATTTGTGTGTACAAAGATGATAGATTCTATCAGAGTGTTGCACAGCGAAAAACTTGCAGAGTTTTCTGTTCTTTTTCTATGTTCTCTATCTTTCAGGTCTTCAATGAGGGGGTATTTATAACCAAATGATTGGCCCATTGAAGACTATCATGCTTGTGAAAATCATGCTAGCCGTTGTGAGACAAGCTGCTGGCAGTACAGAATATTCTCTGATATATTCTGATATTCCCTGACAAATTCTGACACTTTTACAAGGTCTGCTCCTGCCAAAAAGGTGCTCTTTGTTGCTGCTGCAAATTGCTGCGTAGCAGAGTGACACGTTGTGACAGAGAACGTGCTTGAATTGCATTGCACAGGTGCCAGCTGTTTGTAGCAGAGAACATGCGTGAAAAACGTGCAGAGGTACATGGATTGTCACAGCTTCAGACAAGAGATGCCACGTCATCAAAAGCTTTCAGACGGCTTTGATGCTTCAGACGGGTTGATCATCTTCAGACGCATCAGCTTCTTCAGACAGATCCACACTTAGTCTTATATAGTAGGCTTCTTGCTGAAAATCATAGATAAACAATTAGACAATTGTATCTTATGAGTAACAACTTAAGTTGAATTTGTTGATCATTAAAACTTAGAGAAATTTCAGTCTTTAAAACAATCATAAACCTCTTTATGATATTTTTGAGACTCAACACATTTCTTAGGTTGTTATGTGTTAGGTTCTTCTCAAAGTTAGCCTCCACCAAACCTTGTTCCACGCAGAATATTGTTTGGTTTTCTTCGACCACTATTGATTTTCCTACTTCATCCCATAGGAAACATTTTCTGATGTACAGTTGTTAAAATTGCTCCTATTTCATGGATCCATTCCCTACCCAGTAACATATTGAAGTTGGCCTTAGTCTGAATCACCACAAAATTGTAGTTCTTACATACCTCCCTACAGCCAAATCAAGGGCAACAACTCCCCCTTGAACCAAATTCCTTCTTCCAACAAAGTAAGTTAGCACAATATTAGAGGCATCATATCCTTCTCAGTCTTCCCCTATCGGTTGAATGTTGCCTTTGGCCTCAGGTTCATAATGATTTAGCATTACTAGGACTTCCCATTTCTTTTTGTCGAAGTCCTCCTCTTCTTGACGCCTCATAACCTGCTGAGATATTTCAGCTTGTAAGATTGAACCTACTGATAAGTGCCATTATATGATATATTCATGTATTTTTTACTACACTATCAAGGTAAAATAGTAATTTATTTTGTGCCCCAAAATAAATCCCTTTTTATTAATAATTGTGTTTATTTATTTGAATTTGAATTTGTGATGCTATTTTAATATTAATATAAAATCTGTTGATTTTGGCAGATTTATGAGAGAATTTAAATGAGGAAGAGAAGATAGCATTATTTGAGGATGGATCTGCAGATTTGAGTTTAAATGAGAGCAAATAAAGATAAGTTAGCAGCCATTTAAACAAGGATTTTGTGGATACTTCCCAATTTAAATTCAAAGGCAAGATAAACACAAGGATAAGATCGGGAAGAGATCAAGTTAAAAAGAGAGAGAATCAAGGCAAGATTCCTCTCTGGATCCTGCACTTCAAACGTGCTGAGCGCAGGTGAAGCGCAGAAACGCGAATTTGTTTGTAGATCTATTTTCAAACAGATTCCTTCCAGATTCAGATAGCTTTCCTTCATCTATAGTAGGACCTTTTGTAAAGATAAAAGTAGCGTTTAGCAGAGAATTTAGAGAATAGAGTTTAGGGCTCAAAGTTCAGAGGAGACCCCAAAGGGCTGCGAGATAGCAACGCTAGGATTGAAGAAAAGCGTGATAGTTTCTTTATTGGTCTGTATGGCTACCAATGCGTAGCTAAACTCTCCAATAGGATTGAGGGCCCGTTGGTGCACATGATAAGGATATGATAAGATAGGATAAGACAGTTGGATAGTGACAGATAGGATAAGAGCAGGATAAGCTCTTATCTTATCCTATGTTTGATGTACACCAGGATAAGAAGACAGATATGATTATTTGATCTTATCCTACGTTTGAGATGGACAGATTATAGTACGATAGGATATAAAGAATATTAAAATGACAAAATTACCCTTATTACAAATTTAAATTATTTTTTTGCTTTTCTCAGCAAGCACACATAAATAAAAATTTATTTTTTATTTAAAAATATTTAAATTTATTTTACAAAAAAAAATTGCTAAATAAAAAATTAATATTAAATTACCATAAAATTGTTATTATAGAGAGGGGGAGAGAAGAGTGAGAGAGAGAGGGGGAGAGAGAGGAAAGAGAAATGGGGGAGAGAGAAGGAGGAGAGCAGGAGAGAGGCTTGTCTCTCTCTCCTCTCTCCTCTCTCTCCCTCTTTCCTCTCTCTCTTCTGCTCTCTCCCTGTTCTCTCTCTCTCCCTCTTTTTCGCTCTCTCCTCGCCTCCCCCTTTTTCCTCTCTTTCTCTCTCTCGCTTTTCCTCTCTCTCTCTTCTCTTTCTGTCTTTCTTCTCTCTCCCTCTCTTGTCTCTCTTTCCTCTTCTTCGCTCGCCCTCTTTTCCTCTCCCTTTTCTCTCTCTTCTCTCTCCCTCTTCCCTCTCTCTTCTCTCTTCTCTCTCTCTCTCCCCCCCTTTTTCTCTCTCTCTTCTCTCTCCCTCTTTTTCTTTCTTCTCTCTCCCTCTTTTCCTCTCTCTTCTCTCTCTTCTCTTCTCTCCTTTCTCTCCCCCCTTTTTCTCTCTTCTCTCTCCTCTTCTCCCTTCTCACTCCCTTTTTTCTTTTCTCCTCTCCTATCCTATCACTCCCTAACCCATCTCCCCCTCAGGATAAGAATTACACTAGAAGGAAATGATAGGATAAGCAACGGATAAAGTTATCTTGTCATACTGGTGCAACAACACATGATAAGTTGACAGGATAGGATAAAGTTATCATATCCCGTCTCTTATCCTGTGCACCAAACGGGCCCTGAATGTAGTTGATTCAATCCCCGCATGTATGTAAATTCTCTTTATATTAATTAGAATCCCTATTCTATGATATCGGTACTTTTATACTTTACTTAATGCGTAGCTTCCGCCTTTGTGCCGGAGGTTATAGGTTGTTTTTATAAAAAAACATTGGTAAATGGTTTTGTTAATTCAACAGTGAGTTTAGGGGAATCGATACTTAGGAACTTAAATTCTGATTGGTAAAAGTACTCATAGTAATGCTATAGGAATATAGGGGGAATCGATGATTGAAGAATTGAAATGTGGCAGCCTCTTCATAGTAGTCCCTATAGGAAAATATACGGTGAATTGATAGTGTTAACAAATGGAAAAGTAAGCAATCAAGCCGAGGTAATTTGTCGCCTGGGAGAACCCACATGGTTATCTTCGAGTGGTTTACTGCTGGTAACTCGGGGTAAAACAATAGTTTGGCTAGGATATCATAGGAATATATTCTAATTAATATTGAGGTTCACATATGTAAGGGGCGATGATACGAAGTTCAATACTGATCCAAGTAACACTATCTCTCTATCTCTACTATCTCATCTACTTTATGCAATTACTTTCTGCACAACAATTACCAAATATCGTCTCTTACTTGATAGTCTGATCACTAGTTAATATGAAGTAAACCGTTCCCTGTGGATACGATAACTCATACTTACTATTATACTGCTGAAATTTGGTACGCTTGCCAGAATCTCATCACCTACACCACAGATTCTTGAATAGAACCAGAGAAACTTGATTCAAATTCATCTAATATAAGGTCATACTCCTTCATACTTCTACCTTTTCATTAATATGCTTACACAAATCCCTTTTTGTTTGGAGGAAAAGGCTTCAAACGCTCTCTTTGGCCGGTTAGATAATAAAGTTTCATCCTTTTGAGTCTGCTCTATCCTATCCTGGAACATTATTTAGGCCATTCACCACTGAGTCATTCTCATGGAACCCTTGGGTTTAAAGCACTGACTGAAATGATACTAGCTTTGTTGTGGGCATTTCACCTCATTTGAAGGGTAGACCATAACAACCTTTCCTTTAGAGGAATTTGAACCATCACACTTGGCATTTACTGCTTGCATTTCTGTTGAGCTTTAGGCTTTCCTCGAATGAATCGAACCCATTGATTCGCAGGAACCCACAAAGGTGGAACGAAGGTCTTTTCAGGCAAAGGTACGCCTCCTCCTACTCCCTTTTGAGACTTAGCCATTTTCTGGATGTCACCTTGCTTGTGTTGTTCCAATATGCATTTGACATAATGTTTCTTCATTTATGACTCCTCAAGGCTTTGGCTGAGTCAGAGTAAACATTGCACCGCACTTTAGGCATAACATCATGCACTTGTTTTCACTTTTTCTTCCTCAACAAAAAACTCGAGGAATGTCTTCTTCTTCAACAAAAGGGTAAATATCCATACGTCTCTTTCAATTGTCATGACCATGTCTGTGGCCCTTTCCTCAATCGGTGTTGTCCCAACCATGTTGACTTGATGTGGCTTCATCATAGTTAGACTTTCACCATAAATGTTGGAATTTATTTCATGGTTCCCTTCATTTTCTCTTAGAAATTTAGTCTATCTTATTGGATTGTTTTCTAATCAAATCCCTGAAACAAAATCAGTTATTAGTCCAGTGCCATAGACATGATGGATATTTGGATATATCAAAACCATAAACTAGTTTCTTCTGCCTTATCTTTGTTCACACGTTAGACCATTCATTCGAAAGTTTAAGGAAATAACACACATAATGAGGGTCCTAGTTTTAACTCAACCACATTGACTTCTTTCTTCCTCATACACATCTTTATCACTGTCCCCCGTCAAAGGCTTCAATGAAGGGCACCTAATCCCTTTTCATGACTCGATCAAATTTCTTAAACTTGGCTTCTTAGCCTTCAAGTATTCTACCTGCCTAACTGTACCTACTAATTGGGCCATGTCTCAAACCTGTTGGTTTACTAATTTCTTTCGAATGTAAAAGCCCAATCTTCCAGCAGCCATTTGAACTAATTCTATTTTTGGATTAGGGTGAAACACCTAACCTTAAAGTGTTTAAACCTATTAAGATAATAATTTATTGTTTCACCATGCAGCCTCCTAATATTTACTAACTCCATTAGGCTGACTTTACTCTCACCTTTGAAGAATTGTTCAAGAAAAGGATTCCTTAAGTTGGATCCAGTTAGGGATCGAGTTTCGGGGTAAGGTAGTGAACCAAGTGAAAAGCATTTTTTGTTAAAGAACTTGGGAAGTATTTCATCGTTAAGAGTTCACTATTGGCCAAATCCCCGCATTCAATCTGATATTTGGCCACATGTTCAACTATTTATTCCCCAAATTCCCTAACAAACTAAGTAAATTTTGGTATTTTGGGTTTCTGGTTACTCAACTTGTAACTATAAACATCCCAAAATTAGAAACTAGAAACTATAGTGGGAGTTTTAGACTGTCGTTCCAACCAAGTGTTACGCCAGACCAGTGTAGGCGAAGCTTAGAAGGAATCACAGAAACAGGACCCTAAGACAAAGAGGATTATAACGATTTAACAATGAGGAAAGGATATTAGATGAAGAATGACTAGTTGGAAAGGTATGTTATTAGAAGGAGTTAGGGAGAAAGGGTACCATCCTATGTTTTAGTCATTAGGTGTGTTAAGATAACAAAGGAATTGAATTGGAAAAGATTAGAATGGGAAGAGATTTGATTAGAAAAAGCTAAGTTAAAAGGAGGTTTTAGGGAGAGGAAATAGGTTTGATTAGAAGGGAATTGAATAGAAACATAGAGGGGTAAAATCACAATTTTGGAAATTAGTAGGCTCGCTCAGACTGGGCTCAAGCGCAGCCTGAGCGGGGGTATCAGTAAATAGAGGAATTCCAATTTGTTTTCCTAGCTCAAGCTGCACTCCGAGCGCAGCCTGAGCGCAGAGAACAGAGAGGAATTTAGGAATTCAGCTCAAGTTGTGCTCCAAGCGCAACCTAAGCGCAGAACCGTGTTTACATTCTTCCTTCATGCGCTTAAGCTACGCTCCAAGCGCAGCCTGAGCGCGGGTACGTTTCTGGTCCATTAAAAATAGAAAGTTAGGGTTCATTTTCATTTCTCTCTTCTTCCCCTTCAGCTATACAAGAGAGAGGAAAATTTCTAGAGAGAGAGACTCCACTAGAGCCAAGGAGAAGAAGGAGGAACCACTCCACCACCTCCTCCCTCCACTCTTTTCTATTTCCTCTATTAGAGGTGAGTATGATTCTCACTCACTTTCATTGTTGTTGATAATCCATGTATGACCCCTATTCTTACTCCCCTCTCTATTATTGATGTTGTGAGTGATTATAGACAATGCCTAGGGTGGATTGTTGAATGGATTGGTTGTATATGCTTGGATTCCAAACCTAGGTTAGTAGTTTTGGGGATTTTGCACTTGTGAATATATTGATTATACTCTTGAATATTAATGCATGGGCCTTTGTCCATCATTGAACATATGCAAGGGTCCTCGGACTATCATAGTGTTTTCGGGTTATTAGAGTGACTTAGGGCTATCATAAGCTTTCGGGCTATCACAGGGTCTTCGGACCATCACAAGCTATCCGAACCATTACAGGCCTTCGGGCATTCATGTTTAAGAAATACGAGATGATCCTCATCGACCCCTCGGCGCCAAGGGGAAGATGGGGGGATCCTCACCCTACAAATAATCAAAGTCATGAACCATACATGCTTAATGAAAATTTAATCATAGGGGGCCTGGACGACGGTCCTTGGTCACATGGCCGAGCGCTTAATCACAGTCACGTTACAACGGAAAGACCCCGCTGTCGGGTAACAACACATAACAGACATGTTGTATCATTTCATAGACATTGTATATGTACTGGAATTTCTGATTATGTTATTACTTACTCTCATGTATGTGTTCCCTTGATGTAATTATGAAATGTATACGTATGCTTGTTGCATTTGAATTTTCTGACTCCCCACACTGCCCACACTTTTATCGCATTCACCGGAACGTAGTCTCATCCCACGATGCGGGAATTATATTCAGTTGTTCAGTTTGTTGTTCAGGTGCTTAACGGAAGAGTTGTGGACTTATTTGAGTGGGATGTTGTAGCCCTGTAATTGTAGTTAAATTCTAGACGTGTGGGGTAGCATATAGGATATGATCATATAGGGAAGGATATTACGATGTTGTAGTAACGAATTCATTTATGTTAAATCCCTTTGAGGGCAATTTATCTTGATTGTATTGATGTAATGAATTTTGTGGAAGCATAAGCAAATGTGGATTGCCTAAGCACCTATGTGGTTGCATGGCGATATCAATAATGGCACGACAATAATTTCAGAAACTTAGAAAAGTATCTCCACGGACATTATTTCTAGGTTCACGGAATTAGGACGTTACATTATGGTATCAAAGCAGTTCAATCCAATTGGACTGTGGTTAAGTTAGTTTTCCCATGACTTGCTATAGTCCCACTGTACCCATACTTAGTATAGGGACTGATCACCCCTCTACTTGGTGCGTTGTACACGTGCTTATGGTTAGTAACGTGAGTAGGATGCATTGGTTAGGAAAGTTGGGACCCTTCTCTAACAAGGTTAGAGCCACCCATTTTCTAGATAGAGAGAGCAGGTGTAGGTTTATTTCCAAGAATAGGACCTCCACCCTAGAAACCTTATAGAACGTCACCCTTAGGTCCTAGTGGACACGAGGCACACTTAGAGGAAACAAACATGAGTAGGCTCCCTAGTGGGTGAGGAGAGTGTTGGTTGATTGCATGTGGGCCTTGGTGATATGATTGGTTTAATAAATTATGATGTTTGTTTGGCTTGAATGGTTGCATGACATGTACGTCTGATTGTGTTGCTTGAATGTCTTGTTTGTAGGGGGTTGATTATAAATTTCTAGGATATGGGTTGAACGATCATAGAATATAGAATTTCGCGAATAGAGAATTTCATGCTTGGTTGGGGTTGCAGAGGATAGAGGAACTAACATCCCAGGTGTGGAGACACTGGGATTGGCTTAGAGCCTTGAGTTTGGGTTTGAGGATCACCTATGCTTGGAGTTTTAAGATTTGTGGTAAATGACTCGCGGGGCATAAAGGGCTTGCTTAGAGAATGGAGGGTGAAGACTACATTAGAAGAACCTAGATCATGGTTTTTAAAATTATTAGGAACACGATAGAGTCAAAGTACAAGGGAACAAATAAAGGAGATTTAAGTTTAAGAACCATGACTCAATACCCACCTTGTTCTACCTTAGAGCCCCCTTATTATTTTCGGCCCCCCTTTTTGTATACAACCTTGTTATTCATGTTTGATTTATGGTTGGACATTATCACTTAATGAGGACCTCATGACCAATTCCATTTGAGCTAGGGAGTAAACCCAATATTGTAAAGAGAGTGAGTGGAATTGGAAACTTGGATGGTTGGAGGTACCTAGTAGGTTGCAATCAAGGTCAGTTCCTTTCGGTCCTAGGTTTACTTGGCTGCCAGCACTTAAGGAATAAGGTTCCTTGTTTTTTTTGAGTCAAAAGTGTTTTTAGAGTAGAAGTTTTACAATTATCGGTTTCGTTGCTTAATACTTTGTTGTCTGTTTTTCACGTTTGAGCATTTTTGTTACCTACGTTTAGAACTCTGATGTTAGTACACGGGTAGTTACCTATTTTCTAATTCATCATTTGTAGAGCTAAGTCTATAGGTTGGGCTCCTCAGTTTCTTCTCTATCTGCTTCCTGAGCGGAAGAACCCTGATCTTTATAGTCCATGGGAGAAGAAAACTCCTGCAGAATGTGGAGTTTTCCACTCAGCACATATCTCCTACGAGGGTTAATGACCAGTATCTAATTAATATTTGATATAGATTAATGCTAAGCTTGGCGTGCTGAATTATTGTTAGGTGTTGAACATTCTCCTTTCTTTCCCCTTGTTTCTAAAGCTCCAACCATCATTCTTGGCATGGATGTGTCTCATGGCTCACCAGGACAATTGGATTCCTCTGATTGTTGCGGTTGTCAACTCTGGATAGCAGACTCTGATCTCCTAGGACAGGGCCATGTGTTCGTACTCAGTCCCTTAGATTGAAATGATAGATAATCTTGATTTCTACTTAGGTGCACTGATGGGTTTCTGGCAAGCGAACAACAAATCCAGCATTATAATAGTAAGAAAGAGTATCGTATCCACAGGGAACGGTATTTATGTAGAACGAAATTGTATTTATCAAGAGAAAGCACAGTTTAGAGAGTATAATTGCAGAATGATAAAGAGAGTAGATAATTAATTGGAATTAGAAAGGTAGAGTTAGAGACACATTACTTGGATCAGGATTGGATTTCATCTCATCACACCCATTGTGCATATAAAGACTATCTATTATTTTAGGTTTACTCTATAATAATGTAGACAAACTTTGTTGCTAAGGCCCCTCGCCAGCGACCTTAACACTCAAGGATAAATTATGTGGGATCTCCCAGGCGATAGATTTATCTCGACTTATTTCGCTCTCTTTATTCAGTTTGTAAAGAATTAGACGATAAACGAGGCCTAGTGCTGTAGACGCGCCTTCGCTCCAGTACTGTCACTACCTTATACTCATTAGGACACGCCTATGTTCGAAAACCTGTATTGACAACTCCCTAATTCTTTGCTACCGATTACCAAGTTCTATTGGCCGAATGCTCCTTCACTTAGAGTACTCACACTACCCCTCGCTCATTAGTAAAACATCCCTTTTCAGCCGTCAGTAGTAACCGAGTATTCTTATTCAATCAGAGAATGAGTTTCCTATGTCTAGGATCCCCCATCCTCACTCCTAGTAATAACTGCTTTAGTTAAGACTAACCTATAACTCTAGACGCAAGCGTGGGAATTAGAATAAGAACAGAATAAGACATACGACTATTATAGATAAGGAGCTCATTGAAATAATAATATAGAATTTATATACACTCAATGATAGAATCAATTATATCCAATCCTACTGGAGAGTTAACCACATGAAGTAGCCATACAAACCATCGAAGACGCTGTCACCCATATTCAATCCTCGTGAAGCGCTCCTCCTCTCCTACTCTAAACTTAGCTTTGGTGCATTATCACTGAAATAAGACTGAATTACAATAATCGTCACACCGGATATTTGGCACAAGAGGTTCCTATTTATAGATTAGGAAAGACAAAACAAATTTGGAAGAGATCCTCTTAAAAACGGCATCTGGGAAGCGATCTGCGTGTTCTGCGCTTCAAGCTGCGCTACAGCGCAAGCTGTAGCGCAGGTTCCAGAGAGTTGCGCTTCACCTACGCTATAGCGTGTGGGTGAAGCGCAGCTAGCGTCCTGCAGCTTCAACTTTCCTCTTTTATTTGTTGATCTCTCCCCGAGACTGGTTTTCACGCGTTTGTCTTTCCTTGTTTCCCCTTATTTTCTGATATCTTTATATTTATTGTGCAATCCTTATTTATTTGGGAAGCTTGTCTGCAATATCTTTGATTGATTGGCTCTAATCTCCTCATTAATGATTCAAATCTTCTTCACATTTTTAATTAATTTTCTTCAATCAATCTACAATCTTGCATAAATCCTCCTCATTTAATGCCACTAAATCTCTGAATGAAATATTTGCAATAATCTTGCAAAAATCAACAATAAATCTATTAAAATAGCATCAAATTCAAAAATAGGATTAATAAATACAAGTTAGTAAATATTAAATAAAAAGGGATAAAATGGGTAAAATTATCATTTTATCCTTGATAAGTGAAATAAATATATACTAATTTATCAACTATTTTTCACTTATCAAATCCCCCCAACTTGAATTCTTGCTTGTCCTCAAGCAAGAGACCTCTTTGCATTCACAATCAATTCTAATCCTTAGTGTATAAAACTAATTCAAGGTAATCACCCCCTCAAGTCCTTCCTAAGCAGAAGTTACTTCCCAAACATAAGAAAAAATCATAATCAAGAGATATTACCAATCAGCAGTTAGGATAGAAATACAACATCAATTAAACTTTCTCAATAATAGCAATTAAAGCAGTAAGTGATAAACCAAGGAAATCTCTCATTCTCACGGGTAAGTGTTTCCCTCAATCATTTTCACCCCACTGTTGAACAACTAGAATTGATAGTCATTTCCAAGGTCTGAACCTGCAAGCAGTTAGTATGGATCAAAAGGTCTTTCTTTAGGTTGTAATGAGGTTGGGCTATCAAGAAATCATGGTTTTCTGGATATTCAAGGAACACTTTGAATAGAGAGCATCTTGTGGTTGTGCTTTGGGAAATTTCTTAATTCACCTGATGATTCTTGAATGGTCACCCTTTTTCAGCTTTGGCCTCTTTTTTGAAGAAAGAATTTTCTCCCCCCCCAACTTATTGATTTTCCACACTTTGTGTAGAATTTTTTTTTACATAACATACAGAACTTATTTTGGTGGGGGAAAATCTTTTCTTTGTGATTCCTTGTGCCTTCTCTTGGATTCCTTGTGACCACCCTCTTTGTCAATTCCTTGTCCCATTTTGTTGTAGTGCACCTTGCTCTTTATCCCAAGTGTTAAGGGACATGGTATGATCATTGATCATTGATAATGATAATGGCTGGGGTGCATCAAAAGAAACATTAAAGGCTCAAAATGGGCAATCAATAATTGGAAATATTAATGCATGGTTGGCTATTTGGCACTAAGCAGAATCACAAAATTGTGCCTTTGTCACTTCCATACCTTCTACAAGCAAGACAGGTTCAGAAACTCAAGCAATAACAGTTGACAAGCAGCGGTGAAAAGCCTCAATATAAGTGTTTAAGTGTTTAGGGCTCTCAGCTCACTGGTTGGGCTAACATTTCCTTGCTAAAGCACTTGCTGGATTTAATAAACTTACCATGATGGGTTCTCTTGAGAAGTACTCTAAACCTAACTGATTATGGAATATAATCACAAGACCCTATCATCTTACCTAGATTGGTTAGTTAAACTACTTATTTAAAGAGAAAAAGGAAATAATTACCTTGATTCCTAATTTCCTAAGGTCCTAAAAATTTTAAAAATTCTAAAAATTTAGAAAAATTGAAAATACGAAACAGAAATCCTAATTAACTAGAAAATATCTATAAAATAATAGAAAATAAAAGAAAAAACTAAAAGAAAGAAAAACTAAAAGAAAGAAAAACACCAGTATCAATCTTCATCCTCTGTATATTGTGAGTCCTTGTCTTGCTGCTGCTCCATCCCCCTCTGGGCAAATAGGCTGTCCTCAGGCCACTGCAAGAATATCCGGAATCTTCAAGCAGCAAGCCCGGGTATGGGTCTAAGTACTCCCGATTGGTTTGGGGTCAACTAGTCTTTATACTTTGCAGCAGTCTGGTGCAATTCATGGAGAACATGGAAGCCTGCCAATAACATGCATAAATAATTATTCTCTTCATAACAAAACTTCACTGCAATTGGTAATGCTTTCCTAAAAACAGAACATACTCAATTGTTTTGCAAGCATTCAATCAATCCATGGAAAGTGAAAGTTTAAAATTTTTGAAAGAAACAGAACATAACACTTTCAAATTTAATAACTCACAAAACAAAGAGCATTCCAATCAAGCAAATTGTTCTCATGTTCCACACAGCCAAAATCACATTAAGATAGCAATAATCAATAATATTCACAATCCTAAGGTTGCTACCCTAAAGTGTAAATCATAGAGATAGAGTAATGGAGATTTTAATAGGTAAAAATAAAAAATAAAAAAATATACTGAAAGTTTCAAAATTGATGGAAGTTTGTGAGTGAAAGAGTGAAAAGAAGAGCTTTAGGAAGTAGTACATGAGAAAGATTTTTAAAATTTCGTATCCTGCGCTTCACCCTGCGCTATAGCGCAGGTGAAGCTATAGCGCAGGGTGAAGCGCAGAATACAGTGACTAAAATTGCATTTCTGCGCTTTACCCTGCGCTTACAGCGCAGGTTGAAGCGCGAAAAATAGAATGTTGTTTTGCAATTTTCCATCACGTTTTCTGCTACTTCCTATTTTTTTTAAAAAAATTTATTTTCCACAAACTTATTCCAATCAATTTTGAAAATTTCCTAAATCCCTAAAAAATGAACAATCCTAATTAACAAAATAAAATTGAAAACAATTAAAACTTAAAAATCTCTGGGTTGCCCTCCCAGGAAGCGGCTTGTTTAACGTCTGATAGCTCGATGCCTGTTCCCTCAAGGTGGCTGAAACTGAAATCTTTTGATGAGCCTGTGTGCTGCACCCTTCCTTTTCCTGGCCTGTATACCTCCCCATAATCTTGTCTTGGAGCAATCTGTCCTTTTCTTTACTTTCTTGCTTTGATGTGCATGAATCTTCTTCTCCTGAAGCTTGAATGGTTCACAAATGAATTCTCTCAATTCCTTTGCTTCGGGGGGTTCTTTGACATGAAACACACCTGACCACTTGATCTTCAATCTGGCTCTAGGCTCTAAATTTAAGTCTAGCTTGACTTTTCTTCTCTTTTGCCTTGTTCTGGTCAGTGTGATCGCAAAACTTCTTTTGTGAGGTCTGGAAGGTTGATCACTTGCACCATGCCTTTCTTGATCTTCCTTTAGAGGGATGGTTGGATAAGGCAAGGTCTCTGTTCTTGAAATCACTTCCCTTCCTTCCTCGGGCTTTGATTCACCATCTCTCTGTTCACCATCAGTCTCTTCCTAAGCACTATCTTTTCTGTTTCCTCATTTCCTTTTTCTTCTTCTTCTGCTGCACCTTCTTCTTCTTCCTTTTCTTCTTCAACTCCTCTTTCTTGTGTTCTTCAGATTCATCTTCTTTTTCTTCTTCTTCTTCTTCTTTCTTCTTCTTCTTCTTCTTCTTCTTCTTCTTCTTCTTCAGCCAGATTGTCATTGATTTCCTCCCCTATCAGTTGAACAATGTCATCGCACTGCTCTTCGGGGTTGGGTAATGCATTTGCTGAAGATTTCTTGTCCCAACAGTTGATCATATTTTCTATCTCCTCTCTAGTGCAAGACTAACAGTTAGTCCTTCTTCTTCACAATACCACTGAAATTGTAAAAATTCATCCCACTTTTCTTTCATGAATTGTCACTATCTATCTTCCTTTCTGAGATTTGTTTTGATTGTTGGTTAGCTCATGTTTCTGCTATCTCTTCAATTGTTGCAATCAGGAGACTCTATCTTCTTGTTGAGCAGTTCCAACATGGTGTCAGTGTTTCTTCTTGCTTCTTTCTTTCTCTTCCTTCTGAAGTATTGACTCCCTTTGTTCTGCCATCTGTTTTAAACAAAGCGTCAGTGCTTCGTCTTCTCTCTTCGCTCTCTTTCTGGAATTGTATATTGCTTTGATTGAATTCTTCCAAAAACTCATAAAATTGGGAGTTTCTTTGTTGACAGGAAGAGTAACTTTGTTGCTGTTGAAAAGAAGGTTGCATACGGAGTGAAACATCATCTTGGTGCCTCCCAAAATTGTGATTCTGGTAACTTCCCCAATCCTGTGAAAAATTGTTAGAATAATTGTTGTAATTAGAGAAGTTACCTTGAATCGGTGCATGAGAGGAGTAACTTGGTTCTTGCCACCTAACATAGTCTCCAGGGGTTCTCCTTGGTTGATTCTGCCATGCATAAGCCATTTAACATTTATTTCACTTGAGGTAGTTGAGCAGAGAGTATTGAGATTGTCTCCTTGAAATTTTTCCCCTTCTTCTTCTTGGGTGATCAGAGAGTGTTGAAATCGACTCCTTAAGCTCTGCCCCTTTTTCTGTTACCGTGTTTTCTCAAGAGAAATAAGATGCTCAAACAAAGAGAAAACAGAATAACAAAGAATAATATTTATTTATTTTTTAATAATAATAAATATTTTTTTATTTATATTAAAAAAATAATAATAATAATAATTTTTTTAAATATAATAAATATAAAATATTTTTTTAAGAAAATAAAATAATTAAAAATAAATATTTTTATTTTCTTCTCGACTTCTCCTTGTCTTCTTTCCTTGTTCTACTTTTGTTCTTCCTTGATGTCCTTCCTATTTCTGCTTCAATTTGTAGTTGATTGGGGATACCTGGCTTCTCAAAAGCAAAACAAGAAACTTGAAAAGGGTAAGTGTGGAAGAAAAATTTATAATAATAGAAAAACTATAAATTTCCTAAAATAATAAGAAGAATAAATAAAATAAATCCTAAGATAATAAAACTTGATAAATAGACCTCAAAGATCTACACAAATTAGAACCGTTCCCCGGCAACGGCGCCAAAAATACTTGATGGGTTTCTGGCAAACGAACCACAAATCCAGCAGTATAATAGTAAGAAAGAGTATCGTATCCACATGGAACGGTTATTTATGTAGAATGAAATCGTATTTATCAAGAGAAAGCACAGTTTAGAGAGTATAAATGCAGAATGATAGAGAGAGTAGATAATTAATTGGAATTAGAAGGTAGAGTTAGAGACACTTTACTTGGATCAGGATTGGATTTTATCTCATCACACCCATTGTGCATATAAAGACTATCTATTATTTTAGGTTTACTCTATAATAATGTAGACAAACTTTGTTGCTAAGGCCCCTCGCCAGCAACCTTAACACTCAAGGATAAATTATGTGGGATCTCCCAGGCGATAGATTTATCTCGGCTTATTTCGCTCTCTTTTATTCAGTTTGTAAAGAATTAGACGATAAATGGGGCCTAGTGCTGTAGACGCGCCTTCGCTCCAGTACTGTCACTACCTTATACTCATTAGGACACGCCTATGTTCGAAACCTGTATTGACAACTCCCTAATTCTTTGCTACCGATTACCAAGTTCTATTGGTCGTATGCTCCTTCACTTAGAGTACTCACACTACCCCTCGCTCATTAGTAAACATCCCTTTTCAGCCGTCAGTAGTAACCGAGTATTCTTATTCAATCAGAGAATGAGTTTCCTATGTCTAGGCTCCCCCCATCCTCACTCTTAGTAATAACTGCTTTAGTTAAGACTAACCTATAACTCCAGACGCAAGCGTGGGAATAGGAATAAGCACAGAATAAGACATACCACTATTATAGATAGGGAGCTCATTGAAATAATAATATAGAATTTATATACACTCAAGGATAGAATCAATTACATCCAATCCTACTGGAGAGTTAACTACATGAAGTAGCCATGCAAACCATCGAAGACGTTGTCACCTTCTTCAATCCTCGTGAAGCGCTCCTCCTCTCCTACTCTAAACTTAGCTTTGGTGCACTATCACTGAAATAAGACTGAATTACAATAATCGTCACAACCGATTTGGCACAAGAGGTTCCTATTTATAGATTAGGAAAGACAAAGCAAATTTGGGAAGAGATCCTCTTAAAAACAGCAACTGGGAAGCGATCTGCGTGTTCTGCGCTTCAAGTTGAGCTAACAGCGCAGGTTTCTAGAGAGTTGCGCTTCACCTGCGCTATAGCGCGGGGTGAAGCGCAGCTAGCGTCCTGCAGCTTCAACTTTCCTCTTTTATTTGTTGATCTCTCCCGAGACTGGTTTTCACACGCGTTTGCCTTTCCTTGTTTCCCCCTTATTTTCTGATATCTTTATATTTATTGTGGCAATCCTTGTTTATTTGGGAAGCTTGTCTGCAATATCCTTGATTGATTGGCTCTGATCTCCTCATTAATGATTCAAATCTTCTCACATCTCTAATTAATTTTCTTCAATCAATCTACAATCTTGCATAAATCCTCCTCATTTAATGCCATTAAATCTCTGAATGAAATATTTGCAATAATCCTGCAAAAATTAGCAATAAATCTATTAAAATAGCATCAAATTCAAAACTAGGATTAATAAATACAAATTAGTAAATATTAAATAAAAAGGGATAAAAATGGGGTAAAATTATCATTTTATCCTTGATAAGTGAAATAAAATATATACTAATTATCAACTATTTTTCACTTATCATGCACGTGCTGGAAGGATAGGTATAATCAGGCCTACACCCTACCATTTCCTGTTAGATGAGATTGGTTTTTTCTCCGGGTGAACTATAGGAGTTGCCTACTCTTTATCAAATGTGTGTCAGGGGAACCCTGTGTGAAGTCTATAAATAAGTTTGAGTATTCGAACTTGACTTAAGAATTAGCATCTTTAGGTTTTAATGATTAGCAAATAAGTTCATATAAACAGGTTTCTACTGAGAAAGGTATTGTGTTGTTGATTGTATTTCAGGTTGAAGAACTAAGAAGTATAAGAAGAAGAAGACCAGAAGAAGAACAAATCAGAAGAAGAATAGATCAGAAGAAGACCAGAGTATATCATATTATCAGAAGACCAAAAGAAGAAGAACAACAAATTAGAAGAAGACCAGAACAAGACAGAAGAAGATTAAAGAAGAATCAGAAGATGAAGCAACAAAGAATCAGAAGAAAATAAACGAAGCAAGGACCTTTCTATCATCTGAAGTGTTAAAGACAAAAAGAATATAATTTCTATCATGTGAAGAGCTGAAGCCAAACAAACGAAAGCTGGATACGACAAAATCAAGAGATGATATTATGAAGAATAGTCAAGCGTGAAGAACACTCTATCCAAGAGTGCATTTCATTTCAGTATAAGAGCTAGGCATACTTTTCCGCCTCGATCAAATGACTTGCACGAATAAGGAAATTCTGCAAAAGCTGCTGCTCCTACAACTAAGGAAATACTGCGCACGCAGGACAAACTGCACCTATTGCTGTTCAAAAGCAAATCAGATGTCTGAACCAGAAAATGACGAGAAAGATGGTTGAGCTAAAGATATTTAATTCAACATCTTTATCCATCTGAGCATCAAAAGAACCAGAAGCAACAAAGCAAGATAAAACCTCAATCGTCTGAAGAGTTGAAGCAACTCCTAACAGAGGAAAGAAACTTGCTGAATGAATTTCAAAGATGAAGAAGCAAGAAAAGGATATGTCAAAGTAGAAGAAATCCAATGAGATAATGGCTGAAGATAAAAACTTATGAATCATCTGAAGGATATACAAAGCTGATATCATCTGAACAAATTATGGCCTTTGAAGACTCTCTATACTTATCATTTAAACAAATCAAATATGAGAAGTCTCGATCAAAGTAAATGTCAGTAGTTATTGGCTAGAAATGTTATTCAAATATTAGCAATGAACTCTGATCAAGGGAGAAAGGTGAAAGCAACAGACTGTCAGAAGCTGAACAGAAAAGAAGCTTGCACATTTCAGGATAAAAGACAACCTCAACGGATACATCCTCACATTCACAGAAAAAATCAGAGGATCATCAAGCAGAAGAAGAGAGATAGAAAAGAAGACATCCATCAAATTAAAGGAACTCTCTCAAAGATAAAAGAGCTTATCAGCAATGTGTCAGAACTAAAGTTTTCTGCACATCTATTTACTTAAGAAGCAACCGTTTAGAGAAGCTATTTCACAACGGCTATTTGAGCCAGAATCACTTACTCTCTAACGGTAACCAATACATCTTCAACGACTATAATTCATTAGAACATATAAATAGCCTTAAGGAATACTGTGAAGATGTTGATCAACTCATGAATCAACCAAGTTGAACTAATGTTGACTGACTTATGGATCAACCAAGTTGAACTGGTGTTGATCATTATTTGATTCAACCTGTTGGTGATAAAAATGTTAATATCTCAATGCTAGAAGGCATGAAGACCAACCAACAGTGGACTCTGAAGTCCATCAGAAAAATGGTTGAAGCACAATTGCATATCTAGCTTAGCCAAGTTAGTTGAGGGAGATGTACCTCACACAGAAGACGAGATTGTATTCAATCCATACTCTTGTATCTCTGTCTTACCCTTGTACTTTGATTGTAATTGTTTGTATCCTGAGTTAGACTCAGTAACCTCTTTGTACAAGAAGAATCTGAGTTTAAGTGTCTAACGAACTTAAACTTAAGATTGAGTTGTAAACACTTTATGTGTTTGAGAGCCTGGAGAGGCTTGGTGGAATAAAGAATACTCTGTGATAGCCTGGAGAGGCTTGGTGTACTCAATGATAGCCTGGAGAGGCTTGGTGTACTCAGTTTGTGCCTGGAGAGGCCTGGTGTACTCAATGATAGCCTGGAGAGGCTTGGTGTACTCAGTTTGTGCCTGGGGAGGCCTTGTGTACTCTGTTTAAGCCTGGAGAGGCTTGTGTGAAAGAATACTGCATGAGTTGCCTGGAGAGGCAGTTGAGAACAAAAGAATACTTAAGCCTGGAGAGGCTTGTGTAAAAGAATACTGCATGAGTTGCCTGGAGAGGCAGTTGAGAACAAAAGAATACTTGAGTCTGAAGAGGCTGTAGAAAGAATACTTGTATCTGTGTTGCAGATAGTGAAAAAGCCAGTGGTGGTTTCCCCTGGGACTGGACGTAGCTCACTGGTTGGTGGGGTGAACCAGGATAAATTTCTTGTCTAAGTCTTATTTCCCTTAAACTCTTTTACTTTCAGTATTTATTTTTCTGAAGGGGTTTGAACATTATTTTTCATAATAAACTTAACTCAACAATTTTAATAAAACAAGCTTTCCAAGAGCATAAATCATTCAGTTAATTTCATATCGTTTGAGGTAACACTGAGAATGTACTTTGAGGAACTTCTGAGATAACTTGTTGAATGAGACTTGAAACCGTCTCAGTTCAGAAGTTAGATGTACACTTCAGACGGTGATCAATCATCTGAGGAAGTTCAGAAACAGTTCTGAAAAGATTCTCTGTGATATCTTTCAGAGGGTATCTTGAGATAAATCTGAATGACTAAGAATAATTAATTAAGAGTCCATATTAGTCAGTGTTTTGTTCAACCTTCTTATGTCTCTATCTTAGTCAAAATTCGTCCTTCTTATCTTCCGCATATTTCATTTTTTACTCTGATTTTAAGTCTCTTTTTATTGTGTCTTAATGTTTATGTATTTTTATTTCAAGATTTCCAAAAATGATCAAATTGTATAAAACACTATTCAACCCCCTTTCTAGTGTTTCCTGTGGAACTAACAATTGGTATTAGAGCTCACCTTCGGGTTGAGCATCTAACAAATGCAGAAGGAGTAGATCCTCAGAAGATGGAAATCTCACCAAGCTGAAGCAACTCTGAAGAATGATAATGAGAAAAGAAATCATTTTCTTGAAACTCATTATTCATGCTTTAACACATCATTCAGAAGGACGTGATGGAACAAGAAAGTACATCTATCCCAAGATCATTTACGGGTAACATCTTTCCTATCTTAGTCTGATTTAACTGTAGTTATTTAATTGCTGCATGATTTAGTTTATTGAAATTGTTAATGCATATGTGCATATGTGAGTGAAAATTAACTGTTGCATGCTAACTGTATCACATGCACACACACACACACACAAATATATATATATTTGTATAATCGTTGAAGAGTCGTGTATGTTAATCATTTTGTCATTAAATGTGAAACGGAGCAACATAAATTGTTGAATCATCAACTGGTCTCTCTTATTCGACACGATGCACTACTCTCCACACCGGTTCAGTGCACGAAACTGTCTCTCATCAATGCTTGTAGCACGCCTGGCTCCCTATTTAAAAGGATTGGAAGATCATTACGGAAATTACACTTCATTCAATCCTTTCTCAAAAAGGCTAAAAGTTTCTCAAGTATCTCTCTCACCAAAAGTTCAATAGTTCTATTTCTCCATGGCAAACGTTTCAGCATCTTCAAGTAACTCCGCTCCCTCAGTCTTTAACGAGAGAATCTTTCCCTGTAAGATGGTGAATCTCTCAGATTTCGATGAAGCAGATTACAAGATATCTGAATACTTTAATGTTGTTGGATGGACTCCATACTTCAACAACATCTCCTCTTCATGGCATGAGGAAAGTGTGATGGAGTTTTGGGACAATATCAAGATCATATCTAACCCAACAGAACTGGAATTGAAACGAAGGTGATGGGAAGATCACTGTACGTGGACACCAAACTAATTGCTAAAGTAATTGGTGTGCCTGACCGTGGGGAACAATACTTCCAAAGGTGGGAATCTCTACATGGTGGAACATTTGTTTTCGATCAACACCTCTTTGGAAGAAGAAGGATTGCCCCTTTCAGACCTTCTCAACTTCTGAACACACCCAGAGTCCTCCTGGCTATACTAAACTGATGTATTCTCCCCAGGGGAAGAAACAATTTGGTAATAAGCATGATGGAGAGGTTTGTGCCGGGACTCTTACTGTCAAAGAAGAAAATCAACCTCCCATGGGTGCTGCTGTATCAGATGTGTTTCAGAGATGAGATGGGAAATGAGGACCTCTACCTTCACAACACTTTAATCATGAAAATTCTTAGGCACGAGGGATTTCCAATGGAAAGCCTCTCTCACCAACTGTCTCCTGACTTCTTCACTCCGGCTGCATATGCTGAGTTAGACCGGACTCTTGTTGAAAGAGAAAAACCCCTGAGAATCAAGTGGTTATTCCTCCTCTTATTGCGCCACGCAATGAAGAAGAAACTAAAAATACCCACTTGAAGTCTCGTAAAAGGAAAAGAATGATGTTGGGTGTATACCATCTGAAGAAAGTGAATGGCAGAGTTTCCAGGCTTGCAAAAAGATTGAGAGCTGCTGAGAAAGAGCTTAAAAAGCTCAAGGCAGATAAAGAAAAGGCTGATGAGAACCACCTTGATGATCAATAATTTAACTATGTCTTGTCATTAAGTGTCTTGCTCATTGTTTAAAAATTTTGCTTAAGATTAATTAAATTAGTTTCCTGTTTTGCTATAAGCATTCTTATTATAGGTATTGAGTATTCTGTCTATGTGCAACTAATTAAATCTTTATTGTAATTATCAACAATTGATTTCACTAATCAGATAAAAACAGTTAATGGTTAAGTTAAAAACTTGTCTCTAAAATATCTCTTTAACAACTAAAATAAACAATTAACAAATAGTGTAAAGTTATCAGATGCTACTGAAAGGTATTTCTTGCTGTAATTGATGCAGGAACTCAGCTTCACTTAAAAGGATTAACTTTTGAAGAAAACATCATCTAAAAAGAACAGTTGATATAACATTATTCTTATATTTTGAACCCGTTCAGAAGGTTCTCAATGAACTTACTGAACCTATTGGTTGAAAATACTAAGATAATCAATATCCAACATTCTTAAGACTACCTCGGATTCTGAAAGACAAATATGAGAAGATATCATTATCATTTGCTGAACCTATTTCAGAAGATTCCACTTGAACTTAATGAAATAGTAGGTCAGGAATGTTAAGATGATTGATATTCGAATCATAGGACTCTATCTCAATCCTAGAGGGACAAGTCAAGATGATAGTTCAAGGAATCTCCTGAAGCACAAAATACAAAAGCACACTGCAAACATACTAACAACAAGCAACTTTAGAAGAAGAAAAGGCTTGAAGAAAAAGGGTAATGTCAGAAACGCATCCTTGCAACCAGAGAACAACAAGTAAATCTAATGGTAACATCACTTCATCTTATAACTTAGATATCTGTGAAAATTTGATCTCTAACAAAAACTTAAGACATAAAACTTCTCAGATAACAATAAAACTTTGTTGTGTGTTTTCTCGTATGTTGTGCCTCAAAAAAAATTTTCTTTCGTTTTTCTATTACATGCCTCAAAGATGAAGGAATTTTCGAGTACATGAAGTAAGAATTTCAGAAAGAAGATTTCGAGAAATCGAAGAGCAAGATCTCGAATTTACAGAAAGCAGAAACTCGAAAACAAGATGCCTGAAGATTTAGAAGATTTCTGAATCAAGAAATGATCTGTTCGAGCAAACAGAAAAGACAAGGAAAGCAGTTAATAAAAGTTACAGAAGTTTGTTGATCAAGGACAGATGGCAACATCCCAGTGGAAGTACTTTGAAAAGTGCAAGGATAAAGGGAAGTTTTCTGGTTAGCAGAAAATGTGGCAGACATGCATGCTGCCAACACATAAGGATAGATGATCTGTCAATTGTACAATAGTTAGCCGTTAGAATGTAAAACTATAAATAGGTGAACTTTCTATGTAATAAGGGTTGGAAATCATTTGTACTCAAAACTCTGAAACACCTAAACACCCAATCTATCAGCGACTACACAGGTTACAAGGAGTAACAGTATGTTGATTCCATCCATTTTGCATTAATACAATTGTTCTTACAATTTTTCTTTACTTTCTGTTCTTTTACTTCATTCTGCAATTTATACTCAACGCATTTTTTTTCTTTCTTTCTTTTAAGTTTTCTGTTCTTATTTCTTTTAAACTTTGATTCTTCTTTGATTTCTAAATACTTCAACTTAGAACCTTGATTGATGAATTCCTGAATCAATTTGTTCTGAACTTTCAAGAAACAAGTTCTTTTGTTCAAATAAGAGTTTAATTGATAGAATTCTGAATCAGTTTGTTTCGAACTCTTGAAAAATTAAATATTTTATAAATTCTGCAAATTAGAACACTGTAAACCTACTTTTTAAAAGAGTCCCGTAAGAGGATCTGATTCTAATCCCCAGATTGTTCTTAGAATCAAAGTGAGTAAAGTGATTTTTCGAGATTAACTTTTATCACCACAAACACCATTACAATGAGAGAAAAATCGGGCACAACTTTGAGTAGCCCTTTTTCATAATGATCAGAGGAACAAAGAAAAAGGCAGTAAACACAGAGAATAAAGACACAAATCAGAGAATGAATTCAACTCAAATCTAATATATACACAAATAGATACTCAAATCTAAGTAAGGCAAATGCTGTGAGCAACACATTTCCACCACAGAGGAACCAACCCAGAAAGAACAGAAAATAGCTCAGAACAAAAAATCAAAATACATGTAACTCAAAATAAGAGAAATCAACAACAAAAAAACAGAGGCAAAAATGGTAATGGGAGGAACAAAACAATATGTACCTTCGAATCAATATACTCAAACCTAAGAGAATGGAGAATGAAAATCAACAAAAGTCTAAAAAACGATATGAAAAGGAGTGCAAGAACATTTTCACATAAATGATAAAGAAGAAATGAAAATAGAGGAAGAACATTAGAAGGAAGAAATTCACGAAGGAGATGAAACTTACCGTGCATGAAGGTGATGGAAATGGAACCTATGGTGGCTGTCGGTGATGGAGATCGTGAATCGCGACAAGGTTTTGGTGTAGAATCGTGATGAGGCTTTGGAGAAATGTTCCTCTGCTAGTGTTTTCGTGAATTTGCAAATGAGATATGACGAGTAATTTTGAAATTCTGATAGGGGCATTCTTGTCCAGAAAATTTTTAGGGTCTGCTTCCCGAAAAGTTAAAATTAGAAAAGTAATTTGAATTAATTTTTTTAGAAGAACTTTTAAAAACTTTTTCAGAAGTCAAAGTAAAAAAAACTTGTATCCAAGCAGTAATAAAAAATAGAAAAAGGCCTTATCCAGTAGAAAAATAGGCCAAAAGGACTTCTAGCCTGTATCCAAACGGGCCTAAGACTACTTCTGACCCGTTTCAAACCAGTCCCAATCCAAGTATTACCTAAGAGGATGCTTCGAAGGAACTCCTTGATGTCAAAGTGACTAATGTTAAATCTTGATAGTCAGGGAACACTTCAACCAACACCTATTGCCCAAACTTCTCAGCTCACTAAGAGCATCCACAATGGAGCAACTTCATTTGGTTGCTTCCAATGGGACCCACCTATACATATCACTCATTTTTATTCTTCCCGATACAAGCAACTCTAAGCATTTTATCTCTACAATAGAGCAACTCCCTTTGGGTGCTTTCAATACATTAAAAAATATTTTTTAGTATTTCTCTCACTTTTTGGGTTGCTAGAGCTAGCAACTTGGCTCACGAAGCAACTCACGCTCAATTGCTTGCAATGGTGAAAATGGAGCTAGCAACGTTGCTAGCTTCTCCATCTTTGTTGCTTCCCGGGCTACTGTTATAGATGCTCTAAGTCCTCCTGTTTTATTTCTATTCCTTTCGATTACATCTATTGAGTCTCAAAATATCATAAGTAAATTATGATGTTTCAAGACAATATAATTCCCAAGTTTTAATGACTAACAAATTTGGGTTAAAATAATTCATCATATATATATATATATATGTTTTAATGATTTATCTGTGATTTCAGCAAGCCACTATGACCTTACAAAAAGACTTTGTGAAGTGTTTCAAACTGTCTGAGGTATCAAGCCTTCTGAAGGTTCAACCCCGTCTGAAATGTTGAAGCCGTCTGAAGTGCCCAACCCGTCTGAAGTGTTGAAGCTGTCTGAAGTCTCATTTAATGACGTGGCACTTTTGCTGAAGTTTTGTGAAGACGTTTTCTGAGTCTCTGCTGCACGTACCTTTTCAAGCATATTTATGGCAAGGAACACAGAGGTCTTTCCTGGTGTTTTTGAAATTCATACACCACTGAGGAAATTCCTGCAACGCAGCCTCTGCAACAGCATTTGAAGCAGCTTTTTGGCAGATGCAACCTTGTTCTGTGTCAGAAAGGTCAGGACTCTCAGAAGCATGTCTCACAACGGATCAAATAGCATTTAATGTTATCTCTAAACGGTGGTTTTTCAACGGATTGAAGTCTGGGTATAAATACCCCTCATGAAGACCATCACACATAGAGACATATAGAGAGATATATAGAGATATACAGAGACATACACATACATATAAAGAAGAACAGAGAAGGATTTTTTTTTAAAGAAAATCAAAGAGAAACAAATCACTGCTAGTTTTTACTCTGTAAAAACTCTCTGATAATATTCTTTGTACACACATTTGTATATCCTGAGAATACCTCAGTTATCTTTGTACATTGTATTTTTTTGAGCTTAAAACTGGTTCAGTTTAAAAGCTTAAACTTATCTTTTCTCTGTAAAATCGTTTTAGAGACTGGAGAGGCTTGGTGTCTAAAGAATACTTGTCTGTAAGAGCCTGGGGAGGCTTGGCTGTAAAGAATACTTGGTTGTAGAGCCTGAAAAGGCTTGACTGTAAAAGAATACTTGTAATCTTTGTGAAAGATTAAGAGAAAATACAAGTGCTAGTTGGCATTGGGACTGGACGTAGCTCACAGTGGTAGTGAGTGAACCAGGATAAATTCCTTGGCTAAGTTTTCTATCCCTTAACTCTTGTCAATTCGCTTATACTAATTTAAGGGAGTTGAAAAGCAATTCTAAATATTTTAAAAGCTAAGAAACCTATTAAAATATATTTCCAGAAGCTGTCTTAAAAAACTGCAGACAATCCTTAAAAACCTGTCTGAAACTGTTTTATACTTGTTGTTTTGAAAAAGCTTTCAAAAATATTAAGAAACACTATTCAACCCCCTTCTAGTGTTTCCCTGTGTTTCTACAGTTGGTATCAGAGCTCAACTCAGGGTTGAGCACCTAACAAGTGTTGAGGATTAAAGATCCAGATGGAAGCTTCCAACAACAACAGGCAATATATCACTGAAGGAGCCTCTATCACAAGACCCCCAGCATTCAATGGTGTGGATTACCACTATTGGAGGGATCTTATGAAGTTGTTCATTGAGAGCAACAACATTGATGTTTGGGATGTAGTCACTGATGGAGACTATGTACCTATGCACAATGGCTTGCCTATACCTAAGGCTGAATGGACCCTGGAGCAGAAGGCTAGAGTCCAGATGAATGCCAAAGCCAAGCTCTATCTGATATGTTCTTTGAATAAATCAGAATATGAGAAGGTTCATGGTTGTACATCTGCCAAGGAAATCTGGGATACACTTGCAGCAGCCCATGAAGGGACTGAGACTGTCAAGCAATCCAAGATCAGTATGCTTATACATCAATATGAGATGTTTAAGATGGAAGAAACTGAAACCATTGATCAAATGTTTGGAAGGTTTCAGACCATAACCAATGGACTCAGGTCTTTGGGTAGAACTTATGAATCTAGAGATAATAACAGAAAGATTCTAAGAAGTTTGCCTAAGTCCTGGAGACCCAAAGTTACTGCCATTCAAGAGGCAAGAGATTTGAACTCTCTTAGAATGGAAGAACTGTTGGGATCTCTTAAGGTTCATGAGCTTGAGCTTGGTGAAGATGACAACAAGAAGAAGTCTCTAGCACTAAACTCCAAGGCCAGTCAGCCTAGGCATGGCAAGATGAAGGCTATGCAAGCTGAAGAAACTTCAGAAGCAGATGAAGATTCTGGAGATAGCTCAGAAGATGATGATCTTGCTCTGTTAAGTAGAAAGATCAAAAGAATGCTGCAAAATAGAGGGAAGTTCAGAAGGAACCAACCTTCAACCTCTAAAGGAGGTAAGTCAGGTAAAGACTCTCAAAATGACAAGGTTATTTGTTTTGAATGTAAACAACCAGGTCACATGAAGGCAGAATGCCCAAGCTGAAGAAGAATACCTTCAAAAAGAAGAAGTTCTTCAAGAAAAAGAAAGGTCTGATGGCTACATGGGAGGATCTTGATGAGTCCACTTCAGAAGAAGAGGAGGACACTTCAGAAGAGGCCAACCTATGTCTCATGGCCAGCCTTCCCTCATCAAACAGCTCTGAAGAAGAGGTATTTCCCTTAACCCTTCAAGAAATGTATGATGACCTGATGGAAAGTTCCAAGGAGCTCTTCCAAGAGTATAAGAATCTATCCAAAGCTCACACAGAAATGTGTAGTAAATATGAAGCTATTGAGATAGAAAATATTATGCTCAAGGAAAAGATTCTTGTGTCTGAAGTCAGCAGTTCACAATCTGCGTCTGAAGAAAATAAAAAAACTTCAGAAACAAGTTGAGGAACTGACAAAAGACTTGGCTAAATTTGTCAAAGGAACTGATAATCTTAACAGATTACTTGGCAATCAAAGGCATTCCCTTGACAAAAGTGGTTTAGGCTTTTGTGATCATGATGTTTCTGAACCTCATATTTTCAATGTTGCTAAAGGCAAAAAGGAAGTTATTGGGTGTTCTCACTGTGGCAAAGCTGGACACAATGTGGCTCAGTGCAAATACAAAGGGAGACCTAAACCCAAGTCTAACGAGAAAGGACCCAAAAGAATATGGGTACCTAAGAACTTGATTATTCTTGTTGCAGATGTGTTTAACAGGACAAAAGAAACCCCACAAATGGTACCTGGACAGTGGCTGCTCGCGACACATGACAGGAGAAAGGTCTTTGTTCCAAAACCTTAGACCCAGAGCAGGAGGAGTGGTCACCTTTGGTGGAAATCAGCAAGGGAAGATCACTGGTATAGGGACTGTAGGTATGACTCCTCTATCCCTTATTAAGAATGTTCTCCTAGTAAAAGGACTTCAACACAATCTATTGGGCATAAGTCAATTGTGTGACAGTGGATATGTGGTTTCCTTCACTAAGGAAGGATGTATAGTCAAAGACCCCCATGATCAAATCCTTTTTATTGCTAAGAGACACAGTAATGTGTACAAAATTGATCTAGAGGTGTTAGCAAGTCAAAATGTAAAATGTTTTATCTCTGTTGAAGATGAAAAATAGATTTGGCATCAAAGACTAGGGCATGCCAACTTGAGATTAATCTCAAGGTTAGCAAAACACAATCTTGTTAAAGGTCTGCCCAAGCTTTCATACAAATATGATATTTTATGTGAAAGTTGTCTGAAAGGGAAACAAACAAGACACTCATTTAGAAGTAAGGATGTTGTTTCTACTAGCAGACCATTAGAACTTTTACACATTGACTTGTTTGGTCCTATTAGAACAGAAAGCATTAGTGGTAAGAAATATGGTTTGGTCATTGTTGATGACTATTCTAGATATACATGGGTAATATTCCTTAGAAGCAAGGATGAGACCTTTAAGAATTTCACAATATTCTGCAAGAAGGTACAGAATGAAAAAGGATTCTGTATATTTGTCATTAGAAGTGATCATGGTGGAGAGTTTGAGAATGCAAACTTTCAGCTGTTCTGTGATGAGAATGGGATCTCACACAATTTCTCTGTGGCTAGAACACCTCAACAAAATGGGGTTGTTGAGAGAAAGAACAGAAGTTTGCAAGAGATGGGAAGAACCATGCTCAACTCATGCAGTCTACCAAGGACCTTCTGGGCAGAATCTATTAACACAGCCTGCTACCTTCAAAACAGAATATTGGTAAGACCAGTTCTGAAAAGGACTCTCTATGAGTTGTGGAAAGGAAGAAAACCCAACATATCATATTTCCATCCCTTTGGTTGTGAGTGTTTTATACTTAACACAAAGGATGATCTTGGAAAATTTGATGACATGAAAGAGACTGATAGGGAACTATCAGATCTAGAAGATGATTTTGCAAGAATGGAGCTAAACACACACAACAACACCAAGGATGAACAGGTGTCTGAAGATCTATCAGAACCTCTTCAGACAAATTTTGAGTCTCAGACTGACTTAGTATCACCTCTCAAACCTGACTGGAGATACAAGTCACATCATCCTAAAGAGCAAATCATTGGCAGTACTTCAAAAGGAGTTAAGACAAGATCAAAATTCAAGAATCTGAATTCTCTTGCTCTCTTGTCTGAAATCGAGCCAAAGAACATTGATGAAGCTCTGCATGATGAAGGGTGGATCCTAGCCATGCAAGAGGAGCTGAATCAATTTGCTAGGAGTGATGTCTGGACCCTTGTTATTAAACCCCATGGGAAAACAATTATTGGAACCAAATGGGTGTTCAGAAACAAGTTGTCTGAAGAAGGGAAAGTGGTCAGAAACAAGGCAAGACTGGTGGCTCAATGGTACAATCAACAAGAAGGCATTGACTTTACTGAAACATTTGCCCATGTTGCCAGGTTAGAAGCAATTAAAATTCTTCTTTCTTATGCTATAAATACTGACATCAAACTATATCAAATGGATGTCAAAAGTGCTTTTCTCAATGGATTCATTGAAGAAGAAGTTTTTGTTAGACAACCCCCTGGTTTTGAGGATGTTGTTTTTCCTGATCATGTTTTCAAACTGAAAAAGGCTCTTTATGGTCTGAAACAAGCCCCAAGAGCTTGGTATGATAGATTGAGCAGTTTTCTTATCAAAAATGGTTTTGAAAGAGGAAAAGTAGATACAACCCTTTTTAGAAAACAGTCTAACAAAAATCTGATGCTTGTCTAGATATATGTTGATGACATTATATTTGGTTCAACTGATTCTTCACTATGCAAAGAGTTTTCTGAGTTAATGCAATCAGAGTTTGAAATGAGTTTAATGGGTGAACTAAAATTTTTCTTAGGACTTCAGATTAAGCAAGACTCTGATTGTATATGGATCCATCAAGAGAAATATACAAAAGAAATGCTTAAGAAGTTCAATTTAAGTGATTGCAAACCCATGTCAACTCCTATGCATCCCTCTTCATCTTTAAGTAAGGATGAAAATGAAGAACCAGTTAATCAAACTTTGTATAGAGGAATGATTGGCTCTTTATTGTATCTAACAGCAAGCAGACTTGACATTATGTTCAGTGTATGTCTTTGTGCTAGATTTCAATCAGATCCAAGAACTACTCATTACAAAGCTGTCAAGAGAATTTTTAGATATCTTAAAGGTACTACTAATCTTGGTCTATGCTATAAGAAAGACAAGGATTGCAGGTTAATAGGATACTGTGATGCTGATTTTGCTGGAGATAAAATAGAAAGAAAGAGTACCAGTGGAGGATGTCACTTCTTTGGTGGCAACATGATTAGCTGGTCAAGCAAAAGGCAAAGCACCATTGCATTATCAACAGCAGAAGCAGAATACATCTCAGCAGCCAGTTGTTGTTCACAACTGCTATGGGTGAAGTATCAGCTTGAGGATTTTAACATTCCTATTTCTGTTATACCTGTGTTGTGTGATAATACAAGTGCCATTAATTTGTCTAAGAATCCTATTCAACATTCTAGGGCTAAACATATAGAAATCAAGCATCATTTCATTAAAGGCTATGTTCAGAAAGGTGTTTTTGATATAAAGTTCATTGAAACAGAGCATCAATGGGCAGATATATTCACAAAACCCCTGGCTGAAGATAGATTTAAGCTCATATGCAATTACTTAAACATACATGCATTTTCTAATTGATTTTGTATGTTATATGAAAAAGAGCATCTGAAATCTCAGGGTGTCTGAAATTGTGACATGTCTGAAATCTTAGGGTATCTGAAATTCTATATGTGTATCTGAAATTTCTCACTTGTCTGATATAACTAGATGACGTGGCTATTTGAGACGGTTAAAATACATTTATGATGTCTCTTCCACTTCCCACGTTACCCAATGTCTGTGCAGCCAATACATGCCATCATTACATCATGGGTCTATAAATGCAGGAGTTAGTGTGTTGGAGAAGCCTTACACTTTCTCTCAGCTTTTGTTTAAACTTCTTCATCTCTCTCGCAACTGTTTTCATCTCAAGCTTTCTCTGCAACTTCAATGGCACCAAAGAAGTCTTCAAGTTCAGGTGGAAATGTGGTTAGATCCAAAGGTGTGGACCTTGAGGATCTTCGTAACCTTGGGATGGACTTGTTTGAGGAGTTTGATGCTGTGGGCTGGACGCCATTCTTTGACAAGGTTTACTGTTCGTGGCATGAGCAGAGTGTGATTGACTTCTGGGCATCAGCAAGAGGAATCCCTAACTCCAAAGGGATATATGAAAGCATCAGGGCTAATGTTCTGGGTGTTCCCGTGTTCGTGGATGAAGGTATTTTGTCTACTGTCACTGGTGTAAAGGCAGAGGGAGCATCTTTCTCTCCTGGATGGGAGCAGAAGAATGGTGGTCAGAAGAAATTTACCAAGATGTTGTATGGAACTGAAGTGCCTGAAAGTCCTGATTCCAAATTCATGTTAGATAAGGTGAGAGTACTCCACTCCATCTTAGGGTGCTCCATAATCCCTAAGAGTGGGAGCAGAAATCATGTGTCTGAACTAGAAAGATTCTGCTTGATTCATCTGCTGCAGAAGGAGAAGATGAATCTTCCAAGCATCCTTATGTTTCACATGCAGAAGAAGATCAGAGATTCAGGTGCAAATCTTCCTCACAATCTGCTCATAACCAAGGTACTCTTACACTTCAAAGTGCCTATTGTGAGGCTGTATGATCACAAAGGCCCTAATTTCTATGGTGAAGCAAATCTTAAGAGCATGAATCTAAAGAATGCTCTAGTACCAAGACCTCCATCTCCTACTCTGAAGGAGAGTATGTTACTGGAGAAGGCATCAAGGAGGAAAAGCACCATTGAGGTACTGGAAAGAGAGCTGCAAGGAGACATCAGAAAAGAGGAGTTCAAAGGCTCTAAGCCCTCCCCTCAACCAAAGCTACGGAAGTTACCAGTAAGAAGTTCAGCAAAAGTGTCTGCAACAAACCCTAACTTGCATTGTAAGACAACTGAACCTGTTCAGAAGGCTTTTCCAAAGTCATCTGAAATTGTGGGTCAAGGGTCTGAAATTGCAAGGCCTCTTAAGCCTACTTCAAACAAAGAAGGAAAGGCTCATGAGGATAGGATTGTTGTTGCTGATGCTGTAGCAGTATCACCTTTGGCTACTTGCCCCTCTGATCTAGAACTAATCCAAGTGGCTGCCATAGCTACTGCTTTGGAGCAAGAGGAGCTGGAACAAAAAGAAGAACAAGAGAAGTCTGATCATGCACTTGTTGTGGCTACACAGCTTGCCTTAGCTGATGATGAAAGGCAAGAAACCTTGGCTCAAGGTTCTAAGAAAAGAAGAAGATCCAGTGTTGTTCAAAGGAAGAAGAAGAGAAGTAGACTTCTTGAGGTGGCTCCTGAACCTACTACTAGAGTTACAAGAAGTGTGACTAATCAACAAGAAGCTGTGGAGATGGCTGACAAGTACCAGAAGTTTGTCACAGCCAATCTCTTTTTCAAAAAACGTAGAGAAGCCAAGCAAGCTGAAAGAGAAAACCAGCAGGTGTCTGAACCTGAAAAAGCTAAAACTCCAGTAAAGAGGCTTAGAGTCAGGTTTGACAATGTGACCCCTTCACCCCCCCTCTTCACCTGAAAAGAGGCCTGCTGAAGAACAAGAAAAAAAATAGAGGTTGATGATCAACCTATGGTTACTGAAGAAGAAGAACCTGCACCAACATCACCATCATCTCCTCCATCACCTCCATCATCACCATCATCTTCATTATCTTCAGAGTCAGCTCAATCTGAAGAACCTGTTGTGGAGATTCAGCAAGGATCAAGTTCCAAGGTATGGAAAGGGAGTATGTTGCCTGAACACATTAGGCTTGGACCCAAAAGTAGGGATTTCTTCACAGAACCCACTTTTGATCCTTATGCATTCCCCTTCACTGATCATCAGTATGAGGAAGAAGCTGAAGTGCCCCATAAGAGGTATGAGGGACCTTTCTTTGAAAGGGAAAGGGTTCCTAAGTTCCCAAACCTCTATGAAGAACTGTTGTACTTCAGAGATGCACCTCCCATCTCTCTGCATCAAGGTTTGATCAAGCACACTACTGAAGCTGAAAGAGATAAGTACAAGGGAAGCTTTGATCAGCAGTACTCAAGACAGTTAGAGAAGATCAGAAAGGGTGTGGTACCACCTTCTCATACGTGGGCTCCACTCAATCCTTTCTCTGATAAAGACTGTCTGAAATTATCCAATGAAGACTGGAGCTTTGCTAGGCAGCTGTATACAGAAGGAGAGCTGTTTGAAAGAGACTGTCTCAAGGGCATAGGTATGAGAGGCTACAAGCCTCCTAGGACTTTCTCAATCAGGCCAACAACCAAAATTCTGGTGCAACCTGATAGGATTGTGCCTAGGTATCCTTTGAAGGAAGGTTCTGAAGATAAGTTTAAAGAACCTAAAGTCTACTCAGCCCCCTTCAAGCCTTTGACTCCAAGGGAGTGGAGAGAGCTTCCTGCCAATATAAAGAAGCAAGGAGGAGGCATGGATCACAGTCTCAGAGACAGAGTTTGGGCTTCGTATTGGAAGATAAGAGAGGATGTTGGATCCTCTTCTGGGTCATCTGGACCTGATGAAGATTCACTAGTTGGTCATGGGAAGCACCTCAATGTGCAGTATATGTTTATCAGACAACCCTTTCCCCCTCTGACTGCACCATTTCATGAAGAATGGGAGTTATTAAACCCCATTGGCACCTTCTTTCATCCTGTCTATCATCCTCATGAGTATGGATTGTTTCCAGGTTTTGGAGTGTTGCGATTTGTATGTAGGTACATTCAAATCATCTTCTATGAATCAGATCCTGATCCTGAGGAAGAAAATAGAAGGCTAAGGTTGAAGATAAAGAAGCTGGAGAAGAAGAATGCAGACCTTGTTGCTAAGCAAGACCAAATCCTTCAAGAGCAACAACAGATTAAATATGGCCAAGAGGATATGAAGACTGCTCTTCTTTCTCAGATTTACAAAGCCAAAGATGAGCTGATTTCTTTCTTGAAGGAAGCTCTGCTGAAGAAAGATGGATAGTCTATGATGTGTAACCATGTTTCTTAGTTCATTTCTTTCAAGTGTTTAGATTTCTGTTTGTCTGAACTATTTGCTATAATCTATTAGTTTTTACTCATGAATGTTGTGCTTTATTGTCTGAGTTTGCTGTTATCCTTTATTATGAATTATTGTCTGAGTTTGTTGTGCTCTGGAAACCCTTTTGATTGATGACAAAAGGGGGAGTATAAAAACTAACAAAATCTGAATCTGAAGTGATTACAGGACTCAGGGGGAGCATATAAGAAACTGATAAAACTGAAAGAGTAAATCAGTTTAAGTGTTCATCATCTGAGAGGGAGTTATCATTTCTTTTATATATATTAAAAACTCCTTTCAGATTTGTATTTTTTAAGCAAATTTGTCATCATTAAAAAGGGGGGAGAATGTTGAGTCTCAAAATATCATAAGTAAATTATGATGTTTCAAGACAATATAATTCCCAAGTTTTAATGACTAACAAATTTGGGTTAAAATAATTCATCATAGATATATATATATATATGTTTTAATGATTTATTTGTGATTTCAGCAAGCCACTATGACCTTACAAAAAGACTTTGTGAAGTGTTTCAAACTGTCTGAGGTATCAAGCCTTCTGAAGGTTCAACCCGTCTGAAATGTTGAATCCGTCTGAAGTGCCCAACTCGTCTGAAGTGTTGAAGCTGTCTGAAGTCTCATTTAATGACGTGGCACCTTGCTGAAGTTTTGTGAAGACGTTTTCTGAGTCTCTGCTGCACGTACCTTTTCAAGCATATTTATGGCAAGGAACACAGAGGTCTTTCCTGGTGTTTTTCAAATTCATACACCACTGAGGAAATTCCTGCAACGCAGCCTCTGCAACAACATTTGAAGCAGCTTTTTGGCAGATGCAACCTTGTTCTGTGTCAGAAAGGTCAGGACTCTCAGAAGCATGTCTCACAACGGATCAAATAGCATTTAATGCTATCTCTAAACGGTGGTTTTTCAACGGACTGAAGTCTGGGTATAAATACCCCTCATGAAGACCATCACACATAGAGACATATAGAGAGATATATAGAGATATACAGAGACATACACATACATATAAAGAAGAACAGAGAAGGATTTCTTTTTAAAGAAAATCAAAGAGAAACAAATCGCTGCTAGTTTTTACTCTGTAAAAACTCTCTGATAATATTCTTTGTACACACATTTGTATATCCTGAGAATACCTCAGTTATCTTTGTACATTGTATTTGTATGAGCTTAAAACTGGTTTAGTTTAAAAAGCTTAAACTTATCTTTTCTCTGTAAAATCGTTTCAGAGCCTGGAGAGGCTTGGTGTCTAAAGACTACTTGTCTGTAAGAGCCTGGAGAGGCTTGGCTGTAAAGAATACTTGGTTGTAGAGCCTGAAGAGGCTTGACTGTAAAAGAATACTTGTAATCTTTGTGAAAGATTAAGAGAATATCCAAGTGCTAGTTGGCATTGGGACTGGACGTAGCTCACAGTGGTAGTGAGTGAACCAGCATAAATTCCTTGGCTAAGTTTTCTATCCCTTAACTCTTGTCAATTCGCTTATACTAATTTAAGAGAGTTGAAAAGCAATTCTAAATATTTTAAAAGCTAAGAAACCTTTTAAAATATATTTCCAGAAGTTGTCTTAAAATACTTCAGACAGTCCTTAAAAACCTGTCTGAAACTGTTTTATACTTGTTGTTTTGAAAAAGCTTTAAAAAATATTAAGAAACACTATTCAACCCCCTTCTAGTGTTTCCTTGTGTTTCTACAACATCCTCTATCCTTCATTAATTGTTGGCACGTTCGAACACTGATCATAGGGCAGAAGACCGTGGCTCAAAAAGTAAAACACACTTGGAAGGGTAACAGAGTGGTGAGTCTCGATCCCCTTTTGCTCTTTCAACCTTTTTCCTTTAGAGCAATGAATTGAACTAGTTAATTTTTCAGGTCATTCCTTTTGATTGAAACTAGCAACCCTAGTGACACAGGTTCAAGCACTTCTAGTATTGACTCCTTTTTAAATAAATTACCCTTTGTAATGCAATTCCCTGCATCAGGAAGAATTCTAAGGTTTGAACCTGTACGGGGTCGAGACGAGGAGATGCATGTGCAGGAAGCAGAGTCTCCTGACCGTTCAGTAGAGAAGTTTACTGATCAGGTCTTCGAGAACTTTGCTGACGATTCAGACAATCTTCTCGAAACCAACCTTGAAAATCCTAATCTATACTATTATATTTTGGAAGTTTGGTTTTCATTATTCATTGGGTTTTTTTTGCTATATATAGTTAACTTTACTTTGTTATATATAGTTAGCTTTATCTATTGTTGATGGTTTTCTTATAAATATACATATATATATATGGTTCCTTATTTAAAATTTAAATTCAAATTAGTGCCTATGTTGTTTTCTTTTTTTTATTTGTCAGACCTTTTTTTTCATTTTTTATTATTATAATATTAAAAAATTTCTAACATTATCCATTCATATTAATTTATTTCATTAAATAAGTGATTTTTTGTGAACTACATTACCCTTGACGGGAGGTAGTTCTGTTCCAGCCGTTTTCCTTTTCTTTTTGTTTCTTATCACAATTTCATTTTTTATTATTTTATTAAAATATTTTCTATCGATATAATTTAAATTTATAATTATATTTATGATGTATTTGTTAAAATTTTCTATGAATTATATTTTTTAATTAGAATTATAAAATTCATAATTATGTTGTTTTCTTCTACTTCAATAAAATTATTATTTTATATTTTGATTATTATGTATTTAGTATGTTTTGTTTTCACTGTTCATTGGGGGTCTTTTTGCTATGTATAGTTAGCTTTACTTTGCTATATATAGTTAGCTTTATCTATTGTTTATGGATTTCTTATAAATATATATATGGTTCCTTATTTAAAATTTAAATTCAAATTAGTGCCTATGTTGTTATTTTTTGTTTTATTTGTTACACCTTAATTTCATTTTTCTATTATTATAATATTAAAAAATATCTCACATTATTCATTCATATTAATTTATTTCATTACATAAGTGGTTTTTTTTGTGAATTACATTTACACTTGACGGGAGGTAGTCCTGCTCCAGTCGTTTTCCTTTTTTCCTTTTTCTTTTTGTTTCTTATCACAATTTCATTTTTTTATTATTTTATTAAAATATTTTCTCTCAATATAATTTAGTTTGTAATTATATTTATGATGGATTTGTTAAAATTTTCTATGAATATATTTTTTAATTAGAATTATAAAATTCATAATTGTGTTGTTTTCTTCTACTTCAATAAAATTATTATTTATATTTGATTTATTATGTATTTAGTATATAGTACGTTTAAATGCTAAATCAATTTTTTAATTATATGTTTAAAGTGATTTTTTTATAAACCATAGGTACCCTCCACGGGAATTAGCCCTGCTCCTGTCATGAATATTGTAGAGTTGTGGGAGTGCTTTAACTAAATGTGAGATTATAGAGTTTGCTGAGTGGATTCTTACATTAGGTGATGGTGATTTAGACATTTATGGTGATGGTGATCACTAATATTGAATTACCAAATGATTTACTGATGGATTCTACAGGTAATACAATTGGAGATATAGTTTCATTTGCATACCATAAATTGCTTTCAATTTTTGGAAACTTTGTATTTGAGATAGGATAAAACAATTCTTGCTCCAACATTAGATGTTCATTCAATTAATGAATATGTCATGACATTATTTTCCTAGAGAAGAGAGAGTGTATTTGAGTTCTGACACTAAATGGAAGGTAGATGAGGAGATTGGTATTGAAGCTGATTGATTGACAACTGAGTTCTTAAATGATATTAGGTGTTTTGCACTTCTTTATCATAAGTTGATGTCAAAGAATGAGTGTCTGTCATGCTAATGAGTAATCTTGATATATCTAGTGGACTTTGTAATGGAACCAGATTAATAAAAGTGAATGTCAGACATTGTCCCATGTTGGTATGTATTTACCAAAACCAGTTTTCTTGCATGGTCAATTATATGTTGTTGTATCTATAGTTAAGTTCAACAAGACTTATGATTTTTATATGTAATGACAATTTTAACATGTTGTAATGTGATGAAAAATATGATGTACAAGGAGACATTTCAAAAAATATAAATGAAACAAAATTTATATTCCATTTTTAATTATTAATATTTTCTATTTGATTTTTCAAATCCATTTTTTCTTTTTAATTTTTATATTCTTTATACACCAAGAAATATAGAATTAAATATTAAAAAAGGAATAAATCGTTTATTTTTTAATTACACATATTTAATAAATTGTATATATTATATCATTCAATGTTAATAATCTATTGGAATAATAATATCCGTGCATTGCACGGGTTGGACACTAGTAAGGGGCTAAACAAAATGTTGAGCCTGAGGTTAAGACGGAAGTCACTTCCAAGAAAAAGAAAGAGATAAGTTTTTTATACAACAACTCATACAACACACTTTTTCTCTCTAACTCTCTTCATCTTATCACCCATCACATCCCATATTTCTCTCCCTTTTTTCTCTTCTCTCTCCATGTTGTAGATGTTGTACATGTACAAAAACAATTTCTCAGAAGAAAAACCATCCCCTCCTCGAACATATAATGAGCAACCAACTATATTTAGAAACTCAAATTTTTAAATCACAAGTTATTGTACCTGTGGAAAAAGAGAAACCTGCACTTCAACTCGAGGTCTCCACTACTCCTAAAACTGTTCGTGCAACTTCACTTCCCAATACCACTGCTGAAGGAGAAATTGACCTGGATGAGTTTAACCGAAAACTTAAGGAAGACTCGCTCGCAATAATCAACAGTCTCCTCGCGGGCACCTTCCCAAGAGCCAAAGTGAGCCTGCACAAAGACTTCAGAGTAGTACCAATTCTCGAATTAAGCATCTGGTGGAAAAACTCCACTCCTTGGTCTTCTCCCAAAATCTACTCGAAGTATTAGATGACAACCTTAACCAGCAGATTAGGGATGTTTTAACGAAAATAAAAAAGTTTCCAGATAAGTGCCTTTGGATCTTGGTATGAATTTAGGGACTTTCTGTTCATCGTATGACTCTCTCACTCGAGCTGTTAATCAAAATCATGATAATGAGTCACACCGAGAAGCCATTCAACATGCTCATAAAGCATTAAGGATTAAGTTATTGGATCAGAATGTCAAGTTTCAAGCCTAAACTAAATCCTTAGACAATGCGCTTCTCAGGCTGAAAGTCTACTTAAGTCCGTCCTGCTTCCCAAAAGCAACACATATAAGTAAAGTCACGCTATTGAACAATCTTAAGTGTCATGTTGATTCATCTTTGGAATAGTTTTCAGTATTGTAAGGTTTTCTAACCAAGGTGGAGGGGAATAGTTTGATGATGAGCTCTTCTAGGAAGAGACTTCGATGAGGATGTTATATATGGAGAATTATGTTCCACCTAAGAAATATGTTGCCTTGTTCCTACATCATGCTCGGGAGAGTTGGATCTTCTATCTACACTTTTCTTTCCACACACGAACAATCCTATAATGATTTTTGGTTGGCAGAATTTGAATTTATTGTGTCAATCAAGTTTCTTTTGCTCAAATCCTTCATTTCTAAATTTAATTATGAATAAATTGAATATTAAATAAATTAAGCAATATGTCATTCACAATTTAATGTCAATATTATAAAGTAAAATAAATAGAGATAGATTAAAACAATATTCATGCATAATTTAATTCTATATGATGATTAACCATGAAAATTATTTACCTAGCAAAAAGTTGCAAGGCTTTTGATGCCAAACATATAAAGAATGCAAGCATGCATGAAAAGGAAAAAAATATAAAAAACCTTACACGACCTAAGAGTACTAGGAAATATTAATATTACCTTAGAAATACTAAACAATCTTTTTTTCCTTCCCTTTGTACTATCTCAAATTTCTATTTATCTCTACTTAAGTCTTTTGTTCTTCTGGTTGACCCAATTTATAGAATTTCACTAAAGATTTTCAAACTCGTGTGATCAATCTTAGTCATTTATATTTTATCTCAAATTATTATAATTAACATAAATTATTATATAAGATATAGTCAAATTTTGATGATTTAATTTCAATATGAATATATCATGTTAACTTATAATAAATCTTGCTTAAATTTTATTAATTCAATTTAATTTTCTTTAGATATTGAGTTATGTTCTTCATAATAAATCATATTTATTCATTTATCGCATGTTATTTTTATTTTCATTGAAATTATAATTTCACCTTAAGGACTCTACCATCGATTTAAAATGTTAATGATATCTTAATTAAAATTATTTCCATATTTAGTACTTTATACTTGATTATAATATTATTATTTTTATATTTACGTGAATTTAATTCAAATTTGTTAATTTTAAATCCCATTGATTACGTGATATAATATATAAGATTTTTTAATTATTAATTTAAATTTTCAAATTGGTTGATTCAATTTGAAATAAGATTTAAACGTTTTCAATTTAATTAATACAATATTGGTTATTTTAACTATTAAATTAATTAATTTGATACACTATTTTTCAAACTATAATTAAGGTTACCAATAAAATTATAACATAAAGTTTAATTCAGATTTAATAAATTTAAATAATTATAACTCAATCTAGATTTTCACATGAATGGTGATTTGTATACTATATATATTTAAATTTTTTATTAAATATCCAATAAGTGATATGGTAGAATTTAAAAATATAATTAAAATTTGATTATTTGAATTTAATTCGAATGCACAAATAAATTTAAAATAATAATTTTATATGAGTATCAGACAATTCTTATATTTTCAATCATTTTTTTTTATTCAGTGGAAATAGAAAAAAGGCAAAGAACTAAACAGAGACTAGAGTATCAAAAAGCAAAAAGATAGCAACATTTGGTGGGGGTCCTCCCCACCATTGCACCCTGAACAAAACTATGAGAGCCACTCCTAGCTAAGCAATATGCAGGCTTATTTGCCTCACCGATGGATAATCTGCAGCTGAACTACCCAATCCCGCTGCAGGAGATTGAAGACATCGTTGATTAGTCCATAATGATTAATTATGGAAATGGAGGCTTGTTTTGCCTTGAAAAATATGAATGACTTCCTGAGCATCCGATTCAAGAACAATATTCCTCCAACCTTTTTCCCAAGCGAACTGGAGACCTTCCAACACCGCTCGCAGCTCCGCTTCGAACGCGTCCCTAATGCCAAAAAGCCAAAGAAACCACCCAAGCAAATTTTACTAGAGTTTCAGAAAACTCCCCCCCACGCCTATACTATAAGAATCAAGGAGACAACTACCATCAACATTGATTTTAATTGTATCCTGGGATGGTTGGCTCCAATGAGGTAAACGAAAGCATTATGAGGTTTGATTCCCTTGAGGACCCAAGAAAAGAAGAAATTCATCATGGGTCAGGTTGATGGATCTCATCACAAAATTAATATTCCATTTATCAACATCCAACATATTATTTCTCCACCACCAAAGGGAAGCCAAGAAAAAGAGTTCCCCTGTCACTTTGAAGGTTCTGCCGCAACCATTCAACCACATGCTTGGACTTGAAAAAAAGCACTAGGAAACCCACCAGTCCTCATCCACACTTCATTGAATGAGAACAATCCCTAGCAATGGAGAATATCTTCATAATTATGAGAACCATCGAGAACAGAAGCCACAGAAGACATATACATCTAAATCTTTTAACATTAACAGGGAGCCCATTATGAATGATAATCCAAATTAGGAAACCAACCTTCTCTGGGCAAGTTAGTTTCCAAACCCAACCAAGATCCACAGGCGTTGTTTGCGGGAGAAAATCGTTATGAAGGAGCCACTTATATCCTGAGCAGCAGAGTAAATCCCATGGTTAGCAGCATGCCAAGCGCCCAGCAGCCACTAGGAGAGGCCATTCAGCCGAGGCACAAAAGGAGAATTTTATCAAGCACTCTTGCGAGAGAAACATATGCCAGGGAATTGAAATTCCACCTATCAGCAAAAATAACATCTCTAACCCCAAGATTTAAATCTTGAATATGTACAAAGGTAACCATGTCAACCTAACAAACCAAACCCAGTCCAATCAGTGAACCAAAAAGAACTATCCCCGGGACCTAACCTGAAACGGAAACCATCCTTGATATCATCCTTGGCTTTAATTATACCATTCCACATGGGTGAGGCATTAGCAGTTTTGGAAGCACTCAAAATAGAACCGAACGGAAGGTATTTAGCTTTCAAAACACGAACCCAGAATTTATCCTCCTTGTGAAGTAAATCCCAAACTAATTTCCCCATTAGAGAAGTATTAGTGCAGCGAGATTCCCGGACTCCAAGACCACCTTCCTTCTTAGGGGTGATGACTTTTCTCCAACTAATAGGATGCCAAGATCTATGATTTGATTGACCACTCCACAAAAATTTCCGACTTTTTTTATCAATAGCTTCACACACTGATTGAGGGAACAAGTATTCTGCATTTGATAAATGGGGATAGAAGAAGCCACGAACTTGACAAGGCAAAGGCGACCAACCTTGTTTCAGTAAGGAAGCCTCCAAGAGGCAATCCTTCTATCAATTTTCTCCAGCACACCATCAAAATCAATTTTCTGGATTCTTGAATTAGTCAAAGGAAAACCAAAATACTTATCAAAATTATTAACTAATTTACTATCCGAAAGATCTTGCAAAATCCTCTTACGGACCCTGGAAACCCCAGCAGAGGATATCATTTTGGATTTCTCTAAATTAACCTTCAAACTTGAGGCTTGACAGAAATTGCGCATAACATCCATAATCAACCGAACTTGCTTTTTAGAGGCTTTACAAACAATATGACATCATCCGCAAAAAGAAGGTGTGAAATAGGAGGGCCATTACAGGAGATTTTAATCGGCTTCCAAACACCAGAATCCACCTTTTTTTGCACTTAAATAGCTAACATTTCCATGCATAAGAAAAATAAGTATGGTGACATAGGGTCCCCTTGTCTAAGACCCCTTGTAGGACAAAAGGGATCTAATTTGGAACCATTCCAAAGAATAGAAAGAGAAAAGGATTGAACACACCACATAATGAGATTAATAATGATACCTGGAAACCAAACTCGTGAAGAGTATGCTTGAGGAAGGTTCGGTCCACTCTATCACAAGCCTTTTCTAAATCAATCTTAAAGGCTAAATAGTCTTTTTTTTTTTTTATTTAGATCTTTTCATAAAATGAACAACTTCTTGATTTAGAATAGCATTCTTTGTAGTACCCCTACTAGGAATAAAACTCCCCTGTAAAGGTCCAATATATTTTCAATCATTAATGTAGAAATAAATGATTTTTAAAGCTAATGTTTGATTTTTTAAAATTAAATATTCAATAAAATATATGATTAATTGTTATATTTATTTAATAAGATGTATTAAAATTTCTTTGATTTAATTTTAATGTAATATATGATGTAAACTACAACTTAAATCTTGTTTGAATTTCTAACAATTTGTATTAACTTTAAATAAATATTGAATTAATTTCAAAATAAAAAATTTATTGGTTGATTCATTCAATGTTAGTTGTACCTTCATTTCAATTAATTCCGCATTTAGAACACCATCCATAATTGAAATGTTAATTATATCTTTAATAAAATTATTTGAACATTTAGTACTTTACACTTAATTATAATGTTAATTATTTCCATATTTATGTGACTTTATTTTTTTTATATTTTTAAAATTTAAAATTGAAAGTTTTATTTCATTTATAGTTTCTATTTTTGAATCACATGATTACACTATCTTTAATAATTTTGTATTTTATCAAATTAAATTTTAAATTGATTTATTAAATTCGATTTAAATTTTGAATTTAATTGATATACTATCGATGAAGGAAGCGTTAATTAATTTCATAAATTATATTTGAAAATTATAATTGAAGTCATCAAGATAATTGTAATATAAAATCAATTAGATTCAACACATTAAAAATAATTTTCAATCATTTTGGATTTTAATATGGTTGATCATTTTGTACTTGTATATTTAAATTTTTTAAGTATATATTCAAATAAAAGTTTGATTGAATTAATTAAATAGAGTTATTTTTTTATTTCTATTCAAACATGCAACATAGATGTTATACTCCAATCATGTTAAGTTTAAAATCAGTTCATATATTTTTTTAAATGAATTAATTTACAATTCAATGATTTTATACTAATACTTGATTTTTTTTTTTTGGAATATATAGATAAATGTAGGATTGACTACTATATTGATTTATTCATTTCCTAAATAAACTTTCACATCCAAATATTGGAGTGTGAGTACAAAAAAAAAAAGACATTATCTAGATCTCAATAAAAATAAATTCTTAAAATTAAAATATAATAACTAAGTCCTACTTCCCAAAAGCAACACACATACGTAAAGTCATGTTATTGAACAACCTTGTTCACCTTTGGAATAGTTTCCAGCATTGCAAGATTTCCTAATCATAAAGGATAGGGGAATAGTTTGATGATGAGTTTCTTCTAGGAGGAGACTCCAATTGGGGATATTCTGGAAAGTCTGATTCTCTATCTGCACTTTTCTTTCTACTCACGAACAATTTTTTAAGAAATGATTTTATTTTACTCATACGATGATTTTTGTTGGCAGAATTTGAATTTGTTGTGTCCATCAGGTTTATTTTGATCAAATCCTGCATTTCCAAATTTAGTTATGTATAAATTAAATATTAAAAAGATTAAGCAATATGTCATTCACAATTTAATGTCAATATTATATATAAAGTATAAAATAAACAGAGATAGATGAAAATAATACCCATGCATAACTTAATTCTATATGATGGTTAAGCATGAAAAATATTTACCTAACAGAAAAGTTGCAAGGCTTTTGGTGTCAAACATATAAAGAATGCAAGCATGCATGAAAACGACAAAAATATAAACAACCTTACACGACAGAAGAGTACTAGGAAACATTAATATTACCTTAGAAATACTAAACAATCTTTTTTTCCCTTCCCTTTATACTGTGTCCAATTTTCTATTTATCTCTACTTAATAGTTTTGTTCTTCTATTTGGCCCAATTTATAGAATTCCACTAAAGATTTCCCAAACTCGTGTGATCAATCTTAATCATTTATATTTTATCTCATATTACTATAATTAACATAAATTACTATATAAAATATAGCTAAATTTTGTTGATTTAATTTCAAAAATGAATATATCACGTTAAATTTATGATAAATCTTGCTTAAATTTTATTAATTCGGTTTAATTTTCTTTATATATTGAGTTATGTTCTTGTACAATAAATAATATTGATTCATTCATTGCATGCTATTTTTATTTTCATTGAAATTATAATTTCACATTAAGGACTCTACCATTGATTAAAGGGTGTTTCTCCGGTACCCCCTCTGGGTAAGGGGGTAATGGTACCCTCTATACCTGCTCGCCTAATAAAGTTGTACCACATAACTTACCTTGGTTTTAGAATTTATTCTTAGCTCCCTTTACAATTTAGTCCATTGATCATTTCACTAAAACCCTTCATTTATCTATTATACCAAAGTTTCCCCAAATTAAATCGGAATTTTTTTCTCCCTCTTTTTTCTTTTATTCATTTCATTAACCCCGTTCCCCCAAATTAAAACAAAAAAACAAAACGTTTCTCCCACCGTTTGTTCTTCCTCATCCATTCTTTCATCATCTCCATGAACCCTAATCCCCCATCCTTTCCCTTGCTGACTCTCCATTCATTGGAAGGTTGGGTGTTTTATTTTTTCTGATAATCATAAAAGATTTTGATTCTTATAATTCCCACATCCAATCCTTGCAATTAATTTTTTTTATTTTATTTCGTTTATTTTCTCTGACATCAAACTTAATCTCTTTTAATTAAATTCATTATTTCTTCCCAATTTTCTCAAAATTAATCATTAATTGCATTAATTACTTGATCAGAATCTTTGCGGATCATATTCATCAATAGAACAATCTTTATAAAAATCAAATCCACAATCCATTTAATTGAGAGGGAAATTAATAAAAGAATCTATCACATTGATGAGAAAAATTATTAATCAAGATTTGATCCCTTGTGAATTCCTGATAAAATATGTTCTTTTCAGAGGATCCTAATATTAATGTAATATTTTTCATCATCTTCTCCTCTTTTTTTTTAATTTTGTATTTATTATTTGATATATATTTTTTATTTTATTAAAAATTTATATTTTTTATTATTTAATTTTCTTAATTTTATTACCTACAATAAAAAAATTTATTTACACGTTTATTGAATTAAAACAAAAATAAAAATACCTAGAGACCGAGGAAAAATTTGAAAAATTCACGTTAGCTTCATTTCTGCATGGAGAAAACAGAATTTGCATGCATGAAGAGTCTCATGCATTTGGTAGGATTTGGACCTTGTGTAGTGGTCGCGTGACCAATACTAAGGGTTTAGGGTTCATATCCTAACTTGTGTTCCATTTAGTCACCCTGGGGTATAACACATGAAAGAACATATGAAAGAACACAAGTTAAGATATGAACCCTAAACCCCTAGTATTAACCACATGACAACTACACAAGGTCCAAATCCTACCAAGTGCATGAGATTCTTCACGCATGCAAATTCTGTTTTTCCCATTCAAAAATGAAGCTAATGTGATTTTTCTAAATTTTTCCTCGGTCCCTAGGTTAATTTTTCTTATTTTTATTTATTAAGTGGGTAAATAATTCACTGTAAATACATTTTAACTCGAAAAAAACACAAAATTTAATAGTGGACCCCCACTGTGTCACCAACATGTTGGTGAAGTCATATTTTCATTTTAGTCACCTAGGGTATAACACGCCATAGGAACCCATGAAAGAACACAAGTTAAGATATAAACCCTAAACCCCTGGTATTGGCCACGTGACAACTACAAGAGGTCCAAATCCTACCAAGTGCATGAGTCTCGTCATGCATGCAAATTCTGTTTACCCCATGCAAAAATGAAGCTAACGTGAATTTTCTAAATTTTTCCTTTGGTCCCTAGGTATTTTTTTCTTATTTTTATTTATTAAGTGGGTAAATGATTCACTGTAAATGCATTTTAACTCGGAAAAATAAAAAATTTTAATAGTGGACCCCCACTGTGTCCCCAACATGTTGGTGAAGTCATATTTCCATTTTAGTCAACTGGGGTATAACACACCATAGGAACCCATGAAAAAGAACACAAGTTAAGATATGAACCCTAAACCCCTGGTATTGGCCACGTGACAACTACACAAGGTCCAAATCCTACCAAGTGCATGAGTCTCGTCATGGATGCAAATTATGTTTACCCCATGCAAAAATGAAGCTAACGTGAATTTTATAAATTTTTACTTGGTCCCTAGGTATTTTTTTCTTATTTTTATTTATTAAGTGGGTAAATAATTCACTGTAAATACATTTTAACTCGGAAAAATCGCAAAATTTAATAGTGGACCCCCCACTGTGTCCCCAACAAGTTGGTAAAGTCATATTTCCATTTTATTCACCTGGGGTATAACACACTATAGGAACCCATGAAAGAACACAAGTTATGATATGAACCCTAAACCCCTAGTATTGGCCACGTGACAACTACACAAGGTCCAAATCCTACCAAGTGCATGAGTCTCGTCATGGATGCAAATTCTATTTTCCCCGTGCAAAAATGAAGCTAACGTGATTTTTCTAAATTTTTTTCTCGTTCCCTAGTTATTTTTTTCTTATTTTTCTTTATTAAGTGGGTAAATAATTCACCGTAAATCCATTTTAACTCGGAAGAATTGAAAAATTTAATAGTGGACCCCCCAATGTGTCCCCACACATTTTGGTGAAGTCATATTTCCATTCTAGTCACCTGGGGTATAGCACACCATAGGAAGCCATGAAAGAACACAAGTTAGGATATGAACCCTAAACCTCTTGTATTGACCACGTGACAACTACACAAGGTCCAAATCCTATCAAATGCATGATATTCTTCATGCATGCAAATTCTGTTTTCCCCATGCAAAAATGAAGCTAACGTGAATTTATAAATTTTTCCTCGGTCCCTAGGTATTTTTTTCTTTTTTTTATTTATTAAGTGGGTAAATAATTTATTGTAAATACATTTTAACTCGGAAAAATCGCAAAATTTTATAGTGGACCCCCCACTGTGTCTCCAACATGTTGGTAAAGTCATTTTTTCCATTTTAGTCACATGGGGTATAACACACCACAGAAATCCATGAAAGAACACAAGTTAGGATATGAACCATAAACCCCTAGTATAACCACGCGACAACTACACAAGGTCTAAATCCTACCAAGTGCATGAGACTCTTCATGCATGCAAATTCTATTTTTCGCATGCAAAAATGAACTAACGTGAATTTTCCAAAATTTTCCTCGGTCTCTAGGTGTTTTTATTCTTGTTTTTCTTTAATAAACGTGTAAATAATTTTATTTATTTGTAGGTAATAAAATTAAATGATAAAAAAATATAAATTTTTAATAATATATATATATATATCAAATAATTAATACAAAATTAAAAAAATGAGAGGAGAAGATGATGAAAGATATTACATTAATGTCAGGATCCCCTGAAAAGAGCATATTTTTATCAAGAATAAACAAGGGATCAAATCATGATTAATAAATTTTCTCATAAATGTGATAGATTCTTTTAATAATTTCCCTCTCAATTAAAATGGATTGTGGATTTAATTTTTATAAAGATTATTTTATTGATGAATATGATCCATAAAGATTTTGATCAAGTAATTAATGCTATTAATGATTAATTTTGAGAAAATATAGAAAAATCATGAATTTAATAGAGGGTACCATTACCCCCTACCCAGAGGGGTACCGGAGAAACACCCTTGATTAAAATGTTATTTATATCTTAATTGAAATTATTTCCATATTTAGCACTCTACACTTGATTATAATGTTAATCTATATCTATCTATCTATATATATATATCTACATCTATATATCTATATCTATCTATATCTATATATCTATATAAAGGAATGAAGTCTAGGGGTATTTTTTCTAGCCTAAATGGGGTTAATAATGTAAATAGCAATTGTTATAAATGTGGAGCCTATTATGGAGAGAAAGAAAGACAATTAAAATTCAGATTTATGCCATCATTTATTCAACCACTTATTCTCTTTATTGTAATTAGTGAATATAATTAATGTCCACAAATAGATATTTATCTGTTTGGCCTCAGCATCAGAATGATTTAGTGTAACGTCCTAATTTCTCAATTCAAGAATAATGCTTGTTGGAGACACTATTCTCAAATTTCTGAAATTGTTTCGCTCCATTATCGATATCTTTACAAACACATACGTCAAATACTTACGTAACTCCAACTATTACATAAGTCCAAACAATAACTAACAACAAACACACTACACCACTCTGTGACTTAGAAGTTCAATCAATCCTACTTACACAGTTTCTAATTTAATACATTACTATATAAATCTATCTATATATCTATATAAAGGAATGAAGTCTAGGGATATTTTTTCTTGCCTAAATGGGATTAGTAATGTAATTAGCAATTGTTATAAATGTGGAGCCTATTATGGAGAGAAAGAAAGGCAATTAAAATTCATATTTATGTCATCATTTATTCAATCACTTATTCTCTTTACTGTAATTAGTCATTATAATTAATGTCCACAGATAGATATTTATCTTTTTGGCCTCAGTTTCAGAATGATTTAGTGTAACGTCCTAATTTCTTAATTCAAGAATAATGCCCGTTGGAGATACCATTCTCAAATTTTTGAAATTGTTTCGCGCCATTAACGATATCTTTACAAACACATACGTCAAATACTTACGTAACTCCAACGATTACATAAGTCCAAACAACAACTAACAACAAAACACTACACTCCGTGGCTTAGAAGTTCAATCAATCCTACTTACACAATTTCTAATTTAATACATTATTACATAAATCTATTCTATCTAAATCCTCTATAAAACTTTCTGGCAGCCGTGGGGTGGAGGGATCTACCTTAGGGACTTCAATCTTCTTCCAAGCTTTCAGCCAAAACATCCTGCATAACTAAAATGTATCCCGCAACATGGGTTGAGACTAGTGTCTTAGCGAGAAAAGCATGCAACAAGAAGTGTAGGGAATACAAGCAGATGAAATGCACAAGCAAATCACATAAATCAGTAATCACGAACTCTGAAATACATATTAGCTCTGAAATACATAGTAACTCTGAAAATATGCATGAACTGCATTTCCCGGCAGTACGAGGTCTTACCACTATCTCTGAGGCTAGACCTGAGCTCAGACTACACAGAACATCTTCCTTGGGGACGTATCCCGCCATTACTCTAGGGACCAAAGTCCAATTACTCTAGGGGCCCTAAAAGGCGTCACTGTGTCTAATACTCAAATCCCGACTACGACCACTACTACTTCTTGGCCCATGGTTGGATTGGAGTATTAACAACTTGAGCTTTTCCACCCCCCTGAGGTGAATTATTCTCCGAAGAGAACCTTCCGTGCCCTGAGCCAAAGACCTAGGGACTCGGCCTTTTGACCCTCTATTAATCTGTTGGTCTTAAAAGGCGTCAATGTGGTTAATACTCAAATCTCGACTACGACCACTACTTCTTGGCCCATGCCTGGACTGGAGTATTAACAATTTGAGCTTTTCCACCCCCTAAGGTGAATAATTCTCCAAAGAGAACCTCCCTTGACCGAATCCAAGACCTAGGGACTCAGCCCTGGACTCACGTGAAATTAATCTTGTCTTTTGATAGCTTAATTACATGGAGAGTTTTTCTGAACAAAGCTTAGCACATATAATTAATAACATAGAAATCATGTTGGAACCAAACATTCTCATAGTATCCGTGTCACTCCAAGTATACAAATCTCCATACAACCCCCCCCCCCCCCCCCCCAAATAGAGCCCTAGAGCAATTTCCAGAACAACCCTAACATTTGCACATACATCTACCTACAACAAAATCATTAAGGAACATCAAGAATCATCAGGAAAATCACCCAATAATAGTCATTCCCATATAATCCCAAAATCCCTGAAATTCTCTAACCCAGGGTTCTATAAACAAGCTCATAAACAACTCATATCATCTAATCCGACAATGAATCAACATCAACAAACCAAAAGGAAGAGAAAAACGAGAATAAGGGTCATGAAGGAAGCATACACATGATGAAGTGGAAGTGTGTGAGCTCTACTCACCTCAAGGAAGCTCAAAGAGAAGGGAAAGAAGGTTGGGGAAGGTTAGGGTTGGAGATCCTTGGCCTTGATCCTCTTTCTCCAAGCTCACATGGAGTTCCTCTCTCTAGAAATCTCTCTTTCTCTCTCTAAAATGAAGGGGAACAGAATAAAATGGGCGAAAAGCCCTAAAAACGTGTTTTAAAAGAGTTAACAGCGTTCCTGCGCTCAGAGTTCGCTCGGGCGTAGCTCGAGCGCAAGGAAGAAAAACCCTGTTATGAATTTGTGCTCAGGTTTGCGCTCAAGCCCAGCTTGAGCTAATTTTCCTAAATTGCTCTCTGTTTTCTGCGCTTGGGCTGCACTCGGGATTTGCTCAAGCTGTGCTCAAGCTTAGCCTGAGTTAGAAAATCATATTGCAATTTTCCCCTTATTGTTGATATCCTTGCTCAGGCTACGCTTGTTGAGTCTCAAAATATTATTAAGGAAATTAATAATGTTTAAAGTCTCACAAATCCTAAGTTTTAATAATGTTTAAAGCCGATTAACAAATCCTAAGTTTTAAAGTCTCAAAATTCCTTTAGCGACCTAACCCGTATTTAATGTATGCATTTATTGCCTTTGTTTTTCTCTATCCGCCCTTTTTCATTGATGACAAAAGGGGAAGTATTATGAAAAAGAACAAAAAAGAACTTTAAAGAAAAGGAAGTTTCTGAAATCTGAAGTCAAATATATTTTGGAAGAAATCTTTGTTTCAGGGAGCAAAGTATTCAGAACAAGTATCTGAAATAGAGGGAGTATATTCTAAACTTTACACTTTTATTTCCCTTCAGATATTTGCCAAGTTTCTTTTTAAAAACAAATTTGTCATCATTAAAAAGGGGGAGAATGTTGAGTCTCAAAATATTTTGAAGGAAATTAATAATGTTTAAAGTCTCACAAATCCTAAGTACTTTAATGGATAACAAATTTGATTTATAAGAAAAGTTTTCACTTGAAGGAAGTGTGTTTAAATGTTTCAGCAATATTTTTGAAGAGCAACCCTCTGATATATTTCAACCCTCCGAAGTTGAACCTGCTGATATGAGGAACTCTCTAAAGAACAAAGACCTGCTGAAATTCATTCATCCTTCTAAAGTACTGTTGCATTAAAGAAATGTTTTCTGCTGAAGACCTACATCGTAGCATTTGACTGAAGTCAGAAGGCTGTTTGCTCAAGACTTCAATGCATCATTAACGACTGAAGCAAGTTTGTTTCAATTAAGGAATGTTACAGAGACCCTTTATGAAGTATTTCAAGTCTTTCACCATAAAGGGAAATTGTTGTAACCTGGTACCTGCACATATCGGGCTCTGTCACCTGAACCTGCTATACAAAGTCAGAAGTTTTTTGAAGATTGTATCACAACGGTATTAACAACATTAAATGCTATCTAATAACGGTGTTTTCCTCAATCTTCAATGGATTCAAGATATCATCCTATATAAAGCTTCATGGAATACTTTACAAGAAAAAAACTGGAGAACAAGAGAGAGAAGAAGTTTTTATTTGAGCCAAAATGCTGCAAAAGTTCAAGTTGATACTCTCTGATAATCTTTGTACTTAGAAAACCTTCATTGTATCCTGAGTCCATTCTTGGTTATCCTTTATACAAGATATTTTTAGTTTAAGTTTCTCACGAACTTAAACATCCTTTTACTGTAAACACTTTCAAGTGTCTGAGAGCCTGGAGAGTTGTTGAAATTCTGGCAAGCGTACCAAAACCCCAACAGTATAATAGTAAGTAAGAGTATCGTATCCACAGGAAACAGTTCAATTTATAAATATTAGTGGTCACAACTATGAAGTAAAAGCGTATGGTTGTTTGTTGAGAATTATGTAAGTAAATAAAACTTGAACTTAAATGAGAGAGATAGAGACAATTACTTGGACTAGGATTGAACTTCGTTTCATCGCACCCCTTTCATATGTGAACCCCAATAATATTTATGAATATATAATTATAATACCATAGCCAAATTGTATTATTCCATGTCGGTTCCCAATATCACGAGATACTCAGAAATAATTCATGCAGGTTCTCCCAAGCGACAAATTACCCCAGCTTTAATGATCTGATTTTCCGTTCGTTAACACTATCAGTTCACCCTATAGCTCGATCCGATAGTGACTACTTTGAGTAATTTTACCAATCAAAGTTCAAGTTCCCTATTCCTAGGCTCCCCCAAACTCGTTATTGACTTCACAAAACCATTTACCAATGCATCTTATAAAATCAACCTATAACTCCAACACACAGGCGGAAGCTACGCATTAAGCAAAGAATAAAATACCAATATCATAAAAATAGGGATTCATAAATATTAAAGAGAATTCACATACAATCGGGGATTGAATCAACTACGTTCAATCTTATCGGAGAGTTTAGCTACGCATGGTAGCCATTACAAACCAACGGAGAAACTGTCACGCTTTTCTCCAATCCTAGCTCTGCTCTGCCATCTCTCCAAAAGCTCCCTATGATCTAAGCAAAAGGTTTTATTTATAGAAGTTTGAAAGCCATCTGAAATTTGGAAGGAATCTGATTTGAAATCCTTTGAAAAACTGATCCGTATTCCTGCGCTTCATCCTGCGCTCATAATTCAAAAGTCAAATTGAAAATCAGAATCAAGTGATATTTTCATAATTCAATCAGAACATGATAAAAGACAATCAAACTTTTTCAGAAATAGCAACCAAAACAATAAGTGATAAATCAAGGAATTCTCTCATGCTCACGGGTAAGTGTTTCCCTCAATTTTTCACAGCAGTTGAACAACTAAAATTGATAGTCGTTTCTAGTTTCTAGACATGCACATGGTCAACATGGATCGAAAGGTCTTTTCTTGGTTGTAATGAGGCTGGGCTATCAAGCAATCATGGTTTTTCTGGATATGCAAAGAAAACACTAGAATAGAGAGCATCTTTGAATTTTTCGTGAACTTAAATTTCTCTCCATTCTCCACTTCATTTGCTTTGTATCATTAAGCTGGCCTCTTTCCTTGATTGATGATTCACTCCCCCCAACTTATTCACTTTCATTCACTTTTTCTTTTTGATTTTTGAGGGAGTGATCTTCTTTTTGCTTTCTTGTACCTGCTCTTTGTATTTCTTCACTTTCAGGTAACCAACCAATTCTCCACATTGTATCAAATTGCACCTTTGCTCTCTTTCCCAAGTGTAAGGGACAAGATATAAACATTAAATTTGGCTTGGGTGCATAAGAAAGAAAAAATTAAAGCTCAAATGGGTTACCAAAAAAATTGGAAATTTTTTTCAAGGGTTGGCTTTTTGGCACTGAGCAAATAATTTAATCACAAAATATGCCTTTATCACTTCCATATTTTCCACATGCAGAATAAAATCCAGAAACTCAATCAATAACAGTTGGCAAGTAGCGGTGAAAACTCTCATATCAGTGTTTGGTCTCATAACTCACCGGCTTTTGGCTAAATTCCTTGATAAAGCACTTACTGAAATTAATTAACTAAACTGATATATTTTCCTGCACAATATCCTAATCCTAATTGGTTATGGATTTTAATCACAAAACTCCTATTTCTTTCCTAATTTGGTTAGTTAGATTGCCTAGCTTTGAGATTTAAAATTAATCCGTTCATTCCCTTTTTCCTAAAGTCCTAAAAAATAAAAATAAAAAATCTAAAAATTATCCAAAAAAAAAGACCCTGAAAATGCACTACATAGAAGTGATGTGTCAGTAGAGTTATATATACAATACAGATCCAAAGAAAATAAAAGAAAAGAAAGGAAAGGAAAAGAAATTAAAGGAAAAAGAAAAGAAAAACACCAAATAAAAAAACCAGTCCTCATCATCCATGTGGTCAGGCTCAGCGTCTGCACCATCACCAGCTGCTCCACCCTCTCCCTAAGGAATAGGCCTGTCCCCAGGCCACTGTATGAAGTCTCTGAACTGCGCAGGTGTCATGCCTGGGTACGGCTCCGGTCGAGTCAAGTAAAGATACTCCTGAGAGTGGACATCTGACCTATAGAGTGAAGTCAACTGGGCTATCATGTGCTGAGCACAAAAGGAACAAAAGAATCTGCTGCTGCTGGTGGTGGTGCCTGTGCCTGTATCCCCTGTTCATGGGGTTCTTGATGCGTGCAATGGCCGAAACCTCAATCCCCCTAGCCTGGCAAAGGGCAGTGATGAGGGAGGGGAAACCCAAACGGATCCTGGACTGGGTGCTTCGTCGCCCCACAGAAGACGCAAAATCTGATATCTTGTGAGATATCACTCTAGCAATATCAATGTCCAGCCCAGCCAGGATACTATAGAGGAGATGAGCAACTACCATGGTGACATCTGAGACATGGTTGGTGGGCTGGATGTTAGCCAACACCAACACTGTCCACATCCGTGTAACATCCTTCATGTCGCGCCTGTAGATCCTAGCAGCCTCCCCATAAGCGTTCCTCTCAAAGGTCCGCCCTTGCAGGCATAAGTACTCTGTTGTTCTAGTGTCGAGAGGGTCATTGCCATGAATGCCTACCTCGTTTACCAGTCCATGAAACTGGAAAACCATCTCATCTCGATCCTCAGGTGCTGGGTATCCCAATAGTTGTTGATCGCATCGCGACCATATGATACCCACTGACCCCTAACAAGAGATCGTCGTCGTACATCAACGCCATGGTCTCCAAGGGCATTGGCATAGAACTCTCTCACTATCTCCGGGTCATAGAACCTGGTTGGCTCAGCAATGCGCCTCCAGTTTCTCCTGATGATCTCATCCAAGAACACATCATATTCGACAGGCTGTAAAGCAATTGGCCTCTCCTCAATAAAGTTACAGTTCATCAGTGAACTGTAAGCCTCAAATGCCTTGGCGTCCTTGAATCTAAATGGGTCAAACTCTGGTGATGCCTCTCTGGTCCTCTTGGCACCACCCTTATTTCCTTTTCCACTCCTGGAAGTGCCAGCAACATCAACTACTTTGGTACGAGCCATCTGCAAAATAGAATCAAATCAAGATTATTTAATGCAAGCAAATAATAGATTAACTCACAATTAATGAAATAAGTGGCCAATTTAATTCAAAAAATCAAAGCAATCATTTAACAAGCACTTGTGCATAAAAATCTTGATTATTAATTTACCCAATGCCAATTTATTGATTTATTAAGAGCATGCTAAAGTGATTAGTTAAAGCAAGTCCTAATTAATTTCTAAACAGGGCATTTAAAGAGTAAACAAAATTATGCTAAAAAATCATGCTTTTCAAACAAGCAATAGTGCACAATTATTCATGCAATGGTCATACAAAAATATTAGCCAATTAAGCATTCAGATTACCATTTAGAATAATTTGCAGAAATTTATTGAGCACTTTTAAAACTACCACCAACATACCAAAACACACCACATGCATACAATCACAATCAACATACTAAACTAAGACTCTATTGACAAATATTCCTAACTTATGGGGTCCTAAGAGTCTAAGTCTTCTATACTAAGGTATTGCACAATAAAATAGAGAACTAAAAATTTTAAACGGTGAAAAACTAATAAAAACAGTAAAAACATACCTGGGATTAGGGGTGTTCGCGGTTCGGTTTGGATCGATTTTGAAGCAAAAAATCATCCAATCCGATCATTGCGGTTTTATCATTTCATCATCCGGTCGATTTTGATATTTTTTAAAATCCGATCCAATCCAATTCAATTTAAATTGGATTGGATTGGATCGATTTTCGGTTTTTTAAAGCAACAATAAATATTTGATAAAATTGATAAAATAATGAAGTAATAGTAAACATTTTCTTATTAGAACTTATATTTATTAAAATTAATATACAATTATATAAAAAGATGACATGAGACATGAAAATTAATTTAAAACTAGTTTTATTTTGATATATTTATAGAAATATTAACATGATATTAGATAATAAAATCATAAAAAATATATTAGTATAAGTATTTTTATAAATATATACGTATACAAGTATAAATATATGATTATTTTATAAGTAATAATATATGTATATATAACTTCAGTTTGGATTGGATTAGTTCGATTTTCAATATAGGTTCCGAAAACCAATCTAATCCAATAAAAAACTTCGGTTTTTGCAGTTTGCGGTTTTTTGGATTTCAGTTTGATTCGGTTTTCGGTTTTTCAGTTCGGTTTTTGCGGTTTGCATTGGATTGGATTGGATATGAACACCTGTACCTGGGATAGTGTAGAATGTTGAAAGGAAGAAGTTTGGAAGGTGAAAAGGTCAAGGAAGGGTAAGAATCTCAGAGAAAAGCTCTTCAGGAAGTGGGGGGAAGGTAAAAATGACCTTCCCCCGCTTCAGTTTTTGAATTTTAAACTGAAGCGACCACACGTGCTCCACACGCGCTCAACGTAAGTGGAGCGCGTACTACATTAGAATATGAAGCGTGGTGCTACGCTTCACCTATGCTTAGCGTAGGTTGAAGCGTGAAAAACAGAAACAAATTAGAAAACAAAATGTTAATTTCAGTTCTATTTTCTGCTGCTTCCTAATTCTAAGTGTTTTCTGACCCTTTCCTTATTTTAATTGATCCTTTTCCTAACAATTTTTCACACTAAACAGGTATTGACTCTATCTAAGACACTAAAATAAAAAATAAATATAAACATAAAAACAAAAACATAAAAACACAAAAAAAACACTGGGTTGCCTCCCAGGAAGCGTTTGTATAACGTCTTCTAGCTCGACGCCTGTTTTACTCATGATGGCCTCAATTGGAGGATGATGGTTGACTCAGCTCCTGTCCTTCCTTTTATTGTCCATCCTCCAAGCCAACTTCTTGTGTGATCATCACTTTCCTCACTGTCTTTATGATCTTCTTCTTCATCTGATGTTGATCTTTTTCTCTTTTTGAACTTGAACTCCATGATGGATTCTTGCTGCTTTACTCTCATTCTTTGTTCCCTCAGAAATTTGGAAACCTCTTTCTTTTTGTGCTCGGGTACTTTTATGTTGAATGCTTCTTTCTTTCTTACCTTTTACAGCTTTAGTGCAGATTGAAAATTGTAGATCCCATCTGTAGAATCTATCTTCAATTTTTCTGGAGTTTCAATTATTTTGGGAATTCTTTTGTCTAGGTGAAACACTATGCTCTCATCTTTAGAGCTGATTTGGTATTTTCCCCGATCAACATCCACTATTACCTTGGCAGATTTCATGAATGGTCTTCCTAGAATCAAGGGGACATCAATATCCTCCTCTTTCATCTCAGCAATGAAGAAGTCAACAACGTAACAAACTTATCCACTCTTATTGGTAAGTCTTCAATTATCCCATATGTGCGTTGAGTGGTTTTATTTGCAAGCTGTAACTTCACCTTGGCAGCCTTGACCTTCAAAATTCTCAGTTTTTTAAAGAATGATAGCGACATCAAATTGATGCTCGCCCCAAGATCTAATAAAGCGTTGGTAACAAGTTGATTACCAATAGAAACTGGTATAGTAAACTTACCTGGGTCAAGTGACTTACCTGTGCTGAAGACCTTTTCTGCCTCTTCTTCTTTTTCTGGAACAGTTTTGGCCTTCTCTTCTTCTTGAACACTCTTTTGCACAACATCCTCTGTGAGCACTTTTTCTTCAAATATGATATTATCTTCTAAATCACTCCTCTCTGTTGTGTTACCATCAATAGTAATCACATTACAATGCTCCTTTGGATTGGTCTGAGTGTTTGCTGTAAAGTGCCCTTTTTATGTTCTGCCATCTTATTTTCCAACTGTCCAACTTGGTTTTCCAAGGATTTGATTGATGCTTCTGTATTCTTCTTGAATCCATCAAAGTTTTTCATAAAAGCATCAATCTTTTCTTCAAGCTTTGAGAGTCTATCATTTGTTGAAGTGTAATTCTGCTGCTGCTGATAAGGCATCTGTATGTTTCCTCCTTCTTGTCTCCAGCCAGAGTTATTGTTTTGGTTATTTCTCATTCCTTGTGAATACTGATTATTATTGGAGAAATTACCTTGCCTTTCTTGATTTCCCATGTAGCTGACCTGCTCTGCTTGAATGTCCTGAGAGGAGCACTAACCATTGGGATGGTCACCCCTGCAAAAGTCACAGATCAACGGTTGGGCTTGGCTTGGTGGAGACTGCACGATTTTCAGTTGTTGAGAAAGTGCTTCCAATTGCTTGGTGAGTGCTTCTAATTGTCGCTTGATAAGCTTGTTTTCTGCTAGAAGTGCATCATTGGTGTTTAATTCTAACACTCCCTTCTTCTGAACTTGGACTGATTGTCTCCCATATTGAGCTTGTTGATCATTCTTTGCAAAATTATCAATGATTGTGATAGCACGCTCTACATCCACTGCCAAAATTGTCCCTCCCGCTGCAGCATCTATGAATGATTTTGAATTAGGTTTTAGTGCATTGCAGAATATGTTTAATTTGGCAATGTCGTCAAAGCCATGATTTGGGCATTTTCGTAGAAAAGACTTGAATCTATCCCAGGCATCACATAATGGTTCATCTGCTCCTTGCCTGAATGTGGAGATGTCTGACTTGGCTTGGATATATCGGCCTGGTGGAAAGAATCTCTTCATAAATTTATCTTCTACCACGCTCCAACTGTTCAGACTCCGATTCGGATGCGATTTCAGCCACTCCTTTGCTTTACCTATTAGAGAAAAGGGAAACAATCATAAGTATACAGATTCCAAATCTCCTTCCTCAAATCCCATAGTGCCTATTAACTCATAGAAAGTACAAAGATGAGTATGTGGATCTTCATGATCCAATCCTGCGAATTGGTGGGCACTAATGAGGTTCAAGTGTGCAACCTTCATCTCCAAGGACTTCGCTGTAACTGGTAAGATAATGCTTGAGTAATGACAAGGTCCTTGGTGCATGATATAGTCTCATAAGACTCTTCTCCTTGGTTCTTCTTCTGCCATATGTTTGTTTTCTTCTTCACCTCTCCTTTGTCTCCTTCTCTTGTTTCTGCTTCTGTTCCTTCTAGATGTCCTCTCTATTTCTGGATCAAATTGCAACCGACTTGGGGACACCTGACCTCGCAAAAGCATAAATTAAGAAACTCGAAAAAGGGTAAGTGCGGAAGAGAATTTTAAAAATCTAAAAATTAAAATTAAAAATTTAAAAATTTAAAAATAAATTTTTTTTCCTAAAAATCCTAAAAAATAGAAAATAAAAATCCTAAAATAAAATATGTACAACTTGATAGAATTGACCTCCCAAGTCTTTAAAATTTGATACACCGTTCCCCGGCAACGGCGCCAAAAATACTTGTTGAAATTCTGGCAAGCGTACTAAAACCCCAACAGTATAATAGTAAGTAAGAGTATCGTATCCACAGGGAACGGTTCAATTTATAAAGATTAGTGGTCACAACTATCAAGTAAAAGTGTATGGTTGTTTGTTGAGAATTGTGTAAGTAAATAAAACTTGAACTTAAATGAGAGAGATAGAGACAATTACTTGGACTAGGATTGAACTTTGTTTCATCGCACCCCTTTCGTATGTGAACCCCAATAATATTTATGAATATGTAATTATGATACCTTAGCCAAACAAGATTATCCCATGCCGGTTCCCCATATCACGAGATACTCAGAAATAATTCATGCGGGTTCTACCAAGCGACAAATTATCCTAGCTTTAATGATCTGATTTTTCGTTCGTTAACACTATCAGTTCGCCCTATAGCTCGATCCCATAGTGACTACTTTGAGTACTTTTACCAATCAGAGTTCAAGTTCCATATTCCTAGGCTCCCCCAAACTCGCTATTGATTTCACAAAATCATTTACCAATGCATCTTATAAAATCAACCTATAACTCCGGTACACAGGCAGAAGCTACGCATTAAGCAAAGAATAAAAATACCGATATCATAAAAATAAGGATTCATAAATATTAAAGAGAATTCATATACAATCGGGGATTGAATCAACTACATTCAATCCTATCGGAGAGTTTAGCTACGCATGGTAGCCATTACAAACCAACAGAGAAACTGTCACGCTTTTCTCCAATCCTAGCTCTGCTCTGCCGTCTCTCCAAAAGCTCCCTATGATCTAAGCAAAAGGTTCTATTTATAGAAGTTGGAAAGCCATCTGAAATCTGGAAGGAATCTGATTTGAAATCCTTTGAAAAACCGATTCGTATTCCTGCGCTTCAAACGCGCTGAGCGCAGGTGGAGCATGAGTTACGTTCCAGCTTTCCTTGATTCTCTCATTTTCAGCTTGATCTCTTCCTGATCTTATTTTTGTTTGATCTGCTTTCCTTATTTCCCTATTTCTAGTTTGATCTTGTGCTGATTTGATCTTCAATTTGAATTTAGAATTAAATCTGCAGAATCCTTATCCAATTAATTGCCGATCTTATCCTGGTCAGTTGCCATTTAAATCCTTATCTTGCAGATTCTCTTTTCAAATAAATGCTATCTTGTTTCTTCATTTAAATTCTTCCCTTTTATCTGCAAAATCAATAGATTTTCTATCAAAATAGCATCATATTCAAATTTAAATCAAATATTAACAAATTATGCATTTATTACTAAAAAGAGGTAATTTGGGGCATAATTTTACTATTTTACCCTTGATAAGTTCAGTAATTATACACTAAATTATCATATATTTTTCACTTATCAAGAGTCTTGGTGAAACAAATAATACTTGGGTTTGAGCCTGAAGAGGCTTGTTTGCAAAAGAATACTTGGGTTTGAGCCTGAGAGGCTTGTCTGTAAAACAATACTTGGGTTTTAGCCTGAAGAGGCCGTGGACAAAATAATACTTGTAACTGTGATCAGTTAGTGGAAATCATTTGTTGGTTTGGCATTGGGACTGGACGTAGCTCACGGTGGATGTGAGTAAACCAGGATAAATTTATTGGCTAAGTTCTCTTAACCCTTATCTCTTTATATTTGTTATTTGAACTAACAGAAGGGTTTTGAATAATCATTCTTATAAGTTTGAACTTAAATCAATCTCAAACTCTTTATAAAACAAGCTTTCAACACTGTCTTATGGACCTGCTGAAGCACTTCAGCAAGTCTCTGAAAACTCCAGTTTCAACAAGTTGTTCAAACCGTTTGTTAAACTCTGTTTGTGAAAAGGTTTCCAAGAAAATCTGTTTGAAATTATAAAACACTATTCAACCCCCCTTCTAGTGTTTCCTGTGGTTTCTACTGTTGGTATCAGAGCTCAACCTCGAGTTGAGCATCTAACAAGTGCTGAGGGAAGAAGATCCAGATGGAAACCTCAACTAGCTACAGTGCCTACATTTTGAAGGAGCATCTGTAACCAGACCTCCAATCTTCAACAGAAAAGATTATTCCTTCTGGAAATAACATATGAAGTTGTTCATGGAAATATATAATCTTGATCTCTGGGACATAGTTGTTGATGGTGATTATAGTCCCATGAGAAATGGAGTACCCATTTCCAAAGCTGAGTGGTCCTATGAGCAAAAGATTAAAGTTCAACTCAATGCTCAAGCCAAGCTCTACTTAATTTGTTCTCTGAACAAAAATGAGTATGATATGGTTAAGGGATTTAACTCTGCCAAGGAAACATGGGATTGGATAGCTTCATATGCTCTTATAGAAGATAAGATTAGAAGTTTATAGAAAATAAAACCTTAGAAAGTGAAGAAGATTCATCTGAAGAAACAACCTTGTGCTTTATGGAAAATCAAATTATCCATGAAGATTCTGATCCTAAGGTAACATCCCTAACTCTTCTTGATGAATATGATGATTTAGTTGATAGCACCAAGGAACTCTTCAGAAAGTATAAGAAACTTTCAAATGCATATGCTATTGCATGCAACAAAAACAAAGATTTTGAAAAAGAAAATCTTATACTTAAAGAAGAGCTTCAGGTACAAGAGAATAGTAAATTAAAAAATCTACTTGAAGAAAAATAGAAGTTTCGAGGACAGATTTTGGAACTTACTAAAGACCTAGCCAACTTTACTGAAGGAACAAATAATCTTAATAGATTATTGAAAACTCAGAAAAGGATAAATAATAAAAGGGGCTTAGGTTTCTCTAAAAAACTATCACCCAAATCATCAAATTCTGAATTGCCTAAAAATGATTAGAGAAAGGTTGATGAGTGTCCTCATTGTGACAAACACAGATTATTTAAATCTGAATGTAAACAAGAAGAGGAACCTGTACCTGTAACTGACCCTGGTGGACCCAAGAAAATCTGGGTACCAAAATATCTTATTATTTCTCTTGCAGATGTGTTAAGCATATCAAAGAAAACTCCCAAAATCACTGCAGAGGAATGGATGAGAGGAACTCTAAATTAAAAGAAAGTTTATGTTCCAAGAGCCTTCAACATAAACTGTTGAAGCAACAAAGGCATCTTTGGAAACAATGTTGAGTCTCAGCAAATACATGTTATCAACTCATATCATTAAGTATCCCTGCTGGTAACATTGTTTAATATCACAATTTTTTTAAATTATCTGAGATTTTTTGAATTTTTGTGAAAATTTGTGTGCATGTAAACTATCTGAAATACATGAACTCTCTGAAATGTATGTCTGCTGATATATATATATATACCTGCTGAATTGCATGAACTTGCTGAACACATATACTTTCTGAAATTGCCACTTGATGATGTGGCATCCTGAGATGGTTGGCTTTTCACCTGTCTTCTGAAACTGCACGATTGCACGTATCCCTATGTCTGCGCAGCCTGTAACTGCCATCATTAATGCTACATGAGCCTATATATGCGTTAGTGGAAGCTATTCAATAGTTACTCTCTCTTTTGCTTCCTCTTGTTGTGATTTCTCTCTGCCTCCTTTGAGTTTTCATAATATCAAAAGTTAACCTAGCTTCTCCAAGCTTCTGTCTGCTACTGCAATGGCATCTAAGAAGCAAGTTTCTGTGTCTTCCAGAGCTGGTGGGAAGATTGTCCCATCAAGGTGCATCAACTTTTAGAGCGTTGGATGGTTGTCGTTCTTTAAAGTGATTGATTGTGGCTGGCATAAGGCTAGTGTTTGAGTTTTGGAGGACTGTTAGAGAAGTGGAAGGTAATAGAAGGGTGTATCTGAAGGCCAATGTGATGGGTCAAGAAATAGTGATTGACAACGGTGTTCTGGAGTAAGTGATGGGTGTAAAGGCTGAAGGAGCTATATACATGTCAGACTGGGAAGCCAAAAATGGTGAAGCTAAAAAGTTTAACAAGATTCTGTTTGGAGCTGAAGATCCCTCAAACCCTAAAGGGACTGGAATGATGGATATTGCCAGGCTTCTATTTATTGTGTTGGGATGCTGCATTATCCCCAAAGGAGGTGGAAAGGATCATGTCCCTGAATTAGAGAGATTCTGCTTCATTCACCTACTTTAGAGGAAAAAGATGAATCTGCCATGGGTGATTCTATATGGCATGATTAGGAGGGCACGGGACTCTGCTGCAAACCTGCCCCACAATACTTTGATCATGAAGATCTTAATGCACCACAAGGTACCTGTACATAATCATTTTGACCACAAACCCCTTAGTTTCTTCAATGCAACAACTGTCAAGCAGATGGGGATTGAAATGAAGAAACCAGATCAAAAGATGACGAAGGAACTTGCTGAGAAGTTCCAGAAATCTGTATTGGAGATCCTTGAAGATGAGCTTCAAGGAGATACTAGGAAAGATGAGTTCAAACCTGCTGAGGTTACTCCTAAAAAGAAGTTGCTAAAGAAAAAGAGGACAAAGGTTTTACAGAAGATCCTTACCCCAACTGATCTTGAAAGGGTAAGAGAAGTAGAAGCATCGTATCAGAAGGCTACTACATTTGAGAAAGTAGCTGAAGCACCTACTCTATAGGAACATGAACCTGTTCAGAAGGTTCATAATGAACCTCCTGAAATTGTGGTTCAGGCTCATAGAGTGCCTGTTAAAGCTGTTGAGCCTACCTTATCTCCCAAGGGTCAGGCTATGATGGATGAAGCTGTAAGTGGAAGCTCATTTGATCCTCTTTGTGTCAAGCCTCTAGCATCTATGCATCCAGATCCTGAAATTCAGAAAGTGGTAGAGATAGTGACTGCTCTTGATGAGGAAGAAAAAAGAAGAAGAAAAGCACAAGAGGAAAATGATAGAGCACTTGCTGAAGCTACTCAGAAAGCTATGATTGAGGATGAAGAGCTTGAAAGAGTTGCTGGAAGAAAAAGGAAGAGACCTTCCAAAGCTGCAAGATCCAAGCATAGGAGATTACTTTCACCTGTTAGAGAGGAAGCTCCTGCTCCTGCTCCAATGATCACAAGCAGCAAGTCTATTCCTAAAGATGATGGGGAGATCTTCCAGGAAGCTCAGAAGCAAGTTAGAACTCAATCTCTGTTGGACTTGAAGAAAGAAAGGATTATAAAGAGGAAAGAAAAACCTCCTACACCCTTTGTTGCATATGACTTAACTAAAACAAAGCTCTATCAGAAGAAGCTTCAGGAAGCTGCAATGAAGGCCATGCCTTTACCAGAACCCTACAAAAAGACCAAGGTACTTTTTGACAACCTTGATCCTGCTGACTTGGAGGATGATGTTAGTCCTTCCAAGGTCTCAGTGAAGATGGTGGAAACAACTGATGAAGTTTCTGCAATTGCTGATGTTAAAGTTGCAAAGGATACAAAACCTGTTAATGTTGATGAGGTTGCACCTGCTGACAACATCATAGGTGAACCTGCTGAAGTTACTATTGCTGAAGTTCCAAGAAGAAATGAGGATGTTGCACCTACTTACAAAGAAAAGGTTGTAGAATTTAATACTGATGATCTCATGGAGGTTGAGAAAGAGATTGTTGTGATAAGTCCCATTTCTGTTGTTCCCTTGAGGACTGAACTTGATGAAGATAATGATCCACCTTCTCCAAGTCCTCAACCTCCATCACTCTTTGATCCTGATCTCACTGATGAGAGGATTCCAAATCAACTGGAGTTGATACCTATCTTGTCAAAGGATGTTGATTGGCACTCTAAGGGAAAGTTTTTGTTGAAAGAAAAAGGTTCATTTGTTTTTTAAGGAGACTTGTCTCAAAGAGAAAGGATGTGGAAGCTCATGTCAAAGGACATCTCAAGAAGACCAACCTTTGACAAGGTAGCACCCATCCTTAGCTTTGATGACTTGTTGAGGGCAGCTAAGTTCCCTCACAGATTCTATCAATCTGCACCAACCCAAAGAAGAAGGTTGCCTCAGTGCCCAAATTTATATGAAGAGTTGTTGTAATTTAAAAATCATTTGCCACTACTTCCACCAAGGCAAACTGGTTTGCACCTGGATTCTCTTGAGGATGCTAGGTTAAGAAGGATGGCCAAATCATCAGGGGGAGGGTCTGATCAGATTGAAAAGATTAGACGAGGAGTGCAACCTCCCAACCACTACTGGAAGAAAATTGATGTGGATTCACCTGATGCAGCAAGAATACCTACTGATGACTGGATTCTTATCAGGCATCTTAATATGGAAGCTGAGGTGTATTCCAAGCATGTTGCTAAAAAAGTTGGTTATAGAGGGTTCAAGCCTCCAACATACCTTGTAGGAAAACACAGGGAAACACTAGAAAGGGGGGTTGAATAGTGTTTCAATGGAAACTTTTTATCTTTTACAAATATACATGAAAATGCCCTTTTGAAAAAATTCAGATGATAAGTTTTATCGTCTGAAGCGTTTTGGTTCGTCTGAACCCGAGTTCAGATGCAAAGATGGTTTAGATAAGTAGAAATAGATTTTCACAAAAGGTCGTTTACCAGAAATACTTTTCAATCCCTTCGGTTAGTTTATTAAAACTGAATTGACAAAGAGTAAGGGATAGAAAAAAAACTTAGCCAAGATTTATCCTGGTTCACTCACTACCACTGTGAGCTATGTCCAGTCCCAGAGGCAAACCACCACCGGATTTCCACTATTCTTGCAAGAAATACAAGTATTCTTTTCTATCAAGCCTCTCCAGGCTCTACCACAAGTATTCTTTCTTCCACCAAGCCTCTTCAGGCTCTCAGACACTTAACCAAGTGTTATACCCAAGTATTCTTTAAACAGAAAGTCTCTCCAGGCTTAGTAAACCAAATTGTTTTAAGTCTAAAACAGAAGAAGTTCAATCAATTATCACAGAAGATAGGATGAACACAAATATGTATAAGCAACTGAGATAACACTCAGAATCTGAAAAGAATTGTGTGCAAAGAATTTCAAACAGAGTTTCAGCAGTGTAAGAGTTCTGATAATTCTTAATATGTTCTCTATCTTCATTTCACTTTGCATGAGGATATTTATAGGATGAGAAGCTTTAACCGTTGTCTCAAGCAGGATTAAATGCATTCCAGAAGACGTTGTGACTCCTTTATCCTTAAAGAGTGCTGAACGACTTCACAGCAGCATGCGCAGACAGTGTCAGATGGGAAGAGCAGCAGCATTTCCATAAATGTGCAAATCATTTAAACGAGGTAGGAAAGCTTTTCTGACACAGATGATGAAAATAGTTAGACCAGAGGTAGGACGTCCTTCAAACGCAGCAATGTCTCTTAGCATGGTCAACTTTGAAAGGATAGGTTCAGATGCACAAGCATTCTTCAGACGATCTGAAGTCTTCAGATGTACACGCATTCTTCAGACGATCTGAAGTCTTCAGATGCACAAACATTCTTCAGACGATCTAAAACAGAACAGAAGATACATAACAGTTTATTTTTCATTTTAAATAACCTTCTGACTTTTATATTTGTTATCCATTAAAACATTTGAGAGTATAGTATGAGACTTTAGAAAGTATTCATTTACTGACATACTTTATTTGAGACTCAGCAATCTCCCCCTTTTTAATGATGACAAATATAAATATGTGAGAGAATCTGAGAAAGTTTAGGGTTAGATGATAACTCCCCCTTAACCAAAGACTCCCCCTAAAATCTGAGTCATATTCTGAAGTCATGTTCATCATGTTCTGAAGTATGTTCATCCCTGCAATCTTCGTTTACTCTTTTTCAGAGTTTGTTAGATCACAAATATCACAGATAATACTCCCCCTTTTGTCATCAATGAAAAAGGGTAGGAGAGCAAAGAACTTGTAAAACTGACATGGATAAGAGCAACAACTCAAGATAAAGTAGTGTCAAACAGGAGCACAATGTATTATAGCAGTAATGAAAATAACAACATTATATTGAAAACTAGAACACAAAATAAAGCAGTCGAAGACAAGTCTAATGGCTGCAGCATCATGTGTTGCATAACTAGCTTCTGTTCCTTTAATGCAACAAGCACTGCATCTTTTAGCTCGGACTGACCAGTCCTGATCTGATGTTGGACCTCAAGAATGTGTGTAGTTCTTTGAATCAATTATGCATTTTGAGCTCTTAGATCAAGATTCTCCTGTGTCAAAGTAATTAGCTCAGCTTCCAAGTTCTCTTCATAAAACACCAAGGTGATTTGCCTTCCACAGTATTTGAAAAAGTTGAATCCTGGAGGAAGGTTGAACTTCCTGGTATCAGTCACCTTCACAAACCTTGGTTGATCAATAACATACTGAATTACTTCCCATTCATAATGTGGATGGAAGATATGATCAAAGCTATATGAAGGGAATCTTCCTCTGAAGAATGTTGGAGTCTCAAGAGTGGTGTTCTTTCCAACCTTGACCATGGAATCAGCATCATCCCATTTTGTGCCTGAGCAGCTTCCTTCTTTCTCTACAAGATTCCAGTGGTAGTGCCACATGGAATTATATAGAGAATGGTCCATGCCTCCTTCTGTAGCGACTTCTTCAGCTAAAAACTCCCAATCCTCATCAGATAAGACTCTGGGTCCCTCAACTAAATATGATGCTACAACCTTCTGCTTCTTCTTCAGCTTAAATTCATCAACATAAGGTAGCCTAGGTATGATTGCATCTAGGCATACCTTGATCTCAGTATAAGGTTTGATATGGATCCTGGAAGGTGGGATGAATCCTCTCAGACCAAAGAACTTCTGACATTGAAGATCCACTAGTTCAGATTCAAGACATAGCATTCTGACAATAGCCCAGTCTTCATAAGAGAGAAACAATCTATTATCTGTGAATGGATTCAGCAGTCTCCACTTGTGTTTAGCTGTAACAGCTCCACTTCTAATCTTTTCAAGGGAATCAGCTACACGTCATCCTCTTTTGCTTCTTCTCATCTCTGCTTCTGAAGAGGTTTCCAGCTGAAACCTGGATAGATCATGAAGCTGGAGAGATGGATGATCTCAGAAGAAAATAAGCTCTACAAGGAGATTGGGAAAACTAGGCACTTTAGGCCTTTCAGCTACAGGAACATTATAAAATCTGTGTGGCACCTCAGCAGCCCACAACATTTGCTGATCATTCTGAACACATAATGCAAGATCCTGAGATGGTTTTCTGGTGTAGTCTCTGGTCTTGGCTTTCAGCAGAACTGCCCTAGAGAGATTTCCTCCAAACCACATGCAATCAGCATTCTCATCATCCTCAACCTGAGAATCTTCTGAAGTGTGAGGATGTGAAGGTTCAGGTGCAGGTTCAGGTGAAGGTGAAGGTGGGGGAAAAGATTCAGAATTCTGTATATCCAACTGAGCAGGTGGAGCTTCATCTTCTGAAGTAGAGAAATTGTCAAATAGTACCCTAGTTCTTTTGACAGGCACCTTAGTCTCTTCAACAGCAACTTTCTTCTTTTGTTGTAACACTTCCAGTGCCTTCTTTCTTTGTTCTTCAGCTACCTCCTGGAATTTGACAGCATCAGCTTGTTGTATACTTCACCTAGTTCTGATTGATGAAGCTTGAATGACAGGTTCAAGCAACTTGATCTTCTTAGCTTTTCTTCTTTTATGAGCACTTTCTCTCCTTCTCTTAAACTTAGAAGCTTGCTCCAACCTCTTATATTCAAGAACAACTTGCTGTGCAGCAACAGCAATAGCATAATCTTGTTTCTCCTGCTCCTGCTCCTCCTTCTTTCTTCTTTCTTCTTGTTCAATTTCTTCAACAACCTTCTTGAGATTAGCTTCAAGCAAACTAGTATCTAAAGGTTGATAAGTGTAAAATTAGCGTTAATTTCATATAGTTTTTATTACACTTATCAAGGATTAAATAGTAATTTATGCCCCAAAATATCCCTTTTTGTTAATATTTATAATAATTGTATTTATTTGATACAAATTTGAATATGATGTTATTTTAAATAGAAATTTTCTATTTTATGAAGAATTATAGTAGATTTGGGACAAGAGTGGAAAAAACATCAGAATGGAGGATATTGCAGATTCAGAAATTAAATAAATAAAAGAAAATCAGAGAATCCTGCAAAGAATCTTTTCAAATTCAAATACAAGCAGATAAATACAAAATAATTCGGATAAAGGGATAAAGGGAAAACCAGATAAGATCAAAAGGAGATGAAGAGGTTAGATCCACAAATAAAAAAGAACAGCAGCGGCCAGGCTTGATGTGCGTTAAGCGCACGTAGAGCGCGGACGGCCAGGCTTCATGTGCGCTAAGCGCACATGAAGCGCGTGTCCTGATTAATGAAGTCGCGCGCTGTGACGTCATTTAGTGAAAGGGAAGCTCCTGATTGGTTAAGCTTCACAACAGTGACGTCAATTAATGAAAAGACAGCCTCTGATTGGATTAAACACTCACCAGTGACATCACAACCTGATCCCTTGAAGGTTTTTCAAGTCTATAAATAGATCCCTTTGCATAGGTCACAAAAGAGGTCATCGGGACCCAAAACACTGATACAGAGGGAGAGTAGTATAGGATTGGGAAAGGTGACAGATTTTTCAGTAGTTTGTAATGGCTACCATGAGTAGCTAAGCTCTCTAGTAGGATTTGATGTAGTAGATTAGATCCCCTTGTGTATAAGAATTCTCTTTACTATTTTATTTATGATTCTATGCTTGTAATTTATCGGTATCTTTATGCTGTGTGTAATGCATCAACTCCGCGCGTGCGCCGGGATGGTAGGCTAGTGCTCTGGATACAAAAAGTGGAACTCCGGCTAGTATCAGAGGTAGGTGAGCATGGAGCTGTTCATGAAGTTTATTCTCGGATTGCTAAAGGTACTCGGTTTAGCCATATCGTAGCATAAGGATTGTATTCTAACGATCGGAGGTTCAGTGAGTGACACACCCCTCCGTAGGTGCCTTATGTGAAAGTATGGCTTGCAAAATACGGGGAATGTTCGGGGTCGCCAAATGCCACTTTGAATGCCCGTAGAGAATAGCTTTTGGCATTTAATTATGATGTTATAGGGGAATTTGCGGGTACGATAATTACCAGGCATGCCTTATAATTATTGTAATTAAACAATGCTAAGGTGATTACAAGTACGATCATAAATAAGGGAAAAGGAGTTCGAATACACAAGGGGGGAGATGAAACGAAATTAAGTCCTAGTCCTAAATATTTATTCTCTCGTATTATCTTTGCTTATTTTATTCCGAAACCAACCAACCTTTTTCACGAAAACGTTTTAATTGAAAATACAATTACTATAACTCTACAAGTTAAAACCACTCTCTGTGAATACGATACTTTACTTACTCTAAAACTACTGGACTACTGGTAAACTTGCCAGGAAACCCATCAAGTTTTTGGCGCCGTTGCCGGGGAGCGGTGTATCAATTTGTAAAGTTTTAGAAAATTGAATTTTCAATTGTTCCAAAACTTTTTCAAAAAAATAAAAAATATTTTTTTCTTTCCCTTTAATTTCTTTTTTTATTAGTTCTTCGTATTTTTTTCTTTTAATTTCTTTTCTTTTTAGTTCTTTTATTTTCTTTTCAATTTCTTTTTGTATTTCTTTCTTTTAAAATTTTCTTTAATTTTTTTATTTTAATTTCTTTTTATTTTCGTATTTTTTTTAACAAAAAAAATTGAATATTGAAAATTGAATTTATCTTATCTTATCTTCAATGCTTATCTTGTTTGAGTTCTTTTAGGAATTTAGGATAAGTTAATATCATATTTCAAATTCAAATTCTATCTTAGAATTTTAGGATTTTTTTTTTCGTTTTTTTATTTATTTACTTTCGTTTTTTTTTAAAAAAAATATTATTCCACCTTCCTGAGCTAACAATTGTTTGAGATTCTTGAATAGTTCTTTTGACAGGTATCTCAAAATCAATTAATGGAAGGAACACAAGCCAGAAGGACCTTGGGGGATTATATCATGCCTAAGGGGATATTTCATCATCCAAGAACTGCTCACCCAATTTATACAAAAGTTGTGGAAATAGAAGGAGCACATCTTCAACTTGTTAAAGCTCAACAGTTCACAGGATTGGCACACGAGGATCCAAACAATCATCTTTTTACATTCCTGGAACTAGTTGAAACTATGGGTTTTGAAGAGAAGGACAAAGAAGCTGCATGCTTACGTCTATTTTCCTTTTCTCTTGCAGGAAAAGCCAAGGATTGGTTAATGTCACACCCCGGCTGAAGTCTGAACAATTGGAACGTGGTAGCAGAAAAATTTACAAGAAGATTTTGTTGCAAGCCATGTTGCATTCAAACTAAGGCACACACTTCTTCATTCAAGCAACAATCAAAATATTTCTCCCATGCACCGATTCAAGATGATGTTTCACCCCATAAGCATATCTTTGAAGATGGACTCAGGAGGTTGGAGCAGTCATCAGAAGCACTCAATAAGAAGATAGCCAACCTTTCTCAGCCACCGCAAACAATTCACGCTTATCCTATCCAGTCATCACAATTAATTTGTGACTTTTGCGGAGGTAATCATCTCAACGGTGAATGCTCTTTTCCAGACATTCAAGAAGAGGAAGCTGAAGAAGAGGAAACTGAAGAAGCACAAGAAGAGGAAGTTGAAGAAAGAGAATCAGAAGAAGTTGATAAAGAGGAGGAAGAAGAAGAATGTGAAGCAGAAAAAGAAGAGTTCACACATTCAGACAAAGACTATTTTTAGCTATATTGTGAAAGAGAAGGACTATCAGTTGATCTCGTGCTAGAAGAAATACAACATATATATTGGAAGTTTTCAGCAAATGCACCACTCAACTCTGAAGAGCAGTGCAATGATATCAACGATAATCTGGCTGAAGAATAGGAAGAAAAAGAAGGTGCAGTAAAGGTAGAAGAGGAAGAAGGAGAGGATGAAACACAAAAGATGGTGCTTGAAGAAGAATCTGACTGTGAAAGGGAAAAAGAGAAAGGTGAACCTGAAACAGAGGAAAAAGGTGAACAGAGGGATGATAAATCAAATCCCGAGGAAGGAAGGGAAGATATATCAAGACCAAAGATCGTGCCTTATCCAACCAGTCCTGCAAAGGAAGATCAAGAAAGGTATGGTACAAGTATTAATCCTTCCAGACCTCCCAAAAGAAAGGCATGCAAGCACACTGACCAGAACAAGGCAAAGAAAAGGAAAGTCATGCTAGAATCAAACTCAGAACCTAGAGCCAGATTGAAGATCAAGTGGTCAGGAGTGTTTCATATCAAGGACCCCTGCAAGGCAAAGAATTTGAGAGCAACCAATGGTGAATCATCAAGTCTTCAAGAGAAAAAGACTCATGCACCTAAGAGCAAGAAAATAAAGAAAAGAAGAGTTAAGCCAAGGGAGTCAGAGGCATGGTCTAATTCCAAAAAGAAGCCCAAATGCTTAAAGACATTTCACACTACAGGTTGCTCCAAGGCAATGTTATGGGGAGACTTATGTGCCAAAGAAAGGAAGGGTGCAGCTCACAAGCTCACCAAAAGATTTCAGTATCAGTCACCCTAACAAAGCAGGCGTCGAGCTATAAGACGTTAAACAAGCGCTTCCTGGGAGGGAACCCAGAGATTTTTAAGTTTTTAGTTTGTTTTCTTTTGTTTTTTTTAGTAATTAGGATCTTTCATTTTTTTTTAGGATTTAGGAAATTTTCAAAATTAATTGGAATAAGTTTGTGGAAAACAAAATATTTTTTTTAAAAACAATAGGGAGCAGCAGAAAACGTGACTGCAAATTGCAAATTCTCATTCTGCTTTCTGCGCTTCAATTGCGCTAAACGCAGGAGAAGCGCACAATTGCAATTTTAGTCACTGTTTTCTGCGCTGAGCGCAGGTGAAGCGTAGCAGTACAAAATTTTAAAAAAAAATCTTCTATTTTCTCATGTACTGTTTCTCTGCTTCCTAAGCTTTCTTTTCACTTTTTCCACTAACAAACTTCAATCAATTTTGAAACTTTCAAATTTCATGCATTTTTTTATTATTTATTTTTTTTACCAATTAAAATCTTCATCTATTCTGCTTTCATGATTTACACTTTAGGATAGCAACTTTAAAATTATGAATATTATTATTTGCTATCCTTAATGTGTTTTTGGCTGAAGAACAATGTGCTTAATTGGAATACTCTTTGTTTTGTGAGTTATTAAATTGGAAAGTGTTATGCTCTATCTTTTTCAAAAATTTTAAACTATCACTTTCTATGGATTGTTTGAATACTTGCAAAACAAACGAGTATATTCTGTTTTTAGGAAGGCATTACCAAGTGCAGTAAAATTTTTGTTGAAAATAATTCTTTATGCATGCAATTGGTTAATGATAGGCTTCCATGTACTTCATGAATGGGTATAAGGCATCATTAAAATAAATGTGCAACTAATTGTTGTTATTTGACTTTTCAGATGCCTAGGAATAAATTGCTAGTCTTTCCCGTGGCTTTAGCTCACGAGGAGAAGGCATGGGGAAAAAAGATCAGAAAATGTGATCCCATGAGATTCCCGAGTGCACAGGCTGCTGCAAGACCCATACTCAGGCATGTTGTTTGAAGAGTTCCGGATATTCTAGCAGTGGCCTGCGAATAGGCCTATTCTTCCCGGAGGGAGGTGAAGCAGCAGCAGCTGGAGAATATAACAAGGACCCACAGGATACAGAGGATGAAGATTAACATTGGTGTTTTTCTTTCTTTTCTTTCTTTTATTTTCTATTTTCTTAATTTTTAGGACCCCTAATTAGGATTTTTTTATTATTTTTAGGATTTTTAAAATCTTTAGGACTTAGGATTTAGGAAATAAAAAAAGGAAAAATTTTTAAAAAAATTCTGAAATTAGGCAGTTTAACTAACCAAATTAGGAAAGAAAAGAGGTCTTGTGATTAATCCCATAATCAATTAAAGATTAGGATACTTCGCATGAGAATCAATCAGGGTATCAACTCTCAGACACTTAACCAAGTGTTATACCCAAGTATTCTTTAAACAGAAAGCCTCTCCAGGCTTAGTAAACCAAACTGTTTTAAGTCTAAAACAGAAGAAGTTCAATCAACTATCACAGAAGATAGGATGAACACAAAGATGTACAAGCAACTGAGATAACACTCAGAATCTGAAAAGAATTGTGTACAAAGAATTTAAAACAGAGTTTCAGCAGTGTAAGAGTTCTGATAATTCTTAATATGTTCTCTATCTTCATTTCACTTTGCATGAGGATATTTATAGGATGAGAAGCTTTAACCGTTGTCTCAGGCAGCATTAAATGCATTCCAGAAGACGTTGTGACTCCTTTATCCTTAAAGAGTGCTGAACGGCTTCACAGCAGCATGCGCAGACAGTGTCAGATGGGCAGAGCAACAACATTTCCATAAATGTGCAAATCATTTGAACGAGGTAGGAAAGATTTTCTGACATAGATGATGAAAATAGTTAGACCAGAGGTAAGACGTCCTTCAAACGCAGCAACGTCTCTTAGCATTGTCAACTTTGAAAGGATAGGTTCAACTTCCAAAACAATTCTTCAGATGATATACAAGTCTTCATATGCACAGGCATTCTTCAGACGATCTGAAGTCTTCAGATGTACACGCATTCTTCAGACGATCTGAAGTCTTCAGATGCACAAGCATTCTTCAGACGATCTAAAACATAACAGAAGATACATAACAGTTTATTTGTTCATTTTAAATAACCTTCTGACTTTTATATTTGTTATCCATTAAAACATTGGAGAGTATAGTATGAGACTTTAGAAAGTATTCATTTACTGACATACTTTATTTGAGACTCAACATACCTTACCATGAAGCCTTCAATAAAAATCTATTGGCAACCAGACTGGATTGTGCCAAAACTACCATTTGCAGAAGGTCCTGAGGATAAAAAGAAGGAACCAAAATTTTATTCTGCCTATATGGAGCAGCCTGAACCTTTCACCAAAGAAGAATGGGAAAGACTCCCTGAAGACCTAGAAGTCTATGAGGGTTTTGACCACTCTTGCAAAGATAGGATTTGGGATTCCTATTGATATGAAAGGGAAAAGGAAGGGTCTTGCTCAGGAACAAGATATGACTTTGTTGACTGCATGACTAAGAGCACCCTCTCAACTCAGGAAGTTCGTACTTGGTTTCCTGGAACTTTTCCTGGTTCCAAGCGTTTACTTGATTAATACAATGATGAAGATTGGGCCACAGTGGTTTATACTCCTCCTATCTACACTTGGTTAGTTGCTAATCCTGCTGAGTACGGTTTTCCTGTTGGCTTTGTGGAGATCACTTTCACCTGGAAGCTCGTTTCAGTCATTTACAACGAAGCTAATATTTCTGAAGTTCTAGCTTTGAGAGAAGATGATATCAGAAGGTTGAGAAGGAGAAACGATAGACTTCAAAGCTTAGTGAGGCATCTGCATGTTGTTCCCCTTCGTCCTTAGAATGTAGATTCCAAGCCAAAGCTTAAGAGGACCAACAATTTTCAATTTGCCAAATTTCATAAAGTCTATGTGAAGGGAATCAAGCATGTGGTCAGGGTGCAGCGGAAATAAATGGATTCCCTCCCTTGTTATAATCGTTTTGCGAAAACACGAATCAAGGCAAAAAGGTATTGAAACGAAAGGTCGTACCTTATTAGGATTATAAACGAGGCAAGTGTAGCCACGTCTCTATTGGTATCCACGCCAACAGCCGGACTAGGATTCTCTCCTCAGCTCTGCTAGTAGCCTTGGAAAGTAAGAAGTGATTGCTCATGTCCCTCAGGGTAGTGCATCTTATGCTCTATTTATAGAGTGGTGGCTAGGGTTTTACCCCTTCACTTACTTAACCCTCACACTTATGGGTCTGGCCCATTATGTAATAATTCTAATTAAATTAGAATTATTATCCTTTCCTAGTGGCATGTTGTATGCGTGTGACCCAATAGGATTTTAATATTTGGTTATAATATTAAAATAAAACCCTTTTATATTTAATATCATAAATAGTGAACGGTATCTAGCAACACATCACTATCCAAATATTGAGATTATCAATAACTTTGATAAATTCTATTTTATTATAATAATTTATATTTTCTGTCCCTTTGTCCAAATATCTAATTGAACACAAGGGCATGGATTGTGTCAACCTTGTATAGTTCAATTTATATTTTCTTGATCCCCAAGTAGACTGTACAGAAAATAAATATCTCATACTTATTCTCCTGAGCATGGCCATGCATTTTGCAGTCTCACTTTATCAAGACGCCTACAGATATAACTCCTGTTACATAGGAGGGACAAATCCCATCTAGGGCACTCACATTCCACCACATAATTTATTATATGTCCAAAAATCAACTTTATGATTACCCTGTTATAGGTAACGTTTGATGATAATTAAAACATATAATTTCTTATGTAGGAATCGTAGTGATTTCAGATCGAAAGACTTCATATAACATTTATTAATTTAAGAAACGTTCATGACACTTATGTAACAACCCATGCAACGTTCTTAATGAGGGTCTGTCTAGTACACCATTACTCTTAATGTGTACCTATGTGAGCACATGATATCTCATATCCATGATCTGTGAGATGTGATAATCAATGAACTCACGTGCTATTCTAAATGCATCTTTGTCCTAAGATGATAATTGACTAGGGACTATTTAAGAATAGTTCTTCATAAGCTCTCATGATCAAGTCATCTACTTGATTCCTTATGAAGTTTAAGCTTACTATTCTAAGGACAATAATTATATTCTAAAAGAATAAGTTTGCCTTTATAAAATAACATGATACAAGTGATGGATGTTCAGAAATATATAAGTCTCTAGTGCATATTCCTAACACTATGTGTTTACAAGTTTCTTCTGTGTTGAACCTTCTGAATCTTAAATATGATCATGATATTTCTCTGATTTGTCTACATAAATTTATTGTGTTTGTCTCGCATTTAATCAGTTGAGTACAATATATTCTACAATGTTTGAATATTGAAGCTTATACCTGATATGTCTGAATCAATTCCTTTGGCTACCTAACCCGTATTTAATGTATGCATTTAGTGCCTCTGTTTTTCTCTATCCACCCTTTTTCATTGATGACAAAAGAGGGAGTATTATTAAAAAGAACTAAAAGAACTTTAAAGAAAAGGAAGTTTCTGAAATCTGAAGTCAAATATATTTTGGAAGAAATCTTTGTTTGAGGGAGCAAGGTATTCAAAACAAGTATCTAAAATAGGGGGAGTTTATTCTAAACTTTACACTTTTATTTCCCTTCAGATATTTGCCAAGTTTCTTTTTAAAAACAAATTTGTCATCATTAAAAAAGGGGAGAATGTTGAGTCTCAAAATATTATTAAGGAAATTAATAATGTTTAAAGTCTCACAAATCCTAAGTTTTATCGGATAACAAATTTGATTTATAAGGACTACTTTTTATAAGAACAGTTTTCACTTGAAGGAAGTGTGTTTAAATGTTTTAGCAATATTTTTGAAGAGAAACCCTCTGATATATTTCAACCCTCCGAAGTTGAACCTGCTGATATGAGGAACTCTCTGAAGAACAAAGACCTGCTAAAATTCATTCATCCTTCTGAAGTACTGTTGCATTAAAGAAAGATTTTTTGCTGAAGACCTACATCGTAGCATTTGACTGAAGTCAGAAGGCTGTTTGCTCAAGACTTCAATGCATCATTAACGTCTGAAGCAGGTTTGTTTCAGTTAAGGAATGTTACAGAGACCCTTTATGAAGTATTTCAAGTCTTTCGCAAAAAAGGGAAACTGTTGTAACCCGGTACCTGCACATGTCAGGCTCTGTCACCTGAACCTGCTATACAAAGTCAGAAGCTTTTTGAAGATTGCATCACAACGGTATTAACAACATTAAATGCTATCTCACAACGGTGTTTTCCTCAATCTTCAACGGATTCAAGATATCATCCTATATAAAGCTTCATGGAATACTTTACAAGAAAAAAAACTGGAGAACAAGAGAGAGAACAAATTTTTATTTGAGCCAAAACGCTGCAAAAGTTCAAGCTACTACTCTGATAATCTTTGTACTTAGAAAACCTTCATTGTATCCTGAGTCTATTCTTAGTTATCCTTTATACAAGATATTTTCAGTTTAAGTTTTTCACGAACTTAAACATCCTTTTACTGTAAACACTTTCAAGTGTTTGAGAGCTTGGAGAGGCTTGGTGAAACAAATAATACTTGGGTTTGAGCCTGAAGAGGCTTGTTTGTAAAACAATACTTGGGTTTTAGCCTGAAGAGGTCGTGGACAAAATAATACTTGTAACTGTTATCAGTTAGTGGAAATCCTTTGCTGGTTTGGCATTGGGACTGGACGTAGCAAACGGTAGATGTGAGTGAACCCGGATAAATTTCTTGGCTAAGTTCTCTCAACCCTTATCTCTTTATATTTTTTATTTGATCTAACAGAAGGGTTTTGAATAATCAGTCCTTTAAGTTTGAACATAAATCAATCTCATACTCTTTATAAAACAAGCTTTCAACACTGTCTTATGGACCTGCTGAAGCACTTCAGCAAGTCTCTGAAAACTCCAGTTTCAGCAAGTTGCTCAAACCGTTTGTTAAACTCTGTTTGTGAAAAGGTTTCCAAGAAAATCTGTTTGAAATTATAAAACACTATTCAACCTCCCTTCTAGTGTTTCCTGTGGTTTCTACAACGCTTGGGCGCCGTCTGAGCGAGCATATTAGCCCCTGAAAACTTGATTTTTACTCCTCTTTGATTCTAATTCAATTCTCTTCCACTCAAACCTATTTCCTCACACTAAAACCTCCTTTTAACTTAGCTTTTCTCATCCAAATCTCTCCCCACTCGAAACTTTGCTAAAACAACTCTTTTATTCCTAAAGCCTATTCCAATGCTATTTTAACCCACCTAATGACTAAAACATAGGGTGATTCACATCTCCCTAACTCCTTCTAATAACATACTATTCCAACTTAGTTCTTCTTCATCTAACCTTATTTTCTCATCCTTATACCCCTGTGACTCCCTCTGTCTCAGGGCGTGATTCCTTCTAAGTTCAACCTACAGTTTTTTGACATATCACTTGGCTATTCTTCCGAAATCTCTCAAAAATCAAAACTCTTAATTAGTCTATCTTATTCTTATCTAAATTCACATTCAAGTCCCCAAATTTCTCCTCCTACCTCTAACCTTCCTTTTTTTTGGCAGGACTCACAACCTATGGCTTCTCTTGTATTTCGTAGGCTCTAATTTCTGGGATGTTACAATTCTACCCCCCCTAAATAAATTTTGTCCCCAAAATTTGCTCCAATTATCCCACACAGGGTCAGCCTCCCATTCCTAAATATGTTTGTGTACTTATAATCCTCTTGAGTTGTCGCTCGATCACTAATACCTCTATTCCTCAAGGTAGTTGAAAGGGAATTGAGAGTGAGTTGTACTTCCTAACCCATCTTCTTGGTTCTATCATCCTAGGCTACGGCTCGAAAGTCACTACTCCCGAAGTTGTTCTATTCCTAACTTATGCTAAACGAATTAATTCTATCATCCTTCCTTTTGGCAGATACTCTGACACCTATCCTCCCTCTACCATAATCCTAACCTGGATTCCTAAGGGACCTCACATTGGTTCCTTAACTCTGAGATGACTTAACTACTTTAGTTAATCAAACTACCTAACTGGGTTGAAATATAAAAAGGATTCACAAAACTCCTGGTTATAGTTCCTAACTCAATACTTAATCTGCGCACCACATCTTGGGGAGTACCTGGAAGTTATCTAAGTTGCTGGGGACCCTAACTCTCGATAGTTACAACTTAGCCTAAATTTTGATGTTGTTAATGGTCTGGCCTTACTTCAAATGTTTTCTAATTGAATTCAATCTTATTCTACGGTTCCCCTGAAACTAGTGTCGTCAAATCAACCACATGCAATTACTTAACCCCCTTAAGCACAAAACCTGCACCGGCGAAAAAGTCTAGCACTTGAGTCGTGTTCAAGGAGCATACATCTACACAATCCACATATGCATCAATCAAGAATTGACATGTAACAAGTGCACATGTCGTACTAAGGAGACGCTTATGACTCCAACAAGAAACACGCTTACACTAACGCAGGGGAAATCCCCACGGATCATGGTATGATCCTAATAAACCTCCACTAGTCCCCTCACTTCACTTTAGTGAACTCTTCTCTCATCAATCCATACTACCACTACCCCATTTAAGGAAATAAGGCCTCCACCTAGCTTGGCTCTAAGTCGCACTCTGGGCTTCCTAGAAAACAAGGATTCCTAAGGGCTTTGGTTCTCTAACCCAGCTTGCGAATCTAATGGTTTCGTACTCCAACTTGACCCTCGGGTCGGGTCTAACTACCTATCCTTGAATCCAATTCTTTGACTGGGTACACCTTGGATGTTCCATGGTGTACCGGGGTTTACCCCCCGTGGTTTCCTATACCTTGTCTGGAAGGCTACCACCCTTAAGGGCTCAGGCCCTTCCTAACAGCCCTCACATCTCCAATTCCTCATTACCCCTCTAGAGGTTTTATGCCTACGCCCTAAGTTCAACACCCTATTGTGATCTCCCAGTTTGAGCTCCAAAGTTATTTCTAAGGGTGGTTTGATCAGGACTCTCTATTTTTTGCTGGGTATGTTGGCACATCACCGCTATCTTCTGTGATCTGAACTTAAATTCCTAGCTTCCTCGACTAAAGTTCCTATCCTCCAAGGGAGTTGTAACTAATGTCTTTCTCTATTGGTATCGATAGGTCCTAAATGGGGCACTGGGGTCTTGCTCTTGCTCAAATGATTGACAGAAGGTAATTCTGGTCTCTCTTGCTACCCTCACCAGGGCCTCTACCCTACTTAATCCTGAACGTGTCTCCAAGTCCCTTTGGGTCACCACTGATGTTTTCAGTCCTAGGGTCTGGATGGAGTGTTCTTACTTGTGAGTTTCTAGGTTGTCTCGGATATAAGTCACCGCTCCCTCACTTCCATTATTCATCAGCCTACTTAACTGAGATTCACACCCTAGGGTGTCTACACACTACCCCTGAAGGGTTGTTAGGCATTTTCTAGGCATGGGATAGGCAAGTAAGTTTGGGGTCAACACCAAGGTAGTTAAGATCGAGATCTTACTCAAGATCGAGAAGGGGTCCCAAGATCGTAAATCGTGGGATCGTAACACGGATCGTAAGATCCTACAAAAGTACTTAATTCATATATATATATGTGTGTGTGTGTGTGTATTGTATGCATATAAATTTATATATATACATACAAAATAGCATAATAAAAAAATAAACCCTTCAAATTCTAATAAACTCTTCATAAATTTAAATTCAAAATGTAAACCAAGTTTTAAGATAATAACATAAATCTAAAATACCAAACTACAAATCTTATACAAAGTGCCAAATACATAAAATTTAAAAACTTAAAAAAACTTTGACAAAAAGAATAAAACTTAAAAACTAATTAACTTCTAAACAGAGGCAAACTTAAAAAAACTGATAAAAAAATAAAACTTAAAAACTAATCAACTTTTAAACAGATGCAAACTTAAAAAAAACTTTTGACAAAAAAAAAATAAAACTTAAAAATTAATCACCTTCTAAAGAGACACAAACAAAAGCCATTGGAGACCAAATTAAGGACGAAAATCTGCTGTCCCCTGTTCGTGTCTCCCTCTCTGTCCCCCCAATAGGAGAATGACACGTCAAAAAAATTTCCACATCAGCGTTTTAATTATTCTAACGGCGTTAACGACGTACTGTCTTCCTTCACCAAGTTATTCCTCTCTATACTTTGTTTTTTTTATAAGCAAAGACCTCTCTATACTTTGTTTTCTCCCCTCACATTTTATTCCTCACTTTTCCAGCATTCATTTTTGTGATCGCTAGTATATATAATTCTCACATCAAAATTCATATGAGGATTTTAATGGTATGGTGATTTTACTGATGAAAGTGAAGAACATCAAGCCAAAATTGCATATTTGTATTTTAATGGTATGGTGATTTTATTGAGGGGATATGTCTCGAAACAGGGCAATGTTGGTTCGTGAAGAAGCCAATGGTTGAGGAAGCCAAAATGTTGGCTTGTGAAGAAGCCAATGGGCAATCAGCTGTACAACACCTTGGTTGAAAGTGCACCCACCCCAAGTGTTTGATTAAATGGGTGACCTACTGGGGATGCATTATGGGTCTGTTACAACGAGATCAATATACACAAACTAGTCCATTTTCTTGTTAGATTTGTGCAGACTATCAGAATTGATTCAAAATACGCAGACCACTTTACGTGAACCAATTGAGCAGAAAATAGATTCTCATTTTATAAAGAGCAATATAAGAACTAAGCAGAAAGTTGGTTCTTAAATAAGGCATCCTCACTTTTTTTAAAAGTGCTTGGAAGGACTGAGCCACAAATTGAAATGAAAGAGTACATATATAAAAAGAAACATTCAAATCACTATTTCAACTGACAAAGAACCTGATAGTGTTCCCAGAATCACTAAAAATAAGGAACCTGAAAGCTGTTGACCTTATAATATTTTCAGTATCACAAAAAATACAATAAATGCTAGTCAATTGTAACAAACAAAAGAAAAATGACAGAATTTTCCTCTTATCCTGATGAAATGAAGATAGTATCTGCACCTTATTCACGTGACAAATAAACCCAAAAAAAAAAACAAATCTGTAGCCAAAATTTAAAAACAAAACTAAAATCTATGCCAATTAGATAAGTTGCTTAATGGATTGCCTTATTGATGTTGGTTCTGGGATAGAATTTCAAAAAAATTAAAACGAGATAGAATTTCAAAAAAGAGAATCATCAGGAACATAATTTTGGTTCAAATTGAATTCTGTACTCACGCATTGCATCTTGAAAAAATATTAAGAAAAAAAGGATTTCAATTTGACAAATCCCTATTTATATTCTATAACCTTTAATTATAGTTTCTGTACATGTATGGATATGATATAAATATTAGGAAATAGATTTTAACTTTTTATGAGACTTGTGATAAAGACGAGAAAGACTTGTGAAATTTTGGACTTTTTTTTTCCCGAGCAAAACAACGTTAAAGTGTTTAATCACGCTAACGGAGACGCGAGATTAACTGTAAATTTATGTGGATTTTTAAATAACATGGCAACGTGTGATTGGAGGGACAGGAGATGAGACAGAAAGAGTGGGACAGGTGATTTCGTTCCCCAAACTAAAGCCTTCAAAAAACGAGCAGAGAGAGACGCTATAGAGCAGAGACGCAGAGAGAGAGTCCGAGAGAGAGGAAGAAACGCAGTCGCAGAAACAGAAGCAGAATAGCAAGCAGAAGCAGAAACAGTTCGCACTTCACACCCAGCAAGGAAGCAAGAGAGAGAGAGCACCCAGCATAGGAAGCAAGAGAGAGAAACGCACCCAGCAGAGGAACGCGGAGGAACGCACGTCACAGACGAAAGTCGCAACAGAGGAAGAAAGAGGAAGACGCAGCAGATGAAGAAACTGGTATTAGGGTTCAAAGCTCGCTGAAAAATGAAGAAGTCCCTATCTCGAACCTTTTCTTTTAAATTTTCCAAGTAACGAAACTCGGTGGGATCGAACGATCACACCGTTTCTACGATCTTGAACGGCGATCCTACGATCCTACTACGATCCCGATCTTTCCTGTGCACGGGATCGCTTAGGCTAAAAAAGATCGTAAAATCGCGATTTTACGAGTAAAATCGGTGATTTTAACTACCTTGGTCAACACCACAACAACATACCCGTCGACTAGAGTCTAAGGAGTTCATCTCGTAGTTCATGAGTAAGGCTAAAGTATGGGGTAACAAAAGGCGTCACTGATTGCTCAACAAGTCTTCTGACTAGCCCTAAGGTGATTCGGGGGATACACTCATCCTAATCCTTTCCCAATGGAATTCCGATTTCTAGCTCCTCCTAGTTAGTATTGTGGACTCTTTCATCCAGTCTCCTATCAATGATCAATAAGCTCCACCACCTCCTGCTCCCACTCCAGCTCCTGCACAATCCATCCCAACTCATCTGTCCGACTCAATCAACACCTTCTTGAATCAATTGCACAAGGAACAACAACAACAAGAACTTGGCATCAATCAGCAGCACGCACATAAAAAGATACTTAAAGAGCTCAAGAACAAACTCAGGCAGGAAGCCATTCTAAAAGGAATTTTCAACCAGCTAGTGTTATGTTATGGTTGTACCAATGGAGGAAAGAGCTTTTCTGCTGCCATGCGTGGTACAAAAAAGCCACCATGTGTGCTCATGTCACTAGTAGTCAAAAGTCTTGCAGAAATACTCACTGGAATGCTTGCTAGGGTTTAGCCTAAACTCAGAGATGGGACATATTTCTCTTAAATATTTGCTAACATCCTCTTAAAATAACCAGTACCCTGTGTCAAAGTAGAAATTACTAGGCAAGAGCAGTAGTTATAGCTGAGAGCCAACCTATACTCTTTAGTTTTTCATTTAGACATATGCTTCTCAAAGTGTAATTTCCTAGTTGATCATTTCCAGGGGAATACAAAGATAAAAATGTTTGTTAACAGAATTTGACGTTCTTATAATATTTTTACAAGATTTTAGTTGAAAATGTTATGATTTGAAACATATATACCTTTCTAATTTCATCAAACTTGCAACTGCTGTTAGACTCTCAATCTTAGCTCTAACTGGTGTATAATGTTCAATTTCATTACAGAAGATGCACTATTTGCATTGAAGTTATCATTTAATGCTTCACCAAAATATATACTCTTAATTTGTATTTACACTCACATATATATACCAAAATCTTCTGTCTCCCACTGGTTTTAGAAGCCCAAGAACGGGATTTTCAACTAAGATTTGTGGTTGTTTGTGTGTTGGTTATCTTGGTTGTTGGGATCTCTCTCTCACGCACACATTCTCTCACTAATAGTGAATGCAATTAAAAACTAGGATTCAATAGATAAACTACAGTTGTCATGGTACACACAGTGGAAAGCAAAAACAGAGGTATAAAACTGATCAAAGTCATTAGGCCTAATAGTCCTTGGCTTTGAGACCAAAACCTTTCTTCAAACAACTTATGCTCAATTATCATCAACACACACTGAATCAAATATTAAAGCAAATTAGCAGCAATGAGGCGTAGAAGATGCAAAAGCAGATCCAACCACATCGATAATTTATATAATGAACCAATACTAAAAAATAGTTCATAAACCAGCAAAAAATGCAAAATGAACAACTATTTCAAAAACTTGAAATTGTAAGGAGGCGTAGAAAAGGTAGATCTAACTACCAAATGTGTGTGCAGCAAAATGATGAAACAAAGAATCAAAAGCTTAAAATTGAAAAGCGATGAGAGGGAGAGATTTGAGATAGTGAGAGAGAAAATTTACAGAGAAAAGAAGAATAGATCTGATTCAGAGATAGATTCATTCAGCAAGAGAAAAGCAAGAGAGATTTACCCAGAGAAAAACGAGAGAGATCCACGAAGAGAAGATTGAGAGAGTCTGTGAGCGAGATAGAGATCTATAAGGTCTGTTCATGTATGCGAGCAGCAGAGAAGATGTTCTTGTGCATGAGAGCAGAGAAGAATGAGGATTATGAGAATTGCATGGTGTGAGAGGATTTCAATTTTTCCATTTTGAGTAGTGAAAATATCCCCCAAAAAAAGTATGAGAATTTTTAAATTTCACTTTTTAAATATTGTATCTTCTAGTAACATATTTTAAATTATTTTAAAAAATTACAGAAACTCCATAGCAATTGTAGGAAAAATTGTAGGAAGCAATTTATAAATAATTTGTTCGCAAGAACAATTTCTATAAATAATTGGTAGGTAAATTTGTAGGAAGTTAATTCGTAGGAAAATCCTTAGCAAAATGTTATAGGAAAATTCACTGAAAATGAATCTGTAGGAACTTCCCCAAGAAAAATTTATAAGAAAAAATTTAGGAAATAAATTATAGGAAAATCCACAAGAAAAAAGCTTATAGGAAAATCTATAGGAAAAATTTGCAAGTTAATTCGTAGATAATTTTTTTTATAGATTTTCATGCAATTAAAATTTACAAGAATATATTATAAAAATAATTGGTAGGTAAATTTGTAGGAAGTTAATTTGCATGAAAATCCGAAACAAAAATGTTTTAGGAAAAACATTAATAAACAAAATAGAGAGATAAATAATATATTGAAAAAAGACACTTTAAATTTAATGTAAATCAACACATTTATTGTATATGTTAATATCTGTTTTTATGTATAATGAAAAAGATAAATAACAACGAATAAGGACAAAAGTGTATTAATGAATAAATGGAGAGTAAAAGATATATTGAAAAACACTTTAAATTTAATGTAAACCAACATATTTATTGTAAAGGGTTAAATATGTTTTTAGTTCCTCAAATATAGTCGAGATTTGATTTTAGTACTTACAATTTAAAAATGGTAGTTTTGGTCCTTAAAAAAATATACACCAATTTAATCCTTATATCCTTATTGGGTAATTTTACTACCGATATACAACAAAGCAATGAAAGCAAATGCGAAAAGCCAGCAATGATGTAAAAACTTGGTTTCAGAATTTGATGACCAAAATAAGGGAGTGGAAAGGGGTGTTAATGGTGGAGGCGGACTAGAGAGAGCAGAGGAACAACAGGGGCATTTTTGCAAAAAGCCGCAACCGGCTTATCACTATCGTTCAATATTTTTTCATTAAATCAGACGGCTATGAAACCCAATGTACCATACATGGGACGGTTTCTCCATGTATCTTAGACGTTGCCTATGTTATTAAAGAGCTATACATTTGATTCTTTATTTAATACATACAATATATATAGAGTCAGGATCCGTTGACACCAGGTGTCAAACTTCAAGACTTACATCAATTAATAACTTTTTGTAGGATGTGAAATTGACCAATCTAACCGTTGAATTATATTATATTACTTTCATGATCATGTATATCAAATTTCAGATAATTTGGACATACGTAGATATGTTATCTAACAGTGGACATTTACTTATATTTTAAAAACATATTATACGTTAAAATAAATTAGTTTGATGAAGTATCAATTAGTTTTTGATTCTTATGAATTTTTATAAGCTTGATCTACTTTATAAGAACTTTCAATTCAACGGTTGGATTGGTCAATTTCACTTTCTACAAAAAGTTATTAATTGGTGTAAGTCTTGAAGTTTGACACCTGGTGTCAACGGATCCTGACTCATATATATAAATTTGTGTGTGTATATATATATATATATATAATATGCATAAATATATATTATGTAAAAAAAAATTTACATTAAAATTATATACGCGACGTGTATCATAAAATTAATAATAATAAATTTATTATATTATATTTATTTTATATACTTTAATAAATTTATATTATATTTATTTTAATTTTAACAAATCCATAACAATAAGGTGACCTATATATATTTTTATTTCATGAATCTCTAAATAAAAGCATAAAATTAAAATATATTGAGTGTTTTAATCTTAATCAGAGTGATTTTTTATTTTTGATAAAAAAGGAATGAGTTTTTAAGTAAAAGGTGATATTAGAATACTTTAATTAAAATATTTTTAGAGAATGAATTATAAATTAAACATTATTTTTATCATAAAAGTTATATAGATAATATTAAAAAGTGTACCAATATCACTTCCCAAATTAAATGAGAACGGATGAGTATCAATGACTAATGGACACCACAACATTCACCAAAACTTCGAATGTTAAATAGTCCCTTGATTGAATTTAATTCACATGAGATATTATAATACCAGTTTTCTAATTCTTGTTTCCCCCTGAGTTTATTGAAACAATCGCGATATAGATACATAATACAGTGTTCCCACATTTTTACCACGTGGGAGCACTGTTCATCCCTTTTTTTCTATTTTTTTCTTATTCATTTTATAATTTATTTTTTTTTTATTTTTTTAATTTATTAATATATTTATTATTTATATATTTATTTTAATAAATAATAATATAGATAAAAAAATATAATAAATGTGTGTTTTTTGAAGGGTTAACATAAGTTTTTTATCATGATTATTCTATTTTGATGTTATTAACCAAATGTACTACTCCATTCACCGTTTCTGTGCACACATTTAATCGCACAAAATCAATTGACCAAATATCTCATTATGTTAACCATCAATCTATACACCATTAACCTCATTTAAAAATATGTTCACCGTTTCTTGGCACGGAATTAATCTCGAGTTGCAATTAACCAAAAATCCTATTCGGTTAATCACAAACGGAAACACCATTAACCACGTTTTTTTAAATTGTTTTTATTTATTTTTTGATTTATTAACCAAATGTACTACTTCATTCATCATTTTTGTACACACAATTAATCGCACAAAATCAATTGATCAAATATCTCATTCTATTAACCACCAATCTATACATCATTAACCTCATTTAAAAATATGTTCACCGTTTCTTGACACGGAATTAACCCCAAGTTGCAATTAACCAAAAATCTTATTATGTTAACCACAAAGGGAAACACCATTAACCACATTTTTTTAAATTGTTTTTATTTATTTTTTGATTTATTAACCAAATGAACTACTTCATTCACCGTTTTTGTGCACTCAATTAACCGCACAAAATCAGTTAACCAAAAATCTTATTCTATTAACCACAAATGGATACACTATTGACCTCATTTTTAAATATGTTCACCGTTTCTGGCCACATAATTAACCCCGTGTTAATAGGGGTTGCAATTAACCTCACAAAATCAATTAACCAAAAATCTTTTCTATTAATCACAAATGGAAACACCATTAACCTCATTTTTTAATATGTTCACCGTTTCGGGACACATAAATAACATCGTGTTAACATGAATGATTAACACAAATTTTATGTGATCATTTATTGTATTTCTTGATCTATATTTTTATTTAATGAGATAAATAAATAAAAAATATATAATAATAAAATAAAAAACTATTTTTTTAAAAAAGAAATAGGGTAAATAAAGGGGTGGGGCTAAAAAACGTGTAAAAAAAAGGGGAGGGGGACAAAAAGAAAAAAAGCTAAAAAATCACCTAAAAAAACGGGGAGGGGGGGCAAAAAGAAAAAAATCATTGTGGTAAAAATGTTTTACGTTTAGCTTTATTGTTATTGAAAGTATGAACACCGCCACGACTATTTGAAAAGAGATTCAAGTACCAAGCACAAATCAAATCTATAGTCTATAGATTCTCATATAATTTGTTCCCACCATTCCATATTTTTTAATTTATATTTTAAAACATTTAATTAATTCAAATGATATATGAGGAGGGTTATAATTACACCGGTGTAAGTTACACCAAGTATTACACCGCTAATAACTACAGATCGAATATGTTTTTTAGTAATCCAACCGTTGAATTATGTTTGTTCATCATCAATATTATATGTGCCAAATTTCGTAAAATTTTAACACTAATAACTTGATAATCAAATGGTTGAATTTTTCATATATTTCAAATGTATATATAACGTTAATCTTGAGACATCTCAATGGCATATCAAATAATTTCGGATTAATGTAAAATTTTATATGTATGATCTATATGATAGTAACTTTCAATCCAACGGTGGATTATTTAATACAATGATCCGTTAAAAAAATATTCAGTGGTGTAACAATTGGTGTAACTTACATCGGTGTAATTATAACCCTCCTCATGATATATATATATATATATAGAGTCAGGATCCGTTGACACCAGGTGTCAAACTTTATGAGTTACACCTCTTAATAACTTTTTGAAAAATGTGAATTTGATCAATCCAACCGTTGAATCACGTTATATTACCTTCATGATCATGTATATCAAATTTCAGATAATTTGGACATTCGTAGGTATGTTATATAATAGTATACTTTTACTTATATTTTAAAAACATATTATACGTTAAAATAAATTAGTTTGATGAAGTATCAATTAGTTTTCGATTTTTATGAAATTTTATAGGTTTGATCTACCTTATAAGAACTTTCAATTCAACGGTTGGATTGGTCAAATTCACATTTTTCAAAAAGTTATTAAGAGGTGTAACTCATAAAGTTTGACACCTGGTGTCAACGGATCCTGACTCATATATATATATATATATAATCCCCTTAAACAAGATCTTAGATTTGAGTGTTATGTATGGAAAAAAAATTCAAGACTTAAACCAAAAGATATCTAAAACTAATTTAATATTTTTCTAACTATACACTTATTTAATAATATGCGTAAGTATTTCAACTACTATGATAAATAAATGGGTTAAATATGTTTTTTGGTCCCTATAGTTTCACCAAAATTTGGGTTTGGTCTCTAATTTATTTTTCATTATTTTTGGTCCCTAACGTTTTCAAATCATTGACATTAGTCTCTGTCATCACCCATATATTTAATAGAGTTGACGGCAGAGACTAATCTCAATCACTACAAGAAAACCGGAAATTAGACACGACTTTATTGCGACGGGTTAACCGTCGCAAGGTCGTCACAAACTTTTTTTTTAATTTTAATTTAGTAATTATCCAGAAAAATCTAGCGACGGCTCGGTCGTTGCTAGTTTCGTCGGCTTTAGCGACGACTAGGTCGTCGCTACGCTAAAAATAGAGATTTGTGACAACATCTTTTGTATTTGTGACGGACAAGTCGTGGCTAATTGAAAATTGATTCGTGCGACGACCCGGCCGTCGCAAAAGCCTTTGCTAATTTGAAAATTTATATGCAGGTTTTATTAAAAAAATTAATTAATAGTGATGACTTTGGTTGAAAGTAGCGATATCCTAGCCATCGCTACTTAAAAAAATAATGTAGCGACGGTCGACCGTTGCTAAAGTCGACGATAATCCTAAAACATATACGAGATCGGCTTCCCTTTTCTTCTTCCTCTCTTCTTCCCTTTCTTCTCCCCTCCGACCACCTCGACCTTACCATAAGTATTTCAACTACTATGATAAATAAATGGGTTAAATATGTTTTTTGGTCCCTATAGTTTCACCAAAATTTGGGTTTGGTCCCTAATTTTTTTTTCATTATTTTTGGTCTCTAACGTTTTCAAATCATTGACATTAGTCTCTGCCATCACCCATATATTTAATAGAGTTGACGGCAGAGACTAATCTCAATCACTACAAGAAAATCGGAAATTAGACACGACTTTATTGCGACGGCTTAACCGTCGCAAGGTCGTCACAAACTTTTTTTTTAATTTTAATTTAGTAATTATCCAGAAAAATCTAGCGACGGCTCGGTCGTTGCTAGCTTCGTCGGCTTTAGCGACGACTAGGTCGTCGCTACGCTAAAAATAGAGATTTGTGACAACATCTTTTGTATTTGTGACGGACAAGTCGTGGCTAATTGAAAATTGATCCATGCGACGACCCGTCCGTCGCAAAAGCCTTCGCTAATTTGAAAATTTATACGCAGGTTTTATTAAAAAAATTAATTAATAGTGATGACTTTGGTTGAAAGTAGCGATATCCTAGCCATCGCTACTTAAAAAAATAATGTAGCGACGGTCGACCGTTGCTAAAGCCGACGATAATCCTAAAACATATACGAGATCGGCTTCCCTTTTCTTCTTCCTCTCTTCTTCCCTTTCTTCTCCCCTCCGACCACCTCGACCTTACCATGTGTAGGTCTCCCTCACCGTCCCTCAAACATTCTGTTTGTGGTGAAAAAAGTCTATCTCGAAAAATAACTTTTACTCACTTTGATTCTAAGAACAATCCGGGGATTAAAATCAGATCCTCTCCTCTTACGGGACTCTTTTTAAAAAGTAGGTTTATGGTGTTATGATTTGTAGAATTAGTAAGAAAACTTGATTTTTCCAGAAACTTTCAAAGAACTTGACTTTTCCAGAAATTATAATGATTTTTCCAGAATTTGACTTCTAGAAATGAAAGAATTAGAGTTAATTGACTCATAATTTTATCAAAGAACTTATCTTTCAAAAGGTTTAGAAATACTTGATTCAAAATTCTATCAAACAAAGTTCTAAATTGGATTCTTGAAAATCAAAGTTTCAAAGAAGTAGAAAACGCAAAGTTTGAAAGAAAGAAAGATATACTGAATGTAATTGCAGAATGTAAATTACAAAAAATAAATTGCAGAAAGTAAACAATGAAAGAAAATTGAATTGTAAGAACAATATGCATAAATTAGAATGGATGGGTTCATCACATACTGTTGCTCCTTGTAACCTGTTTGTCGCTGTGAGTTTGGACGTGTAAGGTGTTTCAGAGTTTGAGTATGGGTGATTTGCCAACCTTTATTACATAGAGAGTTCACCTATTTATAGATTTCTAAGTCTAACGGCTAACTAATATACAATTGACACATCATCTAGCCCTATGCGTTGGCAGCATGCATGTCTGCCACGTTTTCTGCTAACCAGAAAACTGCTTCTGATCCTTGCACTTTTCAGAATACTTCCATTGAGATGTTGCCACCTGTCTTTGATCAGCAAACTTCTTTAATCTTCAATAACTGTTTTCTTCTTTCTCTTGTCTTCTCGAAATTTTCATTTCTTCATTCAGAAATCTTCTAAGTCTTAAGACATCTTGTTTTCGAGTTTTCTGTATCTGTTGTTTCGAAATCTCACTCTCTGATTTCTCGAAATCTTCTTTCTGAAATTCCGACTTCATGAATTCGAAAACATCTTCGTCTTTGACACTTAGCTTTTTCTTAATGCTTGAACCTACTAAGTCTTTTCTCATTTCGAGATTTGACTACATTCTCTCATATGTTACGTGTCAAGCTTCATTTGGCCAAACCAAAGGTCATGAAGACCACCGGCCACCATCCATTCAACTTCATTATGAATGTGTTTTTTATTGGACACTGAAATAGGCTCATTAATGAACCTTAATTCTTCTGGCTCCTATAAATAGAGGTTCTATTTGGATTCATTCTTCAAACTTCTAAACCTTCTTCTTCTTCTTTCTTCTAAATTCTTCAAAGAATATGAAGAAGTATATTCCTTTGGCTGTTGCGTCTAACCTAATCTGGAATGATTTCATTTTTTATAAGGTTAACACAATAGCCAAAGCTATAGGCTTTTTCAATCTTTTTTCTTGAAGGATTTCTCTTAGGTTAAACGTAACAGCCAAATACGAATTCATTTAGAAATAAATGAATTTGTTTGTTAGTTCCCCAAGTGCACCTTCATTTGCACCTCAAGCACCAAAGTGGTTCAACAGATTGGAGAAAACATTCCTTTTGCCTTGGCTCTATTAAAGCTTGTGGGGGTGGATGAAGATAAAGAGACATGGTAGGCATGAGTCAAGTACTCATTCTAGTTTAGGATAGTTTCCTTTCTAATGTATGGAGTACTTAGGATAGTTTCCTTTCTAATTTATATTTCCAATGTATTCGAACTTATGTAATTCGAATTGGAATCATGAATAAAAGAACTATCTTTAGCTTGTAAATATCATATTCTCGAATTCACCTTTGCCTTCTTTTCGAATTTCTAGAGTTCTCTTTGTATTAACTTTAATTAAAAAACTTTCTAAGTTATGAACTCATCATCGAAATTCGAAAAAGGGAATACTTGATTTCTTCTGTGAATTCGAAAAATACAAAGTACTCACAACTTGTGGAATTCGAAATATACAAAATTTGAATCGCAATAGATGCCCCCCCCCCAAAAAATAGTCTCTTTCAAGAATCAATCTTTTATTTGCAGAAAGAGATATTTTTGGAACAACCTTTGGTATTCCTTATAACAGTTATTCAAAATAAAGAGGGAAATTTTGAATAGTTTTAGATAAACCTTTCATTTTCTAATTTAAATTTAAATTTCAGTTACTTTATAAAAAATAACTGGCTTTCCCACATTTCTGGGCTATTAACTCACGTTCCAAGAAACGTGTAATCATGATTACTTTTTAACTTCCTTATAATCATGTCAATGTTTCTCATATAAATACCCAAGTGAGGACTTTTCACTTTTACCTTTTTACTTCATCTTCAACCTCAAGCTTCTTCTTTCTCTCACTGTGCGAACGTTGTTGTGCTTCCTCCAAAGGTATAATCTTTTTACCTTTTAAGCAATCTTTTGCATTTTTAAAAGCACATTTTTACCGTTTAATCATTGCAAAGATTAAGATTTAGCTTTCTTGGTTGAATTTTCCAACTTCTTGCCACCGTTCTATCATTCTCTCTGCTTCTAAGAGCTTCTCAAAACTCCATTAATGGCTTCCGAAGCTGTTGAGGTTGTTCCATTGGCTATTACAAAAGGTGATCTTCTAGCTCGGGATGATACTGTTTACGTCCCTGAACTTGATAATATTGAAGAGAAGGTTGCTATCTGGAATTCCCAAGTACTTATTCCATACTCCATTAGGAAAAAACAGTTTGCTTTCCTAGGTCCATATTCACCAGTTTCTACCCCTGTGTATAATGCCATGGACTTAGATGATTGCCTCAAAGGTTTGGATGAAAATCCTTTCCTAGTTTTGGAAGTCCTCTCTGGTGAAGTCTCCTTATATTCTGCTCATTCTGAAGCAACTGTTCAAAATCCCTTAAATGAAGAAGATCCAATTAAAGCAGCTCTTCAGAACTTCAAGAAGTTGGTTTTTGAGAAACCTATGATGAAGAATATTCCAAAGGACCCTCACTATAAAGAAGAAATTCAGAGTTATTTGGCCTTTTTCGAGAAAAGGCATGATGATTTCTCTGAACCTCAACAACAATGGATCAAGAGTTTCTCAGAATTATACCATAGTGTTGTCAACACTATTGACCAAATTGAACAACCACTTCGAGATTGGCCTTGCAGAAGAATGAGAAGGTTGATTTGATGGATAAAATGCAAGATAGCAAGGTGAAAGTGACTAAGTATGAACAATCCATCAATCAGAATGCCTTAAAAGTTGAGGAGTTACAAAAGGAGAATCTCAGGCTCGAAGAACTCATCAAAAAGTTCCAAGAAGATGCAGAAATGACAAAGTTACAGAAAAGTGAACTCGAAGCTACATTGTCAAGGCAAAAGTTTACTCGAATTGACATTCTCAATTCTGTAAGAGGTATTTCGAGAGATGTTGTTAAAGCCTCGAAAGATATCGACAATCTAGAGAGAAATAACAACAGCTTGAAAGTACAATATGAAGACCTCATGCATGACTTTGCCAAATTGAAGAATGAGTCTCCTTTCTGATTGCCATTCATTTTCTAAACTTTGATGTAACTTCGAATTTCTTGGTTCGAGCATGGGGCTCGAATTTATTTCTTTTTCTAAACAATTTTATTTTCCTTTATGCACAATTTCTATTTCCTGCAAGTTTGGCTTATACTCTTTTAAGTATTTTCCGTTTATTGACATTATGCGCAAATCACCACAAATTCTCGAATTGAATACGCATTATTGGAAAATACTTTCTCAATCTCGAAAGGTCCCTCCCAATTAAGTGACCACTTACCAAATCTCTTAGACTTTTTATCAATTGGTAAAATTAACTTCCAAACATAATCACCCAATTGAAAACCTTTTTTTCTTAACCCTTCGATTATAACAACGGGAAATTTGCTCTTTTTGTCTAATGATATTTTCAAGAGCAAGTAACCTTTCTTCATTAAGTTCATTTAATTCATCAAACATCAAATTCCAATAATCTTGAGAAGGTAATTCGATTTGCCTTTGAACCCCTATTGATTGCAAGTTTACTTCCACTGGTAATATAGCATCATGACCGTATACCAATTTATAAGGAGTTGTTCGAGTAGCTTCTCTTGGAGAATTTCTATAAGCCCAAAGAACTTGATTTAAAGTTTCATGCCAATTTCTTGGACGTTGTCCAATATGTCTTTAATTAAAGCAATAATAATTTTATTTACTGCTTCAACTTGTCCATTGGCTTGTGCATAATAAGGTGTAGAGGATAATAACTATATTCCCTTCGACTCAGCAAACTTAACCATTTTTCGACCAGTAAAAACCGTTCCTTGATCTGTAGTAATGGTTTCTGGTAAGCCAAATCGAAATATAATGTTTTCTTCGATAAAACGAATGATATCTTCTTGAGAAACTTCTTTCAAAGGAACTGCTTCTACCCATTTGGTAAAATAATCAACTCCAACCAAAATAAACTTATGGTTTCTTCGAAGAAGCTGGATGTATCATTCCAATTAAATCCAATCTCATCCTCTAAAAGGCCAAGGTTTTATTATCGAATGTAATTCACTTGCTGGAACTTGTTGTACATTTCCATGCTTTTGACATTCCTCACAAGACTTAGCAAAATTATGACAATCTTTGGCCATTGAAGGCCAATAAAATAACTTTCTTTTCAAAATCCATTCCATTTTCTTTCCTGCTTGATGGGCTCCACATGCTCCTTCATGTACTTCAGCTAAAGCCAAGTATGCTTCAGTTTCTCCTAAGCATCTAAGTAAATTCCCATCAACAGCTTTTTTATAAAGTTCTTCACCTAAAACACGATAGTTTAGAACTTTATATTTCAAATGTTTGTTGTTAGAAGAGGAAGGATTTTGTATAAGATTCACAATCTCTTTTCTCCAATCATTTTGATCTAGAAGATTTATATTATGGATATCGAATTCCTTCATTGGAAGTCTTTTCTGAATATCACTTATTTGTCTCAAAGTCCCAATCGAAATCCTATATCCAGAAGCTATTTGAGCCAATTCATTAGCTCCAAAATTTTGACCTCTTGGAATATATTCAATCTTAACTTCATCAAACATTTCCAAAAGTTTATTGGCTTGAACCAAATACTTAGCCAATTTTGGATCTAAACATTTATACTCTTTAGTTACCTGTTTGATAACTAATTGGGAATCTCCTCTAATATGTACGTTTCTCGAATTCATGGAAACCAGTATTTCGAGACCAGCAATAAGAGCTTCATACTCTACTGCATTATTTGAACAATGATGTCATTCGAGTAGGAAATCCGTTGGGTGAAATTATTAAAATTCCAATCCCTGATCCATTTTTATGTTTGGATCCATCAAAGTATAACCTCCAAGGTTCTAAACCTACATATATTGAATCTTCAATTGAAATTGAGGGATGATCAACTAAGAAATCAGCAACCACTTGTCCTTTCATTGCTTTCAAAGGAACAAATTTTAATGAAAACTCAGTTAATGCTAATGCCCATTTTCCAACTCTACTGTGCAATATAGATTTTAACAACATGTGCTTTATTACATCAAAGTGCGAAATTACAAACACATCATGAGGTTTTACACAGTACTTAAGTTTAGTACAAGAAAAGTATAAACATAAACATAATTTTTCTATAGCACAATATCTAGTTTCTGCATCATTAAGAACACTACTTAAATAATAAACAACCCTTTCTACGCCGTTTTTGTCCTCTTGAGCCAACATACTACCTATTGTGGCTTCTGAAGCAGAAATATATAACTTTAGGGCCCGTTTGGTGCACATGATAGGATAGGAGAGTTGGATAGTGACATGATAGGATAAGAGCAGGATAAACTCTTATCTTTATCCTATGTTTGATGTACACCAGGATAAGAAGACAGATATGATTATTTTATCATATCCTACGTTTGAGATGGACAGATTATGGTAAGATAGGATATAAAGAATATTAAAATGACAAAATTACCCTTATTACAAATTTAAATTATTTTTTTGCTTTTCAGCAAGCACACATAAAAAAATATTTTATTAAAAAATATTTAACTTTATTTTACAAAAAATAAAATTGTTAAAAATATTAATTTTTTTTTCAAAATTACCAAAAAAAATAGTTATTATAGAGAGAGGGGGAGAGAGGGAGGAAAAAGAGGGAGGGAGGAGAGAGAAAGGGGGAGAGAGGAGACAGAGGGGAGCAAGAGAGGAGGAGAGAGAGGGGGGAGCAAGAAAGAGGAGGAGAGAAAGAGGAAAAAGAGAGAAAGAGGAGAGAGGAGAGAGAGGGAGGAGGGAGAGGGAAGAGATAGGAGAGAGAGGGAGAGAAAGAGAGAGGAGAGAGAGGGAGGAGAGAGAAAGAGGGGGAGAGAGGAGAGAGAGAAAGAGAGGATAATGAGGAAGATTTTTTTTTATCCTATCCTATCCTATCATATCACTCCCTAACCCAGCTCCCCCTCAGGATAAGGATTACACTAGAAGGAAAGGATAGGATAAACAACAGGATAAAGTTATCATATCATATTGGTGCAACAAACACATGATAAGTGATAGGATAGGATAAAGTTATCATATCATGTCTCTTATACTGTACACCAAACGGGCCCTTAACATACACAGTCTAGTCACGCTTCAAGAGTCCTAGGATATTAGCCAAAAGAAGAGCATGTTAATGATAAGGTGACACAACTGTTGAAGAAATGAGTTTGACAGCTTCCAAGGAATTTATTCACAGATAACCTTCCTATAAAGAAAGATAAGAGAGAATACAAAATGTGATAAATGATGTGATAAGAAAGTAAGAGAAAGATAAAAATCAGGGAGGTGAAAAAAGAAAGGGAAGTGAAAGTAGATGTTGAATATAATTAAGGTCAATTTAGATACAGTAGAACTTCTAGTAGAGTAAAATATACTCCCTCCGTCCCTATTTATAAGATCCATTCTAGAAGAATTGGGTGTCCCTTAATATAAGACCATTTGCAAATTTTTAGGTAAAATAATATTTTTTCCATACTTGCCCTTCATTAATATTCAACCCTTCTTATTTCCCATGTATTGATAAGTGTGAATAATTAATGAAGTTTTACCTACATGCCCAACTACATCATTGGAAAGTGACTTTTGGAGTCTTCCACCATGTCACAATTAATGTTTCTAAAATATAGTGACTTTTAAATAGGGATATATTTGGAATGCTATTATTTTTTTAAAAAGATCAATACATTAACTAACTTTTCTTAAACTGTGTGAAACGATTAAGAGGGTCTTATAATAAGGGACGAAGCGGGTAATAAATATACAACAAAATATACATTTTACTGCGGTTTTTTAGTGGGAGTGACAGCGGTTATAACTGCCGCACAGTTAGCTAACTACTGCAATGCCGAGCGTCGAGAAAAAAATTAGCGGCGATTTGTCAACCCGCCACACAAACAGTCGCGAGAACTAAAATCATTTAGAGGGGATTTCATAACCGCCTGAAATACAGCTGCTGGAAAAGCCAATAAATATAGCGGCATTTACGGAACTGCTACAATATTTCGTTCAGTGTCAATTAGAGAATAGCACTGTTCAATACAATTCAACTTTTGGTATTTATAACTTTTAAAATATATTTATTACTTAAAATTTTAGCTCAAAATAATGTAAAGTTAAATTAACTAGTACAAGTAAAATAATTAAAAAACCCCATTCTTAATTCAACATAAAAATTATACAATATATGTACAAAACTTAAAAAGAACCAGGTGAATACATAAATAAGTAAAATTATGGTCCCTGAAATTTCGTATGATAACTAAAAAATGAACTATTTAAATTGCCTTGTGACAATGCTCCATGATCTTCAAGCATGTGAAATGACTCAAAAAAAGGACTTACATATCTTGGTGATTTGAAGTCATCCACCTAAATTCCAGAGAAATATATATTAGATAAAAATAAGAATATACAATAGAATTATCAATTTTTAATATTATATTTTAATGAAAATGAATTTAACTAATTACTCTTAATTTGATGCCACAAGTAATACAAGTTATTGAATTTCATAAATACTTGAACTTGAACAATAGGTTTGACACCTTATACAAACAAAATCATGATGGAAAAAGAACAGAGGAAAATTTTATTATTACAAACCTACTCAATCTTTATATTCATCAAAGTAATCTTGAGTATCATGAAAGTTCATAGAACCAAAAGGTAGAAATTAAAATTTGAAATGTGTGATTTGAGAAAAAAAAGGATTTAAATTTATAAGAGAAGTATGCCTAATTAATCCAGGTATAATATAAAAAAATATATATTAAAGAAGAAAATTTTAAGTTATAAAGAATATCTACATAATTATTATAAAAAAATAATTAAAAAAAGAAACACTTTAAAATACTCTATGTTAAAGAATAAAAAATGTCGTTCTTAAATTTCAATTCTTTTATATTTTTTCATTCACATAACACAAATGACTTTAAAAAAAACCAATCTAGTCATCCCCTCCTCATTAGTTTGACGGTATTTTACCCTTCACACCAGAAAGAAATGTTGAATAGAAAGATTAAAGATGATATCTTAAAATAATAAAAAAATTGATATAACAACACAAAAAGTATCCTACGAAATACGAATACAATTTCTTGGCTAACCCACATTAACCAAGGCAAAGTTCGAGTTTTCCACCGAAAGCAATATACATCATAATTTTTAAATCCATAAATTAATAAATACAATATATAAACATGAAGACACTTTATACACTATGTATATATACACACAACATATTGTAGCTAGAATTGAACTAAGAAGAAATTTCCATAAGCAAATATTTTTAAAATGGTAAAATATGTTTTTGGTCATGTAAAATTAGCGATTTTTGCTTTTAGTCCCTATAAATTTTTTTTTGTTAAAGCGTCCTCTCAATTTTTTTTTTGCAATTAGTCCGTCCCTTCAAAAGGCGTGTTAAATGCTGATGTGGAACATTTTCTCTTTTCTAAGTGTCAACTTTTGTATTTTTGGCGAACCTAAACCACTAGAAATTATGCTTAAATTGCCAGAAACTTACCCCACCTCTTCTCCCCCACCCCCTGTAACTCACCCCACCCCATTCTCCCCTGCTCCTCAAGGTTCTCCCCCACCTGCTTCCACTCTTCCAACCCCATTCTCCCCTTTGCAGCCTCGTCGCACACCATCCGCAACCAACAGCAGCCACACGCACACAGCCACAGCGCCCCCCACAGCCAGCACTACTCCGGCGCGCGCACAACAGGCCCTCCCTGGTCATCATCAAATGACTATATAAAAAATGACTCTGCTTATTTTTCTCTCTTTTCCTGAACAGCTTGAAGTGGTTGGACCTGGTGGACCACCTGATGGACATGGTGATGATGATCATCATTGATTGCATCCTTCAATTTCCTTCTGGAATAAATTATGGAAAGATGGAGACATTGTTTAGCATACACTCAGGCCTTTCAAAATCCTGGGGGGCCTTTGTTTGGTTTTGATTTGTCTATACCTTCTTGTGGTGTTGCAACTTTTGACATAGAAAGTTTGTGATTATTTGGACACAAGATGCTCATTTACTTGAGACATCAGTCCTGTTAGATTATGTTTTGTGTGTTACGAAATAATTGATAGAACTTGATGATTCTTTAACTCGGTTAAAATTGTATAACCTCAAGCGATTTAAATCAGGTGGTTGCGGATGGTGTGCAGCGAGGCTGCAAAAGGGAGAATGGGCACTATGCCAAAAAAGACCATTAAGGGCGCTCTCGTGCACCATAAAAGGGCGCTTCCATGCGTACTAATAGAAACTGCTCTTGTTTGGTCGTTAAAAGGAAGGTGTGCCTAGAAATGCTCTGACAGAAGTCAATAGAGGGCGCTTAAAAAAACATGGAAGTGCCCTCAGCATAGTGTCTGTTTGGTAGGGCACTTCCCTTGAGCACCTTGGTTTTACACAACAAGGGCGCTTCCTTGGAGCGCCCTCCTTATGCACACGACATGCTTAGGGAGGGCGCTCTAAGCAAGCGCCCTTGTTGTGTAAAACCAAGGCGCTCCAGGGAAGCGCCCTCCTATTATTTTTTTCAATTTTTTGCATTTTTAAACCACTTTATCCTGCACATATATTTCAGTCTTATCCCAATGGCTACCTCCAAAACCTTGCATATTATTTCCTTTTCATTCAAACAATTACTAGAGGTATGAAAAACCCTTTAATTCGGATTTTAGGTAAGGGTGATAAAATCTGGTTTTGGAAGAATAACTTCATTCCTATGTTGGGGCCTCTTCAAAATCATTCTCAAGGAAATATTCCTTCTTGGCAAACTGACTTACCGGCTGCCTCATTTGCAATTAATGGAGCTTGGAATTGGAATATGTTCTCTGATTTCATTTCTCCTGATGGTTTAGCTGCTCTAGCTAGTATTAAGCCTCCAGATGCCAATGCAGATTCTGATTCAATAGTCTGGAAACTCTTCTCATCTAGTGATTTTTCTCTCAAAACTGCTTATAACCACTTAATGGGTATTTCTGACATAAACCATATTGCTGATCATGTGTTTAAAAAAATTTGGTCGTGGCAAGGACCTCCTAGGATTTCTTCTTTCATATGGAAACTTTATCATGGAAGGCTCCTTACTAATTCTGAAAGAATGAAAAGGGGTATGTCTTCAGATGATGTTTGTCCTAGGTGTGGGGGTTGTTCTGAAAATATTATGCATGCACTTAGAGATTGTGAGGATGTTAAAGTATTATGGGAATCTCTTATTGATCAAAATCAAAGGGCTAATTTTTTTAGCATGGGATTTACTCAATGGGTGAAGAAAAATATTCTGGATTATGCTTTTTCAACTGCAGGAACTCCTTGGAATTTTGTTTTCCCTATTGCAGCTTGGTTGATTTGGAAGGATAGGAATGATTTAATTTTTAATTAGAAGACTCAACTGCCTGGAAATTTATATTTTCACATTATCAGCTATGCTAGAAGAGTTATCTCTTCCATTGCTGCTCCTTGGCCGATTTCTCAAAGGATTTACAAGAATGAAGTTCTTATTAATTGGACTTGTCCTCCAAAAGGATTCTACAAACTTAATATAGATGGTTATGTTGGAAACAATTCCTCTACTGCAAGTTGTGAAGGTTTATTAAGAGATGATAATGGTGATTTTGTTGAAGGCTTTGTTTGCAACTTAGGAATCTCTTCAACTCTCCAAGCGGAATTATGGGGTATCTTGCATGGGTTGAAGATGGCCGAGAAGAAGAGGATTGTGAATCTAATTGTCAATACGGATTCTAAAACTTCTGTGCAGCTCATCAATAATAGAGTTCCAAATACTCATCATTGCTTCATCCTCATTAATAGGATTAGGAAGATTCTGTTGGAGAATCCATCCTTCTTTTTGTGTCATACTTTTAGGGAATCAAATAGAGCAGCTGATCATTTGGCTTTTTTAGGTCATTCTGAATGTTTGGGTGTCCATTCTTTACTTATTCCTCCTCCTCCCTTAATTCCTATTCTTTGTCAGGATTCTAGAGGAGTTTCTTTTTCCAGGTTTGTTAGGCTTGGTTAGTTTGTATTGTTTTTGTTTAGGCTTTTAGCCCCGATGAATATAAAAAAAACCCTTTAATTTCAATTACACATTCACAACACAAACGTCACAATTAAGGTTATCTAATTCAAATGAAGAATTCAAACTTGTCATACTTTGAATAGTTTCCTATGCATTCTTTAAAGTGTTCTAAAAGTATGAAATACCTATACAACTACATAGAAACAACCATAATACATGACATGTAACAATACTCAACTCAATTGGTAAATATAGATCATACATGACCTATATAAATTTTGCAGAGTTTTCCTCTGTTTATTCAAGTTTTCCCAATTTATCAAACACCTATAAAACTCCATATCAGCCAGAATTCATCATTGAAACTAATATCAAAAGTTTTGCATAGAATATGCTTAACAACATCCTAAACCATGACTTATACGTTCATTAACTCTAGTCATCTAACCTATAAAAATTTTGGCAGAGTTTCCTCTGTTTATTCAATATTTCCCAATTTATCAAACAATTGTAAAACTCCATACCAGCAACCAGAATTCATTATTCAATGAGTTATAACCAGTTAAGAATATAACATGAAAATATACACAATTTACAGAACTTGTCATTATACACAACTTTGTTCAACATTTCCACATTAAGTACATGTTTACTTACCATCATAATGTACAAAACAATTATAAACAAGTGGTAACTACATGCTTTGCCCATTCTTCTCGAACCTCATCAAGTTGCTCCGTTGTGTAAGTCGAGCTTCGGTATTGAGCAAAATACTATAAAAGACAAAAATTTATTTCAATAAAAAAAGTGGTAAATGAGGATTAAAAATACTTAATTGTTATCACAATTCATAATTACCTCTTTAGGTATTCTTAGTGCGTTTTTATCAATGATCTCCTTCATAAACGCATTACAAAGAGCACACAGTCATTGTTGTTTGTTTGGGTTGGACACTAAAAGTATAATTAATTTAAAACCAAAAACACTTATTGATGACAGGAATTGCACAGGATCTAGAATTGAGCAAAACAAACCAATTAGAATCAAAATTATGCAATTAAATCACGAAAATAGGTGCTGGAACAGCAGCTATTTCACGTGGGAAAGTGAAAGAAAAAGAGAGAAAATGAAGGAAAAAGTGGAGAGGAAAGAAATGGAGGGACGCCACTGAAGCAAGAATCCTCCTGCAGCAGATAAGTCCAATTGCCAGACGCCACTAATTCAGGAGAATTAGATAAGTCCCACCATGGTTTAAGCAACAACCACCAAGCCTCACTCAACTCTCAAGAGAGGAGAAATTTTGGCATAATGCCTTTACTCTAAAATTGATGTGTGAAAATACAAGAGAGGAGGGCCCATTATATAGGAGAGGGGAGTGTGGGGGCGGCCACTTACATGAGGGAGTGGGAGAGAAAATAAAAGATGAGTGAGAACTCATCCACAATGGGATTTGAACCCATGCTCCTAATGGTATTTGGCTAAGCTAAGCCTTTAGCCACTAATCCCACAAAAAATGCGCCCAAAGCTACATAGGAAAGAAAAGATGAGCTAATTTTCTATCCTATGTGGGATTAGACCCCATGACCTCCTAAACCTTGTAGCAAGGCAACCTACTAAACCAATAAAACCCCTATATAGGCGCCCCTAATTAAAGAAAAGACAAATATATCTTAATTACATCATAAAGTCCTAATTACATCATGAATTACTAATTACATCACAAAATCCTACTTAAGTTGAGTCTTGCATGTTGACTTAGGATTGACCCTCATGAAGGAAGACTCATGCTTGGTTCAGCTCCAAGCACTTCAAGTAGCTCCAAATTGGTCCTAGCCATTGTCAGTCCAGAGGTCCACTGACAAGTTGTCATCACTTATGCACTAAGTTATGGAGAGACACAAGATGTATGTGCAATGTATTACCTTTATGCGGTTCCATGTGGGATCAGGGATAATCCTACTCCTTGATTGCGGGAAACCGCTCAATTTTCTATATTCTTTAAAATAACTAAATCAATATAACAAATAAAGTGTATCAGAACTCTTAACAATGTAAGTGTGATAGTATAAATTTATTGGACATGGAATACTTACTTATCAATCATATTCTTCATGGGCTCATAATGCTTTGGATCATTCCGCAAGGAGTCGAAAAAGTAAACCTTGCCAAAATCCCTTAGACTCAAGGCAAGAAGAACCCAATGTTGCCTACAACCACATTGTAAGTTATGTCAAATATACAGTTTTTTAAAAAACAATAATATTGAGACATAAACATATACTTCACATACCCGTCATGATTGTAAGGAAGTAGGAATAATTTGTCTTGCCCGCGTTTATTGTACAACACACGTGCCATAATTACTTCTTGCTTGGTCATCACATTGAATGCTATGGTGAGTTGTGGAGATATGAAAACATATTGATCCGTGCGGGAAGATAGAACTAAGATTGAATTGTATAAATAACTATACAATAAAAGCAAGTCATAAAATGAGAATAACATACTATGAGATGTTTTGAATTGAAATTACCTGCAGTAGATATCTATCACAGTGGCATCTAACCATCCACGATTCAAAAATGTATGAAGATAATTAGGATCGATCCATGCAGTAGATTCATCCGGAATAACAATGCACGCACCTATCTTGCAACCAATGGTAGCACCACTTTCTTGCATCTTTACAGAGTAGTACATATCCAATAGTTGCAAGGATGTGGTGGAAGGATTGGCGGGCATTGAGGTCACAACATGTGCAAGGATTTCTCGAATGGGAGACTTCTGCATTGGTGATTGGTATGAATAACGAGTCTCCGCATGTGGTCGGTGCCGCTGCGGAAGATTGGGGAGTCTAGAAATTCCACAAGTTGAAGAATTATTATTTGTAATTGAAATAATATAAATGCACTTTTGACACAATTAAAAATATAAACGTACCAATTCATCCAATCCAACATAAGTACATGGCCAAGCGACGAAACAGCCCAATGCATCACCAACGGTGCTCAATTCCCTATAATTGTATGGGAATGGAAGCGCCGCATATGGTTCAATAGCAATTTGAACCGTCACCTTCATTTGGTTGGAGGGAAGTGGGGTATTGTGCAAAATCTGACCTGGGAGATTGTGAGCTTTCCCCTTACCCACCACTCGTAAGATAGGGTCTCCCAAATACAGTATACATTGAAATAAACCCTATACATATGATACATGTAAAGATGTTTATGGATAACAAGTGTGTAAAAAACATAACTCTTAAGAAGTAAAAAAACATACCTCAGGCAAGACAAGTCTAGGAGAAGAAGTGGAATCCTACTGCTTCTTTTAACTATATAGTATTATTTACACACTATCAATCATAAAAATACACTAAATTGGGATTTTATGTTAACGAAAATAAATACCAGTTGTTGTTCAAGTCTAGCATAACCCAAACGTGAGCCTCTATATGGGTATTCAGGATTTGAAGCTCTATCCTTATTTTTCTCACTTATTTCCTGCAATAACACATGGTAAACATATTCAAGCAGTTATTTAACATGTAAAGATATCTATTAACAACAAAACATTTAAAAAAATGAGTTACGGATGAATATAGTACCTTGAAATATTCTTGGCTTCGTTGGGAAACAAAAAAATCCCATTGCTCCTGTGATATTACATCCCCATATCTCTTAGGAGGATGCGGGATGAGTTCACCATTCTCATCAACAAGATATTGAGTGGATAATATTGACCTAAAAGCTCTATGTCTTTTACCAGCCAACATAAGAACATATCTCTTATGGCATTCTTCATCATCAAAAGCGGACTACATAGAAAACAAAACATAATACAATAATTTTAGATTAGGTGCCTAGAATTTCCTACCATTCTTCTTAAAAAATATAGGGGAACATAGTATGTACCTTTATTTTCTCCCATATCATAACCTTATATTCATTGCAATTTTCGTCTTTCCAATGTTTAATCATAATTGGTACCTTTCGACAAACAACAACACCAATGTAACTACACAGTGTCGGGCCACCAGGTTTAATAGGTTGGCCCCTGAAATTCCATGAAACCTAAATAAAAGGACAAACTACATAGTAACATAATTCAACTTAATAGACATAAATTGATGCAAACATACAATTGGTTACCTGGATTTTATTTCCTTTGTTCCTCTCTTTGATGAAATGAGCCATAGTTGTTGCCCCACGTCGGTGTTCTCCATCCATGTTTTGACCATCTTCATTGTCGAAGCCTGACATGATAGCTGCATCAAAAACATAAGAGATTAACTAGTATATTCTTTTATTAGTATACAAGACAAAAAAATATGCTATTTAAGTAAGTATAAACCTGCATACATTGACTAACTCATTGTTTTTCTTTTTCTGGTTGGTTTGAAACTTGTGGGTCTATTTCTAAGAAGAATTGATGGGTTGATCCAAATGCCCTCATTATGGTCTGGTCTAGTGTAGCACACATCATTTGTTGTGGAGTCACCCTGTAATAGGTGTGTTGTCGTAACAAAAGGATCATCTTCAACATCCTCTTATTGGTCATCATCCACATTTGGGTCGTCATTGAATTTGTTACTTAACATCACTATGGAGCAGTTCATGCCTGCGGGATCAGTAACATAAAAAACTTGTTGAGCCTGGGATGCTATGATAAATGGCTCATCTTTATACCCTTCCTTGCTAAAATTAACTTGCATGAAGCCAAGATTGTCAACCTGAACACCACTATTGTTACGACCCACTTACAACCAAACACAGGAAACCAGAAGTGAGTTTAATCCAATTCCCATATGCGATCAATGACCCCAAAATAGGACATATTTGCATAAACTAGATTTCTATCAGTCAATTCACCATGAAGAAACGCATTCTTTACATCCATTTGATGAAGGGACCAACCCTTAGAGGTGGCTATAGAAAGGATAACTTTGACAGTGGTCATTTTGGCAACAGGTGCAAATGTCTCATCATAATCAATGCCATATTCCTGTTTGTTTCCTAAGGCAACTAGTCTTGCCTTGTAACGGTTGAGAGAACAATCAGAATTTAGTTTCACAAAATACACCCATTTGCAACCTATGGGTTTGATATCAGGAGGACAAGAAACAATATCCCATGTAAAGTTCTCTTGAAGAGCCTGTAGTTCACCATTCATTGCCTTTACCCAACGTATATCTTTAACAACTTGTGAGTAACAAGTAGGAATAGATGTGTTAGAGAGAGAAGCTGCAAGAGAAGTATGAGAAGAATCATACCTATCTGGTGAATATCTATCAGGTGCTCGAGAAGTTCTACCAGAACGTCGTGGTACAACTGGTACAGAAGCAGGTGGCGGATTGGTGTCGAAAGGGGGAGTGGGAACTCGACGGCGTTGTCTTACATAAGTGATGCCTGGTTTGAAACGTTCTGAAGATGTAGGAAATGTGAGAAGAATAGCAACATCATTTGAAGTAGGAGAAAGACAAGGAAACATAAATTAACTATCAAAGAATGTCAAATTCCTGGAGATACGAAAACGATGAGTAGAAGGATCATAACACACAAAACCCTTATGAAAGTGACTATACCCCATAAATGCACATTGGACAGATTGTGCCCCAAGCTTATGCCTTTCAGATGGAGGTAAATGAACAAAACATACACATCCAAAAGTATGTAAAGTATGACAATCAGGGTGAGTTTTAAAAAGACGAAAGAAAGGAGAGTCAAAATCAATAACCGTAGAAGGAAGGCGATTGATCAAGAACACAACAGTGGATAGAGCCTCCACCCAAAATCTGGATGGAACAGAAGCTTGAAGAAGCAATGTGCGGTTCACATCAAGCAAGTGACGGTTCTTGCGTTCAGCAATGCCATTTTGCTGATGAGTGTTAGGACAAGAACGTTGAGACACAATGTCGTTTTGTTGAAGGTATTCCTGAAACTCATGAGACATGTATTCACCGCCAGAATCAGAGCGGAAAATTTTAATTTTGGTTTGGAATTGAGTATCCACATATGTCATGAATTTCTTAAACATGGAAAACACTTCAGACTTAAAGCGCAAAAAATATACCCAAGTAAAACGACTGTAATCATCAATAAATGTGACAAAATATTTATAATGAGCATGAGAAGCAACAGAAGACATACCCCAAACATCACTATGAATTATTTCAAAGCAAGAGGAAGCACGATGAGCAGTAGTCGGAAAAGGAAGTGTTTTACTCTTAGCCAATTTGCAAACAGAACAGGAAACAAGTGTAGCATGAACACCATTTTTATTTCCCAACAAACCAGTTTTAAATAAGTGAGACAACACAGTAGAATTTGGATGACCCAATTTTCTATGCCAAACCTCATAGAGATTGAAAACATTATTACAAGCAAAAGACATAGGATTTGAAATAAATTGGAGTGGAAACAAGCGTCCCACTTTAGGCCCCTTCGCGATCACCTTCCCCGATACTTGCTCCTGCACAAGACAACCAGCCCGAGAAAATTTAACATCACAATTATTGTCCACTAATTGACCAACGGACAATAAATTGGAAGCAAGTCCAGGTGATACAAGCACATTCCGAAAATCAGGGTTTATGTCACCAACATTAGTGATAGGAAGAGTATTACCATCAGCAATTTGAATTTTCTGATTACCATGATAAGAATGTACATTATGCAAGTATTCAGAGGAACCCGTCATGTGATTGGATGCACCAGAATCAAGAAACCATGGGTCAGAAACAGTAGATGACTTATCCTGAATGCCCAAGGCTGAAAGAGCGGAAAGTACCATTTGCTGAATCATTTCAAGCTGTAGAGCACCACCATCAGATGTACCTTGGGTAGGAGGACAAGTTGTTGCATTGGTAGTGGCATGAAATGCTTGTACAGGACGTTGTGTTGGCCGTGGAGGACGTGTGGGACAGTCAGTGATTATATGACCCTGTTGCTTGCAATAATTGCAAAATTTCTTATTACAATTACGAGCAATATGACCAAATTGTTTGCAAGAAAAGCATTGGACCTGGCGCATATCACGACCTTTACTTCTACTCTGGGCAGCATAGGCAACCGTAACAGGTTCAGAAAGAGCATCATCATGAGACATGGATTGTTGGGTAAGTAAACGTTGTTCTTCCCTAAGAAGTTCACCAACACATGTATCCAAAGACGGAACAGGATTCCTATTTAGCAAAGCACCTCTAACAGCCTCAAACTCCGAGCGAAGTTTCATGAGGAATTGATCGCGCTTACTGGTGTCGTAGACTTCTTGAACAGCCGAGAGTGAAGTTTGGGGAACAGCAGCATATAGAATGGCAGAGTGTTCTGTCCATAAATTCAGAAAACCAGAATAATACTCTTGAATAGACAAATTACCTTGTTTGTAATTGGCTATCTCCAGCTCCAACTGAAAACGTTTGGCCGTATTGTCTTGATTATAAATGCGCTTCAAATAATCCCACATTTGTTGAGAAGTTGTAAAAGAGCGCAAATTATTGATCAATTGGGGATCAATAGTGCTGAGGATCCAAGAGATAATTTGAGCATCTTTTACCTCCCATGCAGCTAAGGCAGCTTCCTCCGAGGGTGGTTTCGAAACCCCATCCAAGTGACCCCATAATCCTTTCCCTTTGACATACATCTTGAATTGAAATTCCCAAGCAAAATAATTCTTACCGGTGAAGCGAACACAAGAATTGTCTTTCTCCAGGGTTGTCATGGTGAACGACGAAATAACGAGCAGCACGGACCCAAGCAACAACGATGTTGGAGCGCAAAACAGGAAGCCCGGAACCAAGAATCACGAACCGAGACCCCAACCCAGGGTACAAAAACCGCAAACCACAAACAGAGACTGCAAACAGGAACGGTGCTCGAAACCACAAAACCAGGAACGGGAATGACGTAACCAAGCCATGAAAAAAATGTGGATCGTGACTAGGCTGATACCATGTCAGGAAAAATGGCTTGATGCCTTCTGTATTGTTATTTCCTCTATAAATAATGACAGGAGAATTTACAGTAATTATTACACATAATTACAAAATATCCTATAATCTAATTTGCCTATATACAATTAAGGAAAACAAATCAGTCTATGATTTGCCTAGCTCATTCTCAGGAGACAAATTAATTCCTGATTGACAATCCACACACATCCTCCAACTTGCATCTTTCTTTTTCACCAAGATGACCGGACTTTAGTAAGAACTTGTGTTGCGCCTAATGAGCCCTTATGTAGCAATTCTTTAACTTGTTTTTGAATTTCATCCTTGCAAAAATGCGGATACCGGTACGACCTTACATTCACAGGTTCCTGCTTAGGTAGCAGGGCAATAGCATGGTCACAACTTCTTTTCGGGGGTAATTCGTTCACTTCAGTAAACACTCCCTCGAACCTCTTCAACAATTCTTCCATTTCAGCTTGTTGAACACTTGGCATGAGTTTATTATTGCCTCTTTTATTCTGACTGGTGATTCTTTGATCCCGCAAGCCCCTTAGATCTAAGCAAATTTCGCAAAGATAAATTCTGAGTGTTTTTAGCCTTGCTGCCATATAACTCCACCCAATTCCCTTCTTTGGAAAATTTCATGATCATTTCCTCCCAATTGGACATCACATCCCCTAAAGTTCATAACCATTCCTCCCCTAAAATGAGATCAATGCCACCCAACTTCAAGACCCAAGCATCTATCGTACAATTATAATTCCCCACTTTAAAGGGGATTCCATTACACCTCCCCTTGGCCAACACCCTACCCCCATCTCCCAAGTGAACTCCCAACCCTCCAGCCATCTCCTCATATTGTAGTCTCAACGCAGTGACTAGTTTAGGAGCAATAAAATTGTGTGTGGCCCCACTGTCCACCAAATTTAGTATAGGAACCCCATTTAATTACCCTTCCAATTTCATGGTCCTCAAAGAGTCCTTCGTTCTACCTGTCAATTCCATGAGTCCACTTGTTAGAAATGTATATAGAAAGGGAATGTAAAAAAGAAGAGAGAGAAATTTTAATGTTTGATTTCTGAGATTTTCTTCATATTTTGAATACAAGAGCTGAGAGGTATTTATACACTCTCTGGATAGACTAATAGTGCTATAACAGATTGCTGAGTCAGCTTTATAACTGACTTAGAATCTAAATCTGATACACAATCTAATTCTAACTGACCACATGGGTCTACAACCACGCGCCTAGCAGCAGCAAATAACAGAAGGATATTACAAACAAATAAGCAGAATGAAATTGATCAGCTATCACTAAAACCACTTCCCACAGTAGACGCATTTATGTAATGGTCCAAACTATTGTCCAAACCTAAAACAGAGCCTCTTCCTTCGACGTTTCTCCCACTCCTTGATTGTTAAATTGTGTGTACCACTACTCCCATTATTTCCTGCTTACTCCCTCCGATCCATTGCCACTCAAAATTCCTTGACCACTATCTCTCGACTTTCCGAAACTAGGAGGCCATGTCGTTGAGCTATAAGTACTCGTCACTGGTCCATGTTGGGTTAAACGAGGAAATGGCCCAGCTCCTCGAAAAGATCGATCACCTCCCTTTCGTAAGGCCACCTCCACATTCCGAGTCAACTGCATAGCCTTCAATCGAGATTCTGGGTTATAAACCCGAACCCCTGATCGGATGTCATCTTTCAATCCATTAAGGAAATACCCCACATACTGCTGCTCGGGTTGGCGAGGAACAAGAGCCGCCAAAGTTTCAAATTATACTATATAGCCATGGACTGATCCTTTCTGTCGCAACCCCGCTAACTCTTCATAAGGATTTTGTACCTCCAAGCCACTGAAACGTGCCAACAGTTCCACCTCAAACTGTTCCCACGTAATGTCGGGATAAACCTCCGTCAAAATGGTAAACCAGTGCACCACTGGCCCATCCATGCACACCTGAGCCATAGGAATGCGATGCTCCGTGTGAGTTTGATGGATGCGAAAATATGTCTCTGCTTTGGTCAACCATCCTTGAGGATCAGCTCCTTCAAAGGGTGGCAACTCCACCCTCTTAGCCAGCAAACGAAGATCATCGACCTCGCTTGCTTCTCCTGACGATGACGGTCCATCTCCTCCGTTCCTATTTGGTCGTTTCTCCTGTTCCTTCAAGAAGTTCATAAACAAATTTTTGAACTCAACATGCTCTTGTTGTCCCTTCACCATCGTCTCCTTCATGGTAGCCACTGATTGAATTAACTCTTGAACACTAGTTTCCATAGAGACAATCTTAGAGTCGTGAGCATCCACACGAGCTTGCAAGCGGGTCTCCATCCGGCAGGTCGGACCAAATTAATAAAAATAGACTTGATTGTACTGAATTTGAAATCCACAATAACAGAAGCAAGGAAATACAGCAGTACATAAATAGAAAGAAAGGTAAATCTCTCTAAGAGAGCCCAAGCCTAGTGGCTGAATTCCAACAATAACCAACTCTCCTCCTCCTTCCCACTGCCCACTCCCTCTATAACTAATTTTCAGTACATCCTATCACCCTCACCTCCTTTCCACTTGTCCCCCTAATCTTTCTATAATAAACATTCCAAATCTTGGGCCCATGAGTCATTTGGTCCAATAATGGACCCAAGTATCTATCACCATCAGTTTTGCAATCCAATTTTGTTGGTCATGAGTAGAAATCTTCTGTTGAAGCAAAAATTTCAAGCTTTTTTGTTCCGTAAATGCTCGAAATGACTTGCCTAAAAGATAAAGTCTCCAATGTTGAATGGCTAGAGCCAAAGCCATGATCTCTCTCTCATAGGCTGACTTTTCCAAGGTCGTTTCAGAGATAGCCTTGCTGAAAAAAGAAATAGGGCGACCCTCCTGCATTAAAATAGCCCCAATTCCCTGCCCCGATGCATCACATTCAATAACAAACACCTTAGAAAAATTTGGTAAGGCCAAAATAGGTGTTGTTGTAATCAATTTCTTTAGTTCCTCAAAGGCTTTTTGAGCAGATTCCCTCAGTGAAAGCCATCCTTTTTAGTTAAGTCAATAAGTGGTTTTGCTATCTTCCCATACCTAGCAACAAATTTACGATAGTAACCTGTCAATCCAAAGGCCCTAACCCCTTTTACATTTCGCGGGACAGGCCAAGCTACCACTGCTTTGACTTTCTCGGAATCCATAGTGTTGAAAATATGTTGAATTTATGTTTATAGTTAGCTTCCTAATTACTATAAATAAAAGTTTCTTGTTTATTTTATGATTATGTAATTAAGTTAATTAGGATTCCTGATTATGTAAATAAGGTAATTAGGATTAGCAGTAGTTTTTCACAATCCCTACAATCAAGGGATTCTCTTGTTCAGAATTCATTATAAATACAGTGTTTGCTGAATGCTCAAATCATTCAGATTGAAACCTAATTCATTATGTTTCAAGTTGGTATCAAGAGCTCACCTCCTGTGGGCCAGATAAAGTGAAAAATCTGAGTCCCTGTCTGCTGCCCGCAGTCCCTCTCTAGTAGTCCTGACATCCAGCCACCGTCCGACCATCGTCTGGAGAAGTTGACGTCAGCACTAGACACAAAAGGTCTCAATCTGTTGATTACCCAAAACGCCACCGCCGTCCGCTTCCTCACGCGCTGGCACCGTCTGCTGCCCCAATCGGCGTGTGTAAGGAACGCGCCACCTTGTAGGCCACCGTTTGCTTCGTCGCCGGTCTCGTCAGATTCGTCGGCACCTCTTCTGTCCGTTTTAGGGGGTCAATTTTTTAAGTTGACCAGTTTGTCCCACTATCCTCTCCTTCCCTATAGCCATGACGAACTCGTCCAAGTCACACAATTCATCTGAAGACTTTGGTTCCTCGGTGAAAAGTGTTGTGTCCTTCGTTTACTCTAGTAATCTCTCAATAACTTCAGAAAAACTCAATGGGAAGAACTATATGGAGTGCCAAGCAACTGTAGAAATTTGGTTTTTGGGTCAAGGTCTATCTGACAAAGAAGGCAGATAACATTGAATCCAAAGAATGAGAGGAATGGCAGAAAGTTGATTATCAATTGGTGTCTCTCCTATGGCAGTCCATTGACCCTAAGCTGTTGGTCCACTTCCGGACATACAAGGCATGCTATGATGTGTGGCAGAAAGCTCACAATGTCTACTCAAATGATATCCAACGTCTTTATGATGTTGTGCATAATTTGGCTGCACTTCAAATGTCCAATAATTATCTCCCATCATACTTGACTAAATCTCAGTCCACAATTGATGAAGTTAAATTGTCTTTGACAGGTGATGATCTTCCAAGAATCTTGAAGAAGATTGATGACATGTGCTTGGTGTTCATTCTGCACGGCCTCCACAAAGACTTTGAGTCTGTCTGAAACCAAATTCTGACAAACCACAACGTGCCTACAACAGAAAATCTCATTGATAGTTTGCTACGTGTTCCCTCTCCAAAAGCTATGTCGGGCAACAACCCTCAACCTAGATTAGAAGCTTCTATTTTCCTATCCAATATTTCTAGAGGACGAGGTCGTGGTCGTGGTGGTGGAAGAGAAGGTTGTAGCTTTGGCAATTGTCCACAATGTGCTTATTGTAAGCATATGGGCCATACCCAAGATAAGTGCTACTCTCTGATCGGATTCCTTGATAAATCAGTCAAATATACACAAATTGATTCTAGGGGAGTAGTCAGAACACCTTCTCAGATGCTGAATACACAGGAATACCTCCAATTGAAGGCAGCGACACAATAATCTTCGGCACATATAGCCAAATCTGGTAATTCTACAGTTTGGCTCTCTCAATCATCGTCTGTTTGCCCCTGGATTTTGGATTCTGATGCTTCTGATCACATAGCCGGTAATCCTTCTCTTTTCTCAAAATTGATACAGCCTAAAACATCACACCATATCACTCTTGTTGATGGTTCAAAAGCCAAAGCCACTGGCATTGGTCAAACCACTCTTCTTCCTGATTTATCCTTAAATTCTATTGTTCTTGTTCCTGGTTGTCCTTTTAACCTAGTCTCTGGGAGTCAGCTTACCCGTACACATAAATCTAAGTAACATTAACTGCTGATTCTTTTTCCATACAGGAACGGAGAACGGGACAGACGATTGGAACAGGGTCTGAATCACGAGGTCTCTATTACTTGAAGTCTCATTCCGCTATTGCCTGCACTGTTGCAGAATCACCATCTCTCTTGCATCGATAGTTAGGTCATACCAACTTAAATAAACTTAGGAAAATGGTTCATCAAATTTCTAATCTCCAGCCTTTGGAGTGTGAGTCATGTCAACTCGGTAAACATGTCCGAGCCTCTTTTTCTAGCTCTGTCAATAGTCAAGCACATTCTCCATTTGACCTTGTTCTTTCCGATGTTTGGGGACCAATTCGTATTAATTCTATTCTAGGACATAGGTACTTTGTTATTTTTTTTATGACTGCTCAAGATGTACTTGGATTTTCTTAATGAAAGAGAGTTCTGAACTATTTACAATTTTTCAAAATTTTTTCAATGAAATTCAAACTCAACTTGGGCTCTCTATTCGCATCTTACGTAGTGACAATGCTAAAGAGTATTTTTCTGCATCTTTTAATCAATTTATGAATTCTCATGGCATGATTCATCAATCCACTTGCCCTCACATACCCCAACAAAATGGCATGGCAAAAAGAAAACATCGTCAGATTGTTGAAACTGGTCAGGCACTCTTATTGCATGCTAATTGTACCTTAAAATTTTGGGGTGATGCGGTCTTGACTATGGCTTTTTAATAAACAGAATGCCATCCTCTGCTCTAAATAACAAAGTACCTCATTCCCTTTTATTTCCCAACGATCCTTGTTTTAAGGTTCCCCAACGGGTCTTTGGTTTCACCTATTTTGTACATGATCTCACTCTAGGTCTTGATAAATTAACTGCTTGTGCTGTCAAGTGTGTCCTTTCAGGATATTCTCAAGTGCGAAAAGGATACAAATGTTACTCTCCTTCCAATAATCGGTTCTACCTCTCTGCTGATGTCATATTCTTCGAGGATACACCCTACTTAACTTCCTCAGTATCTCCAGACTAAGTTTTTCAGGTTTTGCCTTCCCCTTCTTCTATCCCACTTGTTACTCACTCTCCACCTTTAGATCTCACAGAGACTTCCTCTCCTCCTATCACCCATCACCTGAAAGGAAAAGGAAATGAGTAGGAATTTTGGGTTTCATTACCTTTCACTGGATATAAGGGATTGAGAGGAAACGGAACACAAAGGGATGAGAGGAGATGAAAATGGGAGAAAAACGAAAGAGAGGGGGAGGGGCGACGAGTTATAGCAAATGGGGGTGGGGGGTCTGCTTCTGAAAGTCGAGAAGCTTCCCCTCCCCTTTTTCTTTATAAATGGCTTTTTTTTAAAAAAATAAAATAAAAAGTGGAACAATGTGTTTCATCCTTCCCAAAAGTCATATCATTTCATTCAAATAATTGAATAATATATTCTTTTATTTAATTTATTAAACCACATACATTTGCCACACACATGAGACATTAATTTCTTACAGATATTACTTATTGCTATCTAGTTTACAATTTAATAGATATCTAACATCTGGTGAAGTTTACGGTACATGGTTTTTTAATCCATGTATCGGTACATGGGAAAAAATACCGGCAGGTGCAGTTAAGTGTTAGACATTGTGCACCTTATAAACAAGGGCATTGATCGTACATAATAGCTAATAGGTCCCCCGGGGATAGATTTGCAAAAGACATTTTGTGAGGTCATAAGCAAAAAAGAGGGTTTAGGATTGGTTTGAAGGAAGCACAGCGCCGCATCGGTGATGATCCCTCTCTTCATGCGCAGTGGATCATGCCGAGCTAAGTGTAAGGAATAGTGGGAATTGAATAGTTCTACCATCAAAGAAAGCAAACGAGTAGAGAAGCCGGAAGAGGAATTCATTGGAGATTGACGGATTGCAGTGGAGGAAGAGGAGCCGAGAACCGTGAGGCCGATCTCAAGAAGGAACGTTGGGTTTGTTGGAAGGCAAACAAATAACGTCGCTTGAGTAGGTACGTTCAATGTCTTCGTTTAGTATTGTTTCATTGGGGGTTTGATTTTAGGAAATAGGGGCGTTTGTGTTCATATTCTGTTTATGTGTTCCTTGAAGATTTGTGTCGCAGACGTAACTGTAGTAGCCCCTTTGGTGAAGTGGAATGTGTCGTCGTAAGCCGTCGTTGTCTGTTCCATTAAGTCGTTTGTGCATATTGTTGAGTTTGAGTATTAATATTTGGGAAGAGGATGCATGTTAGATGTGGGGGACTCAAACCAACACCTTCAACATTTCTCGATCGCCAACCACACCAGATTTCTTCTTCAACCTTACCACCTACGCATGTACTATTTCACACAAATTAAAGGCACTTCACAGCTCCATAAACGGGTTGCCAGACCTGCAAACCCTCCATGAGTATTTCTAATGTTCCGCACGTTAACCTTCCCACAACCCAAACAATTTTCCGGCCTCCTCTTCGACACTCCACCTCCAATGGTTTCACGGCTTTTTTCGTCATCCGTTATGAAACACCCTTTCTTTTGTCTTCACAATTAACAAAGTCGTCCTTTAACCCTCCTACGCAGGGACCACTTAACAATTGACAAAAACAATAGCACCGAGCACATCAACAACCTAACCAAACGGTTTCCTTCATCCAATCTCAGCCGCTCCTTTAAGTTGGGCAGAAATAACACACGTGGCATGCTGATGTGGCATTTCATTTGCCACATCACCTAAAAGTTAACGGCAGGGACCAAAAAGGCTAACGAAAAATTTTGTAGTGATGAAAAACCAAAAAAAAATTTTACAGGGACTAAAAACAAAATGACCTATATTTATAGACACTAAAAACATATTTAAGCCTTTAAATTAAATACATTACATTGAAATTGGGTGCTTTATTATTGGTTTTTTGGAAACTTTTTCAGTTCATTTGAGAAAATGGATTTCTAGATAAGAAAATTCATGATATATGAGCCATTAGATTGGTTATTGATTGAACGATATATATTAGTTCCTATTAATTATAAACGTAACATGCATATTAGTAGTCACACTGTTATTATTCAAGGTTGACAGTCACTGTGATAACTCATCATTCCTCTACTTAAAACAAAATTATAAAGAATGTTAGATTAAGTATATCAAATTATTAACTTTTTGTGCTAAATTTATATATTAAATTTTAGTTATAAAATAAGTTTGACCAACGATTTTTTTATATGAAAAGAACACAATCTTCTATGTCTTTTTATATAAAAAAATCTAATTCCAACCCATTTTAAATTGAGTTGAATTATATTCAAATTTAGAACAAAAATTGAATCATATTCTAACGTAGTTAATATGATTCTTAAGACCTTTTGTTTTCGAATACAATAATGTTTTTTCCACACCCAAATAGTAAACACCCACCACACACCTCATTTTTTCTTTTTTTTTTCTTTTTTCTTATATGTGAACAGTACTCATTTTTTTTAATGAACAGTGACCTTCTTTTTTCTTTTTTTTTTCATGAACAGTAACGTTTTTTTTTCCAAAAAATCTACAATTAATCAGACTGATAACATACTTAACCAGTAAATTATATAGCATTAACCATAAATTCATACTCAATGATTATTTGTGTAGTAATCCTTATGATCAAATAACTGTTCAAGATGAACTTTGTTTTCGAGTGAACATGTGGTTAATACCGTATAAGTTGGTGGTTAACTGTGTTATTAATCTGGTGAATAATTTATTTTCAAGTGAACATGTGGTTAATACCATATAAGTTGGTGGTTAATTGTGTTATTAATCTGGTGAATAATTTGTTTTTAAGTGAACATGTGGTTAATACCATATAAGTTGGTGGTTAACTATGTTATTAATCTGGTTAATGGTTAATACCATATAAGTTGGTGGTTAACTGTGTTATTAATCTGGTGAATAATTTATTTTCAAGTGAACATGTGGTTAATACCATATGAGTTGGTGGTTAACTGTGTTATTAATCTGGTTAATAATTATAACTAAGGCAAAAAGTGGTTAACTGTGAGTTATTATGTGGTTAAATAAGTTGCTCAAGTGGTTAATATTGATATAAGTTCAGATAACTGTTCAAAATGACAAACCTTTAACTCTGTTTTCAAGTGAACAGGTGGTTAATACCATATAAGTTAGTGGTTAACTATGTTATTAATCTGGTTAACCGACAATAATTTTTTTTAAAAAAAGTCGGTACTGGTCACATTTAAAAGAAATATTGTTCAAGCATGTGGTTAATACCATTTAAGTTGGTGGTTAACTAGGTTATTAATCTGGTTAAATAGAAATATTTTTTTTAGGAAAAAAAAATCAGACTTTTTTTGAAAAAAAATTGTAAAAAAAAAAAATTCACTGTTCACATATAAAAAAGAAAAAAAAAGAAAAAGTGAGTGTGTGCCGGGTGTTTTACTATTTGGGTGTGGGATTCTCGGGATTGTTTCGAATAGGAAAAGTTTTTTCCCAAACCCAAAAGTGTACACCCACCGTACAATGTTTTTTTATTTTTTCTTCATGAACGGTACTTTTTTTATTTTTTTGAATGAATAATAATTTTTTTTCATGAACAGTGACTTTTTTTTTAAATCTCCAATTAACCAAACTGATAACATAGTTAACCAGAAAATTGTATAGCATTAACCATAAATTCATTCTCAGTGATTATTTGTGTAATAATCATTATGATCAAATAACTATTCAAGATGAACTTTGTTTTCAAGTGAACATGTGGTTAATACCATATAAGTTGGTGATTAACTGTGTTATTAATCTGGTTAATTTGTTTTCAAGTGAACATGTGGTTAATACCATATAAATTGGTGGTTAACTGTGTTAGTAATCTGGTTAATAATTATAAGTGAGACAAAAAGTGATTAATTGAGTTATTATGTGGTTAAATAAGTTGCTCGAATGGTTAATAACATAGTTAACCAGATTAATAACGTAGTTAACTACCAACTTATATGGTATTAACCACATGTTCACTTGAACAAATTATTAACCAGATTAATAACACAGTTAACCACCAACTTATATGGTATTAACCACGTGTTCACTTGAAATTAAAGTTTCATCTTGAACAGTTGTTTGATCATAATGCTGAGAATAAATTTATGGTTAATACTATACAATTTCCTGGTTAACTATGTTATTAGTCGTTAATGGTAGTTTAAAAAAAAAGTTACTATTCATTAAAAAATCACTGTTCATTAAAAAATAAATAAAAAAAGTATTGTTGATGAAAAAAACACTTTTTACCCAAAAGTGTGGGAAAATCGGAATTGATGTCGTTATGATATGATGTGTCGTTATGATATGATGTGGTGCTTATTTACACTCATCAACATTATAAAGTGAACCATTTAGTTACAATCTTCTCTACCTCATTCTCCTCAAAATACAGAGGAACTTCCCTGCCTAAGACCAACTCTTACCTCTTTTCCCCAACAATTTACAAGACTCCAAATTCCAATTCTCCTGTTGCCTCATAGACCATCCCGTTCTCCTCTCCTCGAACGCGAAACAAACCCAGATGGAACAATTCGCCTCCTCATTGGGTTCTTCTTTGGATATCTTCTTAATGGCATCTGTGAGGTATATTTCTCTGTTGACTTTTCTTGAAGTCTTTTACCTATTTTCTGCTGCTTTCTTCTTTTACCCGTTTTCCTCATTTTCTTTATCTGAAAAGCCCCAGTTTTCTTGATCTGCAATTTTTCTTTTTGCTTTCTAATCTCAATAATTTGTTAGAGCAGAATGCACACATTTGTAAGGGTATCTCTTTGCCATTACAACTGTTGTGGGATACAACAAGATGATGTTTTTATCCTTCTTCTGGTTTTCCACATGTGGATGTTCCAAGGGTGTTTGTTGCCTTCTGACATGCAGAGAGATTAGGCAGCCCTGCTGCATTCTATACCCCTTTCTTTCTCTTGTTTTAGAGGCTAAACTTATCCTCACCCTTGTTGCACCTGTACCTTTGTCTCTCTTTAACAAATCTTATTTCTCTTCCGAAAAGAAAAAAACTTGTCTCTACCCACTAATGAGGTACTTTCTATATGTGGAGTTAAAGAAGTAAATTTATAGTAAATTAAGAGGATCCAGGAAGTGGCAATATAATTACTTTTCTTTGTCCATGTGAAAACAAAAATACCCATAAATCACTTATCATCCTGCTGCAACCTGATGGTTGTGTCTTATGCATATAATTTGGTAGCACTAGAAGCATAAAACAACTTAGTTCTGAATGAAATTTTTTTTTTTTGAGTGGCTCATGGCTCTATATGATCTATGTAATGGCTGCTTCTTTATCTTTGTGAGAATATGATAACTAGAATCCACTACTATCTGTATCTGACTATCTGCTATCTAGTGAAGGGAATGTCAAATGTGGGTGCTATCTACTATTTGGCTCTATATATTTTTTTGGTTCTCTGTGTGTTTGTATTTCCTTCTGTGTCTCCATTTTCCAATAATAGCAGAACCATTGGATTTTCAAGCCTGCACAAACCGGACAGTTTGCCTCATCTAAATTTAAAAGAAAATAGTTCAGTTTCTGCTGGTTTGTAAATGCATAATTGTGCAAGTAGCTTTGCTCTATGGTATTTTATCATCATTTAATCTTCTTGATGACTTATTTAGCTGGAAAAGAAAACTGTATGCTTTTGAAAGGTGCTAATGACGCCTTGAAGCTCAATGTAACTAAAGTTATCTTTGTGGATCACAGACCTTTAAGTGGCAAGAGTATATGGACTGGCAAAGGAAGCTAAAAGAAGCAGAGGCCAGTGCTGCAGCCTAATTAGTTTACCAAATTGAGATTTTGAATTAGATAGCCACTTTCACTGTTTCACGCTCTAATTGGCATATTTGCACCATAATTTTAAGTTGAGATTTTGAATTAGATAGCCACTTTCACTGTTTCACATGATGCTAATGAAATGAAATCTTAGAGTCCCAGACAAAACATTGCTTTGCAAGATAGACATACTGATAAAAATAAACATAGCTTTTTGAGGATTTGTGTATAGCTGTTTAGCCTATTGACTTAAGCATGGACCATGAAACGTTGATGTTTAAAATATTTCTCAAGTGATATCACTGAAGTGGAGATAAAGTAAGCTTTAACTAATCTAATGCCGGTTGGAGATAAATCAATCTGCAGATGGAACCCAAGATGTTCCAGGTCTTGTTGAAGCTTGTGTTTATGGAACGGAGGATGTTTGGGAAATGTTGAAGTCTGGGAACCGAGTCAGATCTGTTGGATCCACTAGTGCTAATTGGTTTTTTAGATGAACTGATTTTGTGTAAATTGTTGAAGTCTGTTTAAGTAAGCTTAGCAGTCGTTCTCATTGGTATGTCTTGGTTCTTTCAGATGAACTGATTTTGTGTTTGTACTTTGTCTTGGTTCTTTCAAATGAACTGATTTTGTGTTTGTACTTTTTTATATTTTTAAATGCTTAAATACTTCAATCGTATAACTAGCAAACACCTTCTTTGAATAGCTGGCGAAAGTATTCTTATATCAATAAACAAATTAAATTATTTGAATGAAACAATTAGGCAAACTGACAAGGTAGATATTACTTGTACATTATTGATGATGACAAAGGTGGTTTTTACATGCAGTTTGTTGTGAGTAACTGTTATCGAGGAGAATTTGATCAATGGCCAGAGAACAAGGAGTCACCTATGATTAGTAGACTTAGCTGGCAGTGAGCGTGTCGGGAAAACTGAAGCTGAAGGAGAAAGGCTGAAAGAATCTCAGTTCATAAATAAGTCTCTATCAGCACTTGGTGATGTTATTTCAGCTCTTGCGTCCAAATCAGCCCACATACCTTACAGGAACTCGAAGCTAACTCATATACTCCAGAGCTCTTTAGGTGAGGATACAATCTAATTGTAATTTTTTAACTGTTCTGTTATTTAGAAGGTCTTTTTGGTTTGTCCATCTATCTATTATTTTCTTTATTTATGATGTTGATCTGGGATTGAAATGCAGGTGGAGATTGCAAAACTTTAATGTTTGTCCATATACGTCCAAGTAAAGCAGATCTGACAGTGTTCACTGAATTTTGCAAAACTCTAATGTTTGACCTCATTGGGTTCTTCTTTGGATATCTTCTTAATGGCATCTGTCAGGTATATTATATATGCTCTGTTCTCTGTTGGCTTTCTTGAAGTCTTTTACCCGTTTTCTGCTGCTTTGTTCTTTTATCTGTTTTCCCCATTTTCTTGATCTGAAAAGCCCAAGTTTTCTTGATCTGCAATTTTTCATTTTTTTCCTTTTAGCATTCTAATCTCAATAATTTGCTTTTCTATCTTTGTTCCATTCTTTCACAGACTGAAGCTGAAGTGTGGCATTGCCACCTCCACAAATAAATAGCAGCGACAAGAAAGTCTTTGGATTCCATGTTTTGTGCCTGTCACAGACTCAGCTCGTGTTCTTGTCACCTATGTTGCAGGTACTCTTATCATATACATCACTTCATGCTTTCATTTCCTGTTTTATTTGCCTCAACCTCTGATGTACTAGTTTCTTGATAATGAATTCTGGGTTTGTGTCAAAATAATGTCTTTTGTTTTGTTTTGTGAATCTGTTATTCTGATATGGGTTCATATGCTATCATGTTTCATGGTTTAGAGTTGTGATATGAATCTTTTATTTTCTCTCAGTTGGCTTTGATTTAAACTTGGTTTGGTTTATACTACATTGATAACATGTTCAGGCTGGTGTAGCTGTTTTGTGAATCTTTTATTCTGATATGGGTTCAGATGCGATCATGTTTCATGGTTTAGAGTTGTGATATGAATCTTTTATTTTCTCTTAGTTGGCTTTGATTTGAACTTGGTTTGGTTTATACTACATTATAGCATGTTCAAGTTGGTGTAGTGTTGGGACTGTCTCACCTGATCTGCACCACCACTTGATTTGTCTTACATATGACAAGTACTAAATCTGACAATCTATTGAAATGAAAAGAAACATCCACATGGACATAATTATTAAATGGAAAATAAAGTGGAGTGTAATATAACATATACTTCAACTTAAAATCAGGAGATAGACACAACACCATGATTGATTATTTTGTTAGATCATCTTAAATGTGATGGCTGATTTATTCTACTGCTTCTTGATTATTGAAGTGAGCTAGATTAGAAGTTCTTGATGAAATCATAAATGTGATTATTGATTTCATCTGCTGCTTCTTGATTGTTCAAGTGAGCTTCTCCTTTTTGCACAATCACTTCCTCCAAATTTGGCACATCTTGCTTGAAACCTCCACCGTGATTATACTCCTCTATGCCTAGCGAAGTGCAGACCATTTCTAATTCATCTGTAATGAATTTTACCGGCACCTTGATCTGCACTCCAGTCCATGGTGCCGTGAGCTCCCAATTTCTGGAAATATATACAATTAATAATAAATTGTCTTTAGAATTAGTATCGATTTTAGTCATGCACAAATATTTCCATTTTTCCTAAAATATAAATTGTGGAAAATAATAATCTCAGGTAACATAGAGAATTACGGATTCATATTTCTGTAGTAGTTCAACCCTCCAGTGAAGCCTGTTTTCTCAAATTTGGCGACATAATAAGATGTTTTTCAACATATATTTTAATGATGCTACTGCTTGGTATGGTTTAGGAATTCAATTTAAACTAATAAGATCATTAAAATTATTCAATTATGTTGGTCTAATTAGTTTGCCAAACAATTTATACTTTTGAGCTAATTAGTTTAGCTCCTCACATCCATTACTGATTTGTAAATTAATGATCTTAAATCTGTTATGTATGAAGTTAAAAAATTCAAAATAAGAGATTGGACCATTGAATATTTTCGCCTCTTACCATGCTTCTTTCTTGCTTTAAGATACCGACTTTGCTTATTTATTTGCTCTGTTTTGGACTTTACTTGTTATCACACTATTAAGCTCACTTGCTGAAAATGAAATTCAATTAAGATAGGCATAAGGCATATATGTATGGGTATGTATCTGATTTCTGTATAGTTGTATGGATTGACAGCAAAGGTGCATTATGGAACTTTTTCATTGAGGATGGTGTTAAAGAAACTTGGGCATCATTGGTATTCATTGTTTGTGCACCGGAAGTTGGATCTATCATTGCTGGTGAAACAGTTGAAGTTGATGATCAAATAAAGGTATGATTTTCTAATGTTTCTGTTTTCTATAAAAGGTCTAAATGTGATTGCTTATGAGCTTCTATTTTGTCTATATATAGATTAATGCTTTTTTTTCCATATATAAAGATTAATGCTTATAAATGTCTTTAGCACTCATGGGACAACCCAACTCTAAGGTAGGTAAAGCTCCCGCTTTAGGCTCCCTAAAATACCCTTATTTTAGGCTCTTAAAAAATACTTTATTTACTAGTAATATTTTTAAAAAACTAAAAAATAGCTAATAATTATTTAGTGCGTAATATTAAATTATTAAGAATAATTAAGTTTTTTCCTTAAAAAAAGGCCCATTTACGAGGTAAAATATTTCATTGCATTACTTGTAATTCCTTTCAATTTCTTGTTAGTTTGGGACTTAAACTATTCTTCAGGCCTGAGGTGTCTTGCTGCCGCTTTCAGCACTTGTTTGCTTGCTTCAATTTTGCTTGATTCTTGGTAGAATGGAGTTGTTGGTATGCGCATTCATCCACCCCTTAGGTGTATTATATTTTGCCTCTTACACTTGTTCATTACTTGTTCTTGTGTGTTCTTGAATTTCTACTTCTTTCTTTTACGAAATTATTTTTTATTGTATTAGATTAGATGAAAACATTTTACGAAATTATTATTTTTTGCATTAGATTAGATGAAAATCATTTACGAAAATATTTTTCATTGCATTACATGAATACCTTTTACGAAAGTATTTTTTTTATTACATTAGATTAGATGAAAACCTTTTACGATTTTTTTTGTTGCATTAGATTAGACTAAAACCATTTACCAAATTATTTTTCTTGTAGTGTGTCACTATGCAACCTCATGATGATATAAATTCTATTACACATGCCTCATACAAACCCTAACCTTTGAAACCTAGGATTAAAGCAAACATCAAGCCATGTATTGCATACATAACCCATAACCCTAGGATAACATAAAACCAATCAAAACCAAGAAAAATAAGAAGGGGGAGGTAGAATATGGGTAATTAGGGAATTTCACGGGAATTTCAAGTGGGTGGATATGGATCTCCTAAACTCCTTCTTTCTTAGGGCAACAACTATTAATTGAAAAATATATTCTTCCGGATACATGGTGTCCATACCACTATGGACACGGATGTTCGTAAACCATCCTAACAAGTTTACGAACACATGTTTGTCCGGAAACTTTGACGGATACACGTGTCTGTATTTCACCTGCAAGGAGGAAGTGAGAGTCCCCTTTGTACTGGACTGAGAGGAGCGGTAGAAGCAGAGGCGGAGGCGGCACCATGACACTGGGGGAGAGGGAGTCCGTGAGAGAGGAGGGTGAGAGTGTGAGAAAGGGGAGGGTTTTAATTTTCAAAAACTTTGCAAAGGGCACTTTGGGGTTTTCAAAAATTTACAAACAATAGGGGGTGGGAAAAGCAAAAACCAAGGTGTTAAAAGTAATGGCCTCACAATTTTGAAATGATTTTTAATTTTGTAAAAGAAAAAAAAAGAAATGAGGTTTAATCTGGAAATGGGTTTCAACAAAAAAAAATCTGGAAATGGGTAAATAAACAAAATAAAAAAAGCAAGAGAAAAGGGAAAAAAAAGCTTCTGAAGCTACCCTATTTTCGACCAAAAAAAAAAGCTACCCCATTTCAATTAGGGTTCAGATTTAGGAAAAGGGAAAGGTGACAGAAGGTGACCCAAAGGTGGTGGCCATGGCGGAAAGGCCGCCCTTGGCGGCGGCGCTGCATGGCCGGCGCGCGACTATGCAGAGGCGCGGTGGGGACGTCGGCAACGACGGCCTGTTTTGGTGATGCGCGAAGGAGACGAGGGACGCATGGCACACGGCGGTGGCTGTGGACGATGATGGTGGCTGCGAGGGGCAATGGGCTGCGGCGGTGTAACAACACCTCTCCTCTTCCCCTCTATCCGGTCTTGTGAGAGAGAGATATTGAAGGGACCCAACAAGTTGATGAAAGACTGTGACACCACAGGTTGGATCATCACTTGAAGAAGTGAGAGAGCAACTTGTAGACATAAGCGTGGAGATATGCTTAGCATCGGACATGTGAGTCTTTTCTAGAATTCCCCGGATGTAGTGGTTATAAGGATTTGTTTTAATAATAAAAGATATTGAAAAGAAAGTATTTACCATACTAAAGGAGCTTGAGATATAACTTACATACCTTCCAGTTCTTAGCATCAAATGCTTAAGAAATCCTGAGTGTGGATGAGCTTTATAGGTTGAAAAACCGAGTTGTGGATATCTCCAGGATACTTTCCGACGGAGGTAGCAGCGTGGGGGGAATGACATGATGGATATGGAAGGGGCGTTGACAGTTTCACAACATATAGTCATTTTTTGTTTTTAATTTTTAAAATTAAAAGAGTATTAATCTGAACCATTAAAATAATTAATGGTATATTTAACTCACTTTACCCTCTACTTTAGAGAAGCCAGATCAAAATTTGAATAGGGATAATAATTGAGCTCAAGCCTTATGTGTGCTTCCAAAAATTACCTATAATGGACAGGGTAAAAACTCATAAAGTATGGGTGTGGGTGTGAGTAATGACCCACATTTTTTCATGGGCGCGGGCTAGGCATCATACTCATGGACATTATGATGCCTAGCCCACCCCATACACACACACATATACATATAAATTATTTAATAAATAATATCATATATAATTATATATATATTAGTTTTATTAAAATATCTAATATATTTATACATATTTTTAATATATATATATATACATATATACACACACACACAGAGGAGGGTTCAACTTACACCAATGTAAGTTACACCAAGTATTACATCGCTTATAACTACAAATCGAATGCGATTTTTAATAATCCAACCGTTAATTATGTTTATTTATCATTGTGATTATTTGTGTCAAATTTCATAAAATGTTGACATTAATAACTTGATAATCAAATAGTTGGGTTTTTCATATATTTCAAATGTATATACTCCTATAACGTTAACCTTGAGACATCTCAATGACATATCAAATAATTTCAAATTAATGTAAAATTTTATATGTATGATCTATATGATAGTAACTTTCAATCCAACGGTGGATTACTTAATACAATGATTTATTAAAAAGTTATTTAGCAGTGTAATACTTGGTGTAACTTACACTGGTGTAAGTTACGCCAAGTATTATACTGCTGATAACTACAAATCGAATGTGTTTTTTAGTAATCCACCTGTTGAATTTTACAGATTAAAAATATAATTTGAAAACTATCCATTTGTTTTTTTTACTTTAGAATATATATGACTAATTAGTGTTAATAATATTTTTTTTGGTAGATCTTGGAAAATGCTAACACATGATATTCAAGTTTATAAAATAGTGTGATATGAAAGTATATTGTATACAATAAAAATTTTAAGCGTTAGATCACATGTTGTGTTTTATAACATTAACATATTGTGTTTCGATTTAATTAAATTCTTATCTCACTAAAGTATAATAATTATATTTAGATGATTTTGGAGTAATTTAGTGATTGAGTTACAATTTTCTTTAATTAATATTTTTAATGAGTGATTAATTTTTCAATTAACTAAATATCAACTAACGGGTGCGAGTGTGGGCATATAGGTGCCCAACGAGTACAAGGACGAGGACGGTCATTAAAGTTACTGCCCACGCGGGTACGGTGTTTCTCTAAAAATACGGGTATGACAAGGGGAATATGGTAGTATGGTTTCATGCTCATAGGGTACTCATTGTTTGCCATCCCTATTTTGACCTAAAAGACTAACACTAGGTTTGATTTATAATCCTAACTTTTATTAGACTCATAATCCTAATTAAATAAGAAAACTAATCATAAAAGTATGTTTTATTCACAAAAGATTTTTCATTTTTTTATTAGAATAATGTGTTTTTTAGAGCAATAAATGGCCGTAAATATGAAAGTGTATTATGATTTGAAATTAGCATAAATTGGGAAATGATTGATGGTAAAAAAATGTCTTTTACCTGAAAAGTAAAAAAAAAAATATATTGTTTTCTTTATCTGAATCTTTATTTATTTTGTAAAAACAAAATAGGTGTTATAATGCTATTAATTTTTTTTATAGTGTGTTATGCTGTGTTAGAAAATAAATAGTCCAACTTAGATCCCTAATCCATTTAGAGCTCAAATCAAATAATAATAAGGTTAAATAAAATATTAAATCAATAATAATAATAATAATATAAATATGGTGAAACAACTATGGGTTCTATAATACTACATTAATGAAATATTTACTTATTCAACATGTAACATCTCATATTCAATAATTTAAAATTATATCAAGATTGATAATGATAATTTTAGAAGAGAGATGTGCTTTAGTATTTATATTTAAGGTCAAAATTTAAAATAGGAAAGGTGAGATCACAAGGATTAGGATTAGAAAGTAATAACAATTTTATGATAATGCTTAATTATAAAATTTGAATTTTTTTTTGTGCAAGACCATAAGTATCCTCGACAGGAGACAATCTTGTTTGAACCGGGTAGGACCTCTATGAGTGGCAAAACTCTCCCTCCGAGTATTTAACACAACTGCATTCCTAGGGCTTGAATTCGGGACCACTGGTTAATCCCTCCGAGTATTAAACACAACTACATTCCTAAGGCTCGAACTCGAGACTACTAGTTAAGCTGGAACAATTCCTTACCAGTTGATCCACGTGTTCGATGGTTTATAAATTTTGAATTTGAGTATAGATAGATAAGGGTCATGTAAATAAAAGAAATTAGAATTAAATAAAGAATATACTTATCATTAAATAGATTTGGATAGAACTAAATAAATAATAGAAATAGATAGTTTTGGGTCTAATCCAAAATATTAGGTGGGTTCTTGATCCCAACAGGGATTCAGGGTTTCATTTGCCACCATACAATTAAACTTTAGAGGTATAGAAGAGAGGGAAAAGAGAGAGAAACATGGAGAAAAAGATGAAAGAGTTTGGAAGTCAACCCTAAAAGTTCAGCCCTAAGGGGAGGAACGAAGCTCATGTTGATGATGGGACTCGAAGCTAAACTAGGAAATATGTTCGTCTCTTGGGTGACTATAGAAAAAAGAAAATCTCTCTTATGTATGATTATGTATGTTTTATTAATTTCAATAATGAATGTTGAGTGCTTGTTTGAATGTTATTCGTGTAATAAAGTTAGTGTCTATGGGCATACATATTAGGTTGCATATCTCATTTAACACACATTAATTTAAAGGAAACAAATATAACATGCATCATTGAAGAAAATAAATAATGTTTATGATACCAACAAATAAAAGAAAGTGTTAGCTTTGACCTACATGTTACAAGAACAACTTAGGCTTCAGTCTTCATGTTATAAGAAAGATTTAGTCTTCGAACCATTATGTAATTTGGGAAAGTCATAGGGTATGCGGCTCTGCACACTCGCCCTGCAACAAGAACGCTTCTTACTTGACTAAGAGCTCTAGCCAGCCAACATGAAAAGACTCCTTAAAATAATAACAAAAATTTTCTTGGTATCATAGTTTGAAAGTAAAGTATGATTAATATATATCTATTTTTATTTTGTGTTAATGAAACGTTTTCCATAACTTTCACCCAAGTTATGGTTGGATATGTCGTAATTCAAATTATTTTTATATCCTATGCTATTGTCAATGAGTTTTATTCACATCTCTTTTATTTTTGGGATTTTTCGTCATATCCAGGCTGCTCAAAAAAGACATGTATCCTTTCAATTTTTATTTTTTAATTATAATTATAAAAGTATTGTTTAAGTTTCAAAGTTAATTTGTGGGAAGATTTTCTTTATAATTTGAAGAATTTTATTTAGAATTTATTTTCGTTCATGTATTTAAAGTTTAGAAACAAGAATTTGGTCATGTTTTTATTTTAAGGATCAGTTTAAATATGAGATTTTTCACAATTAGGAACAGAGAGGGCAAAAGCAAATTTTTTTTTCTGGCTTGTGGTTTTGTCTTGGGTAGTAACTTTTTTGGTTACTCTGTTCTCTGTAATGAAGTGTGGGTGTATTGGTTAGGTGAAGGGTAGGGTTTTGAGACAACAAATTTAAGAAGCTTGTTTTGGATCTGGTTATTTGTAATGAAGTGTGGGTGTATTGGTTATGCTTGATGGCTTTGTAATGACCTCTGTTAGCATTAATGAATGGAGTTTGTTTTGGATTTTATGTTGTGTATTATCCCTTAAACAATTAGTAGTTTGTTTTGGATTTTATGTTGTGTATTATCCCTTAAACAATTAGTAGATGCCATACTGTATAAATTGTTCTTAAACAAAGTTAATTTACTAGATGACTTTCACAGCAAACAATAGTTGAAGGAATATAATATCCCACACGGATTTTTCAATTGAAGTGGAGTTAAAGTATCACAAACATCTAAGTGGACAGTCTGAGTCATAGTAAAAGTGGTCCACCACACAAAGACTACATCAAAGACAATCTAACAAAAAACATAAACAAAGCTTGTGTCGTGACAGCACCAAAACCCTAAACCCTACCGCATTTGTGTTTGCAAAAACCCTACCACAGGTGTGCCTTCCCTTCAAAGTTTTCACCCTAAAAGTCTTGCTATCCCCAACCTGACTCACTAGTATAGTAAATTCACAATTTCTTGTGCACACTGCTCTAACCCTTACAGCATCATTCTTAGCAAACTTCACCTGTCTTCCATTCAATATTGAGTGTTCCATAATTGCCTCCTTGAATTGCTTGAGGGAACTGAACTCCATGCATAACCTGAACTTGAAATTTTTGCACATTTCATCCTGCTTGAACTTAGGGAACATAGGCCTGGAAGTGTCATCTACTTCACTATCATATACATCACTGTCTAATTCTTCACTCAGGTAATCTTCATCCATAACATGCATTTCATTCACATTAGGTGGGTTAAATGTGTCTACAGCAACAATACCACCCACATCAACAACTCTTTCATTGCCTCTCCTCCTACCACCACTATTTTGGCTGCCAACTTCTATTCTCTTCTGGGCTGCCATTCTCACCAATTGTCTTCAGCATGTTTTCAATTTTTAAGTTCAGTGCTGCCTCAGCCTCCCCAACCTCAGCCTTGTCAAAACCATCATCCATCCCCAGAACCCTCTCCTCTTCACTGTCATCAAAATATACATCAGATACTGAGTCATCACTATTATCATCATTTTCCTCCTCTCCACCTACTCCATTCAGATCATTCTGATTGCCACCATCTATTCTCAAAGTTCCATTTCTGCCCTGTACATTTCCTGGAATACCAGCCACAGATCCCTCTCCCCCTTCCAGGTGTTCCACATATACCTCAACTTCAAATTTATGTGCTTCTGCAGATGTAGCCAACTCAACAGCATCCTTATCATCATCTAGTGTCTTTAATCCCTTATCAAACCTACTCCCTGCCTTCTTCCACCACAATTTTACTTTCCCTTTCACACCTAAATCTTCCTTTAACAACCCAATAGCTTCAAAATACGACCACTTGTCCACTTCCTGCCCATGGAAAACATGTGTCTCCCCCTCCCTCGTAATGCATTTTGGGTTCAGTTACAAGCCTACCCCCATGGTAAAAACACACAGAAAAACCCATCCCTGAAAACAACAATTAACAGCGTAATTACTATTACAGTAAAACATAAAAACCCATCCCTTTAATCAAGAACTATCACATAAAATCCCACCATAGGGCAAATGTTAATTGTTCACAAAATCGCAATCAAGGAAGAGACATTACTTACCTGTCAGGAACGAGACAAACGCTCCTACAGTACCGGTTGTCTAAGCGCCAAAAACCCACACGTGTCCGACCAATTTCGTCACAACCTTCACCGTTTCAGCAACAATGCCTCGGAGCTTCTACTCGAAGACAAGAAGGGAACGGGGAATGAATATTGGTATAACTAGGGTTTTATATTATACTCACTCAGTAAATTTTATATTTCAGTTTTTTTATTTTAATAAAACCCTAATATTAATTAAAAGTAAAATCGGATTAATAATAGCTGAGTGGAAAATGCTGACATCACAAAAACGTTTCACACCTAAGCAACTCTATTAGGAGAGTTAACGGAGGGGCCAGAATTAAGTGATTTTGAAAGTTTAAGGACCCATCTCAACGAATTTAAACATTAGGGACCAAATCCAAAAATGGGTAAAAGTTTAGGGACCAAAAACATATTTAACTCTTTATTAAATTATGTGGCAACACATGATTGGATCTGTGTATAAAACTTTTTTTACATTGACAATGCATAGTAATTAAACTCATTATTTATTAGTATTATATTATCAAAACTGTTAAGCAAAATCATTTATAACTAAGGGTATTTATGGAATAAAATTTAATTTTATGACATTATTAATTACCAATAATAAATTTCAATATTTTTCATTGTTCATGATTATTTTAGTCATATGTTTCTCGTATAAAGGACTAAAGTTAATTAATATTTTCTATTCTATATTTTGCTACAATGCAATTGTCATAATGATCACGTTATAACCTATTTGTATGTTTTGTACTCTTCTTTCTCATTTTAAAATTCAAAATCTAGCTTATGTCAACAACTAATTTTCTTCCCTCCACTTTCCTATCACTTTTTAATATCCCAAACCTTGTTTACTTTAATTCCTTTTGGCTGAAAACAAAAATGCTAAAAAATCATAAAATATTGAACAGTGAGTGTAAGCTAACGAATGGCTCTTTATAACCTTTAAAAGTTCGTTAACAAAAAATTTTAATAATTAAATAAATATTAGTATAAAATTAAATTTATTAATTACCTGTTTATTAGATATTTATTTTCACTCTCACATAAATATTTATTTTTAAACTTTATATTTTTAAGATGCAAGAATAAATAATAGATTGAATAAATTATATTGAATCTTTTATAGTTTGATTATAAAAGCTAATGACATTCTAATATATACTATCTAAATTTATAAATATTTACATGTATTTATATTATATGGAAATTATATAAGTCACAATGTAAATATTTATGTTACATATATAGGTAAGACACAAAATTCTAATGTATAAAAAAATAATATATTTATTTCAAAATGTATAATAAAACTTTAATGGTTCAAATTATTTTAATTTATATATTTATATATTTCACATTAATTAATTAAAGGATTAGTCCTTCAAGAGTTATTCCTTTTTTCGTTTCTTTATTAATTTTAAATTTTAAAGTTTCTAATTTAATTATAACACAATAATGATATCCAAAATAAAATCATATCCTAACCCTTTATGTATCATATTATTGGGTATAAAATTAACTTTTTTTAAGAAATTATATGTAAAAAATATTCATGTATTTTCATTGTTTGTAATTACTTATTAATATTAATAACTTTATTTTATATAGTTATTCTTAACTATTTATTTTATGATGTTTGGTAATAAATGTTTTAATTGTTAGTTTAAAGTACTGTGATTAATATTTTTCATTGTTTTAATTTTATTTTATGATTCTTGTAACTAACTTAATTGGAGACGGTGGGTGTGTGTGTTTATAAATTGGGCGCCACTTCTCCTTCAGGCACATCACATGTCTTAACTCTTAACAGAATAAGGACAGTTTCTTTGAGAATTTCTTTCTCTCTTCCGAGACCCCATTTCTTTCCTCTTTTTCTCGTACCCAAACATATAATGTTGATGTTCTCCTTTTCCTCTTTTTCTTATAATTTGGTTCGCCGACTCGACAGAGGAAGCTTAGTCGACCATAGATTCACCACTGGGATTATTCTCTCCTCGAACAGGAACCTTTTCCTCTTTTCTTATTTTCTTCTCTCCTCAAACAGGAACACCGTCCCTAATTCCACTCTGAATTTCCACTTCATTCTCTGGCAGACCAACAATTTTCTTACTGGGATTCTTCTTGGAATATCTTGCTTGTTAATGGCTAATTCAGCGCCAGGAGTCACCAAAGAAAGAGAGAAGGAACGGAAAAGAGACCTTATCTGTGGTGTGTGTTGTTGACCCACAAGATTTTCTTTATTCGTACACTCTTACGATTTTTTTGTTAATTCTCTTTGGGATGATTGATGGTTTTTCTTGTTCCCTTTCTTCATTCTTTAGATAGTACTTGAATTTTACTGGGTTTGTTTCTTTATTCCTACCCATGCTTCTTGATTCTCTATTTTAGGCCTGCTGCTGTCTCTGTTTTTTTATTCTCTAGATAGTCACCAAAGAAAGAAAGAAGGAACGGAAAAGAGACCTTATCTGTTTTTTGATATCCTAAGCTTCTGGTTTATTTGATTCTTGACATGGCATCAAACCTCTCTGGTCACATGGTCGTGACTTCCATCCTCACCACACCTATTCTTCATATAAATTGAATTTCTATTCTACATAAGGTGTGCTTTGTCCATGCTTTGAACTCAAAGGGCCTTTGCATGAGGAGACCCATCTTGTTAGAGATAAAAATCATTCTTGGACCTGCTTTTGGGTTGATTTGATTCTTGATCAGGGAAACATAGGATTTTTCCATCTGTTCATTGTTTTATTATTTACTTTTGGTTAATAGTTTGTGTATGTGGAATTGGTTATATCATTGGTTTATTCTTGAAAAGTTCCAAGTTCAATAGATTAAGTACATGTTCATGTTTTCTCTTAATGATGATATGGACTATTCGTTCCTATCTTTTTTAAAATAAATTGTTTGCAGCCTGATTGAAATAGGACTTTTGTTGTGGTGGTAGGTGATGGAGCAGTTGGTTAATAGACTTGATTTGGCAATGTTCAATGGTATACTTCGGGAATCAGATGAAGAGATGCTTACAGATCCTTTATCTGACCCCATTAGCGATTCTAAGGTTCTTCCTATTCCAGCTGGAAAATTAGGCTTTGGGGCTACTGCACAACTAAAGAATGCTGTGAGTTATGAAATCTTTTCATTCTGACCTTCTTTTTTTCGTTTAGAAAACACAAGATTGATCATAATCTTCTTACCTAGTCCTCTATCCATATTGTTCATGAACCATTTGTATATTTTTCACTGGAAGGTATGTTTCTTCTATACCCACAGCAATATGCATTAGGATAACTTTGAGGAAGTTTGCTAGTCGATCAAAGATGTAAAGTATCTTATGATGTTTCGGTGGAATTATTGAAAAAATAATCATAATCTCTATTAGTTGTTGAATCTTGATAAAAAAAAAAATTAGTGGAACATGGCCAGTGGGTATTCGATACACACTAATTTTTTTTCCAGGTTAGAAATATTTTATAGCCACTGAAAGGATCACCACAAAGAATGTCTTAAGTGTATGATTTTGGATTCATTGACGTTGTTCAAAATTTGAAAGACGCTTAAAATTCAAAGCTTTTGAATTTTGATGTATTCATAGTTAACATTAATTTTGAGTTATGGAGTTTTTTTCCTGGATTCCCCTTTATCTTAAAAATCTCCTTTTCAAGTTTTGCTTAGACATACTCCTTACATTGTTTGTTATAAATTTGTTGCATGATGGCACAAAATTGAATAAATTATGTTTAGTTATGAAACTAGCTAGTGATGCTCTAGTGCATGTTGGGTACTGAAGTGCTTGCTAGTAAGAACAAATTGATAGTAGCAGAAATGAGCATGCTGGATGGGTGGATGAACAAGATAAGAAAACGTGTTCTCACCTTATGGCTTTAGAGAATTTATCTAAATGTGGTATCACCTTATGTTATTTAGAGATTCTACTTGACCTTATGTCTTTAAACAATTTAACTGGAAAAGGCAATGAGAATAAGTGTGGTATCACCTATAGCAGCTGCTTGGGCAGAATTGGGTTTAATTCCTGTAATAATCTTAATCTCAACCTTTTTCATGTACTCATTTCTTACTGTGTGGAAATGTATTCAGATTATGGCTGATGATAATTTTAAATAACTAAGTTCCTTTATGGCTAAGCTCCAAACATAAGTTTGGAGAATTTTTCATTCGTTAAAATCAAGTTGTACAGTAGCTACATTGTTTGAGTAATACTTTCTGTTCACCAAAATTAAATTTGCAGTGAGTAGAATAAATTTTGAGAGAAGTAATTTTCTTTTTTTTCTTTTAGCATTTAGAAGAATTCATTCTAGATGTGTGACTCGCAAAATATATCCTATTTTTACACTTCAAAAATAATTCTATCTTATATCCAAATAAAACCTTTATAAAACATTCCCAAACACAAATCAATTTTCTCAAACCCAATTCTTCCCAAATTATTTCTTTCTAAATCAATTCTACCAAATTTTAATACAAACAGACCTGAAATTATATTTTTCTACTAGCTAAATTGTGACAGTTCTTCAAAATTTAATGATAAATATCACTGATACTTTAAGAATAGTTGTTATTAAAATTCACTAGATTTGGGTGGAAGGTTCAATATAGAAATTATTTAATATTAGCCTACAGTTTATACCTGGACAATATTTCACCTCCACCCCCAAAATGTAAATTAGGTGTTAGTAAGGATTCCGCCATTGTGATGCATTTTACTTGCTGCCCTTATGTTTAAACAGTATGTGGTGAGCAAGAATATGTTGGATTCTTTTTAACCTGCCCTTCCTTTGAATACAATACCAAAACTTGATGTTTACTTTACTATATAATTGGTGTAGTGCCTGTCTATCAAATAGCAAAATCTTGTTTATTACTTGCACCCACTTCCACTTCTACCTAGAGACAAAGAATGAAACTTAGGTGAAGAAGAATATGTCATGTCATCAAATTTCTGAGAAGTAAACTCTGTTGATATGTCAAGGCTCAATTAATTTTTAGTTCCTTTTTCTCTATTGACAGGGGAGAAGGTTTAGTGATGGACTTAAGCAAGCAGTTTGAAGCAAAGGAAGGGCTGCCCATTCAAAATAAAACTGACACTAGATTTTATTAGTTACCAGAATTTCTTTCTACAGGTTAGAATTGTTATATTTGAGCTGATTAAGTGAAACATCATTTCATAATTTAATTTGCCTATGAAATTACCTTGATGCTTTTAAATCTGCACTCTTACAGTTCCCAAAACTTTGTGGTGTGACTGGCACTGCAGTGACAGAAAGCACAAAATTTGAGAGCATTTACAAGCTTAAAGTTTCAACCGTGCCTACAAACAAACCTATGATAAGAAAGGTTTCTTCTTGCTTGTTATTTGTATGCAATAATTTAATGAATGATGATTGCTTTGCTATGTGAAATCTGTATTCCATTTGCTGAATGGAAAGAATGATTAATATATTTACTATCTATGTATGTTTATATGTGCAAAGGCAATGTTAGGGCTGCTCAAAACCATGGGGATCTCTTCTCAGAAAAAGGAAGCCAAGTGGGTTTTTGTTTTACGTGCATTTTGCAGTGTTTCTTTTTGCACTTTTCTTGTAGTTGTGAATCGTCTTATGATCTAGGTTTGTTCTTGATTTCTTGATCCTTGGGTTGTATCATACTTGATTTTCTGTTTGAATAACTTTAGACTGCACACTTGACAAGCTATCAGAATGCAGGATTTTATCACAGTCTAGGTTATGTTGCCTGGTTTGGTTCCTTATTATTTAGTACTTGATTTTATATTGAACTAATCGTAAAGACATCTTATCTAAGTAGTTTAGCTTTAAGTGTTAACTAGATGTGACTCGCTTGTTGCGTGGTTGATTCACAAGTATGTATGCAATTAAAATGTGGATGTTGTGATTACGGTAAATTAAATTTATTGTATTATTCTGAAAAAAAGAAGTAACCTTTTCGTGTAAATACAATGCGGGGCAATACATTTTGAAATATGATATTAATAAAAATATTATTTGATTTTGATATTATCTTTTTATAATTTTTATGAAATTAGGTTTTAATATTTTTCTGGCATGCATTATGTTTCATAGGCTAGGAGTTCAACTGATGTTGTGTTAGATAATGGCTAAACATCTCAATTAAACTTTGTTAATGTTGTTGTTGTTGTGTCATCTGAAACTTTTAATTATCTTGAACCTAAAAATGTATGATAATTTTTTTAATTGGGTCAATGATGTGATAATGATATTGGAGTTTATTTTGGTATTTAATTCTTACTTGTGGTTGGATAGTTAGATGATTTTTTATATATTATGTAGAAGTATTGATTTCCATCTTGTATAATAAACTTATTCATATAAATTTCACATGCAATGTAGTTTCAAAATTTATACTGAATTCCATATCAACAAAGGTATCTAAGTAGTTTGATTTTAGTAATTTTAGTTTAATTGAACTAATTCCTGTTTAGATTAATGCTCAGTTTTTTTTATACAAGTTAGTGTTAACATATATTTCTGTTTTTATGTGATTAACTAGCATCTGTTGGTGGTCATTGATAACTTCTGCATTTGATTAATAGATAACAATAATCTGAGATCAATTCACTTGGCCTCTCTAATAGCATCTGGTCTTATCATTAATCTATTTGCCAACATAGGTAACAACCCAGTTGAAGTCAAACAACCGACTTCAACTTATTTAAGTAAGTTTGATTTTAGTAATTTTAGTTTAATTGAACTAATTCTTGTTTAGATTAATGCTCTGTTTTTTTAATATGAGTTAGTGTTAACATATATTTCTGTTCTTATGTGATTAACGAGCATCTGTTGGTGGTCATTGATAACTTCTGCATTTGATTAATATATAACAATAATCTGAGATCAATTCACTTGGCCTCTCTAATAGCATCTGGTCTTATGATTAATCTGTTTACTGATTTTTTCTGTTTTTTTTTCCTCCTCAGCATTTCATTTTCTTATATTATGTATCTTAGTGTATAGCAATTCGTTTCTGCTATTCATCTGCTTGTTTAAAGATGCATGTATGGTAAAAATGAATGTTTGAATTTTTAGAAAAAATAAAATTAGCATTGAACATGTGATTGTAACTAAATAGACAATTAGTCTTGGTCATTTCTAGAGTATTCTGTTGGATGGAGATTCTATAGTGTGCATTTAGAAATTGGAATATTGGCTGAATATGGACTGAAATCAAAAGTAGTTAAGGCTATCGTTTTTTTGTACAGTTACGGATGTTGTTTTTCTGTACGTTGGATGTCCCCTCTCAACTATTATGTTTATATTTGTAGCAAAAGTAGTTCCACAAACCAGTTCCCTTACTAAACAAGTTCACAACCTAGAAAACAGTTCTTGAACTGGTTTTCTTGTTGAAAGCTGTAAAACCAGTTTGATGAACCAGTTCTTGAATATGTTTCAAGTTCAGTGCAGTTCTGTGTACTGAACTGTATTTTGAGCAGCCCTAGGAAATGTAAGGGTAAATTATTATAGTTCCACAAGAGGTAGTGCTGGTAAATTTTTCCATCAAAAGTAAAGTGTGAAAGCCTTACCGTTCATCTTGGTAGATTTATTTCATACATAGCAAAACAATTTAATAAATTTGTTGATGTTTGTCTAGTTCTTAATGGTGTCGTTAATTTCTTTCTAACGATGAATCTGATTTAGTTTTCAGGGCAACTAACAAGGAAATGGCGTGCAGTTGTAGTGGAAATCTCTAGAATGCACAAAACTGGCCGCCCAATGCTAGTTGGCACCACCGGTGTTGAGCAGAGTGATTCTTTGTTAGAGCAATTGAAAGAAGCTGGAATTCCACATTAGGTAAAGTTTGTCTTGTCTTAATGGGAAATGAACAGAATATAGTTATAGCCTCCAAAATAAAGTAGGAGGACAAATGCAATTTAAGTTTCACTTTATTTTATCTTTGTTAAATTCACTTTTTTTTTTCTAATGATTGACAACTAAACTCTATTTATGATTGTAGATGAGAGTATAACAAATTTTCAACATGAGCTACACCATACACAAAAAGCTTGTGAGGAGCTTGAAAAAGAGATCTCTCTATTCCAGAAAATTGGAGGAGGTTTGTTCTTAAGGATTATTTCTTAATTTGCATCTATAGTTTTTGAATTTAGTACTTCCTTATATGTTTGAAATTTTGGATGCTCTACTATGTTATGTTAACCTTCCATTTAAATTTTGCTTAGTTAGCCCCAAAATATAATATTATTTTGGGATTAGTTGTGGAGTAGAAAAGCTTCAAATGGAATTAGTTGTGCATTATAGGAAAGTTTCAAAATAGATGGAACTTAGCTATAAAATTTCCTACTAGATTTATACCAGCAAAGTCCATAGCTAGTTTTTGATAGGGTAAAATATATTTAGTCTTTATAAAATTAGTGAGTTTTGCTTTTAGTCCCTATAATTATTTTAAAAGCTTCCTCTCAAAATTCTTTTTTCTAAAATGGTCCCTGCTAATGTGTCACATTGCCATCCTACTCACCATTCTTATGTGGCACTCATCAATCGTAGCTGGCTTGGTCCTACCACCCCCCTTCACAATCGTTGAACTCTTCCGCATACTCCATCGAAAAATCATCGTTAAGGCTCTGTCTTCCAAATCAACCAACCTCACATTGCTCTACCCCTTAAGCTTCACCATTCATCTTGTGTCACAATTTGAAAGAAAGACAAGGTCTTTGGTGAAAATTTAAAAGGCCTTTGAAAGAAAGGATAGGAGAGACAAGGAGGGTGTGAAGACAAAGGAAAGAAGAGAAAGAGAGAAGGAGAAAGGGAAAGGAGAGGAGGAAGAGCGAAGAAAAGAAAGGACTACAGGGAGTAAAGGGAGAAGAAAAGAAGAAGAGAAAATTTAGAATTGAAGGATGACGAAGAAGAGAGACAATCTTGGAACAAGTAGGGGATATGGGTTGATAATGAGCCTCATAAGGTAAAGGATGGGTAGGGTGAGGGTCTAGAGGTGTTGTGGCAGCGAAGAAAGTGGTGAGTTAGGTGGTGAGTAGAATGATAGTATGACACATTAGCATTAAAAAATCACATGTCGCGACAGGAACCATTTTGGAATAAAAAAAGTTTTAGAAGATGCTTTTAATTTTTTTTTATAGAGAATGAAATGAAAACTCAGTAATTTTATAGGGACTAAAACATTTTACCCTTTTTAGTAAAACCATATTAAAAGAACTATTTGTGAAAAAACAATTATTAGGGTTAGAGTTTAGGAAACAACAAGTGAATCCAACAACTCTGCAGGTGAAGTTGTTCATTTTCAGTGTGGAACGTCATGACGCTGGATTTTGTATCGGTGCTATAGCTTATTGGATGAAACTAATGGTAAGAAAATTTATTGATTATTCCCCATCCTATTTGTTTGCTTGCTGGGAACTATTATGGACAACTTAGATAAACTCGTTTATCTTTAGGAAACTCTAGCAACAGGTTGAACATGAAAAGATATTCAGTGGACAATGAGAAACACATGAAGTTTGTTGGTTCCCCGATATGTTGTCATGTGGACGCAGGTATAAAGCTAAGCGTGTCTCTCCCAATCATATTTGAGCCTTTGCTCGAAGTCGTCTATAGTTTTTTGCCAATCATTATAGTACTGATATGTATTTCTCTCATCTCTTTGCAGGCTGTTCATTAGGCTGGACGGTGAATAATGTACCACTTGCTTCGAAAGAACACCGCCTTTGTGAGGTATACTTTATGCATTGATATTACTTGTTTTGTGTGTTTAAGTTATTTTGTTACATAGTTTCATATGCTCACAATGAGCGAATCGAAACAGTGATTTGACTGGAGGCAGTTAACATGGAAAGCCTCTAATAATTAAGGTGATTTGACTAGAGCAGTTAACATGAAAGACGTGAAATTGGAGTGTGTACCAGACAACCCTGCAAGTGAGGTTTTCATTTTTCTTACGGAATGTCATGGAAGTGGAGTTTGTATGGGCGTTATTGCCTATTGGATGAAACTGATGGTAAGAAAATTTTATCGATTTTTCCTGTTTGTTTGTTTGGTGGCGAACTGTTATGGACAACTTAGGCAAAACTCGTTTATATTTAGGAAACTCGAGCAACTGGTTGAACATGAAAGATATTAAGTGGACAATGAGGAAAGATATTAAGTGGACAATGAGAAACACATGGAGTTTGGTTGGTTCCTGATATGTTGATACGTGGACACAGGTATAATGCTAAGCGTGTCTCTCCCAGTTGTAATTGAGCCTTTTCTAGAAGTCATCTATAGTTTTTTTGAAAATCATTATAGTACTGATATTGGAGTGTGTACCCGACAACCCTGCAAGTGAGGTTTTTCATTTTTCTTACGGAATATCATGGAAATGGAGTTTGTATAGGCGTTATTGCCTATTGGATGGCACTGATGGTAAGGAAATTTTATCGATTATTCCTATTTGTTCTTGTTGCGACGAGTGTTAGAATTGGTCACATATTTGATTTCTGTACAAATCCCAGATTAGGTGCTAATTAGCCTTAGATTTAGAAAGTACATTCATTTGTAATTAATGTGCATATATTATAAATACAGTGGTGTGTGGTCTGGTTTAGACACACAGAAATTCAAACTCAATATGGTATCAGTTGCTGAAAGATCCTAGGGATCACTGTGCGGCTGTGCCTTCTCTTCTCGTGGTCTCTTTCTTTTTTTTCTCTTTCCAAACAGTTGTGCCCTAACCAGCTGGCTCCACCACTTCCGGTGATACCCACCGCCGACGACCACCACCATCAGGCCCAGAAGCCGCCGACACCCCAGACGCCGGAACCCCCCGCCGCACGCGCCGCCACAACCTTCTGCGCGTTTTTTCTGCACGCGCCCACTTTTTATTAAGCCCGTTTTTTCCATTTCCGGCCACCTTTTTCACGCCGGCGACCACCGTGGGAGGCCGTTTTACCTCCGTCTGACCTTTACCTCTCTGCAGTGTGACTTACATCTGCTCCTACCCTCCGACAATGTCTACCGCTGCTCCTGTTTCAGATGTTGCTGCTGTCAGCTTTACCAATGACTTGGCAAGCAAGCTTATCTTTCCCTGGAGTGAGGTCATGGACAAAACATGTGCATTCAGAAGCTCAAACAATACTTGTCCACTCACTTTCAGACTAAAGACTTGGGTTCTCTAAAATATTTTCTGGGGATTGAGGTTGCACAATCCAAGACAGGTGTTGCTATCACCCAACGCAAATATGCTCCTTGTGATAGTCATTGGGACGCCGTTGTTCGTATCCTGAGGTATATCAAGAATGCACCGGGTAAAGGATTACTTTATGAGAACAAAGGTAACACCAAATTGTCGGTTATTCCGATGCTGATTGGGCAGGTTCACCATCAGATAGAAGATCAACTTCAGGATATTATGTTCTTATGGGAGGTAATCTAATTTCATGGAGGAGCAAGAAGCAAAACATAGTTGCTAGGGTCAAGTGCAGAACCAGAATATCGGGCTATGGCAGTAGTAGCAGCATGTGAACTTACTTGGCTAAGACAATTACTCCAACAACTAAAATTGGGAGATGACAAGGAGATGAAATTGATTTGTGATAATCAAAGCTGCGTTGCATATTGCTTCCAACCCGATTTTCCATGAAAGGACAAAGCATATAGAGATTGACTGCCATTTTGTAAGAGAGAAGGTTCTTTCAGGAGAATCACTACTGATTTTGTTGGTTCTAATGATCAATTGGTGATATGTTTACTAAGTCTCTTAGGGGTCCTCGGGTTGAATATATTTGTAACAAGCTTGGTGGCATATGATATATATGCTCCAGCTTGAGGGGGAGTGTTAGAATTAGTCACATATCTGATTTCTGTACAAATCCCCGATTAGGTGCTAATTAGCCTTAGATTTAGAAATTACATTCATTTGTAATTAATGTGCATATATTATAATACAGTGGTGTGTGGTCTGGTTTAGACACACAGAAATTCAAACTCAATAACGAGGATTGAGGTTGTGGATAAGGCTGAACATCCGGATATTTTTAAAGGGAATGGATGTAAGGATACGACTGGTAGGGTATGAGGTTTGGAGAGTAGAGTAAGGGGTGTTAAAGTTGAGGATTCGGGAGGGCATTTTGTTTGAGGTAGGTTGCAGAGAGGACAGCTTCTCCCCAAAATTGGTTGGGTAACATTTGTAGCTAACATGAGAGATCCGGTCACTTCTAGGAGATGTCTATTCTTTCTCTCGGCGACCCTGTTCTGCTGAGGGGTATCTACACATGAACTATGATGTATGATTCCATGTTTCTGAAGTAGGAATTTAGTGCAGAGTGATAGTACTCTCGGCCATTGTCACTCCTAAGCACCTTAATTCTGCTTTGAAATTGTGTGTTCCACCATAGTATGAAACAGTTCAAATATTCTGCCAACTTCTAATTTCTCCTTCATTAGGAAAAATCCAAGTGACCCGTGTGTGATCGCAATGAAGGTGACAAACCATCTTGATCCAGTGACATTGTTTACTTGTGATGGTCCCCATATATCGCTGTGAATTAAGGAGAAAGGTTGAGAGGGTTTATAGGGTTGAGGCGGGTAGAAGCTGCGGGTATGTTTGGACAATTCGCATCTTTCACATGAAACAACTCCTGATTTTTATTGAATAATGTGGGGAACATTCTGTTTTAGTACATAAAATTTGGGTGGGCCTAGCCGATAGTGCCACAACATTACAGAATTTTTACTATTTGGAGGTACCGTTGCACAAGAGTTGGCCTTGGGTTCACATAGGTTAGGGAAGAATTTAGTGACACACTTCAAATCTCTTGTTAGTTTGCTAATGGACAGCAAATTACAGTCAAGTTTAGGCACATAAGGACTGAATTCAGGGAAATATTTTGTGAGATAATAACTGAACCTTTACCCATGACCTTAGAAAGAGTCCCATCAGTTATCCGAACTGTTTTAATTATTTAGGCATGGAGAATAGCTTTTAAACACAGTTAAGTCTCTCGTCATGTGATCTGAGGCTCCTGAATCAATGATCCATGACTTTGGTTTTCCTTTGCTAGTATTTAGAGAATGCAAGAAATTACCTTTTTTGTGCTACTGCAGCTGTACTAATTGTTTGCTGGAGAATTTTCTGTAGTGCTTCCATTTGCTCCTTGCTGAATGGAGATTGGTTATAATTTACCTCAGTTGTGTTGCATCTGTTGTCCAGGTTTTTGGTCTGTTTTGCCTCTAAAGGCCTACCATGAATGATCCAGCAGGTGTCCTTAATGTGACCCAGTTTCTTGCAGTGATCGCACCAGGGCCGATTTTTCTTTTGAGATGGACGGGGCTGGTTCCCCCTTGCTGCCATTGCTGAGCCTCTCTGAAGCACGGGTACTCCAAAATTGGAGGAGTACCCATACCGGGTACGGCTCGGGTACGCGTGGGTACATACCGGGGTACTCATGGGTACGGGATTTCAAACAAAAAAATGGGTATGGGACTGGGTACGACTCGGGTACTTGTGGGTACGGCTCGGGTACGTTTTGGGTACTCCTGTACCAAAACTATGTTGTTTTGAACGAAAATTTAGGTTTTTTTTTCCTTTTTTTAATTCTGATTTTGTAAATCAGAAACCCTATTGACCCTATTGAGCCCGTGCATCCCTCCCTAACTATTCTCCTACTGTGTGTGTCGCCTCTAACATCATCGCACCACCGCCCCCGTCTCGTCCGCCATCGTCTCATCCGCACTACCACTTCTCAGTTTCTGTTCTGTTCTCAGTTTCCCGTTTGTTTCTGTTATGTAATCTGCATCATCTGTTCCAAACTGTTTTTGTTGCTGCCCTATTGTTGTTTGATAGTATCCTCTGTTTTGAAATGTTACTTTGCTGCTACCTGTTGCTGTTTGTTAGTTTTGATTCATTTTTATTTTAAAATAGCTTGTAATAGGGGCTGATGGTACTCATAAATTAATGATGGTACTCATTCTTATGTTGTGTTATGAATTTTGTTTTTTAATGTTTTATGGAATTTGATCTTATTTAAAAAATAATTTTATTGGTTTTATTTCATAGAATTAATGATAAGAGTTATATATATATATATATATATATATATATATATATTGACGTACCCGTACCCTAGTTTTTTTAAAAAAACCCGTATCCTGTACCCGGTACCGGTACCGTACCCGTATCCGTGCAACACAGCTGAGCCTTCAATGGATGGGGCTGCACTTGACTTTCCAAGCATCACTTTCCTCCTGCTCTCCTCCCTTCTCACTTCCGAAAATACTTCCGGATTGTTTTAAGAGGTTTGGTTTAAGGATTCTCCTCCGGACTTCATCAAGTTCTGTGTTCAGCCCCAATAGAAAACTTGTAGATCCTATCTTTCTCCTCCAATTCTTTATACTTCTTCTTATCCTTGGTACAGCTCCATTGAACGTCTTCATATATGTCCAATTGCTGCCAATGTCGACGGAGTGTATTAAAATACTCAGTGACTGAGAAATCACCTTGTTGCAGGTCATGTAGTATGCTCTTGATCTCAAACACTGTAGACGTATTGTCCACATTTGAGTAGGTTCCCTTCATTGCATCCCACATCTCCTTGGCAGTTTCATAGTACATGAAATTTTCCCCAATTTCATTAGTCATGGTGTTATGCAACCAAGACATGACTAAACTGTTTTCCAGTTGCCATTTGTTGAGGTTAGGGTCACCCTTTTTTGGACTCTTGGGGTCTCCTGTGATGTAACCTTCATTCCCTTTTCCTTGAAGAAAGATCTTAACTGATCGCACCCATTGAGGGTAGTTCTGGCCATTCAATTTGTGACCAGTGATAGGAAGAGCAGGCCCTTCGACCAAACTGGTGGCCGATCCTTCTGCTTTGTTCTCTCCCATGGTTGGCGGCGCTAGGTTAGGGATGGTTCAGATTGAGCTTTGATACCATTGCGGAAAATATGATGTATATTTTCTGATTTGGGAAAATACAAAAGAGGTATAAATAGAATACAAGGGAATAAACCTGTACACTAATCTATCCCTGAAAATCAAGGAAATAATTCTCCCTATAAATGTTGTACCTAAATAAGGAAATAAAACTTATCTTATTAACATTAAATCCTATTATGGGCTTTACAAATCCGAATTGGATGATTCTGATTGATATGCGCCGATCTCCAACAAAAAAACAAAAACAGCTCGGTTTTCTGTTCAGAACCGGTTCACCGTACCATAAAACCGGTTCGGTACTGTTCTTCTTCCTAACTAAAAACCGGTTTGGTTCAGTTCATCCGAATTGGTTTCAATTCATCGCAGTTCGGTTTACTAAATAGAATTTTGAGCAACCCTAGCGCAATGTATGGGTAAATTATTATAGTTCCACAAGAGGTGCTGGTAGATTTTTTCCATCAAAAGTAAGTGTGAAAGCCTTACCGTTCATCTTGGTAGATTTATTTCTTACATAGTAAAACTACTTTTTTAAATTAGTTGATGTTTGTATTGTTTCCTAATGGTGTCAATAATTTCTTTCTAATGATGAATCTGATGTAGTTTTCAGGGCAACTAACAAGGAAATGGCGTTGCAGTTGTAGTGGAATCTCTAGAATGCACAAAACTGGCCGCCCAATGCTAGTTGGCACCACCAGTGTTGAGCAGAGTGATTCTTTGTTAGAGAAATTGAAAGAAGTTAGAATTCCACATGAGGTAAAGTCTGTCTTGTCTTAATAGGAAATGAACAAAATATCATAGCACAATATTTTCTTAATGATACCTGTTTCAAATAATTTATGTTTCTTAAAAGGATGGCTTATTCTTTGGTTACATCTGAATTTTGTTCTAATTCAATCTTCTTAGATTTTGGACCGGACCTCACTTAACCCCAAAAGCTAACTTGTAGGGTGAGGATTGCTAAGACTTATAATATTATAATTTGGCCCTATCTCTAGGTAATGTAGGACTCTAACACACACACACCCCACGTCCAGGCTGGACATCTATAAAGGTGGCGGCCCAATAGCAACGAATTATCTAGGATAGGTTTGATACATTCTTAGATTTCAGACAGGGTCTAACTCAACCCCAAAAGCTAGCTTGTAGGGCAAGGATTGCCCAAGACATATATATTATAATTTGATCTTATCTCTAGGCAATATGGGACTCTAACAAATCTAAAAGATCCAAAAATCATGAAGTATCCATATAACATGTCATCAGCTTATAGTTATATCCTCCAAAATAAAGTAGGAAGACAGATGCAGTTTAAGTTTCACTTTATTTTATATTTGTTAAATTCACTTGTTTTCTTCTAACGATTAACAACTAAACTCTTTTAGTATAACAAATTTTCAACACGAGGTGGTAGACCATACACAAAAAAGCTTGTGAGGAGCTTGGAAAAGCGATCTTTCTATTCCAAAAAATTGGAGAAGGCTTATTATTAAGGATTATTTCTTAATTTTGCATCTATAATTGTTGAATTTAGTACTTCCTTGTGTTACCTTATATGATTGAAATTTTGGATGCTCAATTATGTTATGTTAACCTTCAATTTAAATTTTGCTTAGTTATCCCCAAAACATAATATTAATATTGTTTTGGGATTAGTTGTGGATTAGGAAAGCTCCAAATGGAATTAGTTGTGCATTATAGGAAAGTCTCAAATAGATGAAACTTAGCTATAAATTTCCTACTAGGTTTATACCTTCCATAGCTAGTTTTTTGTAAGGTAAAACATACTTTTAGTCTTTATAAAATTAGTGAGTTTTGCATTTAGACCCTATAATTTTTTTTAAAAGCTTACTCTCAAAATTATTTTTTTCTAAAATGCTCCCTGCTATGGCATATGGTCTTTTAAATGCACATGTGTCACACTGTCACCCTACTCACCATTATTATGTGGCACTCATCAATCGTAGCTGACTTGGTGATGAGTATCAAAAGGTAGAGGAAGGGTAGGGTGAGGGTCTAGGGGTGGTGTGGCAGCGAAGAAAGTGGTGAGTATATGGTGAGTAGAATGATAGTATAACACATTAGCATTAAAAAACCACATGTCGCGACAGGAACTATTTGGAAAAAAAAAGTTTTAGGAGGATGCTTTTTTGGGAATGAAACGAAAACTCATTAATTTACAGGGACTAAAACATTTTACCCTTTTTAGTAAAATCATATTAAAAGAATTAGTTAGGAAGCAAACAATTATTAGGGTTAAGAGTTAGGAAACAACAAGAGAATCCAACACTACGCAGGTGAAGTTGTTCATTTTCAGTGTGGAACGTCATGGAACTAGAGTTTGTATCGGTGTTATAGCTTATCAGATGGACACTAATGGTAAGAAAATTTTATCGATTATTCCTCATCCTATATGTTTGCTTGCTTAAAACTGTTATGGACAACTTATAGGAAACTCTAGAAACTGGTTGAACATGAAAGATATTCTATGGACAATGAGAAACACATGAAGTTTATTGGTTACTCGATATCTTGATATATGGACACAGGTATAGCTTTTTGCTAGAATCATGTCTCTCCTAATAATAATTGAGCATTTGCTAGAAGTCATCTATAGTTTTTTGCCAATCATTATCGTACTAATATGTGTTTCTCTCATCTCTTTGCAGTTCATTAAGCTGGACAGTGAAGAATGTACTACTTGCTTTGAAAGAACTCGTCGCGGCTTTGTAAGGAAGACAAGTGATTTGATTGATGCACTTACCATGGAAAGCCTCTATTAATCCGTGAGTACTTAACTGAAACTTGATTTGGATCGCCCCTTTGCCTTTATAAAGGGAGCTCACATCACTTGTACTTCTTTCGCTTAAATTTTAGTATAATTTCATTGCAATTTTCCTCCTCCTTGTGAGTTGAGAACAGTTTATGGCACTTGCTCAAACCATACTGAAATTTATCAAGCTCCAGTACCTTGTGACATTTTCTCACCCGAACTTATCAGTTTGAGGGGTTGCCTCTTTCTGTGGCGCTTGTTTCGTTTCTATGCTACTTCATTTTCATTTTTCTTCTTATTTTTGGTTCTTAAATCCGCCTCCATACTTTGTTTTGCGCTAATTTTCTACTTGCTTTTGTGGTTCCAATTCTAGATCTTGCTTGAATGTTATGAATGGTGATCAGAGAGCTCTGTTGAATGGGAAATTGCAAGATGAAGGGCTACACTTACACGCTGAATTTAGGGTTGTTTTGGTGCAGATTTTTCATTGATTTTCTTGTAATTTTATCATTCATTGGGTTGTTATTGTACTGTGGATTGTTTTCAAGCCTCATGTGCTCTATTATGCTATTTTTCTGCTTGATTTTTGCTTATTGATTGTTGGCTATTTTCATGCGCGTTTTTATGCCTCTAAATTGTTTGTTAATTTGCTTCTTTCATCTTTCCTTCATGTTTCTATTTTGTCTTCTACCTGGTTGATTGAATTACGATGAAAATGTGGTCAATACTAGCGTATTCATTGGCTTGCTTTTTCCAAGATTGTTCACCAATACTTCTTCTCCAATCCAATTTAATTTCTTGCTCATCCCCTTCTTACATTTCAGTCATTTACAATTCCAGTTCATTCCCATCCAAAACTAAATTCATGCTCATACCCTTTCAATTTTGCCATTTAAATTTCAGTCTCTCCCGATTCTTTTAATTTTTGCACATCCCCTTTACTTTCTGCCAACTTAATTTTCTATTGTTGGAGAGCCTAAGTGGCTTCACCAACTTACACTGAATCATCATCAGCTTGTCTTTTTCCTTCCTTATTTTCGCATTTTCTCTTATGTTTTGTTCTTCTATTTTGCTCAATTTCTAATTTTCTTTTTGGAATTCTGATTGCAAATTAGAATTCAGTTTTATCAAATTCTTAGGAAACGTGTGGTTGATCATTCTAATTGTTTGATTCTGAATATGGGTTATTCTTCATGATCATATGATGTATGTTCATGTTGAAATTCTAAATTGTGATTCAATTCGATCTGTTATATTATTGTTAGAACGTTGTATACTGTTGTATGACCACTCTATACATATTGAATTTGATGGATGAAATCATTTTCTTGATAGATTTTTTATTCAAGTTGTCAAACAATTTTTACAACCAATATAGAAACAGGATCCAAAGCGTTTTTCATCAAGTTGCTTCAAATGATGCGTGAGGGTTCTATGTGTTGCATCTTGAGTGGATCCCTCTCTATATAATCTTTTGGATCTGTCTCCGTTAAAACAACCGTTAAGAGATAGCATTTAATGTTATTCAAGTCGTTGTGAGACAGATCTGATGAAAGTACGAGGTTTTGCAGCGCTGTTCTGACCACTGCAGATTGTTGCGTAGTATTTCCTCTTTTGTGCTTGTTTTTCAAATCTGGCCCAGAAAGTTTCCTTTGTCTTGCCTTGTTTGTGTTCTGAACTTGTGTGTGAGGATGTACAAATATTAGACTAAGATAAAGTATAAGATTTCTGATGGCTCCCCCTAAGTCAAATTCCTTTTCTTCAATTTTCTTCATTTTTCAGTTTGATTACACTCTTCTTACATGGCTAGGATCCACCCTTCATCATGCAGAGTTTCATCAATGTTCTTAGGTTCAATTTCAGACAGTAGAGCAAGATTGTTGACTTCTCTAAGTCATGATCTTGTTCTTACACCCTCTGAAGCATCCTTTATGATTTGCTCTTTAGCGTGATGAGGCTTATATCTCTAGTTATTTCTGCCTTCAGTCTGAGACTCAACATTTGTTGTCCTGATGGATGTTCAGACACTTCTTCAGTCTTAGTATGAAGTTCTTCAGTTGTTTGATTTAGCTCCAAACTTGCAAAATCATCTTCTAGATCTGATAGTTCTTTATCAATCTTTTTACTATCATTGAATCTTACTTGGATGGATTCTTCTACTGCTAAGGCTCTACAGTTATAAACTTTGTAGGCCTTTAAAGAGATTCTTTGAGTTCAATTACAAGGGGTGGAGAAAGATCTAAAAAACTTGGGAAAAATTTAGAAAGACATTCATGTAAATGGTTATACTGAAAATTTGTTTTTGTTAGAGCTTAATATAATTGATTGATCTATGTAGCCAATCTTACCTAGTTAGATAAGCTTGGTTGAATTCAATGAAGGATTTGCAAGGTTCATTCTCTTGGGTAACTTTTCTTTCTTTTTCTTTAGACACATCTCATAAGTGATTAGTTGCTTTATCCAAGAAGCAACATTTCTCATAATATCAACAGATAAACCATTTCAATGGTTTTATCAGATATATATGGCAATTATTTATTAATGTATGCAGTTTCCATCAGCAATAGTATATAGTAAATAGGTGTGAGAAAAGAGTTTCTTAAAAGCCCAAGATTTCTTGTTCTGCAATATTTTATTTTTTCCTTATTCTTTCTATTTCTAATCTCACAAATTGCATTCTTTATGTTAGAATGTAATTAGCCGTTACAGATTTGATTAGAATGTAATTAGCTGTTACAGATTTGTAGGAAATTAACAGTTACAAATTCTAGGAAATTAGGGTGATTGATTCCTAATAATTAGCTAGAAATTAATTGTATTTGAGTCTGTAAATTGGTATATATACATACTGTGTGGTTGCATTAGACACACAACATATTCAACAAACATACCTTACTATATGGTATCAGTAGTTTTTGTTTTTGTTTTTCGGGTGAACAGTACTCGTGGCCACTGTGCCCCTTTTCCTTCGTCACTGAGCGTCTGCGTCCCTTTCCTCTGGTGACCACTGCGACCAGGACCGCCTTCCTCCGGCGACCACCACGATCTGTTCGCTGCTCCGATACGCCGCCGCACGCGCCCACCACGCGCGGCTTCTTTCCGGCGCGTGCGTCTCACGCGCCTGACCCAGATTGTTGTTTGTTCCTCTTTCCGGCGACACCCACTTGCCGATGGGGATGGCAATGGGTAGGGTACTATAGTACCTGTCCCCATACCCGCGTTTTAAAAAAATACCCATACCCGGACCCATACTCGCATGGGTAGTGATTATAATACTCGTACCTTTACCCCGCTGGGTACTCAAGTACTCGTACCCATTACCCGCACTTTTTTAACTATAAATTAATAAATTGATTAGAAAATAAAAAATAATTAAAAAAATGAAAAATGATTCATAGATCATTCAAGTTTAACCTATAAAACAATATAGATGTAGGAGTGAATGAGAGATTAAAACAATGGGAGGGAAAAATAATAGTTAGTTATGTTTTGCAATTTTATTGTTTAGGATAAAATTATAACATTTAAATTAATTAAGTTAGTAATATATATTAATGTTTTTTTACTATAATATATATTAACATTAATTATTTTTTTGGTAAAAATATTATTTAATTAATAATATTTATATTAAATTAATCATATCTATATAAATTACATTAATTATATATATTATATAAGTGCGGGTATGGGTAGGGTAGGGTACCATAGTACCCGTACCCATTAAAAAGTGCGGGTAATTACCCGTACCCAGACCCATTTGGTGGGTAAGTACCCTACCCATTGTGGGTAATTTTTGGCGGGTACCCACTGGGTATGGGTCCAATTGCCATCCCTACTTGCCGACCCAGGGAAAGGATGGGTAGTCTTGGAAGAAAAAATTGTGGGGAGTGGGAATAGCAAAAATGGGGGTGGGAAAAGTAAGGGCCTTTAATTTGTCAAAAAAAGAAATAAGGTTTAGGTCATTTCTTTTCACACCGTGACTTTTGCTACTCCTACCTCCTATTTTTTGAAAAAATCTTAAAACCCAAAAATGCCCTAAATGTTACTTTTATCTGTATATATAAAATGATTCACTATTCACCTTCTTCAAAATCAACTGTGAAGTATTCTATCTCCTTTCTACCAGCATTATTTGCTTTAAACTTTTCCCAGCTTACATAGTGGTGTGGAATATACTACTAAATAAACTATTTGCTTCACTTTGATCAACTATTTGCTTCACTTTGATCAATATTTAAGGTGAGTGTTTCTTATAATACTATTTTTTTTTACCAACTTAGATGCATTGTTGATATTTCGAACACGCACATGAATTTTTTTACGGTTTACGGACGCATATATATGTGAGAATGTTACAGACAACGTTGTCCGTAAGTCATTCCTGAATATATATGGACAACGTTGTCCATAAAAACCAACAGACAAATCTGTCCATAAAAAAAGGATATTAATTCTAAAATGTACAAACAATGGTGTCCGTAAAATAAAAATTACATGTTACAGACACTAGTGTCCGAGATTTTTACAAACACCTAGTTCCGTAAACAAGTGACGAATACTGTTGTCTGTATTTGGTTGAAGAACTTTTACGGACATGCTTGTCCGTATGTTTAGCATTTATTTCTGGACACGCGTGTCCGTAAAATACTACAGATAGAGTTGTCCGTATTCAATGCGGCAACTGACTTTGAAAACTTTGTAGAGGTAATATATAATTTGAGATTAAATTATAAACTAATTGTGACTTTAACCTAGATGTTTGATGTGATGGAGAACCCTACGGAGGAGAGGACTGATTACTCTGATACTTTTATGACGAATAAGGTAACTTAACCTAATCCATAAGTCCTGAAACATATGTTTAAGTGATTTGTGTGTTATAAATATTGAACTTTGTTTCACCAGATATTGGCAACCGAGATAATTTGTTGAATAGGTGCGTGAAATAACAATGACACAATGGTTTTGTTATGGTTATTTTGAGGTTAGACGCAGGAGGGAATGGTCAGAAAACAACGCTAGTATTGGGTTGAGAAAGGAGTGGAAAGTATAAACCATATAAGAAAGAGTTGACCTATAATGTTGTAGGTACAAAAAAAATGTGATTGTCCTTTCAGGCTGAGAGGGAGACCAGTACTTACAGGTGATGGTTGGAGACTTAATGTAGTTTGTGGTTATCACAACCATGATGTGGTAGAAAATCTTGAAGGTCATGTCTATGTTGGTCGTCTAAATGCTGATGAGTTGTCCCTGGTTAATGACATGACCAAGAACATGGTAAAGCTCAAGAATATCTTACTGACATTGAAGGATCACAATAAGGATAATGTGACTACCATCAAACAAATTTATAATGTCCGACAAGCCTATCGAACGTCACTAAGGGTCCTCGAACAGAGCTGCAACACCTGATGAAGTTAATGGAAAAAGATAACTATGTATATTGACATAGAAGGCATGAAGACTCACATGTTGTTAGATTCATTTATGGGACACATCCGGATGCATTGAAACTGCTAAATATATTTCATAATATGTTAATTATTGACACCGCGTACAAAATGGTAGGCACAGGCAACTGAACATGTGTTGAAAACTGCTAAATATATTTCATAATGGGCATGAACATTAGTAATGGCATGCACAGGCAACTGAACATGTGGTGAAGAGGGGATGCTCTGTATATGGCCATACTGTCGCAATGCACGATCTGGCGGATAAGGTAAAGGTGGACCATCGGATGTGATGTATCCATAATACCAGCAGACATTATGGAAAGGACGATATGGTCTGTGTGTGATATATGGCGTCCATACGATGTCCTCATGTCGTATGCGGTCTAAGTACTGACGTATAGACATTACGTCACCTACAGGACGATGAGGTCTCAACCTCCTACACAAGGGCATGCCCTCTACATAGTCAGGGCTCCTCTTAATATGCGTAATGTGTGGAAAGTGTTCCAAGATTCATGCCTGAAATACAGTTTAATTAACATGAAAAACTATAGCATTAATATGTTTAAATTATGACACCTTAACATTGTTTACACTTTACCTGTAACAGTGTAGAGTAACCATGCAGCTGACGAGTTTGATGTGAACTGGCTTCATTCAGCTGCTCATACAGGTAATCCAATGCAACTGCACCCCAAACAATATGGCCCACTGACGCCAACACTCTAAACAACTCCAAGTAATGTACTCTAATAGTCGTCACACTCTTATCAGCAAATATAGTACATCCAACTAGGTGGAGCATATATGCCCTTGCAGCGTACGCCAAATGGTTTTGCTTCAGGTTGTTCTCATAAACGCTATGGAGCCAACTGAGCCTAACATAAGGGCCCATAGTGTGATCTGTCTCCCGGTTATCTGTTCTCTCTCTCTGTCCCTGAATCTGTTCTCATTTTAAATTGTTGGGTTTAGGTACAGGGATCTGAGTTTTTTGGAGGTGGGTAGTGTCGTGGTGGTGGCCGCAGCAACTGAAAAAGGGTGTCTGATGGTGGCGTTGCCAGTGTGGCGGTGTGGTATGGGTTGGATGGGTTCGTACATAGGAACGAGGTAACTATTGGGCTCTTTCTATGCATTTCGTTGTGTCATTCTTTGTTTCCCTTCTTTTCTCTGCAACCCTTCTTTTCTCTGCAACTTTATGTGTTTTGTTGTTTGATTCATCATTGTGTTTGGTGTACCTCATCTTTTTTGTCCTTTGCTTCAGTCTTGGCTTCTATAGGAATTGGTGTACTTTCTGAACGTGAGGTTGAAGGTAGAACAAACATCTCTCTGCAAGGGAAAAAGGTATCCATCTCAATTGTTTTCTTTGTTGTGTTTTTAAAATTCTGATCCTAAATCTTGGTAAGTGGTAATTTTCCTATCCGAGATGAAGCTGGACATTCTGTTTAAACTGTCTCTAGTTGGCTATTTATGTTCTCCTTTTAACTAGTAAAGATTCCCTTTATTTATCTTGTGTAAGCAATTCAATATCATCTTAATCTTGATGTATTTATGTTCACAGAATTGCTAGTAAAGATTCCCTTTATTTACCTTGTCATGTAATTCATGAATAAAACAACTGCTAATAATTGTATTTGGTCTGGGTCCATGAGCTTGATAATCTTGCTAATAATTGGTTTTGGGGCCCTTTGGACAGGGAGGTTGACATATAGCACAAAGCTTTACTTTTGCTGCTATTCTTTTCATTAGGGTTGTTACTTCTATTCTATTATTTATTATCTATCTATTCTATCTATCTATTATCCTATAAAAAAATCGTCCGCCCATAGACACGTGTCATCATCTAATCCATTTTCTGTTTTTTAAAATTTTTATGTCTTTTCAATGCTGGATTGTTGATACACGATTTCTCTTATCTTTTCTTTTGTTTTTAAACGCTAGTACTGGATTTTAATTCGTTTCTTTTTTAATTTTTTCTTTTTTTATATCACACTTATATTTTTTATTTTGTTATTTAATTTTTTCTCTCTCATTATTCATTCATATTTATCACTTCCATTATATAGAAACACAGATTTTTTTGGTAACCATAGAAACACAGATTGAAATATATAATAAATATATTAATTTTTTATTTAATTTAAATTATTTTCAATATATAATTTATCTTTCTTTTTATTCATCAATATTTTCACTTATGATCTATTTTATCTATTCTATCTACCCATTTATTTTCTATCTAAAAACGTTCTTATAATACACGTGTTTCTCAATTTAGTGTTTTAAAAGTTTTTATTCTCATTTTTTTTATTCTCATTTTAATAAAGTGATTTTTTTTAATAACCACAATTTTGTCCACGGGAGACGGTTCTCCTCCGGTCGTCTTTTTTTTCTTTTTTAATCACACTTTAATTTTCTTTTATTGTTTTTTACTCTTAATTTTCTTTATTATTATTACTATTATTATTAAAATAATTTTTTCTTATTATTCATTGATGTTTATCTGTTTTATTACATGAAAACACATGCCATGTTTTCTCACATGCGTTTTTTTATTTTATTTATTCCCAATCCAATAAAGTAATTTTTTTATGATCCACGGGTATTCTCCACGGGAGACAGTCCTGCTCCTATCATTTTTTTTCTTTTATTTTTATCACACTTTCATTTTCTTTTTATTATTATTATTGTTGTTATTGTCGTCGTTGTTGTTGTTGTATTTTAATGTTTTTTTCTCATTGTTTATTATTATTAATTTGTTTCATTAATTACAAAAGTGGTTTTTTAATGAACAACATGTATCATTTACATGAGACAATTTTATTTTTACTCTTACTATTTTCCTTTTTTTTTCCTTTTTTCACACTTTAATTTTCTTTTTATTATTGTATATTAAAACAGTTTTCCTCATCATCCATTCACGATTACATTAAATGTTTTAATTTACATTAAAATTAAAGTGTCTTTTTCAGTATATAATTTATCTCGATCTCTAATTTATTCATTAATGTTTTTCACTTATTATCTCTCTTATCTATTCTCTTTATCTATGCACTCTTTATTTTAAAATTGTTTCCGCATTACACGTGTTACATCTTAATGAGTTTTTTAATTTTTTTTCTCATTTTAGTAAAGTGAAATTTTTAATAAACCATGATCTACGGGTATCCTCCACCGGAGACATTTTTTAAATCACACTTTATTTATGTTATTATTATTATATTAAAATAGTTTCTTTCATTAAAATAGTTCCTATTTATCACTCTCATTACATAGAAACATAAATTAAAAAAATATAATAAATGTGTTAATTTAAATTAAATTTAAAGTTTTTCAATATATCATTTATCACACTTTTTGTTCATTATGTTTCACTTATTATCTATTTTATCTATCCATTACTTTTTATCTTAAAAATGTTCCTGAAATACACGTGTCACATTTCTCACTTATGTTTTTTTTAATTTTTTATTCTCATTTAATAAAGTGCTTTTTTATGATCCCACGGTTTTGTCTACGGGAGGCAGTTCTCCTCCTATCGTCTTTTTTTTCTTTTTTAATCACACTTTAATTTTCTTTTTATTATTATTATTATTATTATTATTATTATTATTATTATTATTATATTAAAACGATTTGTTGTTTATTTGTTTTATTACATAAAAACACATGTTATGTTTTCTCACATGCATTTTTTAGTTTATTTATTCTCAATTCAGTAAAGTGACTTTTATGAACCAAGGTATTTTCCATGGGAGGCGGTCCCGCTCCTAGTCCCGCTCCTATCATTTTTTTTCTTTCTTTATTACTTTTTCACACTTTTATTTTCTTTTTATTATTATTATTAATATATTTTAATGCGTTTTCTCATTATTTATTCTTATTAATTTGTTTCATTACAAAAGTGATTTTTTATTGAACCACATGTATTTTCCACGGAGACAGTTTGTGCCTACTATTTTTTTCCTTTTTTTTCACATAAAAACATGTGTTTTTTCACTTGCGTTTTTTAATTTCTTTATTCTCACTTCAGTAAAGTTATTTTTATGAACCACATGTATTCTCCACGGGAGGCGTACATGCTTCTGCCATTTTTTTCTTTCTTTTTTTACATTTTCATTTTATTTTCTTCTTATTATTGTTATATTAAAATATTTCCCCTCATTATTCATTCTAATTGATTTGTTTCATTACAACAGTGGGTTTTTTAAGTTAACGAAGCACAAATATCTTCCACGGGGACAATCTTGCTCCTACCATTTTGTTTCCTTTCTTCACACTTTAATAATTAAATATCAATATATTTTAAATTTATAATTATGTTAATGATGTATTGGTCACTATTTTTTTCTATAAACATAATAACAATTTATTCTTCACATTCCACTAATTAATATATATGATTATATCATAAATTAATTTTATTATAAAAATTAATAATATATGTAAAAACGAACATCACTATCAACCTAGCGTCACCCGTGCATTCTCACGGGTACTGTGCTAGTTGTTACCTAAATGAATGGTATAACATCTTAGTTTAACATTATAGTAAAGCTTTTCTTTTCTGTTAATTAATTATTAAATTTTAAAAATGGTGCGATTATTTGCTTTCTTCCAATTATGAGTAAGCGATGTCTTTATGCTTTTCAATACTTATTAGTCCTGCTAGTTGTTGCAGGTCACTGAGACTAAAGCTAGGGAATGGTGTAACAAAAATTCCTGCTGTTGGTACTGGATTTAAATAGCAAAAAATTAGTTTTGAACCGGTTTAAAACTGGATTTTGTTCAACTATTGGATTTAAACCGGTTATGGTTTCAAAACCAGTTTTTAAACTAATTTCAACAAAATCCAATTTTAAAATTGGTTTTGAATTGTTTTTCATAAAACTGTTTCAAAACCATTTTTCATAAAATCTGGTCTTTATCTTTAAAACCAGTTCAAAGTTGGTTTGGTTAAAAAACTGGTTCAAAACCGGTTTGAAACCATTTAAGTTAAAAACCGGTTCATTTAAAAACTGAACTAGTTTGGGCAGCAAAACTGTTTCAGTTTTAAAAAACTGATCCATTTGGATATGGTTTGGTTTTTAGAAAAACTCCTCCATGCACAGCCCTGGATCTTAATTTGTATCTGTAACCGTCTTTTTAGTTTCAATTTTGGGGTCTTAATTTGAAGTTAACTCTTTTTTGGTGTTAACATATCTATAATTTCTTACTCGGGCTAAATACTCAGATCACTTTTCCACTATTCATTTACTGTTCTTTTTGGTGTCTTTCACGCGGTGACACGAGCACGTGGTTGGAGGCATGATATTTCACTGAGTGCATGAGCTGGACTGGTGAGGTGAGGACATTGTTTTACTCGCGGGATTAAACTGGTTGCTAGCGGCAAATAGGCGAGTACATTGTTTTAGCTAACAGGGGCGCATTTATGACGTTGTGCCATAAAAGCCCGGCAGGATCCCATAAGGGGTGGGCAGAAATTGTCGAACCGCCCGAAACCGAACAATCCGAAAGGGTTAAATGATGTATGGGTGGGTTCGGGCGAGTCTACGGGTTCAAACGGTTGAGAAAGTTGGGTTTTAACGGGTGCAACTGGGCGGATTCGGACTGAAAAAATAATTTCGTCGGTATCCGAATCGACTGACATGTGGCTACATTTGATTGGTTGACAGGAGAGCACATGGATTGTGCTTTTATTGGACGGTCATGATAATTCTGAGTCATTCATCCAACGGATGAAACACTCTTGATTTCCTCACTCTACTTTTTTTGTTTGATTTCAAACTTGAGAGACTTTTCAGTTTCTCATTTCAGAGTCCAGACTTGACTCCCTCTCTTCTCTTTCTTTTTTTCTCTCTTTGCCATGGATGTCCCCTCCTCCTTCGCTCCCCCATGGTTGTCGTCTCTCTCGCCCAATCACCGCCTCCCTCTCCTCCCGCCACTGCCTCCCTCGCTCCCTTATCGTCGCCTCCCTCACGACCGCTTCCTCTCTCATTTCCCCCATGACGGCCTCCTCCCTCATTTCCCCCATGACCGCCTCTTCCCCTGCTCCCCCAAGTCGCGTCCTCCACAAGCACCGCCGTGTTCTGTAGCGTCTCTTCACCGGACAACTCTGTCTCTTCTCCCGGAGTGGCAACCGTCACAGACAACGGGGATATGGTAGATCCGAGCCATGCCTTAGATATGAGAAATTCGAATGCACAACCAGAGATCAATGCATCTCGTTTTTTATTTTGATTTCTTTCTCTTCTTAGTTCATGGCTTGTAATGGATGATTTGTTGGAGGCTAGGATTCTGATACAAAGGTGGAAACCAGATTTGTATTTTTTTATTAAAGGTTGAAACTTTTGTTCTGTTTGCAAGTAAAAGTTGAAATTTTTCTTCTGATTTTCAGTAAAGATTAGTAAAGATTGAAGCTTTTGTTTTTTTTTTCTAAATAAAGGTTCAAATTTTGGTATATATTTTGATTGTTTGCAGCCTTGTCTTGTATCTTTGTTTTTCTTTTACATGAAGATGAAAGCTTTATGCTTGTTTTGATGTTTTCACCCTTTTCTGTTGCGATTATGTTTATCTTTTTTTATGAAGGTGTAAATTTTATGTGTTTTGTCGTTGATTTTGTTTGATTTTTTGGTTTAAATGTTTGCAGGTTTGCCATTCTGGGTGGAAGATTGGTGAAGATTTGCAGAAGATCATGATCAGGAAGAATAGTAGAAGATATCTTCATCAAATCTTTTTTTCTTCTAAGTATTTTTTCAATGTTCCTTTTTTAATTTTGTAAATATGGATTTAATTGGAATGTATTTATTTTGAGTTAATTTTTTAGGCTAATATATGTAATATGAAAATTTACTAATTTGTGATTTGCTTTAAATTTTAATGATTTGTGTAATTTGAAATTTGAACCATCAGAATTCAAATTTGAGTTCATGAATTATGATCATTAATTCGTTATTCTCTGTATGGATTCAAAGAGATGAAATGAGAAAACGATAAGGCACAATATTGGCCCAAACCTGATAATACCCACTCGTTCAAACTGAAACCCGATCAAACTGAAACATGTTCAAACCGATGATTTCAATGGACAGGATTGGGCCATATATTTCACTGTTCAGTCACTAACGGATTGTTAATTTTGGGCCCGAACCCGTCCGTATCCAACCGTTGTCCACCCCTGGATCCCATGGTGGATTTTGCCACGTAAGCCATAATTTGAATTTTGGATCTTGGAGCCAAAACTTTGCTGGATGTCACGGGGGTCACGCATCCACTTGCCTATATAAGGTCGGCGGCCCGCACAATGCTTGGCACAAGTTTCAGCTAACTAAGCTTAGCAAGTAACGAACTACACTTCTGAAACAAAAACTAAGGGTATGTTTGTGAGTTCAATTTTGGAGGGAAAGAGAGGGGAAGGGAAGGGTTTATGGGAAGCCCTTCCCTCTTTATGTTTGTGAATTTGAGTATTTTACAAACTCTTTCCTTCCTCTCCTACCAAGCAGCTGTAAATGTGATTTTTGACTAACAATTTTTTTCGTTACTTCTTGCGTTACAGTGGAATTTACAGAGGCCATTGTCATTTGAGTGGAAGTCTTGGTCTTCTTTTCTATGACAAAGCTTATTGTAAGCTTGCGAACAATCTCAACTGCATTTTTCATTTCTATTTAGGCATTCATGACTTTTTTTTACACTCGACAGGCTACACGTGAAACAGAACTCCTATGCATACCAGCAGCTACCTTCTGGATCTCCAATACAGCGTCATTTATTCCAATGCACATTACACGGGAGCACGAAAACGAAGTTTCATTTGTATGTATCAAAAAGTTTCTTAAATAATTTAGATAAAGTTAAGCACAATATGACTCTTAAAATGATATTTCAGGTGAAACACGTGAAATTGGAGTGTGTACCCGACAACCCTGCAAGTGAGGTTTTTCATTTTTGTTACGGAATGTCATGGGGATGGAGTTTGTATGGGCAATATTGCCTATTGGATGGCACTGATTGTAAGAAAATTTTATCGATTATTCCTATTTGTTTGCTTGGTGCGAACTGTTAGGGACAACTTAGGCAACTCGTTTATATTTAGGAAACTCGAGCAACTGGTTGAACATGAAAGATATTAAGTGGACAATGAGAAACACATGGAGTTTGTTGGTTCCCCGATATGTTGATACGTGGACACAGGTATAATGCTCAACGCGTCTCTCCCAGTTGTAATTGAGCCTTTTCTAGAAGTCATCTATAGTTTTTTGAAAATCATTATAGTATTGATATGTGTTTCTCTCATCTCTTTGCAGGCTGTTCATTAGGTTGGATGGTGAACAATGCATCACTCGTTTTGAAAGAACTCATCACGGCTTTGTACGGTATACTTTGTGCATTGATATTACTTGTTTTTGCGTTTAAGTTATTAGTCACACAGTTTCATACGGCGTCGATGAGCAAATCGAAACAAGTGATTTGACTGGAGCACTTAACATGGAAACCTCTATTAATCACGTGAGTACTTAGTTGAAAAATAAGATTGATCCTAACATTTGAATGTTTATGACAATGACTTTAGAATGTGTTTTTGTTTGGTCAGCATGTCAAGCGTGGGTGCGCATCACGACAAAGCATACAGAGAGCTTGTGAACCTGGGGCTCCGATAAGCGCAGGGTGAGGTTTATCTTGTGCAATTGTGGCTTGATTTTTATTCGATTTGGTAATCGCTCTTCATTAATATGACATTGCCTTTTTGTCTATTGTTTGTAGAGGCCACCTCTCGGGTTCCTCTGTCATGCGCTTCGGTGGAGATTTTCTTGAGACAAGTAGAGCTGCGATATTGTTTAGCGAATGAGTGGGTGATTTCTGAAGTTTTGGATATGTGTATCTTGTGTCTTCTACCACATTCCTTGGGGGAATCACAAATCCGGAACTCGCATCTTTCAGGTAAATTGTAGTTGAATTGATGCGTCGTTCATATACGGATTCCCACATCTACATTGTTCCGAGCTTTGATTGGGTTCCCGTCTAAACGTGACTTTGTAGGCCTTTATCCCTGATTGATTTCCTTCCTATGCTGTCGTTGAGTGATTAATTGGTTTTTTCGTTATCAGTTTAATGCCGCACTATTTTAAAGTTCTCCGTGGGATCCAAGGCTTTAGAATAAACCTGACAATTGCTTCTCTCATGCGCACGATTTTGAATTTAGTGTACTGAAAGGTAAACCTTTTGTTTTATTTTTACTTTTACACTCTCCTACCAAGCAGCTGTAAAAGTGATTTTTGACTAACAATTTTTTTCATTACTTCTTGCGTTACAGTGGAATTTAAAGAGGCCATTGTCATTTTAGTGGAAGTCTTGGTCTTCTTTTCTATGACAAAGCTTATTGTAAGCTTGCGAACAATCTCAACTGCATTTTTCATTTCTATTTAAGCATTCATGACTTTTTTGTTACACTCGACAGGCTACACGTGAAACAGAACTCCTATGCATACCAGCAGCTACCTTCTGGATCTCCAATACGGCGTCAATTATTCCAATGCACATTACACGGGAGCACGAAAACGAAGTTTCATTTGTATGTATCAAAAAGTTTCTTAAATAATTTAGATAATGTTAAGCACAATATGACTCTTAAATTGATATTTCAGGTGAAACACGTGAAATTGGAGTGTGTACCCGACAACCCTGCAAGTGAGGTTTTTCATTTTTGTTACGGAATGTCATGGAAATGGAGTTTATATGGGCAATATTGCCTATTGGATGGCACTGATTGTAAGAAAATTTTATCGATTATTCCTATTTGTTTGCTTGGTGCGAACTGTTATGGACAACTTAGGCAAACTCGTTTATATTTAGGAAACTCGAGCAACTGGTTTGAACATGAAAGATATTAAGTGGACAATGAGAAACACATGGAGTTTGTTGGTTCCCCGATATGTTGATACGTGGACACAGGTATAATGCTCAACGCGTCTCTCCCAGTTGTAATTAAGCCTTTTCTAGAAGTCATCTATAGTTTTTGAAAATCATTATAGTACTGATATGTGTTTCTCTCATCTCTTTGCAGGCTGTTCATTAGGTTGGATGGTGAACAATGCATCACTTGTTTTGAAAGAACTCATCACGGCTTTGTACGGTATACTTTGTGCATTGATATTACTTGTTTTTGCATTTAAGTTATTAGTCACACAGTTTCATACGGCTTCGATGAGCAAATCGAAACAAGTGATTTGACTGGAGCACTTAACATGGAAACCTCTATTAATCACGTGAGTACTTAGATGAAAAATAAGATTGATCCTAACATTTGAATGTTTATGACAATGACTTTAGAATGTGTTTTTGTTTGGTCAGCATGTCAAGCGTGGGGTGCGCATCACGACAAAGCATACAGAGAGCTTGTGATCCTGGGTCTCTGATAAGCGCAGGGTGAGGTTTATCTTGTGCAATTGTGGCTTGATTTTTATTCGATTTGGTAATCGCTCTTCATTAATATGACATTGCCTTTTTGTCTATTGTTTGTAGAGGCCACCTCTCGGGCTCCTCCGTCATGTGCTTCGGTGGAGATTTTCTTGAGACAAGTAGAGCTGCGATATTGTTTAGCGAATGAGTGGGTGATTTCTGAAGTTTTGGATATGTGTATCTTGTGTCTTCTACCGCATTCCTTGGGGGAATCACAAAGCCGGAACTCGCATCTTTCAGGTAAGTTGTAGTTGAATTGATGCGTCGTTCATCTACGGATTCCCACATCTACATTGTTCCGAGTTTTGATTGGGTTCCCGTCGAAACGTGACTTTGTAGGCCTTTATCCCTGATTGATTTCCTTCCCATGCTGTCGTTGAGTGATTAATTGGTTTTTTCGTTATCAGTTTAATGTCGCACTATTTTAAAGTTCTCCGTGGGATCCAAGGCTTCTAGAATAAACACACCCTTAGCTTCTAGCCTCATCACAGTTTGAGTATTTTACAAACTCTTTCCTTCCTCTTCTCCCTCCAATCCTTCCATTTCCCTCCCCTCTAAACTCACAAACACACCCTTAGCTTCTAGCCTCATCACAGTTTCGGTCAGTAGCGTCTCCGTTCAGCCACCCCCCGCGGTCCGTTCGCCTCCGTGCCTGGTCCGCTCATCAGACATTCATCTTCCCCGTCGCAGCTCTCCTTCATTGTGGTTGCCTAGCCGTGTCGCGGGCAACTCTTCCCCACCATCGAACGACGATTTTCCTTCATCTCCTCAATGTGTCGTCACGTGTTCGTCCAGCCACTCTGGTTCGCCTTCCGTTCAGCCCCCTTGTTGGTCCGCGCGTTGCCCAGCTGCGTGCCTACCTCCACCGTGTCAGTTTTCTTCTCCGTTGCACAGCCGCGTTGCAGTGGCTAATTTCCAGCTCTTCTCCACCACCACGCGACGACGCAGCTACCTCTGTCCGTACCCAACAGCGCCTTCGCCCAAACACATATGTGGTTCACGAAACGCAGCAAAACCAACAGAGCTGCCCAGTCTCACAAACACAACACATTTTGTGATTATTATTATTTTTTATTTGAATTGCCTTTGTTATTTTTATATTTTTTATTTGAATGTCTTTACTATTTTTCTATTTGTTCTGTGTGTTCAATTTGGAGTGGGTGGTTACTCATCATTGTTTTTGATTGGTGCATCAAGCTTGTGAAGGGCTGTTTCTGTTTAATGTGCATAATTTTGTGATTTTTATTGTTTATCTTAAAAATATTTGGGCTGAAGTCTTTCCAGATTAATCCACTTTCTAAGAGCAAATTACTGTAAAATATATAGGATGAGGGTTATTAATGAAAATATAAAAACAGGCCACATCAATATTATTGAAAGATACCAACACGAGTGATTACAAAGTTACAAGTATATTAAATTTAAATCTTTAATAAAATAAGAAAGGATCCGGTCTTATATACCCGATAAGAATTATATAATCATATATATATTGATTACAAATTTAAATAAAATTATAATAATATATTTTGTGTATGAAAGTTTTATATAAATATAATATATAAACCATAAAAGATGAAATCCTTCATACGTTTATTTTTAAAATAATGAAAGCTGCACAAATTAATAGTCATGGTTTATTTTAAAAGCAGAGAACAATTGTCTATTGTTAAGATTACTTATACCTTAACTAAATATGAATAAATTAGTAATAATATTTTTATGGTTTCATAGAAATTCTTTTAAATTATTAATAGATTAATAGACATTATAAAACAGTTAAGACATTCGCTCATTACAAATAAATTCGTAACTATGATAGTATAAAAATTGGGACTTAGTGGTCAAATTTACTTTGTTCTATAGTCTTTTTCAAATTGAAATGTGATGCTTCTTTATTTGTCTTTAAAAAGTAAGTGATTTCAGTGTACACTTTGAAACCTAAGGATGAAGGGTCTTTCATTTTTTTTATGTTGATCAAATATGTTAACTTTTTGTTTTGTTTGATTTGTCATTGCAGCGAGATTTTATTTTCTTACAAAGAACTTGCATTGGATCAAATATTAATGTATACTATAAAGTATAACTAAATCATTTGCCAAAAAAAGTATAATTATATATAGAGGATTCCGTGCATAGCATCGAGTTGACACTTTAATATTTAGAAATAACCAAATTCAAATTTAAACATTTCAAAGCAATTATTTATAGCATTAAAAATATGAGTTTATCATGTTATAATGTTAAACCAACACACAATACTGTGATTCTTAATTTCAGTACAAAGTTGAATTTTAGTTTAGCCAGCTAACAAGAAAAATAATTTTTCTATTGTTGTTTTAAGGAACTTTATTATAATTTTGCAATGTTAATTAAAATGTGTCAAGAGAGAAGTTGAGTCAAGGAAAGTTGAAACTTGAAAGGATAACATTTGAATTGTTCTTTCTACTTTGTAAGTGATAAAAGCATCAACAATGGAGCAATCCTCTTTCGGTGCTTCCAATCGGATCCATTTGTACACATCACTAATTTTTACTCTTCCCAATATAAGCACATTTAAATACTGTCTCTACAATTGAACAACTCTCTTTGGCTGCTTTCAATATCTCTTTAACTATTTTATTATTTTTTTTATCACTTTTAAAAGTTGCTTTAGGAAGCAATTGAATCCCATGAAGTAACTCTTGAGAATTGCTTCAATGCTTGAATCCCAAGAAACACCAATGCTTCCCTGGCTAGATTACTTCCCAATATCCCTATTTGTGTTTGATTTGCAATGACCATTAGTAAGAGCCAATGTCAAACACTGTCGCGTGTAGGTTTGTATTTTCCACGACCTGTATTCACACATGGACAATTATATGTGGCAATATCTAGGGTACGAGCCAAGAGTGCTCTTAAGGTTCTTATAGTTGATGACAATTCGGGACGAGCATCTATGACTGATAACATTGTATACACGGAGGTTTTTGACAAAATATAGGATTTACGTAGTCCACAATAAATTCATAAAACAATGATAATTGTTAGTTAATATAATGACACGTTGATACAATAATTGTTACCGCCAAGCTAATTTATTTTGAACTATGCACGGGGTTAACACTAGTTTTAATTATGTATGCTATGTTAGTTACCGGAACTGAGATCTCGGCGCTTTATTTTTTAAATCCATGATTTTAAAAAAATTATAAAATTGCTAAAATAATTGTGGCAGTTGGATGATAAAACTGCACACTCTCCGATTAATTTCAACTTGAAAGGATCCCGGGCCGGTAGTTACTCATCTAAGAAATCTAATAAACTTATATGTAGACCTTTCTTGTCTTGAACGTAATAAATTAGTTACCTTAAGCAAATTTCTTTCCAATCAAATTGAATGAATATTAAAAAAAATGTGTTAAAAACTTATATAGACCTTTCTTGAAATTTTATACGCACACACCTTAAATTAATTTTTAAATCTTATCAAGTAGTCCAAATTTTATAATTATTTTGTCTAGAAAGTTTTTTTTTTTTCTTTATTTGCGATGGTGGAGTACGTATATGAAAGCTTCAAATTAGTAGCCTTTCGTTTACAATAAGTTAATCTTTTAAGACATAAGTTAATTGCAGTTTCTTTTTTCTTTTTCCCCCCATTTTTCTATTTGAGTTTTTTTTTCCTTCCCCTGTTTTTGCTTGTGCTTTTAGATTCATGCAGACTATGCACTTTTTGTTGGCATCCAAGAAATGTCTTGAAGAATTAAGCTTACTTGTTATTTCCAATTCATTTTAAGTTAACATTGATGGAACCACAGCCTATGCAGTTTCTGGTTTGTTTCTTACTTTGATTTCATATGTCATCTATATTTTTCTCTCTTTTTTTTTCATATTCACACTAGGTCACTCCAACAATGTCTGCACATGCTCAAGCACAAATATGCACATTTATTTAATTTTTTTTGGCTTAAAAGTCCTACAGTTGCTACTTGCTACTGGATTTAAATAGCAAAATCCTTGTTTTAAACTGATTTAGAACCAGTTTAAAATTGGATTTTGTTCAACTATTGGATTTAAAACAAGTTTTGGTTTCAAAATCAATTTTTATATCAACAAAATCCAATTTTAAAACCTATTTTGAACGGGTTTAAAACCAGTTTTTTTTAATTAAATTGGTTTAAAACTAGTACGAATGACAATGGGTACCCGTTGGGCATGATACCATGATACTATAGTGTCTGTCCCCATACCTGTATATTTAAAAAAAGCCTATACCTTTGCTCATACCCGCATGGGTAACAATTTTAATTCTCGTCTTCATACCCGTTGAACACCTATATACACATACCTGTCCATGTTTAAAAAATTAATAACTTAATAAAAAATACTATTATTTAAGAAAATTAGAACTCAATGAAAATTATTCCAAAATTATTCCAAAGAATGTGTATCTCTTCTAGAAGTAGTTGTCTTTACATAGAACAATTAAGCCGGTGGGTATCTCTTCTTTTAAAATTGAAACAGAATCACATAGAAGTAGGGGTGGAAATAGGTCATACTGTTGTCGGGGGGCCATGACCCAACCTATTTAAGGTCTAGCTTTACTTGGCTCGTTTAATAAAAAAGTCAGACGTAGGCTTTTGAAAAAGTTTTTTTAATTAAATAAGTCAGGTTTAGGCTTGATGAGCTAGACTATTTATAAATGATATAATTTTTAACAAAATATAAATATAATATACATAATTAATAGTACAATAATATAGTTTTTAAAATTCTCTTGTTGGCCTATTCAGAGATATAGGCTTTTTGACATATTTAAATGTATATATCAGTGACATATTTACATTATTAAAAGTAAGCCTATAAGTCAGTAAACATACTAGCCTATTTAAAGATAGATTTATTGACCTATTTAAAGGTCATAATATGAAATAGGCTTTTAAATAGGTTAATAAGTCAAACCAGGTTTTCAAACAATCCAGTTCAGGCCTAAAAACATGGCCTATGACAGACTATAAGCCAGGCTTGAGCCATAAAAATATAATGTAGGCTAGGCTTGTCCCTTGCAAAACCTAGCTTGGATCGGCCTACTTTCACTCCTATTTAGAAGGGTACATAGTTTTTATAAGTAAACCATCACTTTATTAGTCCCTAAATGTGTTCTTCGTTGGTCATTTTTGTCCTTTTGTCATTGTGCCATTGTGCTTGAGTTAACCGTAACAAAAATGCTGACGTGTAAGGTTAACTATCAGCGTGGCTTGACTTTCAGGGACTAAACCGATGTAGTTCTCAGCAATAAATTATAAAAAATAATTACTAGTTAAAAAATTAATACTTTAAAGTGATCATTCAACTGTCTTGGCTCTCATCTACCACTGTATTCTCTATATCAACCTTTTCTACAAGTATGTAATGTAAATAGAAGTTTATTAATGCACATGGAGACAGAAACGGGCTAGAATCCTCTCCTGTCCAACTTGAGGTCCAGTTTTAATCCTTCTGTCATCATTTTTTCCATGCAGTATTTTTTTCTTTTTTTACTTTTAATGGTTACGGTTCTCTTCAGTTAAAAAATTAACTGGAGAGGATTCACATTCAACAAAAACTTATCCTTAATATGTTAAATACATGAGAGAATGAAGTGTGGGAAAAAAGAATAAACTGCCCATAGACAAATGAAACCGTTGTGTAAAACAAGGTGGATACCATGAAAACTTTGGGTAATTCAACGAATTTGAACTAATGCCACAACCTTATCGTCAATGCATGACAAAAATGACAGAAATCTTCTAATTTTGCAATGAGTTTGGAAAATACATGTCGGACAAATCCAATTTAAAATTGGATTTAAACCAGTTCAACAACTAGATTTAAAATTGGTTCTGGTTTAATCGTTTTTAAAATCAATTTTAACAAAATTCAATTCTAGAACTAGTTTTGAAATTGTCTAAAATCAGTTCTGAATTATTTAAATCTATTTTCTGAATAACTAGTTTTATACAAGTTTTATCCATAAATTGGTTCGGCTTAAATCAAATTGGTTTCGACAATAAATCTAGTTCAATTTTGAAAAGTTGGTCTAAATATCTGGTTTACATTTGGATATGGTTTGGTCTTTGAAGAAAATCGCATCATGCACAGGTCTTGTTTTGGACAAGGAAGAAGGGAGGAGAAAGAAGAATAAAGAATTTGAGGATCTGGCTCTTCTGAAGGGAGCCTCTCACTTTAGAGGGTAAAGTGAGTTAAGATACACCATTGATTATTTTAATAGTTCAGATTAATACTCTTTTAATTTTAAAAATTAAAAAACAAAAAAACAAAACCCATTTCCTGCTAACAATGGCACCAAGAGTGATGGCGGAGAAGTCGTCAATGCAACAGGCACCATAGGTGACGTCGCCGAGGATGAAGCGAGAAGTAGCATTGGAAGCAGCTTTTCCTCTTATGATCCAAGTCCAACCACTGTTTTTGGAACCTGCAGGATAAAGAGAAATTAAGTAAATGTATTTTATTGATCTCAAAAACTCAATTTGTTACATACAAATATGATTATATATATACAATGCCAATTTAAATTTAAAGATAAGGTTTGTTACAATTTGTTACAAGTCAATCCTAAGATAGGCTTCCAACACGCCCCCGCAAGATGGTGGAGGATGGAACTACACCAATCTCGGTCTTGAGAAGGAGTGGCGTGTCCCGGATAGAGGCTTTGTGAGAAGATCTGCAAGTTGATGGCTAGAGGGTAGATGAGAGACCATGAGTTGTTTAGAGGCCACAAGATCTCGAACAAAGTGAAAGTCAATAGCCACATACTTCATCCTAGAGTGAAAGGCTGGATTAGCACACACATAAGTGGCGCCAATGTTGTCAGAGAGAATGGTTGGTGGCGATGGGAGAGAGACACCAAGTTCTAGAAGATGTTTCAACCATATAATTTCAGCAGCTGTGGAGGCATTGGTCCGATATTCGGCCTTTGTGGATGAACGAGCAATTGTAGATTGCTTTTTACAAGACCATGAAATAGCATTGGCACCAAGATAAATGAGATAAGCAGCAGTGGATTTGCGATCAGAGGTGTCATCTGCCCAGTCAGCATCACAGAAGCCAGTAAGACACATGGATGAGTCAGAAATAAGATGAAGTCCATGGTCAATGGTTCCTTTGAGATAGCGAAGCAATCTTTTGAGAGCCTGCATGTGTAATTTGGAAGGATCTTGCATGTGCTGAGCCAATTTGTTAACAGTGAAAGCAACATCCGGCCTTGTGAGAGAGAGATATTGAAGGGACCCAACAAGTTGACGAAAGACTGTGACACTATAGGTTGGATTATCACTTGAAGAAGTGAGAGAGCAACTTGTAGACACAAGCGTGGAGATAGGCTTAGCATCGGACATGTGAGTCTTTTCTAGAATTCGCCGGATGTAGTGGTTATAAGGATTTGTTTTAATAATAAAAGATATTGAAAAGAAAGTATTTACCATACTAAAGGAGCTTGAGATATAACTTACATACCTTCCAGTTCTTAGCATCAAATGCTTAAGAAATCCTGAGTGTGAATGAGCTTTATAGGGAGAAAAACCGAGTTGTGGATCTCTCCGGGATGCTTTCCGACGGAGGTAGCGGCGTGGGGGGAATGACATGATGGATATGGAAGGGGCGTTGACAGTTTCACAATAGAAAGTCATTTTTGTTTTTTATTTTTTAAAATTAAAAGAGTATTAATCTGAACCATTAAAATAATTAATGGTGTATTTAACTCACTTTACCCTCTAAAGTGAGAGGCTCACTTTAGAGGAGTCAGATCCATAATTTGAATAGGGATAATAATTGAGCCCAAGCCCTATGTGTGCTTGCAAAAATTACCTATAATGGTCAAGGTAAAAAACCATAAAGTATGGGTGTGGGTATGAGTAACGACCCACATTTTTTCATGGGCGCAGGTACGGACATTATGATGCCCAGCCCATCCCCCCCCACACACACATGCACAGTGTTATAAAAAACGGCTCGGACCGGTCGGTTGAACCGGTTCGACCGGAAACCGGTCACATAACCGGTTCGAGCGGCTTACTAGATCGGATATGCAAGAGTGTCACACACCTTAAATTTCATAAGCAAGAATTTGATCCGTTGGAAACCAAATTCTTGACTTCGAATTTATAATGTTACATTTCAATATCGACCCGTTCTATAAATCATCCACGATTCCAACCAATCGAGAACAATTTAAAGTAAACAATATGAATTAAAGTCTTTTAAACTAACATCGTTCTACCCATTCAATCACATAACAGTCCATTTTATAACTAATTAGAAAGGCTCCTACAAGCCCTTAAGCCAAAAAGGTTCCAATTACACATAAAGTCCCTCTTTCATTACCAAAACACCAAGGGATCCATTACAAGACCAAATTCATAATTCTACTAACTACTAGGTTATATTACTTGAATTATAAGAGAAATTACATAAGTCATATTCATTTACAATACTCCCAAATATAAGGAACATGATCATCTTCCACAACCAATCAAAACCATCTCATGGATGTGCATTCCGAGGAGGAGGAGGCACCTGGACATCTATAATCCACATAACGCGTGGTGAGATAAAAATCTCAATGAATAAAACTCTATGCATGTATGCAAAACAGTTATTTATGACAATTAAGGCATTTCATTCATAATTCATAACTTAACAAATGCATAAGGATGCTCTTGTATGCTTTGCCACTAGGCCATGTACACATCACGTTACAGAGTTAGACTCGAGCTCGAACTACAGGGGATATCTCCCCCGGGGACGAATCCCACCCTCACATAGGCCGAAGCCCCATATTGACCGAAGTCCATTAATCATGAAACTTGGATTGGACAATTGATTTAAGCATTCCGGAATTGATGATATCGAAATCTCGGTGATTTCGACAATTTCGACATTTCGAACCTTTCGAAACCAACGAGATTCAATGTCAACCGACAACCGCAATGTATACTCATCAATTCTGAGACCCCAAATCAATTCCCAAACACTTAGTTTATCATTTCGGCACGAGGTTAATCGAAAAGAACGGAACGTTTCGACGTTTCGAGAGTTTCGAAACTTTCGAGAATTTCGAAAGTTTCGAAACTATCGATTATCAAGAATCGATCCGTTTCCAACCGATTAAAATCATCCCCATAGTTCAAACAATCAATTTCACTCACAAACAAACAATTACGTCAAGTAAATTCAGAGAATTGGAAGAGAGAAGGAGGGGGTGCATGGGTATAGAGACCAATTCTAATCCTATCAAAAAGTGAGAATTACTCACCACAAAGTAGCAATCCAAGTAGTTTAGAGGGAAGGATTGTGATTCCTAGCTTCGTTCCGGTGTTTCTACGTCGATCCGGCACTTTCTCTCTCTAGACCCTCTCTCCCTCTCTCTAAAAAATGAGTTTCTCTCCAAAATTCTGATGAATTTCGCGTCCTGGGTATATATATAATTTCGCTCAGTAATCGATTACCAAACCCTGGTAATCGATTACTGAAGGCAAAATTAGCCTAAGAACCCATTCTGGGAACCTGGTAATCGATTACCACCTTTGGTAATCGATTACTAAGAACCCAGGTTGCTGGTAATCGATTACAAGGGTTATGTAATCGATTACCAGGGGCCAGACCTTCTGGTAATCGATTACTAAGCTCCTGTAATCGATTACCATGATCCAAACTCTCTGGTAATCGATTACCAGCTCTTGGTAATCGATTACCAGTGACCAAACTTGAAGGTTAAGTCCTAGTAATCCACTAAACTCAACTTTTAACTATTCCTACTTCCTTCCTCTTAGTCCCTAAGGCTCTACTACACAATTAACCTATAAATCTCACAATTAACCTATCAAAAGATTGGGATGTTACAAAGAGACCCGGTAAAAACCGGTTTGACTCGGCCGGTTATCCTAAAAACCGGTGACTCGGTGATTTATTTCAACCGGCCGGTTATGTTACTTGAAGAAAAAAGAAAAAAAGGATGGATGGAAGGAAAAGAATACAGGAGGAGTGAGTGTCTTGTTTGCCCGTCGCATAGACGTCCGATCGGTTGACCCCATTGCAGCTAAGTTGTAGAATCCCATCTTGAGCCACCGTCCCTCCCAATATGCGAAATGGTATACTTCAAGAGCTGAAGCTGAAGCTCTTATGGCAAGAGTAGAAACAAAAACGAGTGAAGAAATTCAAATAAAAATACAAAGAAGCCGAATCTATAAAGCAAGAGCCAAGAGATTTTTTTTCTCCTTGTGAATACAAGCTCTCGTGAATACAAGCTAGATCACAGTGCTACTATAATTAGTCTGACAACCTATCTCCCATGTCTTCATGTGAAGTTCACTTTTGACTTTTCAATGCCAAAAGATATTTTTTTTTGTTTTAAAACAATTTAAAAGTTTTGCTTTTTACACCACAAATTCTTAAAGACTAAAACTAAAAGCCCCTACCGAAATGTTAGGTGAATATTTTTTCTTTTGAATATAGATATAGATTGTATAATAATAATAATAATAATAATAATAATAATAATAATAATAATAATAATAATAAATCCATGCTATTTTTAAATAATTTTAAATATAAATCCGGTTTAACCGGTATTAGAGGAAGATGCAAATCAGAAGAAGATAGTGCTTACTGAAGTCCCACATCGTTAGTGCCTAGCTGAGAGCTGATGTCCCACATCAGCTAAGATTCTATTCACACGTGTACTGGCACTTAACGCACCCGATAACAACCTTCCATTTTCTCCTTTCTGTTATTCCCTTTCCACTTTCTGTTTTACCAATTCGGGGAAGCATTCCCGCGCTTTACATTCTTTAGTTTGAATCCTTTGTAATGCCTATATAATGGGCCCTTTACTCCCATAATAATTCAATTCAATGAATCAAAGTTTTTATATCAGTTTATTGTGCATAATTCTTTTATGGTATCAGAGCTCTTGAATATTCAAGAGCTCTGTGATACTTTGTTACCATGGCTAGAGGTGGCCACAACAATTCTGGTTCTGGTTCCAACAATTCTGGTCAACATCACAATCCTCCACCACCACAAGATCCGGCGTTAAACCCACTGAGTGTGTATTATGTTCACCCTGGAGAGAATCCAGCCATCAGCCTTGTTTCTCCTCTTCTTTCACCCAAAAATGACCACAGCTGGGCTCGTGCCATGAAGAGGTCATTGATCTCGAAAAATAAGTTCAAGTTCGTGAACGGTTCGCTTCCAATGCCAGAAGAATTCGATCCCAGCTATGATGCATGGGAGAGATGCAACAACATGGTTCTATCCTGGATCTTCAATTCAATAGAGCCAACAATTGCACAGAACATTGTATACCTGAAGGTTGTTGCAGCTGCGTGGAGTATATTGAAAAGGAGTTTTGCTCAGACAGACAGAGTAAGGATATTCGAATTACAGCAGGAAATTTCTTCTCTCAAACAAGGTAACAACACAGTGACTCAATACTTTACAGAAATCACAACTCTCTGGCAGGAGATGGAGAATTTTAGACCATTCCTTGATTGCACTTGTTATGTACAATGTGTATGTGTTGCTCCAAAGTTAGGAAAAGATTATAGATCTGAAGATTGTATAATGAAGTTTTTAAGTGGACTTAATGATGAATATGAAGTTGTTAAAACACAAATTCTCATGATGGAACCATTCCCTGACATTGATAAGGCCTTTTCACTGGTTGTTCAACATGAAAGAAGAATTTCATCTACCACTAATTCACTTAATAATGAGGATAATCAGATTTTTGTGAATGTTGTTGACACTAAGAAACCTTTTGGGAGAGGAAGAGGTGGCTCTTTTGCAGGTAAAGGAGGCTATAAGGTCTGTAGCTATTGTGGCAAAAATGGCCACACAGTTGATGTCTGCTATAGAAAACATGGATTTCCTGCTGGCTTTCGTGGGAAAAATCAAGCAGCTGCTAATAACAGCATTGGTGAAACAACAGATAATACGGAATTAGATTCAGTTGGTGACAATGAGACTTCAAGTCAGGTTTCCATGACATCAGAACACTTCAACCCTAACAGTCAGCCCCAAGGGGAGGAACGAAGCTCATCTTGATGATGGGAATTGAAGCTAAACTAGGAAATATGTTCGTCTCTTGGGTGACTATAGAAAAAAGAAAATCTCTCTTGTGTATGATTATGTATGTCTTATTAATTTCAATAATGAATGTTGAGTGCTTGTTTGAATGTTATTCATGTAATAAAGTTAGTGTCCATAGACATACATATTAGGTTGCATATCTCGTTTAATATACATTAATTTAAAGGAAACAAATACAACATGCATCATTGAAGAAAATAAATAATGTTTATGATACCAACAAATAAAAGAAAGTGTTAGCTTCGACCTACATGTTACAAGAACAACTTAGGCTTCAGTCTTCTTGTTATAAGAAAGATATAGTCTTCGGACCATTATGTAATTTGGGAAAGTCATAGGGTATGCAGCCCTGCACACTCGGCCTGCAACAAGAACGCTCCTCGCTTGACTAAGAGCTCTAGCCAACCAACATGAAAAGACTCGTTAAAATAATAACAAAAATTTTATTGGTATCATAGTTTGAAAGTAAAGTATGATTAATATATATCTATGTTTATTTTATGTTAATGAAACGTTTTCCATAAGTTTCACCCAAGTTATGGTTGGATATGTCGTAATTCAAATTATTTTTATATGTTATGCTATTGTCAATAAGTTTTATTCACATCCCTTTTTATTTTTGGGATTTTCCGGCATATCCAGCCTGCTCAAAAAAGACATGTATCCTTTCAATTTTTATTTTTTAATTATAATTATAAAAGTATGGTTTAAGTTTCAAATTTAATTTGTGGGAAGATTTTCTTTATGATTTGAAGAATTTTATTTTAGAATTTATTTTTGTTCATGTATTTAAAGTTTAGAAACAAGAATTTGGTCATGTTTTTATTTTAAGGATCATTTTAAATATGAGATTTTTCATAATTACTTATGAATTTAATAACTATACACTGTCAGTGTAAAAAGTTTTATACAGACATCCAGTGATATGTTGCCACATCATTTAATGAATTTAATAGTACATGAGATGTCATATTTATTAAATTATGTGGCAACACATAATTGGATGTGTGCGTAAATTTTTTTATATTGACAATGCATAATAATTAAACTCATTATTTATTAGTATTATATTATCAAAACGAGGGTGTTACGCAAAATCATTTATAACTAAGGGTACTTATGGAATAAAATTTAATTTTATGACATTATTAATTACCAATAATAAATTTTAATATTTTTCATTGTTCATGATTATTTTAGACATATGTTTCTCATATAAAGGACTAAAGTTAATTAATATTTTCTATTCTATATTTTGCTAACAATGCAATTGTCATAATGATCACGTTATAACCTATTTGCATGTTTTGTACTCTTCTTTCTCATTTTAAAATTCAAAATGTAGCTTATGTCAACAACTAATTTTCTTCCCTCCACTTTCCTATCACTTTTTAATATCCCAAACCTTATAAAATTAAGTTTTTAAGAAATTATATGTAAAAAGATTCATGTATTTTCATTGTTTGTAATTACTTATTAATATTAATAACTTTATTTTATATAATTATTCTTAATTCTTAATTATTTATTTTATAATGTTTGGTAATGAATGTTTTAATTGTTAGTTTAAAGTACTGTGATCAATATTTGTAAAATCATATTTAACATATTTTTAACTTTTTATTTATTATATAATTAATTCATATTTTTTAAAATATTTAAAGTAATTATTTACTCACATATATTAAATCAAATATCAAATATATAATTTAAATACAATTATTTTATATGAATTAATAAAAAGAATAAAAAAACCGTAGTCTCTTGCGGCTGTGGTCAGGACTCAGGACCATTCTAAAATTAAATAAGTGCAAAAAACTTTCCTATTAATTTAAGAAAAGAAATAAAATAAAAGAGAAGGGTGGTGTTTTTGAAGATTCTTGTAACTAACTTAATTGGAGACGGTGGGTGTGTGTTTATAAATTGGCGCCACTTCTCCTTCAGGCACATCACATGTCTTAACTCTTAACAGAATAAGGACAGTCTCTCTGAGAATTTCTTTCTCTCTTCCGAGACCCCATTTCTTTCCTCTTTTTCTCGTACCCAAAACATATAATGTTGATGTTCCCCTTTTCCTCTTTTTCTTATAATTTGGTTCGCCGACTCGACAGAGGAAGCTTAGTCGACCATAGACTCACCACTGGGATTATTCTCTCCTCGAACAGGAACCTTTTCCTCTTTTTCTTATTTTCTTCTCTCCTCGAAAAGGAACACCGTCCCCTAATTCCACTCTGAATTTCCACTTCACTCTCTGGCAGACCAACAATTTCTCACTGGGATTCTTCTTGGAATATCTTGCTTGTTAATGGCTAATTCAGCGCCAGGAGTCACCAAAGAAAGAGAGAAGGAACGGAAAAGAGACCTTATCTGTGGTGAGTGTTGTTGACCCACAAGATTTTCTTTATTCGTACACTCTTACGATTTTTTTTGTTAATTCTCTTTTGGGATGATTGATGGTTTTTCTTGTTCCCTTTCTTCATTCTTTAGATAGTACTTGAATTTTACTGGGTTTGTTTCTTTATTCCTACCCATGCTTCTTGATTCTCTATTTTAGGCCTGCTGCTGTCTCTGTTTTTTTGATTCTCTAGATAGTCACCAAAGAAAGAGAGAAGGAAGGGAAAAGAGACCTTATCTGTTTTTTGATATCCTAAGCTTCTGGTTTATTTGATTCTTGACATGGCATCAAACCTCTCTGGTCACATGGTCGTGACTTCCATCCTCACCACACCTATTCTTCATATAAATTGAATTTCTATTCTACATAAGGTGTGCTTTGTCCATGCTTTGAACTCAAAGGGCCTTTGCATGAGGAGACCCATCTTGTTAGAGATAAAAATCATTCTTGGACCTGCTTTTGGGTTGATTTGATTCTTGATCAGGGAAACATAGGCTTTTTCCATCTGTTCATTGTTTTATTATTTACTTTTGGTTAATAGTTTGTGTATGTGGAATTGGTTATATCATTGGTTTATTCTTGAAAAGTTCCAAGTTCAATAGATTAAGTACATGTTCATGTTTTCTCTTAATGATGATATGGACTATTCGTTCCTATCTTTTTTAAAAATAAATTGTTTGCAGCCTGATTGAAATAGGACTTTTGTTGTGGTGGTAGGTGATGGAGCAGTTGGTTAATAGACTTGATTTGGCAATGTTCAATGGTATACTTCGGGAATCAGATGAAGAGATGCTTACAGATCCTTTATCTGACCCCATTAGCGATTCTAAGGTTCTTCCTATTCCAGCTGGAAAATTAGGCTTTGGGGCTACTGCACAACTAAAGAATGCTGTGAGTTATGAAATCTTTTCATTCTGACCTTCTTTTTTCGTTTAGAAAACACAAGATTGATCATAATCTTCTTACCTAGTCCTCTATCCATATTGTTCATGAACCATTTTGTATATTTTTCACTGGAAGGTATGTTTCTTCTATACCCACAGCAATATGCATTAGGATAACTTTGAGGAAGTTTGCTAGTCGATCAAAGATGTAAAGTATCTTATGATGTTTCGGTGGAATTATTGAAAAAATAATCATAATCTCTATTAGTTGTTGAATCTTGATAAAAAAAAATTAGTGGAACATGGCCAGTGGGTATTCGATACACACTAATTTTTTTTCCAGGTTAGAAATATTTTATAGCCACTGAAAGGATCACCACAAAGAATGTCTTAAGTGTATGATTTTGGATTCATTGACGTTGTTCAAAATTTGAAAGACGCTTAAAATTCAAAGCTTTTGAATTTTGATGTATTCATAGTTAACATTAATTTTGAGTTATGGAGTTTTTTTCCTGGATTCCCCTTGATGTATCACCTTATGTTATTTAGAGATTCTACTTGACCTTATGTCTTTAAACAATTTAACTGGAAAAGGCAATGAGAAGTAAACTCTGTTGATATGTCAAGGCTCAATTAATTTTTAGTTCCTTTTTCTCTATTGACAGGGGAGAAGGTTTAGTGATGGACTTAAGCAAGCAGTTGAAGCAAAGGAAGGGCTGCCCATTCAAAATAAAACTGACACTAGATTTTATTAGTTACCAGAATTTCTTTCTACAGGTTAGAATTGTTATATTTGAGCTGATTAAGTGAAACATCATTTCATAATTTAATTTGCCTATGAAATTACCTTGATGCTTTTAAATCTGCACTCTTACAGTTCCCAAAACTTTGTGGTGTGACTGGCACTGCAGTGATAGAAAGCACAAAATTTGAGAGCATTTACAAGCTTAAAGTTTCAACCGTGCCTACAAACAAACCTATGATAAGAAAGGTTTCTTCTTGCTTGTTATTTGTATGCAATAATTTAATGAATGATGATTGCTTTGCTATGTGAAATCTGTATTCCATTTGCTGAATGGAAAGAATGATTAATATATTTACTATCTATGTATGTTTATATGTGCAAAGGCAATGTTAGGGCTGCTCAAAAACCATGGGGATCTCTTCTCAGAAAAAGGAAGCCAAGTGGGTTTTTGTTTTACGTGCATTTTGCAGTGTTTTCTTTTTGCACTTTTCTTGTAGTTTTGAATCGTCTTATGATCTAGGTTTGTTCTTGATTTCTTGATCCTTGGGTTGTATCATACTTGATTTTCTGTTTGAATAACTTTAGACTGCACACTTGACAAGCTATCAGAATGCAGGATTTTATCACAGTCTAGGTTATGTTGCCTGGTTTTGGTTCCTTATTATTTAGTACTTGATTTTATATTGAACTGATCGTAAAGACATCTTATCTAAGTAGTTTAGCTTTAAGTGTTAACTAGATTGTGACTCGCTTGTTGCGTGGTTGATTCACAAGTATGTATGCAATTAAAATGTGGATGTTGTGATTACGGTAAATTAAATTTATTGTATTATTCTGAAAAAAAGAAGTAACCTTTTCGTGTAAATACAATGCGGGTAATACATTTTGAAATATGATATTAATAAAAATATTATTTGATTTTGATATTATCTTTTTATAATTTTTATGAAATTAGGTTTTATAATTTTTCTGGAATGCATTATGTTTCATAGGCTAGGAGTTCAACTGATGTTGTGTTAGATAATGGCTAAACATCTCAATTAAACTTTGTTAATGTTGTTGTTGTTGTGTCATCTGAAACTTTTAATTATCTTGAACCTAAAAATGTATGATAATTTTTTTTAATTGGGTCAATGATGTGATAATGATATTGGAGTTTATTTTGGTATTTAATTCTTACTTGTGGTTGGATAGTTAGATGATTTTTTATATATATTATGTAGAAGTATTGATTTCCATCTTGTATAATAAACTTATTCATATAAATTTCACATGCAATGTAGTTTCAAAATTTATACTGAATTCTATATCAACAAAGGTATCTAAGTAAGTTTGATTTTAGTAATTTTAGTTTAATTGAACTAATTCCTGTTTAGATTAATGCTCAGTTTTTTTTATACAAGTTAGTGTTAACATATATTTCTGTTCTTATGTGATTAACTAGCATCTGTTGGTGGTCATTGATAACTTCTGCATTTGATTAATAGATAACAATAATCTGAGATCAATTCACTTGGCCTCTCTAATAGCATCTGGTCTTATCATTAATCTATTTGCCAACATAGGTAACAACCCAGTTGAAGTCAAACAACCGACTTCAACTTATTTAAGTAAGTTTGATTTTAGTAATTTTAGTTTAATTGAACTAATTCTTGTTTAGATTAATGCTCTGTTTTTTTAATATGAGTTAGTGTTAACATATATTTCTGTTCTTATGTGATTAACGAGCATCTGTTGGTGGTCATTGATAACTTCTGCATTTGATTAATATATAACAATAATCTGAGATCAATTCACTTGGCCTCTCTAATAGCATCTGGTCTTATGATTAATCTCTCTACTGATTTTTTCTGTTTTTTTTCCTCCTCAGCATTTCATTTTCTTATATTATGTATCTTAGTGTATAGCAATTCGTTTCTGCTATTCATCTGCTTGTTTAAAGATGCATGTATGGTAAAAATGAATGTTTGAATTTTTAGAAAAATAAAATTAGCATTGAACATGTGATTGTAACTAAATAGACAATTAGTCTTGGTCATTTCTAGAGTATTCTGTTGGATTGGAGATTCTATAGTGTGCATTTAGAAATTGGAATATTGGCTGAATATGGACTGAAATCAAAAGTAGTTGAGGCTATCATTTTTTGTACAGTTACGGATGTTGTTTTTCTGTACGTTGGATGTCCCCTCTCAACTATTATGTTTATATTTGTACCAAAAGTAGTTCCACAAACCAGTTCCCTTACTAAACAAGTTCACAACCTAGAAAACAGTTCTTGAACTGGTTTTCTTGTTGAAGCTGTAAAACCAGTTTGATGAACCAGTTCTTGAACATGTTTCAAGTTCAGTGCAGTTCTGTGTACTGAACTGTATTTTGAGCAGCCCTAGGAAATGTAAGGGTAAATTATTATAGTTCCACAAGAGGTAGCGCTGGTAAATTTTTTCCATCAAAAGTAAAGTGTGAAAGCCTTACCGTTCATCTTGGTAGATTTATTTCATACATAGCAAAACAATTTTAATAAATTTGTTGATGTTTGTCTAGTTCTTAATGGTGTCGTTAATTTCTTTCTAACGATGAATCTGATTTAGTTTTCAGGGCAACTAACAAGGAAATGGCGTGCGGTTGTAGTGGAAATCTCTAGAATGCACAAAACTGGCCGCCCAATGCTAGTTGGCACCACCGGTGTTGAGCAGAGTGATTCTTTGTTAGAGCAATTGAAAGAAGCTGGAATTCCACATTAGGTAATGTTTGTCTTGTCTTAATGGGAAATGAACAGAATATAGTTATAGCCTCCAAAATAAAGTAGGAGGACAAATGCAATTTAAGTTTCACTTTATTTTATCTTTCTTAAATTCACTTTTTTTTCTAATGATTGACAACTAAACTCTATTTATGATTGTAGATGAGAGTATAACAAATTTTCAACACGAGCTACACCATACACAAAAGCTTGTGAGGAGCTTGAAAAAGAGATCTCTCTATTCCAGAAAATTGGAGGAGGTTTATTCTTAAGGATTATTTCTTAATTTTGCATCTATAGTTTTTGAATTTAGTACTTCCTTATATGTTTGAAATTTTGGATGCTCTACTATGTTATGTTAACCTTCCATTTAAATTTTGCTTAGTTAGCCCCAAAATATAATATTATTTTGGGATTAGTTGTGGAGTAGAAAAGCTTCAAATGGAATTAGTTGTGCATTATAGGAAAGTTTCAAAATAGATGGAACTTAGCTATAAAATTTCCTACTAGATTTATACCAGCAAAGTCCATAGCTAGTTTTTGATAGGGTAAAATATTTTTAGTCTTTATAAAATTAGTGAGTTTTGCTTTTAGTCCCTATAATTATTTTTAAAAGCTTCCTCTCAAAATTCTTTTTTCTAAAATGGTCCCTGCTAATGTGTCACATTGCCATCCTACTCACCATTCTTATGTGGCACTCATCAATCGTAGCTGGCTTGGTCCTACCACCCCCTCACAATCGTTGAACTCTTCCGCATCCTCCATCGAAAAATCATCGTTAAGGCTCTGTCTTCCAACATCAACCAACCTCACATTGCTCTACCCCTTAAGCTTCACCATTCATCTTGTGTCACAATTTGAAAGAAAGACAAGGTCTTTGGTGAAATTTAAAAGGCCTTTGAAAGAAAGGATAGGAGAGACAAGGAGGGTGTGAAGACAAAGGAAAAAAGAGAAAGAGAGAAGGAGAAAGGGAAAGGAGAGGAGGAAGAGCGAAGAAAAGAAAGGACTACAGGGAGCAAAGGGAGAAGAGAAAGAAGAAGAGGAAATTTAGAATTGAAGGATGACGAAGAAGAGAGACAATCTTGGAACAAGTAGGGATATGGGTTGATGATGAGCCTCATAAGGTAGAGGATGGGTAGGGTGAGGGTCTAGAGGTGTTGTGGCAGCGAAGAAAGTGGTGAGTTAGGTGGTGAGTAGAATGGTAGTATGACACATTAGCATTAAAAAATCACATGTCGCGACAGGAACCATTTTGGAATAAAAAAAGTTTTAGAAGATGCTTTTAATTTTTTTTTATAGAGAATGAAATGAAAACTCAATAATTTTATAGGGACTACAACATTTTACCCTTTTTAGTAAAACCATATTAAAAGAATTATTTGTGAAAAAACAATTATTAGGGTTAAGAGTTTAGGAAACAAAAAGTGAATCCAACAACTCTGCAGGTGAAGTTGTTCATTTTCAGTGTGGAAAGTCATGACGCTGGATTTTGTATCGGTGTTATAGCTTATTGGATGAAACTAATGGTAAGAAAATTTTATTGATTATTCCCCATCCTATTTGTTTGCTTGCTGGGAACTATTATGGACAACTTAGATAAACTCGTTTATCTTTAGGAAACTCTAGCAACAGGTTGAACATGAAAGATATTCAGTGGACAATGAGAAACACATGAAGTTTGTTGGTTCCCCGATATGTTGTCAAGTGGACGCAGGTATAAAGCTAAGCGTGTCTCTCCCAATCATATTTGAGCCTTTGCTCGAAGTCGTCTATAGTTTTTTTTCCAATCATTATAGTACTGATATGTATTTCTCTCATCTCTTTGCAGACTGTTCATTAGGCTGGACGGTGAATAATGTACCACTTGCTTCGAAAGAACACCCCCCCGCCTTTGGGAGGTATACTTTATGCATTGATATTACTTGTTTTTGTGTTTAAGTTATTTTGTTACATAGTTTCATATGCTCACAATGAGCGGATCGAAACAAGTGATTTGACTGGAGCAGTTAACATGGAAAGCCTCTAATAATTAAGTGATTTGACATGAGCAGTTAACATGAAAGACGTGAAATTGGAGTGTGTACCAGACAACCCTGCAAAGTGAGGTTTTTCATTTTTCTTACGGAATGTCATGGAAGTGGAGTTTGTATGGGCGTTATTGCCTATTGGATGAAACTGGTGGTAAGAAAATTTTATCGATTTTTCCTGTTTGTTTGTTTGGTGCGAACTGTTATGGACAACGTAGGCAAAACTCGTTTATATTTAGGAAACTCGAGCAACTGGTTGAACATGAAAGATATTAAGTGGACAATGAGAAACACATGGAGTTTGTTGGTTCCCGATATGTTGATACGTGGACACAGGTATAATGCTAAGCGTGTCTCTCCCAGTTGTAACTGAGCCTTTTCTAGAAGTCATCTATAGTTTTTTTGAAAATCATTATAGTACTGATATGTGTTTCTCTCATCTCTTTGCAGGCTGTTCATTAGGCTGGATGGTGAACAATGCATCACTTGTCTTGCAAGAACTCATCGCGGCTTTGTACGGTATACTTTGTGCATTGATATTACTTGTTTTTGCGTTTAAGTTATTAGTCACACAGTTTCATACGCCGTCGATGAGCAAATCGAAACAAGTGATTTGACTGGAGCACTTAACATGGAAACCTCTATTAATCACGTGAGTACTTAGTTGGAAAATAAGATTGATCCTGACATTTGAATGTTTATGACAATGACTTTAGAATGTGTTTTTGTTTGGTCAGCATGTCAAGCATAGGTGTGCGCATCACGACAAAGCATACAAAGAGCTTGTGAACCTGGGTCTCCAATAAGGGCAGGGTGAGGTTTATCTTGTGCAACTGCGGCTTGATTTTTATTCGGTTTGGTAATCGCTCTTCATTAATATAACATTGCCTTTTTGTCTATTGTTTGTAGAGGCCAACTCTCGGGCTCCTTTGTCATGCGCTTCAGTGGAGATTTTCTTGAGACAAGTAGAGCTACGATATTGTTTAGCGAATGAGTGGGTGATTTCCGAAGTTTTGGATACGTGTATCTTGTGTCTTCTGCTGCATTCCTTGGGGGAATCACAAAGGCAGAACTCACATCTTTCAGGTAAGTTGTAGTTGAATTGATGCGTCGTTCATATATAGATTCCGACACCTACATTGTTCCGAGCTTTGATTGGGTTCCCGTCTAAACGTTACTTTGTAGGCCTTTATCCCTGATTGATTCCTTCCCATACTGTCGTTGAGTGATTAATTGGTTTTTTCGTTATCAGTTTAATGCAGCACTATTTTAAAGTTCTCCGTGGGATCCAAGGCTTCTAGAATAAACCTGATAATTGCTTCTCTCATGCGCACGATTTTGAATTTAGTGTACTGAAAGGTAAACCTTTTGTTTTATTTTTAATTTTACACTCTCCTACCAAGCAGCTGTAAAAGTGATTTTTGACTAACAATTTTTTTATTGCATCTTGCGTTACAGTGGAATTTATAGAGGCCATTGTCATTTGAGTGAAAGTCTTGGACTTCTTTTCTATGACAAAGCTTATTGTAAGTTTGCCAACAATCCCATCTGCATTTTTCATTTCTATTTAAGCATTCATGAATTTTTTGTTACACTTTACAGGCAACACGTGAAACAGAACTCCTATGCATACCAGCAGCTACCTTCTGGATCTCCAATACGGCGTCAATTATTCCAATGCACATTACACGGGAGCACGAAAACGAAGTTTCATTTGTATGTATAAAAAATTTTCTTCAATAATTTAGATAAAGTTAAGCACAATATGACTCAAAATGATATTTCAGGTGAAACACGTGAAATTGGAGTCTGTACCCGACAACCCTGCAAGTGAGGTTTTTCATTTTTCTTACGGAATATCATGGAAATGGAGTTTGTATAGGCGTTATTGCCTATTGGATGGCACTGATGGTAAGAAAATTTTATCGATTATTCCTATTTGTTTGCTTGGTGAGAACTGTTATAGACAACTCAGGCAAACTCGTTTATATTTAGGAAACTCGAGCAACTGGTTGAACATGAAAGATATTCAGTGGGTAATAAGAAACACATGGAGCTTTTTGGTTCTCCGATATGTTGATACGTGGACACAGGTATAATGCTAAGCAAGTCCCTTCCAAATGTAATTGAGCCTTTTCTAGAAGTCATGTATAGTTTTTTGAAAATTATTATAGTACTGATATGTGTTTCTCTCATCTCTTTGCAGGCTGTTCATTAGGTTGGATGGTGAACAATGCATCACTTGTTTTGAAAGAACTCATCACGGCTTTGTACGGTATACTTTGTGCATTGATATTACTTGTTTTTGCGTTTAAGTTATTAGTCACACAGTTTCATACGGCTTCGATGAGCAAATCGAAACAAGTGATTTGACTGGAGCACTTAACATGGAAACCTCTATTAATCACGTGAGTACTTAGTTGGAAAATAAGATTGATCCTGACATTTGAATGTTTATGACAATGACTTTAGAATGTGTTTTTGTTTGGTCAGCATGTCAAGCGTGGGTGCGCATCACGACAAAGCATACCGAGAGCTTGTGAACCTGGGTCTCCGATAAGCGCAGGGTGAGGTTTATCTTGTGCAATTGTGGCTTGATTTTTATTCGATTTGGTAATCGCTCTTCATTAATATGACATTGCCTTTTTGTCTATTGTTTGTAGAGGCCACCTCTCGGGCTCCTCCGCCGTGCGCTTCCGTGGAGATTTTCTTGAGACAAGTAGAGCTGCGATATTGTTTAGCGAATGAGTGGGTGATTTCTGAAGTTTTGGATATGTGTATCTTGTGTCTTCTACCGCATTCCTTGGGGGAATCACAAATCCGGAACTCGCATCTTTCAGGTAAATTGAAGTTGATCTGATGCGTCGTTCATATACGGATTCCCACATCTACATTGTTCCGAGCTTTGATTGGGTTCCCGTCTAAACGTGACTTTGTAGGCCTTTATCCCTGATTGATTTCCTTCCTATGTTGTCGTTGAGTGATTAATTGGTTTTTTCGTTATCAGTTTAATGCCGCCCTATTTTAAAGTTCTCCGTGGGATCCATGGCTTTAGAATAATCTTGACAATTGCTTCTCTCATGCGCACGATTTTGAATTTAGTGTACTGAAAGGTAAACCTTTTGTTTTATTTTTACTTTTACACTCTCCTACCAAGCAGCTGTAAAAGTGATTTTTGACTAACAATTTTTTTAATTACTTCTTGCGTTACAGTGGAATTTACAGAGGCCATTGTCATTTTAGTGGAAGTCTTGGTCTTCTTTTCTATGACAAAGCTTATTGTAAGCTTGCGAACAATCTCAACTGCATTTTTCATTTCTATTTAAGCATTCATGACTTTTTTGTTACACTCGACAGGCTACACGTGAAACAGAACTCCTATGCATACCAGCAGCTACCTTCTGGATCTCCAATACGGCGTCAATTATTCAAATGCACATTACACGGGAGCACGAAAACGAAGTTTCATTTGTATGTATCAAAAAGTTTCTTAAATAATTTAGATAAAGTTAAGCACAATATGACTCTTAAAATGATATTTCAGGTGAAACGCGTGAAATTGGAGTGTGTACCCGACAACCCTGCAAGTGAGGTTTTTCATTTTTGTTACGGAATGTCATGGAGATGGAGTTTGTATGGGCAATATTGCCTATTGGATGGCACTGATTGTAAGAAAATTTTATCGATTATTCCTATTTGTTTGCTTGGTGCGAACTGTTATGGACAACTTAGGCAAACTCGTTTATATTTAGGAAACTCGAGCAACTGGTTGAACATGAAAGATATTAAGTGGACAATGAGAAACACATGGAGTTTGTTGGTTCCCCGATATGTTGATACGTGGACACAGGTATAATGCTCAACGCGTCTCTCCCAGTTGTAATTGAGCCTTTTCTAGAAGTCATCTATAGTTTTTTGAAAATCATTATAGTACTGATATGTGTTTCTCTCATCTCTTTGCAGGCTGTTCATTAGGTTGGATGGTGAACAATGCATCACTTGTTTTGAAAGAACTCATCACGGCTTTGTACGGTATACTTTGTGCATTGATATTACTTGTTTTTGCGTTTAAGTTATTAGTCACACAGTTTCATACGGCTTCGATGAGCAAATCGAAACAAGTGATTTGACTGGAGCACTTAACATGGAAACCTCTATTAATCACGTGAGTACTTAGTTGGAAAATAAGATTGATCCTGACATTTGAATGTTTATGACAATGACTTTAGAATGTGTTTTTGTTTGGTCAGCATGTCAAGCGTGGGTGCGCATCACGACAAAGCATACCGAGAGCTTGTGAACCTGGGTCTCCGATAAGCGCAGGGTGAGGTTTATCTTCTGCAATTGTGGCTTGATTTTTATTCGATTTCGTAATCGCTATTCATTAATATGACATTGCCTTTTTGTCTATTGTTTGTAGAGGCCACCTCTCGGGCTCCTCCGTCGTGCGCTTCCGTGGAGATTTTTTTGAGACAAGTAGAGCTGCGATATTGTTTAGCGAATGAGTGGGTGATTTCTGAAGTTTTGGATATGTGTATCTTGTGTCTTCTACCGCATTTCTTGGGGAATCACAAATCCGGAACTCGCATCTTTCAGGTAAATTGTAGTTGAATTGATGCGTCGTTCATATACGGATTCCCACATCTACATTGTTCCGAGCTTTGATTGGGTTCCCGTCTAAACGTGACTTTGTAGGCCTTTATCCCTGATTGATTTCCTTCCTATGCTGTCGTTGAGTGATTAATTGGTTTTTTCGTTATCAGTTTAATACCGCCCTATTTTAAAGTTCTCCGTGGGATCCATGGCTTTAGAATAAACCTGACAATTGCTTCTCTCATGCGCACGATTTTGAATTTAGTGTACTGAAAGGTAAACCTTTTGTTTTATTTTTACTTTTACACTCTCCTACCAAGCAGCTGTAAAAGTGATTTTTGACTAACAATTTTTTTCATTACTTCTTGCGTTACAGTGGAATTTATAGAGGCCATTGTCATTTTAGTGGAAGTCTTGGTCTTCTTTTCTATGACAAAGCTTATTGTAAGCTTGCGAACAATCTCAACTGCATTTTTCATTTCTATTTAAGCATTCATGACTTTTTTGTTACACTCGACAGGCTACACGTGAAACAGAACTCCTATGCATACCAGCAGCTACCTTCTGGATCTCCAATACGGCGTCAATTATTCAAATGCACATTACACGGGAGCACGAAAACGAAGTTTCATTTGTATGTATCAAAAAGTTTCTTAAATAATTTAGATAAAGTTAAGCACAATATGACTCTTAAAATGATATTTCAGGTGAAACACGTGAAATTGGAGTGTGTACCCGACAACCCTGCAAGTGAGGTTTTTCATTTTTGTTACGGAATGTCATGGAGATGGAGTTTGTATGGGCAATATTGCCTATTGGATGGCACTGATTGTAAGAAAATTTTATCGATTATTCCTATTTGTTTGCTTGGTGCGAACTGTTATGGACAACTTAGGCAAACTCGTTTATATTTAGGAAACTCGAGCAACTGGTTGAACATGAAAGATATTAAGTGGACAATGAGAAACACATGGAGTTTGTTGGTTCCCCGGTATGTTGATACGTGGACACAGGTATAATGCTCAACGCGTCTCTCCCAGTTGTAATTGAGCCTTTTCTAGAAGTCATCTATAGTTTTTTGAAAATCATTATAGTACTGATATGTGTTTCTCTCATCTCTTTGCAGGCTGTTCATTAGGTTGGATGGTGAACAATGTATCACTTGTTTTGAAAGAACTCATCACGGCTTTGTACGGTATACTTTGTGCATTGATATTACTTGTTTTTGCGTTTAAGTTATTAGTCACACAGTTTCATACGGCGTCGATGAGCAAATCGAAACAAGTGATTTGACTGGAGCACTTAACATGGAAACCTCTATTAATCATGTGAGTACTTAGTTAAAAATAAGATTGATCCTGACATTTGATTGTTTATGACAATGACTTTAGAATGTGTTTTTGTTTGGTCAGCATGTCAAGCGTGGGTGCGCATCACGACAAAGCATACAGAGAGCTTGTGAACCTGGGTCTCCGATAAGCGCAGGGTGAGGTTTATCTTGTGTAACTGTGGCTTGATTTTTATTCGATTTGGTAATCGTTCTTCATTAATATGACATTGCCTTTTTTTCTATTGTTTGTAGAGGCCACCTCTCGGGCTCCTCTATCATGCGCTTCGGTGGAGATTTTCTTGAGACAAGTAGAGCTGCGATAGTGTTTAGCGAATGAGGGGGTGATTTCCCAAGTTTTGGATATGTGTATCTTGTGTCTTCTACGGCATTCCTTTAGGGAATCACATAGCCGGAACTCGCATCTTTCAGGTAAGTTGTAGTTGAATTGATGCGTCGTTCATATACAGATTCCCACATCTACATTGTTCCGAGTTTTGATTGGGTTCCCGTCTAAACGTGACTTTGTAGGCCTTTATCCCTGATTGATTTCATTCCCATGCTGTCGTTGAGTGATTAATTGGTTTTTTCGTTATCAGTTTAATGCCGCACTATTTTAAAGTTCTCCGTGGGATCCAAGTCTTCTAGAATAAACCTGACAATTGCTTCTCTCATGCGCACGATTTTGAGTTTAGAGTATTGAAAGGTAAACCTTTTTTTTATTTTTACTTTTACACTCTCCTACCAAGCAGCTGTAAATGTGATTTTTGACTAACAATTTTTTTCGTTACTTCTTGCGTTACAGTGGAATTTACAGAGGCCATTGTCATTTGAGTGGAAGTCTTGGTCTTCTTTTCTATGACAAAGCTTATTGTAAGCTTGCGAACAATCTCAACTGCATTTTTCATTTCTATTTAGGCATTCATGACTTTTTTTTACACTCGACAGGATACACGTGAAACAGAACTCCTATGCATACCAGCAGCTACCTTCTGGATCTCCAATACAGCGTCATTTATTCCAATGCACATTACACGGGAGCACGAAAACGAAGTTTCATTTGTATGTATCAAAAAGTTTCTTAAATAATTTAGATAAAGTTAAGCACAATATGACTCTTAAAATGATATTTCAGGTGAAACACGTGAAATTGGAGTGTGTACCCGACAACCCTGCAAGTGAGGTTTTTCATTTTGTTACGGAATGTCATGGGGATGGAGTTTGTATGGGCAATATTGCCTATTGGATGGCACTGATTGTAAGAAAATTTTATCGATTATTCCTATTTGTTTGCTTGGTGCGAACTGTTAGGGACAACTTAGGCAAACTCGTTTATATTTAGGAAACTCGAGCAACTGGTTGAACATGAAAGATATTAAGTGGACAATGAGAAACACATGGAGTTTGTTGGTTCCCCGATATGTTGATACGTGGACACAGGTATAATGCTCAACGCGTCTCTCCCAGTTGTAATTGAGCCTTTTCTAGAAGTCATCTATAGTTTTTTGAAAATCATTATAGTATTGATATGTGTTTCTCTCATCTCTTTGCAGGCTGTTCATTAGGTTGGATGGTGAACAATGCATCACTCGTTTTGAAAGAACTCATCACGGCTTTGTACGGTATACTTTGTGCATTGATATTACTTGTTTTTGCGTTTAAGTTATTAGTCACACAGTTTCATACGGCGTCGATGAGCAAATCGAAACAAGTGATTTGACTGGAGCACTTAACATGGAAACCTCTATTAATCACGTGAGTACTTAGTTGAAAAATAAGATTGATCCTAACATTTGAATGTTTATGACAATGACTTTAGAATGTGTTTTTGTTTGGTCAGCATGTCAAGCGTGGGTGCGCATCACGACAAAGCATACAGAGAGCTTGTGAACCTGGGGCTCCGATAAGCGCAGGGTGAGGTTTATCTTGTGCAATTGTTCCTTGATTTTTATTCGATTTGGTAATCGCTCTTCATTAATATGACATTGCCTTTTTGTCTATTGTTTGTAGAGGCCACCTCTCGGGTTCCTCTGTCATGCGCTTCGGTGGAGATTTTCTTGAGACAAGTAGAGCTGCGATATTGTTTAGCGAATGAGTGGGTGATTTCTGAAGTTTTGGATATGTGCATCTTGTGTATTCTACCACATTCCTTGGGGGAATCACAAATCCGGAACTCGCATCTTTCAGGTAAATTGTAGTTGAATTGATGCGTCGTTCATATACGGATTCCCACATCTACATTGTTCCGAGCTTTGATTGGGTTCCCGTCTAAACGTGACTTTGTAGGCCTTTATCCCTGATTGATTTCCTTCCTATGCTGTCGTTGAGTGATTAATTGGTTTTTTCGTTATCAGTTTAATGCCGCACTATTTTAAAGTTCTCCGTGGGATCCAAGGCTTTAGAATAAACCTGACAATTGCTTCTCTCATGCGCACGATTTTGAATTTAGTGTACTGAAAGGTAAACCTTTTGTTTTATTTTTACTTTTACACTCTCCTACCAAGCAGCTGTAAAAGTGATTTTTGACTAACAATTTTTTTCATTACTTCTTGCGTTACAGTGGAATTTAAAGAGGCCATTGTCATTTTAGTGGAAGTCTTGGTCTTCTTTTCTATGACAAAGCTTATTGTAAGCTTGCGAACAATCTCAACTGCATTTTTCATTTCTATTTAAGCATTCATGACTTTTTTGTTACACTCGACAGGCTACACGTGAAACAGAACTCCTATGCATACCAGCAGCTACCTTCTGGATCTCCAATACGGCGTCAATTATTCCAATGCACATTACACGGGAGCACGAAAACGAAGTTTCATTTGTATGTATCAAAAAGTTTCTTAAATAATTTAGATAATGTTAAGCACAATATGACTCTTAAATTGATATTTCAGGTGAAACACGTGAAATTGGAGTGTGTACCCGACAACCCTGCAAGTGAGGTTTTTCATTTTTGTTACGGAATGTCATGGAAATGGAGTTTGTATGGGCAATATTGCCTATTGGATGGCACTGATTGTAAGAAAATTTTATCGATTATTCCTATTTGTTTGCTTGGTGCGAACTGTTATGGACAACTTAGGCAAACTCGTTTATATTTAGGAAACTCGAGCAACTGGTTGAACATGAAAGATATTAAGTGGACAATGAGAAACACATGGAGTTTGTTGGTTCCCCGATATGTTGATACGTGGACACAGGTATAATGCTCAACGCGTCTCTCCCAGTTGTAATTGAGCCTTTTCTAGAAGTCATCTATAGTTTTTTGAAAATCATTATAGTACTGATATGTGTTTCTCTCATCTCTTTGCAGGCTGTTCATTAGGTTGGATGGTGAACAATGCATCACTTGTTTTGAAAGAACTTATCACGGCTTTGTACGGTATACTTTGTGCATTGATATTACTTGTTTTTGCGTTTAAGTTATTAGTCACACAGTTTCATACGGCGTCGATGAGCAAATCGAAACAAGTGATTTGACTGGAGCACTTAACATGGAAACCTCTATTAATCATGTGAGTACTTAGATGAAAAACAAGATTGATCCTAACATTTGAATGTTTATGACAATGACTTTAGAATGTGTTTTTGTTTGGTCAGCATGTCAAGCGTGGGTGCGCATCACGACAAAGCATACAGAGAGCTTGTGAACCTGGGTTTCCGATAAGCGCAGGGTGAGGTTTATCTTCTGCAATTGTGGCTTGATTTTTATTCGATTTGGTAATCCCTCTTCATTAATATGACATTGCCTTTTTTTCTATTGTTTGTAGAGGCCACCTCTCGGGCTCCTCCGTCGTGCGCTTCGGTGGAGATTTTCTTGAGACAAGTAGAGCTGCGATATTGTTTAGCGAATGAGGGGGTGATTTCCCAAGTTTTGGATATGTGTATCTTGTGTCTTCTACGGCATTTCTTGGGGGAATCACAAAGCCGGAACTCGCATCTTTAAGGTAAATTGTAGTTGAATTGATGCGTCGTTCATATACGGATTCCCACATCTACATTGTTCCGAGCTTTGATTGGGTTCCCGTCTAAACGTGACTTTGTAGGCCTTTATCCCTGATTGATTTCCTTCCTATGCTGTCGTTGAGTGATTAATTGGTTTTTTTCGTTATCAGTTTAATGCAGCACTATTTTAAAGTTCTCCGTGGGATCCAAGGCTTTAGAATAAACCTGACAATTGCTTCTCTCATGCGCACGATTTTGAATTTAGTGTACTGAAAGGTAAACCTTTTGTTTTATTTTTACTTTTACACTCTCCTACCAAGCAGCTGTAAAAGTGATTTTTGACTAACAATTTTTTTCATTACTTCTTGCGTTACAGTGGAATTTACAGAGGCCATTGTCATTTTAGTGGAAGTCTTGGTCTTCTTTTCTATGACAAAGCTTATTGTAAGCTTGCGAACAATCTCAACTGCATTTTTCATTTCTATTTAAGCATTCATGACTTTTTTGTTATACTCGACAGGCTACACGTGAAACAGAACTCCTATGCATACCAGCAGCTACCTTCTGGATCTCCAATACGGCGTCAATTATTCCAATGCACATTACACGGGAGCACGAAAATGAAGTTTCATTTGTATGTATCAAAAAGTTTCTTAAATAATTTAGATAAAGTTAAGCACAATATGACTCTTAAAATGATATTTCAGGTGAAACACGTGAAATTGGAGTGTGTACCCGACAACCCTGCAAGTGAGGTTTTTCATTTTTGTTACGGAATGTCATGGAGATGGAGTTTGTATGGGCAATATTGCCTATTGGATGGCACTGATTGTAAGAAAATTTTATCGATTATTCCTATTTGTTTGCTTGGTGCGAACTGTTATGGACAACTTAGGCAAACTCGTTTATATTTAGGAAACTCGAGCAACTGGTTGAACATGAAAGATATTAAGTGGACAATGAGAAACACATGGAGTTTGTTGGTTCCCCGATATGTTGATACGTGGACACAGGTATAATGCTCAACGCGTCTCTCCCAGTTGTAATTGAGCCTTTTCTAGAAGTCATCTATAGTTTTTTGAAAAGCATTATAGTACTGATATGTGTTTCTCTCATCTCTTTGCAGGCTGTTCATTAGGTTGGATGGTGAACAATGCATCACTTGTTTTGAAAGAACTCATCACGGCTTTGTACGGTATACTTTGTGCATTGATATTACTTGTTTTTGCATTTAAGTTATTAGTCACACAGTTTCATACAGCGTCGATGAGCAAATCGAAACAAGTGATTTGACTGGAGCACTTAACATGGAAACCTCTATTAATCACGTGAGTACTTAGTTGAAAAATAAGATTGATCCTAACATTTGAATGTTTATGACAATGACTTTAGAATGTGTTTTTGTTTGGTCAGCATGTCAAGCGTGGGTGCGCATCACGACAAAGCATACAGAGAGCTTGTGAACATGGGGCTCCGATAAGCGCAGGGTGAGGTTTATCTTGTGCAATTGTGGCTTGATTTTTATTCGATTTGGTAATCGCTCTTCATTAATATGACATTGCCTTTTTGTCTATTGATTGTAGAGGCCACCTCTCGGGCTCCTCCGTCATGCGCTTCGGTGGAGATTTTCTTGAGACAAGTAGAGCTGTGATATTGGTTAGCGAATGAGTGGGTGATTTCTGAAGTTTTGGATATGTGTATCTTGTGTCTTCTACCGCATTCCTTGGGGGAATCACAAATCCGAAACTCGCATCTTTCAGGTAAATTGTAGTTGAATTGATGCGTCGTTCATATACGGATTCCCACATCTACATTGTTCCGAACTTTAATTGGGTTCCCGTCTAAACGTGACTTTGTAGGCCTTTATCCCTGATTGATTTCCTTCCTATGCTGTCGTTGAGTGATTAATTGGTTTTTTCGTTATCAGTTTAATGCTACACTATTTTAAAGTTCTCCATGGGATCCAAGGCTTCAGAATAAACCTGACAATTGCTTCTCTCATGCGCACGATTTTGAATTTAGTGTACTGAAAGGTAAACCTTTTGTTTTATTTTTACTTTTACACTCTCCTACCAAGCAGCTGTAAAAGTGATTTTTGACTAACAATTTTTTTCATTACTTCTTGCGTTACAGTGGAATTTACAGAGGCCATTGTCATTTTAGTGGAAGTCTTGGTCTTCTTTTCTATGACAAAGCTTATTGTAAGCATGCGAACAATCTCAACTGCATTTTTCATTTCTATTTAAGCATTCATGACTTTTTTGTTACACTGGACAGGCTACACGTGAAACAGAACTCCTATGCATACCAGCAGCTACCTTCTGGATCTCCAATACGGCGTCAATTATTCCAATGCACATTACACGGGAGCATGAAAAGGAAGTTTCGTTTGTATGTATCAAAAAGTTTCTTAAATAATTTAGCTAAAGTTAAGCACCATATGACTCTTAAAATGATATTTCAGGTGAAACACGTGAAATTGGAGTGTGTACCCAACAACCCTGCAAGTGAGGTTTTTCATTTTTCTTACGGAATGTCATGGAAATGGAGTTTGTATGGGCGTTATTGCCTATTGGATGGCACTGATGGTAAGAAAATTTTATCGATTATTCCTATTTGTTTGCTTGGTGCGAACTGTTATGGAAAACTTAGGCAAACTCGTTTATATTTAGGAAACTCAAGCAACTGGTTGAACATGAAAGATATCAAGTGGCCAATGAGAAACACATGCAGTTTGTTGGTTCCCCGATATGTTGATACGTGGACACACGTATAATGCTAAGCGTGTCTCTCCCAATTGTAATTGAGCCTTTTCTAGAAGTCATCTATAGTTTTTGGAAAATCATTATAGTACTGATATGTGTATCTCTCATCTCTTTGCAGGCTGTTCATTGGGATTGATGGTGAACAATGCATCACTTGTTTTGAAAGAACTCATCGCGACTTTGTACGGTATACTTTGTGCATTGATATTACTTGTTTTTGCGTTTAAGTTATTAGTCACACAGTTTCATACGGCGTCGATGAGCAAATCGAAACAAGTGATTTGACTGGAGCACTTAACATGGAAACCTCTATTAATCACGTGAGTACTTAGTTGAAAAATAAGATTGATCCTAACATTTGAATGTTTATGACAATGACTTTAGAATGTGTTTTTGTTTGGTCAGCATGTCAAGCGTGGGTGCGCATCACGACAAAGCATACAGAGAGCTTGGGAACCTGGGGCTCCGATAAGCGCAGGGTGAGGTTTATCTTGTGCAATTGTGGCTTGATTTTTATTCGATTTGGTAATCGCTCTTCATTAATATGACATTGCCTTTTTGTCTATTGTTTGTAGAAGCCACCTCTCGGGCTCCTCTGTCATGCGCTTCGGTGGAGATTTTCTTGAGACAAGTAGAGCTGCGATATTGTTTAGCGAATGAGTGGGTGATTTCTGAAGTTTTGGATATGTGTATCTTGTGTCTTCTACCGCATTCCTTGGGGGAATCAAAAATCCGGAACTCGCATCTTTCAGGTAAATTGTAGTTGAATTGATGCGTCGTTCATATACGGATTCCCACATCTACATTGTTCCGAGCTTTGATTGGGTTCCCGTCTAAACGTGACTTTGTAGGCCTTTATCCCTGATTGATTTCCTTCCTATGCTGTCGTTGAGTGATTAATTGGTTTTTTCGTTATTAGTTTAATGCCGCACTATTTTAAAGTTCTCCGTGGGATCCAAGGCTTCTAGAATAAACCTGACAATTGCTTCTCTCATGCGCACGATTTTGAATTTAGTGTACTGAAAGGTAAACCTTTTGTTTTATTTTTACTTTTACACTCTCCTACCAAGCAGCTGTAAAAGTGATTTTTGACTAACAATTTTTTTCATTACTTCTTGCGTTACAGTGGAATTTACAGAGGCCAATGTCATTTTAGTTGAAGTCTTGGTCTTCTTTTCTATGACAAAGCTTATTGTAAGCTTGCGAACAATCTCAACTGCATTTTTCATTTCTATTTAAGCATTCATGTCTTTTTTGTTACACTCGACAGGCTACACGTGAAACAGAACTCCTATGCATACCAGCAGCTACCATCTGGATCTCCAATACGGCGTCAATTATTCCAATGCACATTACACGGGAGCAAGAAAACGAAGTTTCATTTGTATGTATCAAAAAGTTTCTTAAATAATTTAGATAAAGTTAAGCACAATATGACTCTTAAAATGATATTTTAGGTGAAACACGTGAAATTGGAGTGTGTACCCGACAACCCTGCAAGTGAGGTTTTTCATTTTTCTTACGAAATGTCATGGAAATGGAGTTTGTATGGGCGTTATTGCCTATTGGATGGCACTGATGGTATGATAATTTTATCGATTATCCCTATTTGTTTGCTTGGTGCGAACGGTTATGTAAAACTTAGGCAAACTCGTTTATATTTAGGAAACTCGAGCAAGTGGTTGAACATGAAAGATATTAAGTGGACAATGAGAAACACATGGAGTTTGTTGGTTCCTCGATATGTTGATACGTGGACACACGAATAATACTAAGCGTGTCTCTCCCAGTTGTAATTGAGCCTTTTCTAGAAGTCATCTATAGTTTTTTGAAAATCATTATAGTACTGATATGGGTTTCTCTCATCTCTTTGCAAGTTGTTCATTAGGCTGGATGGTGAACAATGCATCACTTGTTTTGAAAGAACTCATCATGACTTTGTACGGTATACTTTGTGCATTGATATTACTTGTTTTTGCGTTTAAGTTATTAGTCACACAGTTTCATATGCCGTCAATAAGCAAATCGAAACAAGTGATTTGACTGGAGCACTTAACATGGAAACCTCTATTAATCACGTGAGTACTTAGATGAAAAATAAGATTGATCCTGACATTTGAATGTTTATGACAATGACTTTAGAATGTGTTTTTGTTTGGTCAGCATTTCAAGCGTTGGTGCGCATCACGACAAAGCATACAGAGAGCTTGTGAACCTGGGTCTCTGATAAGCGCAGGGTGAGGTTTATCTTGTGCAACTGTGGCTTGATTTTTATTTGATTTGGTAAACGCTCTTCATTAATATGACATTGCCTTTTTGTCTATTGTTTGTAGAGGCCACCTCTCGGGCTTCTTTGTCATGCGCTTCAGTGGAGATTTTCTTGAGACAAGTAGAGCTGCGATATTGTTTAGCGAATGAGGGGGTGATTTCCGAAGTTTTGGATACGTGTATCTTGTGTCTTCTACCGCATTCCTTGGGGGAATCACAAAGCCGGAACTCGCATCTTTCAGGTAAATTGTAGTTGAATTGATGCGTCGTTCATATATGGATTCCCACATCTACATTGTTCCGAGCTTTGATTGGGCTCCCGTCTAAACGTGACTTTGTAGGCCTTTATCCATGATTGATTTCCTTCGTATGCTGTCGTTGAGTGATTAATTGGTTTTTTCATTATCAGTTTAATGCCGCACTATTTTAAAGTTCTTTGTGGGATCCAAGGCTTCTAGAATAAACCTGACAATTGCTTCTCTCATGCGCACGATTTTGAATTTAGTGTACTGAAGGTAAACCATTTGTTTTATTTTTACTTTTACACTCTCCTACCAAGCAGATGTAAAAGTGATTTTTGACTAACAATTTTTTTCATTACATCTTGCGTTACAGTGGAATTTATAGAGGCCATTGTCATTTGAGTGGAAGTCTTGGTCTTCTTTTCTCTGACAAAGATTATTATAAGGTTGCCAACAATCTCAATTGCATTTTTCATTTCTATTTAAGTATTCATGACTTTTTTGTTACACTGGACATGCTACACGTGAAACAGAACTCCTATGCATATCAGCAGCTACCTTCTGGATCTCCAATACAGAGTCAATTATTCCAATGCACATTACTCGGGAGCAAGAAAACGAAGTTTCATTTGTATGTATCAAAAGGTTTCTTAAATTATTTAGATAAAGTTAAGCACAATATGACTCTTAAAATGATATTTCAAGTGAAACACGTGAAATTGGAGTGTGTACCCGACAACCCTGCAAGTGAGGATTTTCATTTTTCTTACGAAATGTCATGGAAATGGAGTTTGTATGGGCGTTATTGCCTATTGGATGGCACTGATGGTAAGCAAATTTTATCGATTATTCCTATTTGTTTGCTTGGTGCGAACTGTTATGGAAAACTTAGGCAAACTCGTTTATATTTAGGAAACTCGAGCAACTGGTTGAACATGAAAGATATTAAGTGGACAATGAGAAACACATGGAGTTGTTGGTTCCCTGATATGTTGATATGTGGACACAGTTATAATGCTAAGCGTGTCTCCCCCAGTTGTAATTGAGCCTTTTCTAGAAGTCATCTATAGTTTTTTGAAAATCATTATAGTACTGATATGGGTTTCTCTCATCTCTTTGCAAGCTGTTGATTAATCTGGATGGTGAACAATGCATCACTTGTTTTGAAAGAACTCATCACGACTTTGTACGGTATACTTTGTGCATTGATATTACTTGTATTTACGTTTAAGTTATTAGTCACACAGTTTCATATGTCGTCAATGAGCAAATCGAAACAAGTGATTTGACTGGAGCACTTAACATGGAAACCTCTATTAATCACGTGAGTACTTAGATGAAAAATAAGATTGATCCTGACAATTGAATGTTTATGACAATGACTTCAGAATGTGTTTTTGATTGATTAGCATGTCAAGCGTGGGTGGGCATCACAACGAAGCATACGGTTAGAGCTTGTAAACTTGGGTCTCCGAAATGGTCAGGGTGAGGTTTATTTTGTGCAACTGTGGCTTGATTTTTATTCGATTTGGTAAACGCTCTTCATTAATATGACATTGCCTTTTTGTCTATTGTTTGTAGAGGCCACCTCTCGGGCTTCTTTGTCATGCGCTTTAGTGGAGATTTTCTTGAGACAAGTAGGGCTGCGATATTGTTTAGCGAATGAGTGGGTGATTTCCGAAGTTTTGGATACGTGTATCTTGTGTCTTCTACCGCATTCCATGGGGGAATCACAAAGCCGAAACTCGCATCTTTCAGGTAAATTGTAGTTGAATTGATGCGTCGTTCATATATGGATTCCCACATCTACATTGTTCCGAGCTTTGATTGGGCTCCCGTCTAAACGTGACTTTGTAGGCCTTTATCCATGATTGATTTCCTTCCTATGCTGTCGTTGAGTGATTAATTGGTTTTTTCGTTATCAGTTTAATGCCACACTATTTTAAAGTTCTCCGTGGGATCCAAGGCTTCTAGAATAAACCTGACAATTGCTTCTCTCATGCGCACGATTTTGAATTTAGTTTTCTGAAAGGTAAACCTTTTGTTTTATTTTTACTTTTACACTCTCCTACCAAGCAGATGTAAAAGTGATTTTTGAGTAACAATTTTTTTCATTACATCTTACGTCACCGTGGAATTTATAGAGGCCATTGTCATTTGAGTGGAAGTCTTGGTCTTCTTTTCTCTGACAAAGCTTATTGCAAGGTTGCCAACAATCTCAAATGCATTTTTCATTTCTAATTAAGCATTCATGACTTTTTTGTTACACTGGACAGGCTACACTGAAACAGAACTCCTATGCATACCAGCAGCTACCTTCTGGATCTCCAATACGGCGTCAATTATTCCAATGCACATTACACGGGACCACGAAAACGAAGTTTCATTTGTTTGTATCAAAAAGTTTCTTAAATAATTTAGATAAATTTAAGCACAATATGACTCACAAAATGATATTTCAGGTGAAACACGTGAAATGGGAGTGTGTACCCGACAACCGTACAAATGAGGTTTTTCATTTTTCTTGTGGAATGTCGTGGCAATGGAGTTTGTATGGGTGCTATAGCCTATTGGGTGGCACTGATGGTAAGAAGATTTTATCGATTATTAATATTTGTTTGCTTGGTGCGAACTGTTATGGATAACTTAGGCAAACTCGTTTGTATTTAGGAAACTCGAGCAACTGGTTGAAAATGAAAGATATTAAGTGGACAATGAGAAACACATGGAGTTTGCTGGTTCCCTGATATGTTGATATGTGGACACAGGTATAATTCTAAGGATGTGTCTCCCAATCATAATTGAGCCTTTTCTCGCAGTCGTCTATAGATTTTTGCCAATCATTATAGTATTGATATGTGTTTCCCTCATCTCTTTGCAGGGTGTTCATTAGGCTGGACGGTGAAGAAAGTATCACTTTCTTCGAAAGAACTCGTCGCGGCTTTGTAAGGTATACTTTACGCATTGATATAATTTGTTTTTGCGTATATGATTATGAGTTACACAGTTTCATACACCCGCAATGAGCAAGTCGAAATAAGTGATTTGACTGGAGCACTTAACATGGAAAGCCTCTTTTAATCACGTGAGTACTTAGTTGAAAAATAAGAACGATCCTAATATTTGAATGCTCGTGACAATGACTTCAGAATGTGTTTTTGATTGATCAGCATGTCAAGTGTGGGTGGGCATCACAACGAAGCATACGGTTAGAGCTTGTAAACTTGGGTCTCCAAAATGGTCAGTGTGAGGTTTATTTTGTGCAACTGTGGCTTGATTTTTATTCGGTTTGGTAATCGCTCTTCATTAATATGACATTGCCTTTTTGTCTATTGTTTGTATAGGCCACCTCCCGGGCTCCTCCGTCATGCACTTCAGTGGAGATTTTCTTGAGACAAGTAGGGCTGCGATATTGTTTAGCAAATGAGTGAGTGACTTCCGAAGTTTTGGATACGTGTATCTTGTGTCTTCTGCCGCATTCCTTGCGGGAATCACAAAGGCGGCACTCGGATTTTTCAGGTAAGTTGTACTTGAATTGATGTTTCGTTCATATATGGATTCCTACATCTACATTGTTTCGAGTTTTGATTGATTTCTCGTCTAAACGTGGCTTTGTAGGCCTTTATCCCTTATTGATTTCCATCTCATGTTGTCGTTTATTGATTCATTGGTTTTTTCGTTATCAGTTTAATCCTGCACTAACTTAAAGTTCTCCGTGGGTTCCAAGGCTTCTAGAAGAAACTTGACAATGCTTCTCTCATGCGCACGACTTGGAATTTAGTGTACTGAAAGGTAAACCTTATTTTTATTTTTACTTTTACACTCTCGTATTATGTAGCTGTAAAAGTGATTTTTGACTTACAATTTTTTTATATTGCATCTTGCCTTACAGTGGAATTTTTAGAGGCCATTGTCATTTAAGCGGAAGTCTGTCTTCTTTTCTATGACAAAGCATTTTGTAAGCTTGCCAACAATCTCAATTGCATTTTTCGTTTCTATTTAAGCATTCATGACTTTTTTGTTACACTGGACAGGCTACACGTGAAAAAGAAATCCTGTGCATACCAGCAGCTACCTTCTGGATCTCCAATACGGCATCAATTGTTCCAATGCACATTACACGGGACCACGAACAAGTTGTTTCATTTGTATGTATCAAAAAGTTTCTTAAAGAATTTAGATAAAGTTAAGCACAATATGACTCACAAAATGATATTTCAGGGGAACTACGTGAAATGAGAGTGTGTACCCGAAAACCCTGCAAGTGAGGTTTTTCATTTTTCTTGTGGATACGTGTGACTTGTGTCTTCTACCGCATTCCTTGAGGGAATCACAAAGGCGGCATTTGGATCTTTCAGGTAAGTTGTAGTTGGATTGATGCGTTGTTCATATGGATTCCTACACCTACATTGTTCCGAGCTTTGATTGGGTTCCCGTCTAAACGTGATTTTGTAGGCCTTTATCCCTGATTGATTTCCATCCCATGCTGTCGTTGAGTGATTCAATGATGTTTTCGTTATCAGTTTAACTCCGCACTAACTTAAAGTTCTCCGTGGGATCGAAGGCTTCTAGAAGAAACTTGACAATGCTTCTCTGATGCGCACGATTTGGAATTTAGTGTGCTCAAAGGTAAACCTTATTTTTATTTTTACTTTTACACTCTCCTACCCTGCAGCTGTAAAAGTGATTTCTGACTTATAATTTTTTTATATTGCATCTTGCCTTACGGTGGAATTTATAGAGGCCACTGTCATTTGAGTGGAAGTGTTGGTTTTATTTTCTATGACAAATCTTATTGTAAGCTTGCCAACAATCTCAACTGCATTTTCGTTTCTATTTAATTATTCATGACTTTTTTGTTACACTGAACAGGCTACACGTGAAAAAGAACTCCTGTGCACACCAGCAGCTACCTTTTGGATCTCCAATATGGCGTCAATTGTTCCAGTGCAAATTACACGGGACCACGAAAAAGTTGTTTCATTTGTTTGTATCAAAACGTTTCTTAAAGAATTTAGATAAATTTAAGCACAATATGACTCACAAAATGATATTTCAAGTGAAACACGTGAAATGGGAGTGTGTACCCGACAACCCTACAAGTGAGGTTTTTCATTTTTCTTGTGGAATTTCGTAGCAATGGAGTTTGTATGGGTGCTATAGCCTATTGGGTGGCACTGATGGTAAGAAGATTTTATCGATTATTAATATTTGTTTGCTTGGTGCGAACAGTTATGGACAACTTAGGCAAACTCGTTTGTATTTAGGAAACTCTAGCAACTGGTTGAAAATGAAAGATATTCAACGGACAATGAGAAACACGTGGAGTTTGTTGGTTCCTTGATATGTTGATATGTCGACACAGGTATAATGCTAAGCATGTGTCTCCCAATCATAATTGAGCCTTTTCTCGTAGTCGTCTATAGATTTTTCCCACTCATTATAGTATTGATATGTGTTTCCTTATCTCTTTACAGGGTGTTCATTAGGCTGGACGGTGAAGAATGTATCACTTTCTTCAAAAGAACTCGACGCGGCTTTGTAAGGTATACTTTACGCATTGATATTACTTGTTTTTGCGTATATGATTATAAGTTACACAGTTTCATACACCCGCAATGTGAGAGTCGAAATAAGTGATTTGACTGTAGCACTTAACATGGAAAGCCTCTATTAAACACGTGAGTACTTAGTTGAAAAATAAGAACGGTCCTAATATTTGTTTCCCCGTGACAATGACTTCAGAATGTGTTTTTGATTGATTAGCATGTCAAGCGTGGGTGGGCATCACAACGAAGCATACGGTTAGAGCTTGTAAACTTGGGTCTCCGAAATGGTCAGGGTGAGGTTTATTTTGTGCAACTGTGGCTTGATTTTTATTCGGTTTGGTAATCACTCTTCATTAATATGACATTGCCTTTTTGTCTATTGTTTGTATAGGCCACCTCCCGGGCTCCTCCGTCATGCACTTCAGTGGAGATTTTCTTGAGACAAGTAGGGCTGCGATATTGTTTAGCAAATGAGTGGGTGACTTCCGAAGTTTTGGATATGTGTATCTTGTGTCTTCTACCGCATTCCATGGGGGAATCACAAAGCCTGAACTCGCATCTTTCAGGTAAGTTGTAGTTGAATTGATGCGCCGTTCGTATATGGATTCCCACATCTACATTGTTCCGAGCTTTGATTGGGTTCCCGTCTAAACGTGACTTTGTAGGCCTTTATCCATGGTTGATTTCCTTCCTATGCTGTCATTGAGTGATTAATTGGTTTTTTCGTTATCAGTTTAATGCCGCACTATTTTAAAGTTCTCCGTGGGATCCAAGGCTTCTAGAATAAACCTGACAATTACTTCTCTCATGCGCACGATTTTGAATTTAGTGTACTGAAAGGTAAACCTTTTGTTTTATTTTTACTTTTACACTCTCCTACCAAGCAGATGTAAAAGTGATTTTTGACTAACAATTTTTTTCATTACATCTTGCGTTACAGTGGAATTTACAGAGGCCATTGTCATTTGAGTGGAAGTCTTGGTCTTCTTTTCTCTGACAAAGCTTATTGTAAGGTTTCCAACAATCTCAATTGCATTTTTCATTTCTATTTAAGCATTCATGACTTTTTTGTTACACTGGACAGGCTACACGTGAAACAGAACTCCTATGCATACCAGCAGCTACCTTCTGGATCTCCAATACGGCGTCAATTATTCCAATGCACTTTTTACGGGAGCACGAACAAGTTGTTTCATTTGTATGTATCAAAAAGTTTCTTAAAGAATTTAGATAAAGTTAAGCACAATATGACTCACAAAATGATATTTCAGGTGAAATACGTGATATGGGAGTGTGTACCCGATAACCCTGCAAGTGAGGTTTTTCATTTTTCTTGTGAAATGTCATGGCAATGGAGTTTGTATGGGAGTTATAGCCTACTGGATGGCACTGATGGTAAGAAAATTTTATCGATTATTCATATTTATTTGCTTGTTCCGAACTATTATGGACAACTTAGGCAAACTCGTTTATATTTAGGAAACTCTAGCAATTGGTTGAACATGAAAGATATTCATTGGACAATGAGAAAAAAATGGAGTTTGTTGGTTCCACGATATGTTGATACGTGGACACAGGTATAATGCTAAGCATGTGACTCCGAATCATAATTGAGCCTTTTCTCGTTGTCGTCTATAGATTTTTGCCAATCATTATAGTACTGATATGTGTTTCTCTCATCACTTTGCAGGGTGTTCATTAGGCTGGACGGTGAAGAATGTATCACTTGCTTCGAAAGAACTCGCCACGGATTTGTAAGGTATACTTTACGCATTGATATTACTTGTTTTTGCGTATATGATTATTAGTTACACAGTTCATACACCCCCAATGAGCAAATTGAAATAAGTGATTTGACTGGAGCACTTAACATGGAAAGCCTCTATAAATCACGTGAGTACTTAGTTGAAAAATAAGAATGATCCTAATATTTGAATGTCCGTGACAATGTCTTCAAAATGTGTTTTTGATTGATCAGCATGTCAAGCGTGGGTGGGCTTCACAACGAAGCATACGGTTAGAGCTTGTAAACTTGGGTCTCCGATATGGTCTGGGTGAGGTTTATTTTGTGCAACTCTTGCTTGATTTTTTATTCGGTTTGGTAATCGATCTTCATTAATATGACATTGCCTTTTGTCTATTGTTTGTAGAGGCCACCTCTCGGGCTCCTTCGAATTGCGCTTCAGTGGAGATTTTCTTGAGACAAGTAGGGTTGTGATATTGTTTAGCAAATCAGTGTGTGACTTTCGAAGTTTTGGATATGTGTATCTTGTGTCTTCTACCGCATTCCTTGAGGGAATCACAAAGGCGGCATTCGGATCTTTCAGGTACGTTGTAGTTGGATTGATGTGTCGTTCATATGGATTCCTACACCTACATTGTTCCGAGCTTTGATTTGGTTCCCGTCTAAACGTGAATTGTAGGCCTTTATCCCTGATTGATTTATCCCATGCTGTCGTCGAGTGATTCGTTGGTGTTTTCGTTATTAGTTTAACTCCGCACTAACTTAAATTTCTCTGTGGGATCCAAGGCTTCTAGAAGAATTTTGACAATGCTTCTCTAATGCGCACGATTTGGAATTTAGTGTGCTGAAAGGTAAAACTTATTTTTATTTTTACTTTTACACTCTCCTACCTTGCAGCTGTAAAAGTTATTTTTGACTCAATTTTTTTTATTGCATCATGCCCATTCAAAATAAAACTGACACTAGATTTCATTAGTTACCAGAATTTCTTTCTACAGGTTAGAAATGTTATGTTTGAGCTGATTAAGTGAAACATCATTTCATAATTTGATTTGCCTATGAAATTACCTTGATGTTTTTAAATCTGCATTTTTTACAGTTTCCAAAACTTTGTGGTGTGACTGGCACTGCAGTGATAGAAAGCACAAAATTGGAGAGTATTTACAAGCTTAAAGTTTCAACCGTGCCTACAAACAAACCTATGATAAGAAAGGTTTCTTCTTGCTTGTTATTTTTATGCAATAATTTAATGAATGATTATTGCTTTGCTGTGTGAAATCTGTATTCCATTTGCTGAATGGAAAGAATGATTAATATATTTACTATCTATGTATGTTTATATGTGCAAAGGCAATGTTAGGGCTGCTCAAAAACCATGGGGATCTCTTCTCAGAAGAAGGAAGCAAAGTGGGTTTTTGTTTTACGTGCATTTTGGAGTGTTTCCTTTTTGCACTTTTCTTGTAGTTGTGAATTGTCTTATGATCTTCGTTTGTTCTTGATTTCTTGATCCTTGGGTTGTCTCAAACTTGATTTCCTGTTTAAATAACTTTAGACTACACACTTGGAAAACTATCAGAATGCAGGATTTTATCACAGTCTATGTTATGTTGCCTGGTTTTGGTTCCTTAATATTTAGTTAGTACTTGATTTTATATTGAACTAATCGTAAAGACATATTATCTAGTAGTTTAGCTTTAAGTGTTAACTAGATTGTGACTCGCTTGTTGTGCGGTTGATTCACAAGTATATATGCAATTAAAATATGGATGTTGTGATTACAATAAGTTAAATTTACTGTATTATTATGAAAAAAGAAGTGACCTTTTCGTGTAAATACAATGCGGGCAATACATTTTGAAATATGATATTAATGAAAATATTATTTGATTTTGATAATATCTTTGTATAATTTTTATGGCATGCATTATGTTTCATAGGCTAGGAGTTCAACTGTTGTTGTGTTAGGTATTGGCTAAACATCTCAATTAAATTTTGTTAATGTTGTTGTTGTTGTGTCATCTGAAACTTTTAATTATCTTGAACCTAAAAATGTATGATAATTTTTTTTAGTTGGGTCAATGATGTGATAATGATATTGGAGTTTATTTTGGTATTTAATTTTTACTTGTGGTTTGATAGTTAGATGATTTTTTTTATATATATTATGTAGAAGTATTGATTTCCATATTGTATAATAAACTTATTCATATAAATTTCACATGCAACATAGTTTCAAAATTTATACTGAATTCCATATCAACAAAGGTATCTATGTAAGTTTGATTTTAGTAATTTTAGTTTAATTGAACTAATTCCCGATTAGATTAATGCTCAGTTTTTTTTATAGAAGTTAGTGTTAACATATATTTCTATTCTTATGTGATTAACTAGCATCTGTTGGTGGTCATTGATAACTTTTGCATTTGATTAATAGATAACAATAATCTGAGATCAATTCACTTGGCCTCTCTAATAGCATTTGGTCTTATCATTAATCTATTTTCCAACATAGGTAACAACCCAGTTGAAGTCAAACAACCGACTTCAACTTATATAAGTAAGTTTGATTTTAGTAATTTTAGTTTAATTGAACTAATTCTTGTTTAGATTAATGCTCTGTTTTTTTAATATAAGTTAGTGTTACATATATTTCTGTTCTTATGTGATTAACGAGCATATGTTGGTGGTCATTGATAACTTATGCATTTGATTAATATATAACAATAATCTGAGATCAATTCACGTGGCCTCTCTAACAGCATCTGGTCTATTGAATAATCTGTTTACTGGTTTTTTTTGTTTTTTTTCCTCCTTAGCATTTCATTTTCTTATATTATGTATCTTAGTGTAAAGCAATTCATTTCGGCTATTGAATTGCTTGTTTAAAGATGCATGTATGGTAAAAATGAATGTTTGAATTTTAAGAAAAAAATTTGCATTGAACATGTGATTGTAACTAAATAGACAATTAGTCTTGGTCATTTCTAGAGTATTCTGTTGGATTGGAGATTCAACAAAAGTAGTTCAACAAACCAGTTCCCTTACTAAACAAGTTCACAACCTAGAAAACAGTTCTTGTTGAAGCTGTAAAACCAGTTTGATGAACCAGTTCTTGAACTGGTTTCAAAACTGGTTCAGAATACATGAACCAGATAGGTTTTTTACAAATAAAAAAAACCAGTTAGATTTTTCTGTTCAGAACCGTTTCACCATACCATAAAACTGGTTCGGTGTGGTTCTTTCGAACTGAAAACCGGTTCGGTTCAGTTCATCCGAACATGTTTCAAGTTCATTGCAGTTCTGTGTACTGAACTGTATTTTGAGCAGCCCTAGGAAATGTATGGGTAAATTATTATAGTTACACAAGAGGTAGTGCTGGTAAATTTTTTCCATCAAAAGTAAAGTGTGAAAGCCTTACCGTTCATCTTGGTAGATTTATTTCATACATAGTAAAACAATTTTAATAAATTTGTTGATGTTTGTCTAGTTCCTAATGGTGTCGTTAATTTCTTTCTAACGATGAATCTGATGTAGTTTTCAGGGCAACTAACAAGGAAATGGCGTGCAGTTGTAGTGGAAATCTCTAGAATTCACAAAACTGGCCGCCCAATGCTAGTTGGCACCACCGGTGTTAAGCAGAGTGATTCTTTGTTAGAGCAATTGAAAGAAGCTGGAATTCCACATTAGGTAAAGTTTGTCTTGTCTTAATGGGATATGGACAAAATATGAGAGCACAATATTTTCTTAATGTACTTGTTTCAAATAATTGTTTCTCAACAGGATGGCCTATTCTTTGGTTACATTTGAATTTTGTACTAATTCAATCTTCTTACATTTTGGATCGGGTTTAACTAAACCACAAAAGCTAGCTTGTAGGGTGAGGATTATTGCTCAAGACTTATATATTATAATTTGGCCTTATCTCTAGGAATGTGGGACTCTAACACCCCCCACGCCTAGGGTTTGGTCATCTATAAGGGTGGCGGCCCAATAACAACATACCATCTAGGATAGGCTCTGATACCATCTTAGATTTTAGATCGGGTCTAACTAAACCCCAAAAAGCTAGCTTGTAGGGTAAAGATTACCCAAAATTTGTATATTATAATTTGATCTTACCTTTAGACAATGTGGGACTCTAACAAATCTCAAAGATCCAAAAATCATGAAGTATCCATATAACATGTCATCAGCTTATAGTTATATCCTCCAAAATAAAGTAGGAGGACAAATGCAATTTAAGTTTCACTATATTTTATATTTTTTAAATTCACTTGTTTTTTTTTCTAATGATTGACAACTAAACTCTATTTATGATTGTAGATGAGAGTATAACAAATTTTCAACACGAGCAACACCATACACAAAAAAGCTTGTGAGGAGCTTGAAAAAGAGATCTCTCTATTCCAGAAAATTGGAGGAGGTTTATTCTTTAGGATTATTTCATAATTTTGCATCTATAGTTTTTGAATTTAGTACTTCCTTATATGTGTTGAAATTTTGAATGCTCTACTATGTTATGTTAACCTTCCATTTAAATTATGCTTAGTTAGCCCCAAAATATAATATTATTTTGGGATTAGTTGTGGATTAGAAAAGCTTCAAATGGAATTAGTTGTGCATTATAGGAAAGTTTCAAAATAGATGGAATTTAGTTATAAAATTTCCTACTAGATTTATACCAGCAAAGTCCATAGCTAGTTTTTTATATGGTAAAATATATTTTTAGTCTATAAAATTAGTGAGTTTTGCTTTTAGTCCCTATAACTATTTTTAAAAGCTTCCTCTCAAAATTCTTTTTTCTAAAATGGTCCCTGCTAATGTGTCTCATTGTCATCCTACTCACCATTCTTATGTGCCACTCATCATTCGTAGTTGGCTTGGTCCTACCACCCCCTCACAACCGTTGAACTCTTCCGCATCCTCCATCGAAAAATCATCATTAAGGCTTTGACTTCCATCATCAACCAACCTCACATTGCTCTACCCCTTAAGCTTCACCATTCATCTTGTGTCACAATTTGGAAGGAAGACAAGGTCTTTGGTGATGTTTAAAAGGTCTTTGAAAGAAAGGATAGGGGGACAAGGAGGGTGTGAAGACAAAGGAAAGAAGAGAAAGAGAGGAGAAAGGGAAAGGAGAGGAGGAAGAGCAAAGAAAAGAAAGGACTACAGGGAGCAAAGGGAGAAGAGAAAGAAGAAGAGGAAATTTAGAATTGAAGGAGAACGAAGAAGAGAGACAATCTTGGAACAAGTAGGGATTTGGGTTGATGATGAGCCTCATAAGGTAGAGGATGGGTAGGGTGAGGGTCTAGAGGTGGTGTGGCAGCGAAGAAAGTAGTGAGTTAGGTGGTGAGTAGAATGAGAGTATGACACATTAGCATTAAAAAATCACATGTCGCGACAGGAACCATTTTGGAATAAAAAAAGTTTTAGAAGATGCTTTTAAATTTTTTTTATAGAAAATGAAATAAAAACTCAGTAATTTTATAGGACTAAAACATTTTACCCTTTTTAGTAAAACCATATTAAAATAATTATTTGGGAAAAAACAATTATTAGGGTTAAGAGTTTAGGAAACAACAAGTGAATCCAGCAACTCTACAGGTGAAGTTGTTCATTTTCAGTGTGGAACGTCATGGCGCTGGATTTTGTATCGGTGCTATAGCTTATTGGATGACACTAATGGTAATAAAATTTTATTGATTATTCCCCATCCTATTCGTTTGCTTGCTGGGAACTATTATGGACAACTTAGATAAACTCATTTATCTTTAGGAAACTCTAGCAACTGGTTGAACATGAAAGATATTCAGTGGACAATTAGAAACATATGAAGTTTGTTGGTTCCCCGATATGTTGTCATGTGGACGCGGGTATAATGCTAAGTGTGTCTCTCCCAATCATAATTGAGCCTTTGCTTGAAGTCGTCTATAGTTTTTGCCAATCATTGTAGTACAGATATGTGTTTCTCTCATCTCTTTGCAGGTTGTTCATTAGGCTGGACGGTGAATAATGTACCACTTGCTTCGAAAGAACTCCCCCCTCCCGCCTTTGTGAGGTATACTTTATGCATTGATATTACTTGTTTTTGCGTTTAAGTTTTTTGTTACACAGTTTCATACGCTCACAATGAGCAAATCGAAACAAGTGATTTGACTGGAGCACTTAACATGGAAAGTCTCTATTAATCACGTGAGTACTTAGTTGAAAAATAAGAATGATCCTAATATTTGAATGTCCATGACGATGACTTAGAATGTGTTTTTGTTTGATCAGCATGTCAAGTGTGGCTGCGCATCACGATGAAGCATACATAGAGCTTGTAAATTTGGGTCTCCGATAAGGTCAGGGTGAGGTTTATTTTGTGAACCTTTAGCTTGATTTTTATTCAGTTTGGTAATCCCTCTTCATTAATATGACATTGTATTTTGTCTATTGTTTGTAGAGGCCACCTCTCGGGCTCCTCCGTAGTGCGCTTCAGTTGAGATTTTCTTGAGACAAGAAGGGCTGCGTTATTGTTTAGCAAATGAGTGGGTGACATCCGAAGTTTTGGATACGTGTATCTTGTGTCTTCTGCCACTTCTGCATTCCTTGCGGGAACCACAAAGGCGGCACTCGGATCTTTCAGGTAAATTGTAGTTGGATTGATGTGTCGCTCATATGGATTCCTACATCTACATTTTTCCGAGCTTTGATTGGGTTCCCGTCTAAACGTTACTTTGTAGGCCTTTATCCTTGATTGATTTCCATCCCATGCTGTAGTTGAGTGATTCATTGGTGTTTTCGTTATAAGTTTAATTCCGCACTAACTTAAAGTTCTCCGTCGGATCCAAGGCTTCTAGAAGGAACTTGACAATGCTTCTCTCATGCGCACGATTTTGAATTTAGTGTACTGAAAGGTAAACCTTATTTTTATTTTAACTTTTACACTGTCTTACCCTGCAGCTGTAAAAGTGATTTTTGACTTACAATTTTTTTTTCATTGTATCTTGCCTTACAGTGGAATTTATAGAGGCCATTGTTAATTGGGTGGAAGTCTTGGTCTTCTTTTCTATGACAAAGCTTATTCTAAGCTTGCCAACAATCTCAACTGCATTTTTCGTTTTAATGTAAGTATTCATGACTTTTTTGTTACACTGGACAGGCTACACGTGAAAAAGAACTCCTTTGCATACCAACAGCTACCTTCTGGATCTCCAATACGGCGTCAATTGTTCCAGTGCACATTACATGGGACCACGAAAAAGATGTTTCATTTGTATGTATTAAAAGGTTTTTTAAAAAATTTAGATAAAGTTAACCACAATATGACTCATAAAATGATATTTCAGGTGAAACACGTGAAATTGGAGTGTGTACACGACAACCCTGCAAGTGAAGTTTTTCATTTTTTTTTTTGTGGAATGTCATGGCAATGGAGTTTGTAGGGGCGTTATTGCCTATTGGATGGCACTGATGGTAAAAAAAAATTATCGATTATTCCTATTTGTTTGCTTGGTGCGAACTGTTATGGACAACTTAGGCAAACTCGTTTATATTTAGGATACTCAAGCAATTGGTTGAAAATGAAAGATATTCAGTGGACAATGAGAAACACATGGAGTTTGTTGGTTCCCCGATATGTTGATATGTGGACATAGGTATAATGCTAAGCGTGTCTCTCCCAATCATAATTGAGCCTTTTCTAGATGTCGTCTATAGTTTTTTGCCAATCATTATAGTATTGATATGTGTTTCCCTCATCTCTTTGCAGGTTGTTCATTAGGCTGGACGGTGAAGAATGTATCACTTTCTTCGAAAGAACTCGCCGCGGCTTTGTAAGGTATACTTTACGCATTGATATAACTTGTTTTTGCGTATATGATTATGAGTTACACAGTTTCATACACTCGCAATGAGCAAGTCGAAATAAGTGATTTGACTGGAGCACTTAACATGGAAAGCCTCTATTAATCACGTGAGTACTTAGTTGAAAAATAAGAATGATCCTAACATTTGATTGTCTGTGACAATGACTTTAGAATGTGTTTTTGTTTGATCAGCATGAGCATCATGTCGAAGCATACGGAGATCTTGTAAACTTGGGTCTCTGATAAGGTCAGGGTGAGGTTTATTTTGTGCAACTCTGGCTTGATATTTGTTTGGGCAATTAAAGTCACACCACTATTTTGAACCGTTGTTCTATCATCATGGTTCTTTGTGTAGAAAGTGTAGCCATTAATCATGTAAGCCTTGTAAGATATTACATGAAAACTTGGACCATAAGCTAAAAATTTTAGTCTAGTAGAGACTGAAGAATTATTGTGGTTCATGTCATAAAAAATCCTAGACTTAAACCATATAATAAAGCTTCGATTGTGTTCCCTTGTGATCAAATTGTCTCCTCGGTTAGGATTCGAGCGCCGAAGTATCTCCTTGTGAATTTCAACATACAGCTCTACCCCATCATCATTATGCAAGACATAAAGGTGTGCTTGAACCCATTCCACTCTTTGGATACTTATGACATCACTTGCCTCAATCCCTCCTGATTCTAAGCTTCTGTTGTGTCTAGAGGTCGTAAGCCCTATGGAGTTGGCACCACTAAGGTATTCTGTGCAAAACTCAATAGCTTCTTCAACAATGTACCTTCCAACCATACAACCCTCAGACCGACTGCAATTCTTAGCATACCCTTTTAATATCTTCATGATCGCTCAACCGGGTTCATCCATCTCATGTAAGCTGGTCCACACAATTGAGTCTCCCGAACCTGGTGAACTGTGAGATGAATCATTATGTCAAAAAAAGAGGGGGGAAAACATTTCAAGCTCACATAGTGTGACCATTATCTGTCTTCGCAAAATGGGCAACTTCCCAAGGTCAATCACTTTACTACAAATAGCTCTGAAGAAATGACACAATTTAGTTATTGTGACACGAACTTTATATGGAAAATGGAGCGTATTGCAACCGGAAGCAAATGACCCATAAGAACATGACAATCATGAGACTTCACACCTTTCAATCTTTGTTCTTTCAGTGATACTAGATTTCTAATGTTAGAGGAAAAAACCCTTTGGAACTTTGACTCCCTGCAGGAACTTGAAAAAAATAACTTTTTCTTTTTTTGCTAAGAGTACGTGAACCCCTTTTTTCTGGGACCAATTCTTTCCTTATACCCATTGCCAACAAGTTTCATCTCGCATTTATCCCATCCTTGGTCTTGCCTTTGAAATTCAGTAACATCACTCTCGCACACTTTTTTTCTATATGCATCACATCAAGGAAATGTCTAACAAAAAATGACTTCCAATATGGCAATTCAAAAAAAATAGACTTCTTTTTCCACCCTCCAGTAACAAGTTGTCCGACAAAAGGTTTGCCGAAATTGTTGAAAATACACACAGGGAAACACTAGAAGGGGGGTTAAATAGTGTTTCAATGAAAACCTTAAGATTTTAGAAAACTTTTTAGAAAGACGTTTCAAAGATTCTTCAGACGATGAATTACGATCTGAAGTTTACTGTTGTATCTTCTGAACTTGAGTTCAGACTTAAAATTTGTTTGTGAATGTAATTTTGATAGCGGTTAAGGTTCTCTGATTAAAATACTTTTCACACCCCTTTTAGGTTAGAAGAAAAACTGAATTCACAAAGTTTAAGGGAAAGAGAGAACACAACCAAATTTATCCTGGTTCACTCACTTCCACTGTGAACTACGTCCAGTCCCAAAGGCAGACCACCAATGGATTTCCACTATCCTTGCAAGAATTACAAGTATTCTTTTCTGTCAAGCCTCTTCAGGCTCTACCACAAGTATTCTTTCTTTCACCAAGCCTCTCCAGGCTCTCAGACACTTATCCAAGTGTAAAACCCAAGTATTCTTTTATACAGAAAGCCTCTCCAGGCTTATAACCCAAACTGTTTAAGCTAAATAGAAAGTGTTCTATAAAACTATCTTAAAATGATAGCTAGAACTCAAGTACAAACTGAGATTCACTCAGGATATGAAATAAGATTGTACAAGAAATTATCAGAGTGATTTTTCACAGCGTTTTTGCTGCGTAAGGACTCAAAGAATTCTTCTCTCTGTTCTATTGTTTGATTTTCAAATTCACGATCCTTTATATAGCCTTTGATACTCTGTTTCCCGTTATCAAATAGCATTAAATGCTCTAAGATGTTGGGCTTCTTTTCCAGCAAAACCTGGGACACTTTTCAGGTGCAGGTTCTGCACATACAATGCTTTTTCGTTGCAGGTGCAGCAGGCGTTGCAGAGTTTTCTTATTTGTGCAATACTCTTGAACGAGGTAGAAAAACATGTTTGACTCTTGTGCTGAAATAGGTTAGACCAAGAAGACGATCGTTTTGTATAGACAGCGACGTCTTCAAAAGGTCTTCATTTGATTCTGATATCTTCAGCCTTCAGATGCAACCAAGTCTTGAAACAAACTTTACGATTTCAGACGATGAAACACTTCAGATGATGTTTGGCTCTAAGACGTTTTGAAGCCTTTCAGATGATCCTTCTCAACACTGTTGATCTGAAATTAAGCATAATGTTTGTGAGAGGATATTCTTATAAACATCTTTATGTTTTATATTTGTAATTCATTAAAATCATAAGAGCATGAGACTCAAGATAAATTTCTCAATTTCTGATAATTATCTTCTGAGACTCAACAATCTCCCCCTTTTTAATGATGAAAAATATAAAATATAGTGGGGTAAAAATTTAATAGAGTAAGAGTAAAGGAATTCTCCCTCTTAATCATATATCCCTTCTGAGTCTGAAATGTGCTTTCCTGTGCACCCTTCACTTTCATATACTGTTAGTCTTAAAGATATTCTCAACCACTTAAATTGATTACCCCTTGTCTCAATTACTCCCCGTTTTGTCATCAATGAAAAGGGTCAGTAACAGACAGTATAAGATAGAATAATCAGCAGTTAAGATTTAAGAGTAATAAAAGCAACCAACAGTAATAAATGCTCATGCAAAAACTCATGCATTAACTAGATTGTTTGAACATAGTCTGAAACATGACTACATCATTAACTAGATCTCAATCTTGTGAGAGCTTGCTCAAACATCTCCTGCATTGCTAGCCTTTGCTTCTCAAGTTCTGCTGCCACAGCTGCCTTCAGCTCATCTTGACCAGCCTTCATATGAGCGTGAGCAACAAGAATCTCATCAGTTCTTTGCAGAAGTTTTGCATTTTAAACTTGCAGAGCTCTATTTTCTCTTGACAGGGCAACCAACTCAGCTTCTAGATTTTCTTCATAAAAGATTATAGTGATGTATCTTCTGGCATATTTGAAGAAGTGGAAACCAGGTGGAAGATTTAACTTCTTAGCATCAGTCACTTTCACATAATATGGTTGATCACCAACATATTTGGACATGACCCAGTCATGAGGCAGATTGAAAACATGTTCAAAGTTATATGTAGGAAATCTCCCTCTGAAGAAAGTAGGAGTCTCTAGGGTAGTGTTCTTGCCAACTTTCACCATGGAATCAGAATCATCCCATTTGACACCAGAACAACTTCCATGCTTCTCCACAATCTTCCAGTGATAATTCCACATGGCTTCATACAAGGAGTGGTCCATGCTTTGTTCAGCAAATACATCTTCAGCAAGATGGTTTCAGTCTTCCTCAGTCAGTTCTCTTAGGGGCACTCCCCCTTCAGAAGCAATGGACTTGCCTTTCATCTGATAAGAATCGGCATATGGATACCTAGGAACAATCCTATCAGGATTCACCAGAATGGAAGTAGACAACTTTGTATGCACATTCCTTGGTGGTCTGAAGTCTTTCTTGCCAAAGGAACCACTGTACTTGTCTACCAGTTCAGCTTCAAGACACAGCATCCTAACAGCAATCCATTCTTCATATGATAGAACATGTTGATCCTGAGAGAATGGGTCCAGTAACCTCCATTTGTGGTTATGGGTGACCACACCATCATTTTTTATCCTATCCATGAAATCTGAAATGCTAACTCCCCCTGAACTCTGCAGCCTTCTTTGCCTAGCTTCAGCACCAGTTTCCAAAATAAGTCTGGAAGGAGGTGTTGTAAGCAAGGGTGCAGCTTCCTTGAAAAACAACAGCTCTTCATACAGATTAGGAAATCTGGGTACTCTCAGCCTTTCCTTGATAGGTACATTGTAGAACTTGTGAGGCACCTTAGCAGCCCACATCATTTGCTCATTATTCTTGAAATTCAGAGCAAGATCATATGTAGGTTCTCTTCTCAAATCTCTGGGCTTCTCTTTCAGCAGCTCAACCCTAGATAGAGGAATATTTCCTCCTTTCCATCCACAGTTGGGCTCTTCAATATCAGAATTTAATTCTGAGTAGCCTGAGTGATGATGATGATGAAGAATGAGATGGTGAGGGTGGAGGCACTTCTTCTATTGTGCTGAAAACCTTGGGTGGAGGAGGAAGAGCTTCATCCTCTAAAGTAGTCACATTATCAAATAAGACTCTAGGTCTTTTGGAAGGAGCCACAGGGCCTCCCTCAGCTTGTTTCTTCTTCTTCAGTTCCTCCAGCTTCTTCTTTCTTTGATCTTCAACCTCCTTCTGAAAAGCAACAACATCCTCTTGTTGAATGCTTTTACTTCTAGTAACCCTATGAGGGACATCATTAACAACAGGGGCAAGAAGTCTTCTTTTCTTTTGCCTCCTAGACTGAGCACTAGCTCTTCTCCTTTTAAGCCTGGATTCTTGCTCAAGTCTAGCATCCTCCGGTACAGCTTGCTGATGGGTTTCTGGCAAGCGAACCACAAATCCAACAGTATAATAGTAAGAAGAGTATCGTATCCACAGGGAACGGTCAATTTATGTAGACTGTGATCTAATTATCAAGGAGAAACAATGGTTTAAAGTATATTGTTGCGGAATTGTAAATAACAGATTAATATCAATAGGATTAGAAAGGAAGAGTTAGAGACACTTTACTTGGATTAGGATTGGACTTCATATCATCACACCCTTTGTGCATGTAAAAAATATTTATTATTTTAGGTTTACTCTATAATATCCTAGACAAACTTTATTGCTAAGACCCCGAGTTACCAGCGGCCTCACACACTCAAAGATAATCCATGCGGGCTCTCCCAGGCGACAGACTTACCCTCGGCTTATTTTGCTCTTTTTTTAGTCAATTTGTAAAGGAACTTAGTTGATAAACGAGGCCTATAGTTGTAGACGCACCTTCGCTCAAGTACTATCACTACCCTCACTCATCAGGATACGCCTATGTTCGAATCCTGGATTCACAATCAACTAACTCCTTGCTATCGGTTTATCAATACCAAGCCTAATGGTCGGATGCCCTTCATTATGGTACTCACACTACCCATCAATCATTAGTAAACACCCCTTTTCGGTCAATGGTTAACTGAGTATTCTTATTCAATCAGAGAGTGAGTCTCTTTAGAAGCCACTCCCCCACTCTCAGTCCTAATCAAAACTAACCTAGTTAGTTGAGACTAGCCTATAACTCCAGGCGCAAGCGCGTGAATTAGGAATTAAGTACAGAATAAGATTACCAATATTATAGACAGAGAGCACAAAAATAATAATATAGAGTTTACATACACTTGGGGATAGAATCAATTACATTCAATCCTAATGGAGAGTTAACTACACGAGGTAGCCATACAAACCACCGAAGATGCTGTCACCATCTTCAATCCTTGTGAAGCGCTCCTCCTCTCCTACTCTAAACTTAGCTTTGGTACATTGTCATTGAAATATAGACTGGATTACAATGATCGTGCACACTGGATTTGGCACAAGAGGTTCCTATTTATAGACTAAGGAAAGACACAGCAATTTGGGGACTATCTAAAAACGGCAACAGGGAGCAAATTAGCGTAACCTGTGCTCCAGGCTGCGCTACAGCGCAAGATGAGGCGCAACTTCCAGAGAGTCTGCGCTTCACCTACGCTATAGCGCGGGGTGAAGCGCAGGTAGCGCAGGTAGCGTCATGCAACTCCAACTTTCTCTTTTTAATCTTGACCTCTCCCCGAGACTGGTTTTAGCAGATTTGTCTTTCCTTATTTCCCTTTTCTTGATGATATCTTTGTATTTATTGAGCAATCTTTGATTTAATTTGGAAAGTTGTCTGCAGAATCCTTGATTGATTGGCAGTGATCTCCTCATTAATGGCTTCAAATCTTCTTTAAATCTTCATTAAATATCTTCAATCAATCTCAAATCTTGCAGACATCTCCCTTATTTAATGTTATCTATCCTTCAAATCAAATCTTTTCAATATCCTGCAAAATTCAGCAATATTTCCATCAAAATAGCATCAAATTCAAATCTTAGATTAATAAATACAATTTATCTAATATTTAGTAAAAAGGGATTAAATTGGGGTAAAATTATCATTTTATCCTTGATAAGTGAAATAAAAAGTGCTCTAATTTATCAACTAATTTTCACTTATCAAAATCCCCCCAACTTAACTTCTTGCTTGTCCTCAAGCAAGAGACCTCTTTGCAATCATAAGTCAATTCTATTCCCAGTGTATTCCTAATAATTAAAAACAAATTCAAGGAACTATCCCTTAACTCTTTCCTAAGTAGCAGTCACTTTCCAAACATAAGAAAAACTCAGGATCAAGAGATGTTACCAATCATCAATGAGGATAGAAATACAAACATCAATTAAACTTTCTCAAAAACAGCAATTAAAGCAATAAGTGATAAACCAAGGAAATCTCTCATTCTCACGGGTAAGTGTTTCCCTCAATCTTTGTCACCACTGTTGAACAACTAGAATTGATAGTCGTTTCCAAGATCTGAACCTGCAAGCAGTTAATATGGATCAAAAGGTCTTTATTAGGTTGTAATGAGGCATGGCTATCAAGAAATTATGGTTTTTCTGGATATTCAAGGAACACTTTGAATAGAGAGCATCTTGTGATTGTGCTTGGGACTTCTCTCAATTCACCTGGTCATTCTTGAATGGTCACCCATTTTCAGCTTGGCCTCATTGTTTTGAAGAAATTCTCCCCCTAACTTATTCAATTCCACACTTTTGTGCAGATTTTTTTTTCAGTAAGAATAACATAGAAACTTTATTTGTGGGAGAGGATCCTTCTTTTGTGATTTCTTGTGCCTTCTCTTGAGTTTCTGTGACCAACCTCTTGTCCCATATTGTTGTGGTGCACCTTGCTCTCTATCCCAAGTGTTAAGGGACAGGTGATATTCCATGAATATGGTTAGGGTGCATCAAGGAAAAGATTCAAGCTCAAATGGGTAATCAATAAATGGAAATATTAAATCAGGGTTAGCTTTTTGGCACTGAGCACAATATTATAATCACAAAATATGCCTTTGTCACTTCCATATCTTCTTCAAGCAAGCAAAAATTTAAAAACTCAAGCAATAACAGTTGACAAGCAGCGGTGAAAAACTCTCAAATTAAGTGTTTAGGCTCTCATCTCACCGGTTATGGCTAAAATTTCCTTGATAAAACATTTAATGGATTTAATTAACTATCCTGATAGGTTCTCTTGAGAAGTACCCTAATCCTAATTAATTATGGAATTAATCACAAGACCCTATCATCTTACCTAATCTGGTTAATTAAACTACTTAATTACAGAGAATTTGAAAAAGTTACCTTGATTCCTAATTTCCTAAGGTCCTAATTTAATAAAAATCCTAAAAATTTAAAAAAATTTCAGAAAAACACAAAAATAACTGGATAAGTACTGCATAATATATAAGTATCAGTGAGAATTAGATACAATACAAATCAAAAGAAAAGAAAAAGAAAATAAGAAAATAAAAGAAAAATGAAAAGAAAAGAAAAAGAAGGAAAAGCACCAAATAGGAAAGAAAAATCAGTCCTCGTGGTCCTGATCCATGTGAGCTGCTCCATCCTCAGCTCCGGCTGCTCCATTCCCCCTGGGAAAAGAGGCCTGTCCCCAGGCCACTGTAAATAGTCATGAAAGTATGCAGGGAGCATGGGGTCCACACCAGCCTGGTAATGAATACTCTGAAAGTGAACAGCGGCTCGGTGGAGAGTGGACATCTGAGCCATCATGTGAGTGTTCTGAGCCTCAAGTTGCTGGGCCCAAACTAGAGCATCCATGTCTGCTAGTGGTGGTGGTGGTGGTTGCTGCTGCTCATCCTCAACCTGTAACTCCGCAATTGCGATACAGTTGGCTTCAATATACGTTCCGGTCATAGGCGGTAAGATGCGAACCCTGGGGTTCACCTACACACCCCTAGATCTGCAGAGTGAAGTGATAAGAGAAGGAAAGTCAAGCCTAATCTTGGAGTTGGGTGTCCGACGCTCCAAAGCAGTAGCATAGTCTGCTATCTTATGAGTGATGATCTGTGAGACGTCGATAACAGCGTTAGTGAGGATGGAGTAGATGAGGTGGGCCATGGGCATAACCACATCTGAAACATGCCCAGTAGGGTAAATGTTGGCCAGTTTTACAAAAAAAGGGGGATGGAAAGGTGAAGCGACGAGGGTTTTGACAAAAATAGGGAGGGAAATAGTAAATTTGGGGAGGGAAAACATATTAAGCGGCGTCAGTTTTAGTCTAACCACCATAGATCCATTAATTTGGCATCATGTAGTTCAAGCCGCCTTAAAATGAAGTTATTTTTCATCAAATTTATTGACCGACGACGGTTCTATGACTGACGCAGAATGTGTGCCGCCATTCTTAGTTTTTCATGTATAAGAAGGTAAAATGAATTCAACTTCTTCTATAAGTTTGCAACTCAAATTCTCCATAAACTCTCCCATTTAACTTCTACATAAGTAACTAATTTCAATTTATGAAAAAAGTTGAATTCATTTTAACTCTTTGATTCATTCTATTTTTATCCTTATACAGAAGTTCTTCTACAAAAGTGTATTCAAACTTGCCCTTACTCTTCTATTTATTTGCTTCAAGCAATTTATTGAAAAAAGAAAATATAGACAAACTCCATATAACGATCATTATTATTTCATCTAAAGAAAAAAAAATCATCATTATTATTATAAATATACGATAAAATAGTTTTAAATTAAATAAAATCAATGTTAATCTATTAATCACAACCGTCCATATATGTTTAAAATGTATGTGTGCATTGATCAATTTATTTTGCTTTCTACAATTCAAAGAGAGAAATCCAAAAGTGTGCATGTGTACTCAGGTAGTGATATTGTAAAATTAAAATTAATCAAAACACAACAAGCAATCAACTTTCTCAACCTAACCAGTTATACCTCGTTCACTTTTTTACTTTATTTTCTCAAGCCTATTTTTTTGGCACTTTTCTCTTCTCTTATTACACTATATTTTTCTTCTCGTTTCTCTACATTATTTACCACATTTTTATTTATTTTCTATTTTCCCATATCTTTCTCATCCCAATATCTATCAAGCTCCATTTTGAAATGTGAAAGAGACATTGTAACTTGAGTTATGGAGGTTGGACCGCTAATTCGTTGTAAAGGGGGGAAAAGAGAGAAAAAAACAAAGAAAAGGAAAAATGAAAAGGAGTTAGTTCCAAGAACAAAATGACTAGGTTTCATTCAGAGTGATGAATGAAACATCCACTAAAAATCTACAACGCCACAAGGCTGAATAATTTGGCTTGTCGCTTGCAACATTCTAGAGTTCAATAAAGCAATAGCCCCCACTAGAAAGAAAAGCTTACCAACTGATCAACCGTATCAGGTCAACATTCATCATTCTGATAATGTCCTTTCATTCAAGTAAGGTACCAGCATTACTTATTTCTTGCGGACCCCAAGCCTAACGAGGATCTTAGCCAAAACAGTTAGCTCGAAAATATCACCACATCACAAGGATCTGTCACTCATTATCAACGGGATTATTTTTTCATTTTCTCAAATGAGCACCAAGCAGTGGTATACCCAATTTTATGTTTTTCCTTAATAGGAGTCGTCCTGTCCAATTTCCTAATTAATTCCTTCGAGTTCAATGAAAAGATGAACACGACAACTATTTAACAGATTCTAGTATACTCTACAGTCTACACAAATAAAATACATAGAATTCCATTGATTTTTTTCAATACATTTTTTTCTTTGATTCAAGCAATTTAACAAAAAATAAATAAAAGGAAATATAGACAAACTCCATATATAATATAATATACATATGAAGTACATGTCTAGAAACACCAACAATGCCAAAAGGCCATATGATATATGAAATTAAAAAAGCAAGCCAGAATGATCCTCAACAAGCAAAACAGAGTCTCAATTTCAATGAGCACCACTCTCCTTTTCTTTCTCTTCATTTGGCTTAGGGTGATAACCAGGAAGCTTCTCCTTGATCTTCTCTAGAAAGCCCTTCTTCTCCTTGGCCTCTCCTTCAGAATCAGTGTGGGGCTGGGCAGCAACATGATCTGATGATGATGTTGGGGGCACCTCCTCTGTTTTCTTTTGCTGACCGGGAAGCTTCTCCTTAATCTTGTCGAGGAAACCCTTCTTTTCCTCAGGGTGTGCTGGATCAACCTCAACTTTCTCAACAGGAATCGCGGTGTCCTCGTGACTCTTCTCTTCCTTGTGATGATCACCTCCTCCTATCTTTTCCTCAATCTTCTCCTTCAGCCCTTTCTTTTCCTTCTTCTTCTTCTTCTTTTTTTCTCCACCTTCCCCTTCTTCCTCCTCCTCACTAGACTGAAAAAATATATATACATCAATAACACATAAATAATATATTAATATAATAAAGCAAAAAAAAGTACTAAATTTAGAGAACGTGCTTACAGAGCTAGAGCTGCTGCTGGATCGGTGAAGCTTGTCTAAGAGGCCGTGCTTCTTCTCTCCTTCTTCTTCCTTCTTGGTCTCTGGTTCATCAGAAATTTTGGCTTTGTCAAACTCAGAGACGATCACCTCCTCATGAGGCTTGTTTTCCTCTTCCTTTTTCTTCCCGAGAAAATCGAAAACACCACGGTCGTTGATCTCGACCTCAGTGGTGGTGTCGTGTTCATGGCTCTTGTTGTGGTTCTCCTCTGCCATGATGATGATCAGTGATAAACAGAAACAGAAAGAGTGAGAGCAAATAAAGAAGATGATGGATTCTCAAGTAAAGTGTGTGTGCGCTGTGCAATCAGGAATGTGAATGATGCTTTAGCATGCAAGGTAGAGCAGCAATTTATAGTTGGGCGTGACGCGCATCTAACGCGATTAAGGAAAATAAAAAATGGTTAAAATACACAATTACAGTACAATTAGTGTAACCGACAAAATGAGTTTGTCACACAAATTTACAAGGGTACTTGATTGATGCGGTTTTATTATGTAACGGGACGGGAGGGAGGAATGGAAGGTAGAGAATTCAAAGTTGAAACAAAAGTATTGGGGTGGTGGGAAAGATCAGGTGAGGTGAGATAAGCAAGGCAAACAGTGTGGAGAGGGGGGAGGTGTAATGTGGGCCCAGAAATGTCGGTCTCGATAGGATGAATTTGTAAGGTCGGTGGAGTATGGGGTACGTGGCAGATGGAGGGTGGAGAGGGTGGGCGTTTCAAGAGCTTTGTCAGTTGGTGCATGATGCTCGCTCGTTAGTCGTTACCCTGAGGCTTTATTTTCATCTCTCTGATATTTCCAATGACTAGTACATAGATTCCCGGTTTACTAACTCTTTCGGTCCTTCTCTTTTTTCTTTTTGAGTTGGCTTCCTATACTCTTCCTTTTTTTAAGTTAAACCAAAATGATGCAGCGTGAAATAATTTTTCGGTGCAATACCACATGTATCCTTTACGGGAGGCAATCCTGTTCAAGTCGGGTACGACCTTTATGGGTGGCAAAGCTCTCTCTCCGAGTATTTAACACAACTGCATACTCAAGACTCAAACTCGAGACCACTGGTTAAGCTGGAACAGCCTGCCTTACCAGCTGATCCACGTGCTCGGTGGTGATGTAGCATGACATAATTGAACATAAAAAAACACACACAAACACAAAATGGTTTTTTTTTTTTTGAAAAAAAAAGTGATAGGTTTGTGAGCTTTTGTGAACTACGATAATTTTTAGGCGATTGTTATTCCCACCACAATTTTTGCTATTCTCACCCCCCATATTTTTGGAAATTTCTAAATCCCACAACTGCCCTTCAACTTACTCTGTGGATATAAATAACATATTTACTTTTCACTTTCTCTTCACCTTCTCTAAACCGTGAAAATCAGGCGCTGAGAGCAGAAGCTATTTACTGTTCACATGTTACAAAGTGGTGTGGAATAGACTACTAAATCAAGTTTTTACTTCACTTTGATCAACTATTAGCTTCATTTTGATCAATATTTAAGGTTAGTTTCTTCCTATAATACTATTTTTGTACTATTATTTTACCCACTTAGATGCACGGTAGCTCGTTCGAATGGGAGTCGCAATTTTTTACAGTTTACGGACACATTTGTCCGTGAGTATCATACGGACAAAGTTGTCCGTACGACATTGCTGAATATAAACGGATGACGTAGTCCGTAAAGGCGTCCGGACAAACCTGTCCGTAGTAAAAAATGTAAAAATTAAATATAATATGGACAACATTGTCCGTGGGAAGAAAAAACTGAAGGCGGACACACCTGTCCGGATGGTAATACGGACGGAAGTGACCGGAAGTGTGGACGGACTCACGTGTCCGTACGAATGGACGGATGCGTCTGTCTGGACGTATGTATGGATATGGTTGGACAGAGTAGCCTACGGACGCTTGTGTCCGTAGAGGAGAAAGTAACACTTACGGACAGACGTGTCCGTATGTGTATGGGGAGTTTAGTATTCCTGTTTCTCATGTCAATTTTTTTTGTTATTGTTTTGACATCAAAAAATATGCAGTAATGGAAGGAAGTTGTTGGGACAACATTTATGAAAAATTCAGAGCGGAATATGCCTATGAAAATGATGTAGAGGTAATAAATCAAAATATATATATTGTTTATGAATAAATTAAATACTATATGTGAATTTAATGCAGATGTTTGATGTGACAGATAACCCTATGGAGGAAATGACTGATTACTCAGATACTTTTACGACGAATAAGGTTAGTTAAGCTAATTTATAAGTCCTTCATACATATGTTAAAGTCATTTGTGTGATGTTAATATTGAACTATTTGTCACCAGATATTTGACAATCGAGATGAATTGTTGAAATGGAAGCGGGAAACAGCAATAACACATGGTTTTGTTGTGGTTATTGTGAGGTCAGACGCGGGAGGGAATGGTCGGAAAACCACGCTAGTATTGGGTTGTGAAAGGAGTGGAAAGTATAAACCATACAAGAATAAGTTGATCCGTAAAGTAACAGGGAAAAAAAATGTGATTGTCCTTTCAAGCTGAGAGGGAGACCAGTAAGTACAGGTGATGGTTGGAGACTGAATGTAGTTTGTGGTTATCACAACCATGAGGTAGCAGAAAATTTGGAGGGTCATGCCTAGGCTGGTCGTCTAAATGCCGATGAGTTATCCTTAGTGAATGACATGACAAAGAACATGGTTAAGCCCAGAATATCTTGCTGACATTGAAGGAGCACAATAAGGATAATGTGACTACCATCAAACAAATTTATAATGCCCGACAAGCGTGTCAAACATCACTACGGGGTCCACGAACAGAGTTGCAACACCTGATGAAGTTACTGGAAAGAGATAAGTATGTATATTGGCATAGAAGACATGATGACTCAGATGTTATTAGAGACATTGTATGGACACATCCAGATGCATTGAAGCTGCTAAACTTATTTTTTATTGTGTTAATTATTGACACCACTTACAAAACCAACAAATACAGGTTGCCATTACTTGAGGTTGTAGGTGTTACTTCAACTGAGTTGACATTTTCAGTGGCTTTTGCTTACATGGAACAAGAAAAAGCAGATAACCTCACGTGGGTGTTGGAGAAGTTAACAAGCATGATTCCATTTCCTGATGTATCACCTCAGGTTATTGTTACTGATAGGGATATCGCTTTGATGAATGCAGTGGAGAAGGTTTTTCCTGATGCTACTCAGGTACTATGTCAATTTCATATAGATAAGAATGTGAAGGCGAAATTCAGAACCTATGTGTCTCACACACAAGAATGGCAACCTATTATGGATACTTGGATGAGTTTAATGCATTCTTCCACAGAAAGTGATTTTGAGATGCAATTGACAACTTTTGAACAAATGTGCTTACCTTTTGGCCTGTTCTTGAATTATGTGAAAAATACTTGGCTCATTCCTCATAAAGAAAAATTTGTTGATGCATGGATCAATAAAGTGATGCATCTAGGCACGACCACAACTAATAGGTATTAGAATTTCAATTTATAAATTGGTTATCTATTGTTTTGTTAATGCTTTGTACATAGATGGCATATTTAATGTAATCTTTGTTTTGACAGGGTTGAGAGTGCTCACTCAAGGTTGAAGAACATGCTTCAAGATTCTCGAGGTGACTTGTGCAATTGTTGGGATGCTATGAACAACATGATCACACTCCAGCATACAAAAATTAAAGCTTCATTTCAAAGGAGCATAATGGTACTTGAACACCACTTCAATAATCCTCTTTACAATGAACTGAGAGGTTTAGTGTCTCGTAATGCTTTGGCTCTTATTGATGTTGAGAAGCAACGCATTAACTATGTCGGTATCGACATTTCTACTTGTGGTTGCACCTTGAGAAACACACATGGATTACCATGCGCATGCCAGCTAGCCCGGGTAACAATAATAACTTTAAACATACTTGCACTTCGTTCTTTAATCACTAAACTAATTGGATTTCTAATGATAGAAACGTTTGTATGGGATACCAACTGCCTATCACTGAGGTTCATACCCATTGGATGAAACTGACATTTAATGATGGGGGCATTGATGGGCCTGGTTGTGGATTATCAGTTCAACCTGAGTGTGATGAAGTGTTAAGGACATTCGAAAAACTTGATCTTTCTGGAAAGGTGGTGTTGAATTCTAAAATGCGGGAAGTTGCATTTCCAGAGACCACTTCTATGTGTCCCCCTCCTAACAAAATTAAGACTAAAGGTGGGGTAAAGGGAAAGTTCAAATCCAAATATTCTACTAAGCGTGATCCCTCATTTTTTGAGCATGTAGATGCCATGCATTCACAACATGAAAGTTGTTCTACTCAGCCACCTGGTTTTCAATCTCAACCTAGATGCAAAAAACAGGTGACTATTTTAGATCAGCTTCCTTCAGTTCTACATCTATTTATTGTCAGGGTAGATGATGTTGAAGCAGATGGGAATTGTGGTTACCGTGCAATTGCTGCATCGTTAGGGTTTGGTGAAGATTCTTGGCCTGTGATCCGTGATGAATTAAGTAGAGAACTTGTACATTTTCGTGCTCAATATATTCAATTGTTTGGTGGAGTTGACCGCTTTAACCAGTTAAGGATGTCTTTATTTGTTGATTGTGGGAAGACAGTTTCAGTTGACAAGTGGATGACACTACCAGATATGGGTTATGTCATAGCATCAAGGTATAACTTGGTGCTTGTGTCACTGTCAAAATCAGGATCCATGACATTTTTCCCACTTAGAGGACATCCAAAATCATCACATCAAATTACTTGCATTGGATATGTTTATGGTAATCACTTTGTTCAGGTATTTAACTATTCTTAAATTATTTTTTATCTTAAAATAATTATATTAATTTAATTTAATATTGACATTATCACAACATGTAGGTTGAATTGAAGGATGGATGTCCAATACCACCTACTGCTTTACAGTGGCGAGCTAATCGTCTGCCAGAGGCCGAGGCTTGGGAATTTCCATATTGTGAGAGAATGGCTGCATTTCTCTGCTTATTTAGTGACAATGAGACCCAACATGTACCTACTATCATTGACTTGTTGGAAACTAACATTAACTAGATAATGACAGAACGAGTAAGTTTTATAATACTATTTAGATAATCCAAAAGGGTTTATCAACAACCCATACAAAATACATTTATAAACAACATATCATCTAAGAGGTTGAACCGCCCCCTCCCCTCCTCTTCCGCTGGTATGTGCTCGTGATCCTCTTGCATTCATATTGTTGGCCTAACTGGGCCATCCTCAGCATCTCATGTGTCAGCATCTCACCATCCGACCCTGGTACACACATGTCCGTACTCAATAATGCCTGAAGTCTCTCCATGATTCCCGCAAAGAGAGCCTACAACATAACAAACATGTAAGTAATTAACAAATAGATTTTATATGTTAAAATGATTTAATACTATTTCACAAAGATATACTGGATGAGAACTATCCTCTGGGGTCCCACTAGGGATATCCTGTCTCCCACCGACTGTCGGCACTCTACGAGGCAATGGATCATGAACCCTATCATCATGTGGTATAAGATATGGATGTGAAACCTGTCGAAACCAGTCTAAATATCCCTAAGTGTACTCCCCTGCATGAGTGACAAGAGGTCCCCTCCTACTCTCATCCAACAAATGGTCGTGGTAGTGGATGAAATGGGCATGAACATCAGCTGAGGGAGGCACTGGCAACTCCTCATGTGGTGAAGGGGGAATGCTCTGTACATGGCCATACTGTCGCATGACCCGGTCTGGAAGGTGAGGTAATGGTGCGCCGCCGGATGTGATGTATCCATAATACCAACAGACATCATAGAATGGACGATATGCTCTATGAGTGATATACGGTGTCCAAATGATGTCCGAGTAACGTATCCGATCCAAGTATTGACGTACGTTCACAACATCACCCACAGGACGATGTGGCCTCAACCTCCTAGACAATGGCATGCCCTCTACATTGTCAGGGCTCCTCTCTCCATGTGTAACATGCGAAAAGTGTTCCAAGATCCAAGCCTAACAAACAATTTATTTAATGTTAACTATTGCAGTAAGATGTTTAAAATTGTTACAACTTAACATTGACTACATAATACCTGAAATAGAGTAGAGTAACCTGCTAGCTGTCGAGTCTGATGTAAACTGGCTTCATTAAGCTGCTCATACAGGTAAGCCAATGCTACTGCACCCCAAGCAATATGGCCCACTGCTGCCAACACTCGGAACATCTCTAAGTACTGTACTCGGACATTCGATGCACTCTTATCAGTAAAAATGGTACATCCTACTAGGTGGAGCAGATAGGCCCTTGCAGCATATGTCAAACGGTTCTCCTCCACCATGTTCTCATACACGGTACGAAGCCAACTGAGCCTAACACTAGGGCATCGAGTGTATTCTATCTCCTCATGTGCGTCACTATATGAAACCCCAAGTAATGTGACCAACAACTCCTTCGCTTCATCCTTACCCAAAGATGGCAAGAAGAAGAACCTACCATGTACCAGTATATGAAGTAAGTTGTTCACATCATCCAATGTGATGGTCATCTCACCCACGGGCAGATGAAAGTTGGATGTATCTTTGTGCCATCTCTCTACAAACGCAGACAGCAGGCTCTTGTCAACAAGTGAGTGGGTACCCTCTACTAGTGGTCCCAGACCTGAGTCATCCACAATGTCTCGGACATAATCATTTTGTGCCCTTCTCAGCTTCCTCCCGTGGGTGATTACCTTTAACGTCCCCCTATCCTGTACCACACATGAAAAATCATTATTTTACTTTCTAAACAAATTAACGGACATTTACACTTAACTTAATAATTAAAAATTTACCTACCTCACCCGACCACAAATGGCGTGCAACGTGAGACTCATATGACCTCAACAAAGTGGTATCCCGAGGTCCTCCCTCGTAAACAACCTGTTGCGCACTTCCTCTATGGGTGATGGGTCATCCTGCTGCACAGGTTGCTCAACTTGTCGTCCTTTACGTGCTCGGGCAGATGCAGTAGGTCGGATGCGCTCTTGTGCATCACCTCGACCTCTGCTGGGTGAACCATCCTCACCTCTTGCACCGCCTTTTTTAACCATACTGTAAATAAATCACATATAAATAAAAAGAAGCAAACTTTAAAAAAAACATACGGATAAGCCTGTCCGTCAATCACAGGCAGTCACATACGGACAAGCTTGTCCGTCTATCATAGGCATTCACATACGGACAAGCTTGTCCGTCTGGCATACGAACATGCTTGTCTGCGCGTACGATACTTGTGCAGACGGACACGCCTCCGGACATCCGTGTCCGTATACCGTCCAGACACAGTCGTCCGTAAGCTATACGGACAGCGTTGTCCGCAATATTTTTCAAAGTCTGCCTACGGACAGCATTGTCCGTACCTTTGTCCGGACACCATTGTCTGTTGCTTGCGCAGAGCCGTCCGGACACCCTTGTCCGGACAAGAATCCGTGTTCGTATTCCTTGAAATCCCTTCTACCAGCCAATTTTGATCTACCATTTGCACAAAAACACAACAACAAAGGGTTATAAACGTACCTGTTGATGATCAAAGCTTCAAAATCAACAACCTCCACCTCCTTCAAGCTCCTTCAATGGATCATTCTCCTTCTCGCAGCGGCAACGGGCGTTCGAGCGTTCGATACGGTATACGGAGGCACGGTGAAATGCGAATGGGAGGGATGAGTGTAGTAATTGATTTTAAAATAATTACTGGGGGTATTATTGAAATTTTGAATTTTTACATTAACATGGGGGGTGAGAATAGCAAAATATGTGGTGCCAATAACAATCGCCTGATTTTTATTTTACAAGTATAACTTTTATGAATTTTTTCAGTCAAGTTTAATATGTTCATATAACCTTATAAATAAGTAATGTAAAAAGGTTCCATATACCTCGGCAGTTTGAATATAACTCGGCCAATATCTCAGTATCTCCTTAGGCCAAATAAGACATCATGTCCAGATGAATGCATGAGTTAATTAAGGAAAGTCAATCACAATTATTATCATAATCAATCAGTTGCACCAAGCATCGCGCAGACTATAACAAAGAAGGAAGGAATTCAAATAAAAGGCCTGGTTCGGAGCAATTAGAGGTCGTGAATCACGCCCAGCGAATACAAGGATTAAAGGGGAGATCAACCTGCATGTAGCTATATAAGGACCATTACAACTAGGAATCAGGAATCTTCACTCTTTACCTAGGTTATGCAATTACTCTGCCAAAATTGTATTCAACCATTGAGTAGAGTTTTGATAGCCTTTGTAAGAACATTTGGCGTCCACCGTGGGGCTCTAGTAAAACTCTCCCAGAGAACCACAAGACTGAAAAATGGTGAGAACCAGATCGACTAATCACAACAGATACAATAATGGAGAAGGTCCAACCTTGCAGGATCTTGTTCGACAAATGGAGCAACTGAGACAGGAGAACCAGCGAGTGCAAGATGAGAATAGACTCATGCGACAAAAAATTAATGAATTACAAAATGCAGGCGGAGGAGAGAGGGAAGAAGAAGAAGAAGAAGAAGGAGAAGGAGAAACTTCTTATTCTTCATAAATTCCTCATCCCTCACAACAAGGAGGATCGCGCGTAATTCAGGATCAAAATCACACGTCAGATAAGCATTATCATCATTTTTCTGATTTTATAATGTCTACACCTTTACCCAGGTACTTTAAGTTTTCTGACCTCCCTACTTATGACGGAATAGCTGACCCTAGTACTCATTTAACTAGGTTTCATACTGTCATGTTGATGACAGGTTCTAATGACCCTATTTTCTGCAAAGTGTTTCCAGGTACTTTGACAGGACCAACATTACAATGGTATTCGACCTTAGTTCGAAACTCCATTCACGGTTTCGATGAATTTAGCACAATGTTTGTGGGCCAATTCTCATCGAGTTTCCCGTTCAAAAAGACAAAGGACAACCTATTCAACATTCTCCAAGAAGATGATGAGCCCTTGAAAGATTACATCAGCTGTTTTAATAAAGAAGCAATGGAAGTGAAGGAACTTGATCCCAAAATTCATTTAAGGTCTATAGTCAATGGTTTAAAGGAGGGCCAGTTCGCGGACGACCTAGCTAAATCAAAGCCAGTTGGCCTTGCTGACTTTTGAAGGAAACCATAAGGACAAATAGATGCCGAGGAAGTCGCGTTAGCCAAAAGACGGTTAAGAGCAATGTTAACAAGGCCTATAGGAAAGGAACAGTCGCAAACAAGATCACCGGTTGAAACCACCCAGCACCGAAATTCAAATCCTTTCAATTCTGATCAACCAAAGAAAGGAGGAAAATCGTAAAGCCACCCAGGCTAGGCGCGACATTTGACCACTTTACTCCTTTGAATGCCAGAAGAGCACAAATCCTTAGGGATGTTTATCACTCGAGGATTATCACCTTGCCTCCCCCACCCAAGAATATTCCCGAAGGAGTTGACAAAAAAAAAGATGCGAATTTCACAGAAACTTCGGACATGATACCGAAGACTGTTGGACACTAAAAATCCAGATTGAACAGCTCATCAGGCTAGGCCACTTGGGCCATTACAGATACGATGGCAGACAAACTAGAGAAAGAAGAGAGATGTTCGAAATGAAAATCACAAGAGACGGAACAAAGAGAATTCACCCGATCGAAATTCAGGCCCTTCTACTCCTAGACGATGTTCTGGATCAATTCACACCATTGTTGGAGGGTTTGCAGGAGGAGGTTCGACTAGTTCGTCCCACAGAAGAAACCTTCGTTAAGTATATTCCACTGAAAAGGAAGTCATCCCGACAGGTATTTCGTATCCCATAATAACCTATTCTGATAAAGATTTTGAAGGTATGAAGGACATCAATCAGGATGAATCGATGGTTGTAAGAGTCAATATTGAAGGGTGCTCGGTCAGAAGGACCCTGATTGATCAGGGAAGCTCGACAAACATATTGTTTTGGAAAACGTACGAAGTTTTTTCTCTGCCAACCGATATGGTCAGGCCTTTCAAAGGAAACCTAGTCGGCTTCTCAAAGGAACGGGTGGAAGTTCATGGTTACATTAACCTCAGGACTACCTTCGGATCCGACAGTATTTATAAAATGATAAAGGTAAAATATTCATTGGTAAATGCTTTGGCTTCTTATAACATCATTATCGGGAGACCAGCCTTGAATGCTCTTGGAGCTGTTGTGTCTACCCCACATTTAACCATGAAATTTCCTGTTGATAACCAAAAGATAGGGATAATGAAAGTGAAATAGGACAAAGCAAGAAAGTGCTACGTAAATAGCTTGAAGTTATTCAAGTCAGGCAGCATCCAAGCTTCACAAAAGAAGCCCTTGGGAATCCATTACACAGACTTGGATCCTCGAGAGGATTTTGGTGATAGAAGACCTCAATCTATTGGTGAAATGAAGCAAGCACAGATCGACAATGGCCCGAAACACCAAACTCATATTGGAGCGGGTCTGTCAAAACAAGATGAGTAACTACTTGTTAACTTGCTCAAAGATAATGTAGACTTGTTCGCTTGGACACCGGCAGACATGCTGGGAATAGATCCTGACTTCATGTGTCACAAACTAATGATTGATCCGGCTAGCAAACCAATAGCTCAGAAGAAGAGAAAGTTAGGCTTTGAAAGAAGACAAGCCGCGTTGGAGGAATCCAAGAAGTTGTTGACAGTCGGCTTCATCAGAGAGGTTGAGTATACTACCTGGCTCTGAAATGTGGTAATGGTTAAGAAATCAAATGGGAAGTGGAGAATGTGCACCGATTTTACAAATCTCAATAAGGCATGCCCAAAGGATTCATATCCATTACCCAGCGTCGATCACCTGGTCAATGGAGCATCAGGATACAAATACTTAAGCATCATGGATGCTTACTTAGGCTATAATCAAATCAGAATGAATCCAACTGATGAAGAGAAAACGACATTCATCATTAACATGGATAACTATGGCTACAAGGTGATGCCATTTGGACTGAAAAATGTCGGGGCAACGTATCAACGACTAATGGATAAGGTGATTATTCACCAGATTGTAAGAACATTGAAGTCTATATACATGATATGGTGGTTAAGACCTCAGAAGATCGCACCCACGTTGAAGATTTGGCAGAAGTCTTTGCTCAGTTACAAAAATACAACATGTGCCTAAACCCTGAGAAGTGTTCCTTTGCAATACAATCTGGGAAATTCTTGGGATTCATGTTAACCAACAAAGGAATCGAGGCTAATCCCGAGAAATGTCAAGCAGTATTGTCTATGAGAAGCTCGACCAATACCAAGGAGGTTCAAAGATTGGCAGGCCGAGTCGTGGCTTTATCCCGTTTCTTATCTAAGTCGGGTGAAAAGCTGAGGCCTTTCTTTGAATGTATCAAGCAGAACAAAAAAATCGAATGGAAAAATTCCGTTTCTAAACCAAAAACTCCAAATAAAAAAATCAAGGGGGAGGGGGACAGGGACTGGGATGGGGGACGAGTGGGGTGGGGAAGGGGGAAGAGGGGTTGTTGGGAAGGGGGTTGTAGAAACCACAGGAAATACTAGAAGAGGGGGTTGAATAGTGTTTTATAAATCTTAAACTGATTTTGGAAAACCTTTCACAAACAACACTTTTCACAAAGAGGTTTTTATAACCTGCTGACACTGGAAGTTTTATACTTGCTGAAGTAACTTCAGCAGGTTCAATAAAATAGTTTATGAAACTTGTTTTTCAATCTATTAAGATAGTTTTTCAGCTTAAAGTTATAAAACAACAATCTCAGAACCCTCCACGTTAGTATAAACCAAATTTAAATGAGTTAAGGGTAAGAGAAGACTTGGCCAAAGATTTATACTAGTTCACCCACCATCACTGTGAGCTATGTCCAGTCCCAAAGCCAACCAGCTAAGGATTTTCACACTATCTGATCAGATATACAAGTATTCTTTTCTGTCAAGCCTCTTCAAGCTCTACTACAATAAGTATTGTTTTCTACCAAGTTTCTCCAGGCTTTACAACAAGTATTGTTTAAACAACAAGCCTCTCCAAGCTTAACCAAAAAACTGTTTTAGAAGAAGGATTGCCTAAGCTTTGAAACTACACAAGTTTAAAGCCTAAACTGGGTAAGATGTACAATCTACTGAGTTGAACTCATGATATGAAAAATTGAGTACAAAGAAAACATATGAGAATATTTATTAGAGAAATTTTGCAGCACTTCAGCAAGTTGACGTTCGTTCTCTTTTTTTTCTGCATGAAGACTTGTATTTATAGAGAGATTTGAGACCGTTTATACTTCTCTATAAATCCCGTTGTGAAATAGCTTTATTTTCGTTGACACACAAGCTTCTGATAGCTTGCAGCAACAGACACAACAGAGGTAGGTGTGCAGCAACACTGGCTCTACTTTTCTGAGTAAAGTCTACTTTCGCAGCAGAGACTACCTTTTTGGTAAATAGGAATTTGAAATATACCAAAAAGTTTATGATTTGCCTTGCCAGAAAGAGTGAGGTGCAGAAAGCTAGCAGAAAGCAAAGAAAAGACTTGAGTCTTCAAAAGGATCTTCAGAGAAACTCACTTCCAAGAAGATATAATTTTCAGTACTACGTCTCCCGACTTTAGAGGGTTCACTGGCTTCAGCAGGTCCTGATACTTCAGCAGGTTCCTCTCCTTCATAAGGTTGCACCACTTCAGAGGGTTGCATAACTTCGGAGAGTTGCTCTTTTAGAAGGTTGCTAAAACACAGAAAATGCCTTTAAGAGAATCAGTTCCTTCTTTCAAGATACTTTAACCAAATTTATTATACATTAAAACTCAGAATTATGAGACTTGAAACATTATTAATTACTTAATAATATTTTTGAGACTCAACATGGGTGGGGGAGGGCGAAGAGGGTGAGGGAATGAGGGGTGAGGTTGTTGGTGGGGAAGGGGATGGGGAGGGGGAGACGGTTAGGGGGGGGAACGCAGGTGCAGTGGGGCGGGGGTGGGGCATGGGGGTGGGATGGGGTAGGGTAGGGGTGGTATGGGGAATTGGGTATGGGATGGGGGTGTGAATAGCAAAAGGGGGTTTTTAAAAGCTACTCCCAGACATGTGAAATAAACTAGCCTATAAAAATACTCGGTTCGCGGGTTCGCTTGCGAACCAAATAAAAAATGAAAAAAATTATTGTAATATATGTATACGTGTGCGAAAATTGAAAAAAATTAATAAAATATAAAAAATATTATAAAAATACTTTAAATATTAATAAATATTATAACATATTAAGAAAATTTATAAATTATATGTGAATTAAACAGGTTGACTTGCTAACCTACACAATAAATTCGTTTAAACCACGAGCTAAACAGATCGAACTATATAATATAAATCCACATATGGGCCAAATACTTTTAGGCTCACATCTGTGAGATTTACAAGTTATGTAAACAGTAAACCAACCCATGGATTGTGGTCCATTTACCTAGTTCGAATAGTGGTAATATGGTTTGAACCTCACACAAAATGCCCAAACCCCTAAAGGCTAACCCAATCCTAGTGACTTAGGTATAATTGATTTATGTGTTAAGACTTTTGTCATGATAAAACTTTTTTTTCACTAACAAATTTTCTAGCGTTATAAATTATATAATCGAGCTATTTAATTATTTTAAAGTCAATCACTACTTTCCCCATTGTTTTAAAATCTAAATAAACAAATTATCCGTCAAAAAAATAAATAAACAAATTATCTTGAAATAATTTTCTATACATTGTTCTTTTTAATGTTTTAAAAGTTAGCCTTGAGAGATGTGGCAATATAAAATAAAGAAATTAGTGTTCTTAGTTATATTATAGGAAATAAATCAATGTATGGAGCAAAATCTAGATACATTATCACCTGTTTCATTTATATTTTCATTTCATAATTTCATTTTCTCTTTTCAGTTTTATTTTAACAAATATAACCTGATTTTTATTTTTTTACTTTTATGGTTTTGTATAAAAAATAGTTAAAATAATATTTATTATTTCATTGTTTAATGTATACAACTTAAAAAATATGAAATGAAATAAAAATAAAGCGACATTTTTATAAATAAAAATAAAAATAAAAAATGAAAATAGAAATTATGTGGTCTGTAGTGTTGATGGATATAAATGTATCAATTATATACTTAATATGTAAAATTATCATATTAGCTTCAAAATTAAAATTTAATGTCGTCTTTCTTTCCTTCTTTTCCATAATAATCTCACAATCAATATTATTAATGAGATTTAGTTTTTGTTTGTTATCAATGTATTTATGCAAATAAAATCTTACAAGAATAAGATTTATATATTATATATTTTCAAGAAAATATATTATTTTATAGCATTTCAATGATTTTATTTATTTTTTCAGTGTTAACATGTATCCCTGTAAAATAGGAGAAAATTGTACTCGAGATTTAGTCACAATAAGGTTGGGTGTGCTTGGCAAGACCAATAAAATAGCTTCTAGTTTATTTAACTAGTTTATAAGTTAGTTTTACTAACATAAAATTGTTGGGTAAGACAAAAGCTTATAACTTATAAGCTAGTCCAATAAGCTAAAAGGCCTTACTAAATAAACTCTAAGACTTCTCACCCCTTCTTAAGAGTATGTTTAATAGGGATCGAATCATGGAATTCTTGCCATAATCTCAAGCTACGTAACTAAGCCACAACTCTTTGATTAAATATTTTTATTTATATTGTAGAGGATATATTGTTATATTGTTTTATAAGTAAACACATTAATATGTTATGAAAAAAGTGTTATAAAATCATATTGATGTCACATTACTAAAGTTTTAAAATATAAAACATTTTGCATATGTATTTAAGCAAAAATGTAAATGAAATTAATAGATATTATTAATATAACTTTTTATTAAAATTATATTAATAATATATATTATTAACTCTTTAATAGAGTTGTTAATTGCTTTTGTTTTGGTTAAAAGGGTTGAAGGCCCAAAAGCCCACGACAGAAAAATGCGGTATCAAATAAATCGAACAAGTATTGACCAAAAAAAAATCTGACAAGTTACAACTATCGACCAAAAAAAAAGACTACGAAAGTACAAAGAAAGAACCCAGAAACAGGAGGAAGTCAAGGAACACCAGTCGAAAAACTAGCAGAAACAAAAACACTCCAATAGAGTTGTGCTGTATGACTGTATCAAAACTCTTAACTCCAAAAATTTGAAGGCCCAACTTTTGTTCGAGAGACCAACGAAGTGGCCCTGCCATTAGGCCTACTTGCGTTGGTTTGTTTCGACAAAAAAAAGGCAAACATGTTTTATATGTGTAGTGTACGATCCACCAAGTATAAGAAACTTCGTACGCAGCCGTTTTTACCATTATTGTTTTATAAGGATGTGTAAAAAATAAGAATTAAGAAATATTTTAAGCGATTTCTATTCCAACACTTCTTAAAGTTTCTTAAACAAATGGGACAGGGGATTTTTTCAGTGGTAACTTGAGCAAATTTTCCCATTTAGTGAATGAGCTTCAATCTGTGTCTTTGTCCGATGATCGACGTTGGAATGTTGATGCTGCGGGAATTTATTATGTTAAGTCTGCTTATTCTAATATTGTGCATGATGAGATCTTTGCAACGTTGCCGATGATCTTTGTTTGGTTTAAGCTTGTTCCTTCTAAGTTGTCTGGTTTTGTGTGGAAAACTATTTTAAATAGAATTCCTACAAAACAGAATCTAATCAAGAGGAATGTAATTCCACCCCCAACAGTTTTTGTGTTTGATGTGGCCTAGATACAAAAACCTCATCTCATATTTTCTTTGACTGCTACTATGATTTAACTATTTGGATGTTATGTTTGGATTGGTTCGGATTTAGCTATGCCCATCACCACTCCTATCTTAGTAACTTTCAACAGTTTGTGGGCCTACCAGTATCATGCAGTGCCAACAATAGATTAAGATGGTCTGTGGTTTTGATAACAACCATTTGGTTCTTATAGTTAGCTAAAAATGAAGCAATTTTTTTAAATTTCAAACTGGAACCAAGCGCAATTCTGAACTTAATTAAGGTAAGATCTTGGAAGTGGATTAAGGTTAAAGATCTATCCTTTCAGTATCCTTTTGTTCTGTGGTCAGCTAATCCTGATTACTGTCTTCATTTTTCTATTGGCTGAAATCCTTGTAAGGTGTCGTCTTAGCTTTGCTCTCAGATGTGGTACGGTTTGTTCATTGCCTTACGCTGCTGAGCTCGTTTATTTGGCCAATTATCTGTTCAATCACTTTTGCCATTTGGAAGCATTAGTTTATTTGCATAATTGATAAGCACAGTGAATGATCTTTTATTGTATTTCTTGTTTCTGTATTTACTAGTACCCTGATGCTTTTTTAGTTGGAATGGGTGTTGGTTTTTGCTTCTTTTGATGTCTTTCCATAGGTGTCTTTTTACTGGGTTGAAGCACTTCTTGTACTTATTTTTAATTTAATTTTTTAGCTTATAAAAAAATTATTTAAAAAATTATCTTATTTTTTTAAAATCCTTAATGTTACCACAGTATTATGTTTGACAAAAATAATTAAAAGATAACTGACAAACTAGTATATTGAAATAATTTTTTTTTTATAAATATTAAAACACACAAGGGTAAGAGTTCTGACAAAGCCATTAACAACTCAATTAAAAACAATATTCTAAATATCAGTCAACAAATTTGATCACAGCCTGATATCATAATTGAAATGTACGAAAAAAAGGATAACATACTTCGTTCAAATTATAATTTTCTCATCAAAATAAAAAAATCAGAAAAGGACAATTTTATTCTTTGTAAGAGTATTAGAGAGCACTCAGCAATATTGCTGTTTTATGAAAATTGAGAATTGAACAAAGAACAGATAAAAAGTTTATTTTATATCGAATAAACAAAAATAAACAAGCTAGAAAATTACAGCAAAAAAAGGAACTAGTTAAATAATTATTTATCCAACTCCCGTAGAATCTTATTGCCAAAACTCAACTTTTCAAAGTTTAGATGTTGCAAGCTTGATGAGATCCTTCCTAAGAATTTTACCAGATGGATTTTTGGGAATGGAAGATATGAAAGCCACTTTTCGAATTCTTTTGTAAGGAGCCACCTGCATATAACCCCCAACAAGTTAAGACAGCAGCATTAAAATTATCCCCATATAACAAAAAAATTTATTATTACAGCCAATAACTAAATTCAACTCCAGGAATCAAGCATCTAATAAAAGAAGTTAACATTGTTGAAAAATGTTCCACACTAACCTGTCCTGCAATAAAATCCATAACTTGTTTTTCTGATATGCTATCTCCAGCCTTCCTTACAACATATGCCATTGGAACCTGCCCAGCCTCCTTATCCGGATACCTGAATACACAAAACATTCAAAGGTCGCAGGAGTCAGGAATGCTCTTCCTCTTCTTTATATCTTTATTAATTCATATAAAGTTTTTAAAAATCTCTGTGTTGGATGAAATTAAAGACTTACGGTATGACAGCAGCATCTGAAATAGCAGGATGAGTCAGCAGCAAAGCCTCTAGTTCTGCTGGTGGAACCTGTAACATCAAGAAACAAAACCATGAGGCCTTCCCCATGATTGACAATATTCGTATCCCAATTGTGTGTTTTTTATTTATCTAAATTATCTTCCAGTTGTTTGGGTGAACAATGCATCAGATGGCCGCTAGTGAACTTGCAATCACAAATTAGTCCCAGTCCCAGTCGCAGTTGTTAAATACTAAATATATCTGAATCTGATGCCTCTTCTGACAATAACGGTTAACAAGTTAGAATTCATAATCTAGCTACTACCTGATATCCCTTGTACTTAATGAGCTCTTTCAACCGATCAACAATAAATAAGAATCCATCATCATCAAAGTAGCAAACATCCCCTGTTCTTAACCATCCCTCTGAATTAAGGGTTGATGTGGTTGCTTCCTCGTTACTGAAATAACCTGCCATACCAATTCGTTCAATGTTAATTTAAGCAACAACCATGTTCCGTATGCATAAAATAATATTCCAAATTACAATTTCATCTAGTATTTTATTGTGTTACAAAACACCTTGGTCAGTCACATAGCATTTAATATACCGTGATACTAAAGCACCTCTATAAACATGTGATGAAGCACGTGAATTTGATTAAACTTTCCGGGTAGATAAAGATGGAAATGAAATTAGTTAAAAGAAAAGGTTGGGTAGGCATCAGGAATCTGGGTCTGGTATAAAGCAATAGTGTGAGACGACCATGTGGATAATAATTTCCGAATAATTTTCACCATTCTAAAACTGAGTGAACGCATGTGGACTGACATTTGAACTAAATTATTTAAACCCCTAAGTACAACATTAAACTTTTCTACAATTGAAAAACTTATCAAATGCTTATAACTATAGTTTTAATGTATAATTTTAAAGAGCACAGATTCTCAACTAGCATAAACTCTTAAATGCTAAACCAGTTTCTAACGCAAACCATGTTCATTTTAAACAAAACCCCTGAATTCCAAAAGCAATAATTGGCCATAGCTTTTGCATGAATTAGGAAACAACATACAAGCCTTCACACTATAAACAATATCTCCAGATTAAAACACAGCTGCCAATAATAAATGCACAATCATTCACACACAAGCGAGGGGCTACTTTTGAAAAAAAAAATTCTTCATAGTATTTTATTATCCTAGGTTACTACTTACTAGTAATATGAAATTAAAAAAATAAAACTTTAGATTGACTCCAAGTCAATTTCCAAAAACACATGGGCAAGTCCAATTTGTAATGAGAAGCGAAAAAAACGGACCTTTCATGATGGTGGGACCTCGGAGCCATAGCTCACCGGCGCGGTTAGCCGGAAGTGGTTGAGCAGTCTCAGGGTCAACAATCATAGCCTCAGCGGAAGGAGACAAAAGCCCCGCCGTACCGTACCTCCGACTCTCCTCCAATGAGTCAGTCGATGCCCCAACTCCACCTGATTCCGTCAAGCCATAACCCTGCATAATGGTAACATTTGGGTACTTCTCCACAAACCCTTCTATCACCTCCTTGCTTAACGGAGCTCCACCAGAAAGCACTGTATGCAAGGACCTCAAGTCATACTTCCCCTTAATCGCATCCGCGTTGTTCAGCAACGCCACCAGTATAGGCGGCACCAGCGGCAGATACGACGCACGGAACTTCTCAATCGATAACAACATGTCATGCATCTCAAATTTGGACAGAACCACAACGGTTGATCCTGAAGCCAGAAGCCCCGTTGCAAACACTGCGAGACCATATATATGGAACATTGGCACAGTGCAGATGAAGGTTTGCTGCTCCTCTTCTTTACTGAACCGATTCAAAACGATTTGAACCATCGCTATCAAGTTCCCATGGGAAGAGATCACGCCTTTGCTAGGTCCCGTCGTGCCAGAGGAATACAGCAACGTGGCAGTGTCATCCTGGTTAATTCGGTCCCTCACTTGACTCGTTTTCGGTTCCTTCTTCATCATCTCATTCAATGTCGCTACAATTTTAGCCCCTGAAAACCGCAAAGTAAAATATAAATTCTATTTCAACCTAAAGAATAAGAGATTTTATGTTATTGTTACTACCTGAGACTGAGACTGTGGCTGATTCGCTGTCCATGAGAATGATTGGGAGGGAAGGTGATGCGCCGATGATTTTGGGAACGAGTGGAGGGATTGTGAAGGCGAGGACGGGTTTGGAATCGGCGATCTGTTTGGCGATTTCGCGCGTGGTGTTGAGAGGGTTGGTGGTGGTGATTATGGCGCCGAGGGACATGACGGCGAGGCAGACGACGGGGAAGTAGATGGAGTTGGGAGAGAGGAGGAGGACGACGTTTCCCTTTCGGATTCCCATTTCCGAGAGGGAGGTGGCGACGGCGTTGACGGCTGTCCAGAGCTGTTGGTAGGTGAAGAGTTGGCCGGTGGCGGCGTCGACGAAGGCGGTCTTGCCATGGTGGGCGCGGGAGGAGATGAAGGTGGTGACGTCTAAGGAGTGGTTTGGAGGGAGAGGGAGTGGCTTACGCTTGCTGTAGAAGATTGAATTGGAGGCACAGAAGCCACTTCTTGGGTTGATGATCCTCCCTTGATCCATGATCCTTTTCCACTCTCTCTGTTCTCAACCTTCACTATTGTTTCTCGTTTGATACTTTTCCAATTCCAACTTTGAATCCACTAGTGGATATATTCATGTCATCATGGGAGGGAGGGAGAGACATCCATTCAATATGCACCACGTTTGTCACTTTTCCCTTATTTAATTTTATTTATGTTTACTAAATACTACTAGTAGTAGTATTAATTAGCAGACGCAGACAAATTCTTTTTAATCATATCATATAAAAAATTATCACTATTGATTGTAATATAGTATTCGTTATATTATATAAAAAAAAATGTGTCTCTTTTCTATGATAAAACACGAGAAAATCCAAATAAAACATGAACGAGTACGAGTGGATGTAGCTAATATAGTAGTATAGTATAAAAAAATAACTGTATATTTTTCTTCCCGTGACAAAATGGAAATTACAGAAACGTTGAAATGTATGTATGTATACTAGTATATGTATTTGAATTGACTGGTCTAACTTATGGGACGGACGGACGGTGGTGGCATGAGAATTGAGTCTTTTTTTTTTTTTACCTCTTGTGTGGAGTGTGGTGGTCGGTGGAGAGTTCCGTTACCCTTTTGGAGTTCGAAGCGACTCTTTCACTGCCCAATGCCCATTGATTTCAGATTTTTCATGACGGCACCAAATTCCCACGTTTATCTTGCGCTATTACTACAACGGGAAAGAACAGGAACAGCTCCCTTAACATCCGCTTTCACGAGGGGGCAAAAAAGATGGGAGGATAGGATAGTAAAATTATGGGAGAAAATAGAAATCAACAAATACAACATTTCATTAGGAATTAGTATTGTTTTTTATGGAGTATTCAATACATTAAATGTTATATTTTTAATAAAAAAATTATCTTTATTTTTTAATTGATATATCTTTAAGATACTTATTGACATTTGTGTAAAATAATTAATTAAAAAAATGTCCTCTTAGAATGAAATTAATTTTAATTGAAATACTAAAAAATCTTACAAATATCCTCTTATTAGTTCTTGTATTATTAAATACAAAATAATTAAATTTAATATTTTAAAAATATAAATAATTAATACTTACTTTATTTAATAATTAAAAGAATTTATAGAAATAATTTCTTCACTTTTAAAGTTTTAAGGTGTATCAAATTAAGGTGGTGTTATCCTTTTTTGTAAATAAAATAGGTTAAATATAATTGGTATCCATCAATTTCAACTTGCCTAAACAATTCTTTCCAAACAACCATGATTTCTTCTAAAAATACTTAACACCAACTATTATTTTTAACAACACAAAAATGATAAATCAATATATTTCTACTTTCCAAAAAATCTATAGTATATAATTTTGGTGGAGTGCTCATTTTGATCTCTAAAAAAATAGAAGTTGATCAAGTTTAAGGGCTTGTTTTTTAGTTTTTAAAAATAGTTTTATAAATGCATTTTGAAAACTGTTTTTGAGAAGAAAACTAAAAAAAAATCGTTTGGCAATTTTGTTTTGAAAACTGTTTTTAAAATGAGAAAACAAAAAAAACTTGCTTGGTAAAGTTGTTTTTTAAAATTGTTTTTGAAAACTAAAAATAAAAAACTCGTTTGAAACTATATTTTATAAAAAACTGTTTTTGGTTTCTAAAAATATCAATCGAAGATTTTTTGTTATTTTTTAAATTTATTGAAAAATTTATATTTTTTACATTAAACTTATTTTTTTAATTTATCAAAAACTTATATTATTTTTAGTACTTACAATTTTTTTTAAAATTATTTTTTTGTCTAATGATATTGCACCACAAGAAACCTTGAGATGTGCTACAACGAAAATTGTAGCTAATTTGTAGGTAATTCTAAGTAAAGATATGTAGCTTCAAAATAACTATAAATTAGCTATAAAATCAATGGTAGCATTAATATTGTAATTTTAGGGATTAAAATTATATTGTATTTGTTTAATTTTCTGATGTTTTTTAGCTACGACATTTCCCTAGCTAATCTGTAGCTATTAATATTATAATTTGTATTTACAAGTTAGTTAGTATGATTATCAATCACAAGCTATTGCTGCACAATTGCCCAAACCATGGTTACGATGACTCAACCCAAGTAAACATCTTCTGCAATGGACTCAAATCGGACTCCAAGACCTTCATAGATGCAGCAGCAGGAGGAACCATCTTAGCAGTAAGCGCGGAAAGAGCAGTTGAGATAATTGAGAATTCTGCACTCAGTTATCAATCAGCTCAACTATGGGGACAGCCAGAACCAAAAGAAGAATCGACCGAGCTAGTGGACATGTTGCTGGGTAAAATCAAGCTCCTAATACAGAACCAAATGGCAACACCAGAGCCAAGCATCACATTGATTTGTGATTTTTGCAAAAGTAATCATCTAAATGGACATTGCTCTTTCCCTACGCTGCAAATAGAGCAAGTCAACTCTTTGAAAGGATTACAGAAGAAGGACGAGCCATCTCAAGATCAAGCCAATGATTTAGCAGTACCAGATATCTATCTCAGGATTGAGGAGAAGCTTGATCAACTGATGCATGATATGAATGCCAGTCAGAGGACCACAGAGACAAGATTCAGAAACCTGGCAACTCAAGTGGAGCAATTAAGGGAGCAATTTTCTGCACAGCAGGAGCATTGCAAATCAATATCCACCAGGAGCAGTAAGGTAATAGGAAGGGGGATTGGTGATAACCATGTTGTAGAGAAACAAATTTTAGAGAAGGAAGTGGATGAAGAAGAGATAAAAGAAGAAAAAGAAAAGAGTGAAAAAAGAGAGGTTGAGAAAGTGATTGAAAGAAGAGGGGAAGTAGAGAAGTACTTACCATATCCAAAAAATCCCTCCAAGAAAGATATAGAAAGACAAGTTGCCAGATCCAAGGCCAGATTAAAGGACATTTCCAATATATTTAACATTTCAACTGATGAAACAGTCGAGCAGATAGCAGAAATAAGAGCCAACTATCAGTCGGAACGAATCTCAGCAAAGGCTCAACCCAACCCTGAAGAACAGAGTGATGACATGACCATGGAAGCTGAAGAAGAGGAACCAGAAGAAGTAAAAGAGAAAGAAGAGGAAGAAGGTGAAGCAGAAGTAGAGGAAGAAAAAGAAGAAGATGGAACAGAGAAGATTCTGCTTAAAGAAGAGATTGGCAGTGAACAGGGAGATAGTGAGTCAAATCCCGAGAAAGGAAGGGAAGTGGTACCAATACCAAAGACCTTGCCTTATCCAACTCAGCAAAAGACTCCAAAGAAGAGAAAAGTCAGGCCAAAGGAGTCAGCAACATGGTCTAACTCCAGACACAAGACCAAATGGTTAGATTCAAGTTTCAGTCACAATTAGTCCGAGGCAAGAATATGGGTAGGTTCACTACCAAAAGGAGTCAAGGGTACAACACAGAGGCTGGCGAAAGGATTTCAGTATCAGCCACCCTAACAGAGCAGGCGTCGAGCTTTAAGACGTTAAACAAGCGCTTCCTGGGAGGCAACCCAGAGATTTTTAAGTTTTTAGCTTGTTTTCTTTTGTTTTTGTTTAGTAATTAGGATCTTTCATTTTTTTAGGATTTAGGAAATTTTCAAAATTAATTGGAATAAGTTTGTGGAAAACAAAATATTTTTTTAAAAAAAAACAATAGGGAGTAGCAGAAAATGTGACTGAAAATTACAAATTCTCATTCTGCTTTCTGCGCTTCAATTGCGCTAAGCGCAGGAGAAGCGCACAATTGCAATTTTAGTCACTGTTTTCTGCGCTTCACCTGTGCCAAGCGTAGGTGAAGGCGTAGCAGTACAAAATTTTAAAAATCTTCTATTTTCTCATGTACTATTTCTCTACTTCCTAAGCTTTCTTTTCACTTTTTCCACTAACAAACTTCAATCAATTTTGAAACTTTCATATTTCATGCATATTTTTTTATTTATTTTTACCAATTGCAATCTTCATCTATTCTGTTTTCATGATTTGCACTTTAGGATAACAACTTTAAGATTATGAATATTATTGATTATATGCTATCTTAAATGTGTTTTTGGCTGTGTGGAACATGAAGAACAATTTGTTTGATTAGAATACTCTTTGTTTTGCGAGTTATTAAATTTGAAAGTGTTATGCTCTATTTCTTTCAAAATTTTAAACTTTCACTTTCCATGAAATAATTGAATACTTGCAAAACATATGAGTATATTTTGTTTTTAGGAAGGCATTACCAAGTGCAGTAAAATTTTTGTTGAGAGTAATTCTTTATGCATGCAATTGGTTAATGATAGGCTTCCATGTTCTTCATGAATTGATGTTTGCAATAAGGTATCATTGAAATTAATTTGTTTTTAGCAACTAATTGTTGTTATTTACCTTTTCAGATACCAGGACTAAATTGCTAGTCTTTCCCGTGGCTTTAGCTCACGAGGAGAAGACATGAAGAAAAGGATCGTAGAATATGATCCCATGAGATTCAAGAGTACACAGCCTGCTGCAAAACCCATAACCAGGCACGCTGTTTGAAGAGTTCCGGATATTCTAGCAGTGGCCTGGGGGCAGGCCTATTCTTCCAGGAGGGAGGTGAAGCAGCAGCAGCTGGAGAATATGATAAGGATCCACAGAATACAGAGGATGAAGATTGACATTGGTGTTTTTCTTTCTTTTCGTTCTTTTATTTTCTATTTTCTTTTATTTTATAGGATTAATTATTTTTCATTTTTATTTTTAGGATTTTTAAAATTTTTAGGACCTAGGAATTAGGAAAATAAGGAAAAAAAATTTAAAATTTCTAAAATTGGGCAGTTTAACTAACCAGATTAGGAAAGAAAAGAGGTCTTGTAATTAATCCCATAATCAATTAAGATTAGGATACTTCACATGAGAATCTATCCGGGTAGTTAACTAAAACCAATAAATATTTTATCAAGGAATTTAACCAAGTAACCGATGAGTTGAGAGCCCAAACAGTAAATTGAGAGTTTTTCACCACTGTCTGTCAATTTTTATTGGTTGAGTTTTTAGATCTTTTGCTATTTTTGGTAAATATGGAAATGAGAAAGGCAAAAATTTGTTTTTAATATATTTGCCCAGAGCCAAAAAGCCAACCTTGATACAATTTTTCCAATTTTTGAATACCCATTTTGAGCCTAAATTGTTTATTCTTGTTCACCCAAGCCAAAACAAATATATATCTTGTCCCTCACACATTTGGGATAGAGAGTAAGGTGGCAAGTAGAAAAAAAAAGAATGGGAAGAAAAGGTTGAAATTCCAAGGAGCAGGTATAGAAAAACAAAAGGAAAAAGAAAAGCACTCCTCCTAAAATCAAAAAGAAAAAGTAAGTTGGGGGGAGTGCATCTTCAATCAAGGAAAGAGGCCTGCAAAGAAAAGAAATAAATCAAGAAAAAATGGTGGAAGGAGAGAAAATCAAAAGCAACATCCAAAGATGCTCTCTATTCTAGATGTTTATTGTTTATCCCAGAAAAATCATAAATTCTTGATAACCCAGCCTCATTACAACCTTGAAAAGACCTTTTGATCCATATCAACCATAAACAAGCTTAGGAACTAGAAACGACTATCAATATTAGTTGTTCAGCAATGGTAAAAATATTGAAGGAAACAATACTCGTGAGCATGAGTGAAGTTCCTTGGTATTTGTTTATTGCTTTAATTACTACTCCTGAGAAAATTCGAATTGATGTTTGTATTCTAATTCTGGTTGAGCCGTGGTAATATCACTTGGTCTTGATTTTTCCTAAAATGAAAAGTGGCTTCTGCCTAATAAAGAGATAACAAAAAAAAGTTTTTCTTGTAGTTGTTTTTGAATTTTTATCAAGGGTGTTTTGAAATTTTGACTGCAAGGGTGTCTTGCTTGAGGACAAGCAAGAAATTAAGTTGGGGGGTATTTGATAAGTGTAAAATTAGCGTTAATTTCATATAGTTTTTATTACACTTATCAAGGATTAAATAGTAAATTATGCCCAAAAATATCCCTTTTTGTTAATAATTATAATAATTGTATTTATTTGATGTAAATTTGAATATGATGCTATTTTAAATAGAAATCTGTTATTTTATGCAGATTTACAGCAGATTTGGGACAAGAGTGAAAATAGCATCAGAATGGAAGATATTGTAGATTCAAATTCAAATAAATAAAAGATAATCAGAGAATCCTGCAAAGAATCTCTCCAATACAAATTCAAGGCAGATAAATACAAAAATAATTCGGATAAAGGGATAGAGGAAACCAGATAAAATCAGAAAGAGATCAAGAGGTTAGATCCACAATTTAAGGGAAGCTGCAACGTATAACACGCTCCACACGCGCCTAGCGCATATGGAGCGCATCACACGCTCCAATCACGCTAAGCCCACCTGGAGCGCATTAGCAAATTAACCAGGCTGCACACACGCTAAGCGCGCATGAAGCGCGGCTGTTGATTAATGAAGCCACGCAGAGTGACGTCAATTAATGAAAGGGAAGCTCCTGATTGGATAAGCTTCACACAAGTGACGTCAATTAATGAAAAGGCAGCTTCTGATTGGACAATTTTCACATAAGTGACATCACAGCCTGATCTCTTCAAGGTTTTCCAACTCTATAAATAGAGCCCTTTGCATAGGTCACAAGGTAGGTCCTCGGGACCCGAAACTGATACACATAGAGAGAGAGTAGTATAGGATTGAGAAATGTGACAGATTTTTCAGTGGTTTGTAATGGCTACTATTTGTAGCTAAACTCTCCAGTAGGATTTGATGTAGTAGATTCAATCCCCTTGTGTATAAGAATTCTTTTCCTTTTTATTTATGATTCTATGCTTGTAATTTATCGGTATCTTTATGCTGTTTGTAATGCATCACCTCCGTGCGTGCGCCGGGGTGGTAGGCTAGTGCTCTGGATACAAAAAGTGGAACTCCAGCTAGTATCAGAGGTAGGTGAGCATGGAGCTGTTCATGAAGCTTATTCTCGGATTGCTAAAGATACTCGGTTTAGTCATATCGTAGTATAAGGATTGTATTCTAACGATTGGAGGTTCAGTGAGTGACACACCCCTCCATAGGTGCCTTATATGAAAGTATGGCTAAATCGATAGCACTGATTGCAAAATACAGGGAATGTTCGGGGTCGCCAAATGCCACTTTGAATGCCTGTAGAGAATAGCTTTTGGCGTTTATTTATGATGTTATAGGGGAATTTGCGGGTACGATAATTACCAGGCATGCCTTATAATTATTGTAAATAAACAATGCTAAGGTTATTACAAGTACGATCGTAAATAAGGGAAAGGATTCACGTACACAAGGGGGGAGATGAAACGAAGTCAAATCCTAGTCCAAACCACTATTCTCCTTACGTTATCCCTGTTTTATTTTATTCTATTATTTTATTGCTTACAATCAAACTCTTTTGAAAACCGTGTGTATTGGAAGTACAATCACTATCAATATATAAATTACAACCGCTCCCTGTGGATACGATATCTTACTCACTCTAAAACTACTGGACTACTGGTAAACTTGCCAGGAAACCCATCAAGCAGCTAGATGAAGGGGGTGCTCCCAGGACAGCTGCAAATAGCAATTGATTAATTCACAAAACAGAATAATACATCAGATTTAAGCCATTCACCAGAGAACTGTGACAGATCATTACCCATATCCATCAGTTGCAGCACAAACAAGAGCTCCACTATCTAACAGAATATGCACACATTCAGGCCGTTTTTGACGAGCTGCCAAGTGTAATGGCGGTGCACCCTTTCCATCTCTAATATTAATGCTTCCCCAAGAGCCTTCTCTGACCCATATGATGCCAGCATGGTTAGTGGTACCCTCTCTTGGCTAAGCAAATATATAACAGTGTTAGCAACATTCACATGATTGTCCTTCCGGACTCATCATGCACATTAACATTAACCTTTGCATCAGTATGTAAATTAAGAATTCTCCTTTACTCTGTATAAATATAGAGCCCCCAATCCATGATATGCAAGTAAACACTTATCAATTAAGCTAGATATTCACTGACAGAAAAGACACATGTACTCTCATTACATATTTTGCATGCATGTCTCATAAATATAGCAGACATTCAAATAATAGGGATTCAAAATTTGCAAACATAGAGAGAGAAAGACAAATGCAAATTAAGCCAGACACATGCTGATCCTACATGGACTTCTCAGCAAATTAAGCTTGCAATCATTCAGAAGCTTAATGCTAATGTAGATGATTCAGTCTCAGATGTGTGAGACTTAGAAGAGCATTGGTTGTGGATGGTGGTTCATTTCTTATTGTCATCAAACTTCCAGACATGGCTCCTCTTCTATCTATATTCTATAAGATCACACGACAACCAATCTCAATACATGAATCCTCTTCAATGTCTATGTCTCACATTTTTCCTCCACAGTTCTCCCTCTCTCTTTTCTTCACTATTATAAGCAAATTAACATCACTTAATTTTAACCCACAACCTAACAGTTGCTGCAGGACTCGGGCTCAAGGAGATCCCCAAGGTAAAATTTCAGAAATTTAAAATATCAATAGATGAAATTTGAGATCAGTAAAAATAAATTACAAAATATCAAAAGTGAAATGAAATAAAAACAATCATAGATATATATTGAAAGCCATAAACTTATAAATATAAAATTATAATAGTTGTATACACTAACAATTTACTTGGAAGTCATAAAATTATAAACATAAGTAATGGATGTACCTCGGCCATTTCAATTGCAGACACAGCAAGAGACAGAACATCTACCTGAAAATCATAGTTAAACAAATAAAATAGTATCATATACACGTATGCCCAATAATTGAATTATGCAATACTTTAGAGTTATGATTTATCTTGACTTCGATTAGTGATACATTGAAAATAGAAAAAGTACCGAATAAAAGATATTCCACTTCCAGCAGAAACTTTAATGAGTAGAAATCTGTTTAGTATTGTGACCAATAGAAATGGCTTAGTGAAAGAATGTGATTGGGAATCTATAAATTTTGAGAATATATCGAAGACTATATTTGGAAAAAAAATTACACAGAAAATTTGAGTCTGCACATACCCAAAATTATAGTTAAACTGTACAGCAACACAACATAAGAAAAATAATAAAGAGAAAAATAGATTGTTTTGCAAGTTTCACACATGGCAAGGTAATAATTGCTACCAACACAGCAAAGATCAATATGGCAAGTTTGTAAGGTAAGGAATATTCTTTCTCAGGATAAACACAGAACAAGAAAGTCCATCTCATTCCCATACATACATAGATAGATGAAATTAAACAAGGTATTGTTTGTAGAATTAGCAAGTTGCATACCTGCTGCGTTTTCAAAATGAAGTCCCAGTGCAAGGAGAAGCCAGTTGGAGAAAGGGAAGAGTGTCATCTTTGAATAGCCCAAGCAATCAAAATGAGACAAAGAAAGCAAGTTGCATACCTGTTGCATTTTTGAACTACATTTAATATAAGCAGTTGCATTAATCAACTTCCTAAGCTCTTCTCCCTTCAAGAAAATATAGAGAGGATATGGGTAGAGAAAAGGGGTACAAACAAAAACCTCATAATAGATGTGATCAGAATCAGGACTAGTGCCCTGAGTAGGCAAACCAAGAGCAGCACAAAGGGCTGTTTTGGAGGTTCTCATCTCTGTTGAATATCTCAATTAACAATGTAGTCAGTCAGTGGCTGCTTCCCCATCTGTTTTCACAGAGTTTGGAATCCTCCACAAAACCGAACCCCGTTCCAACTGGATTGTCCTGTGTTATGAAAGCAAACAAAAGCATTGACCAATGAGAACCACGAAAGGAAACAAAAAGCTCTAGAATCAATTGCTTCTGTAAAATAAAAGTCTTTTCATGATGACTGAGTCACCACTTACCACAAACAAGAGATCTGTTTTTCTCAACCATGTTTAATTCCTTGGCTTCAAGCTGGTACCCAAAGGCCCAACCTCCTCAAAATTTCCACTCCGAACTCCAGAAGTATGTGGGCTTCTGTGATTTATATAACACAACAAAGTAAAAATGAAATACAACTGTTAGTTTCATTGTAGAATCCTTCTCCACCCTCTCAAAAGATGCTAAAAAATAGGTTTGTTTTTAATTATAAGAAAAAAAAACTCAAGTGAATCATTTGTTATGCCCCCATAGTGGAAATTATACAGAATTCTAATACCCATTAAGGATATGTTTCTTTGTTGTTTTCCCCCATTGTTGAGTGGAGTGCTAACTTCACAAATGAATTAAAAGCCCACAGGTCTAGTTTTCCACCTGCAAGTTGCAAAACCAAAACAAAACCATATATCTATGTTAATAACAGCTCAATATATAACATCCATCCAAAGATGGCAGAGCAAACAAACAAATTAAGTCAACATATTAACTCTTGTTGACCAGATATCATATCCTAATAGCTATTCAAGCCAGCATACACACTCGGCTCCAAGTACTTGTTTTCGTTGTTCAAGATACCCTTTTATCTGATCTGGTAAGCTAGAGGCTAATTTTTCCAAGATTAAACCTAAAATCACATGGTTAATTAGAAGAACCAAATCCCTTCCACTTTGGACTAATTAATATGTTGGTTACTCAGTTTTGGCTACAACTCCCGGGGTGCATAAGCATAACCAAGTTACTTCATTAACAGCTCCAATGTTAACACAGAACAGCATAGCACAACACTTGTGTCTCTGATCAATAGCAACTCGTTCCCCAACGTTCCCTGCATCAACAACTAGCCCCACTATTATTATACCCTTCACATGGATCAGCGTATTCCTTGCTCTTGCTTGCCTCAGGTTCATTTCTTCCTCACATTCCCCAACATATATGACTTGTCAGCTTCCATCATCAAGCACCATACCACACCACACCAGGTATTATAAGTTGTAGTTGTAAGCACCCTTCTCTCAAAAGTCAAAAGCACCACACCACACCCTTCTAGATTTCTTAATTAAATGGCAAGAGATGTGGGTACTCAAAGCACACCTCCTAATCTTAGTTCAAGCAGTCCAAGACCTGCTTCAACTCCATCCATCATAGAGAGATCAAAAAATCGACCAACAGACTCACCTATTTCAAATGCCAAAACAAAATCTGAGGAAGAGGTATGTAATAGATTTTCCCCTGTATTTACTTTTAAATTTTAATGAGTTTCTAGGAATCTCACATAATTATAATTAAGACTTTAAACATTAGAAAATAACCAAGTCATTTCCCAAGGAAACTAACACATGGATAATAACCAACTAGATTTTAGTTCTATGTTGAAAATAACCAACTCAATTCTAGCTCTGTGCTTTCAAATCTCATACAACAAGACACCATAAATCCTGACAAATAGCTCTGTGCTTTCGATTCTAGCTCTTCCATTGGGCCTTCTATGTTAGAACCACAGTAAACACTAGAAGGGGATTGAATAGTGTTTTAAAACTTTATTGAATAATTTTGGAAATCTTTGATTTAATATATCATTTAAAAAGAACAACGTTCAAAGACCAATCTTAAGATCAGAGTTTAATTTAAACATGCGGAAAATAAGAATGATGAGATTGATAATCTTTCAAAAGGTCTTAAGATTGTTTTAAATGAAAGTTTCTCAAAGTATCTTCTGAAGATTATTACAAGGAGTATCTTTTAGAATGATTTCTAAAATACTTCAGCAGACTGAAGATCGTCTGAAGTTTGATTTTGGTTCTGAACTGAGTTCTTTAGAGACTCGCTTCAAACACCTATTTCAGAACTTCTTCAAGATACATTCTCTGTAATATCTCAAACGATATGAGAGAGGTTTGAGTTTTAATTATCTTTGAAATTGTTATGATATGGTGATTATGAAAATACTTTTCAATCCCCAAAGTAAATGCAGAACTGAAAATAAAAGAGATTAAGGGAAAGGAAACTTAGGCACAAAATTTATCCTGGTTCACCCACATCACCTTAAGTTACATCCAGTCCCAGTGGCAAACCACCACTGGATTTTCACTATCTGAAACCACAGATACATGTATTCTTCACAGCCTCTTCAGGCTAACCGAGTATTCTTCACGGCCTCTCCAGACCAACCGAGTATTCTTCACGGCCTCTCCAGACCAACCGAGTATTCTTCGGAACACATGGTCTATCGAGTATTCTTCACGGCCTCTCCAGACCAACCGAGTATTTCTTTGTTTTCAACTACCTCTCCAGGCAACCCATGCAGTAGTCTTTTCTACCGAGCCTTTCCAAGCTCTAGACCAAGTGTACTTTCTTTCACCAAGCCTCTCCCGGCTCTCAGACACTTATTCAAGTGTAGAGTATTACTACTCAATCTAAGTTAGATGTTCGCTAGAACCTCTCAACTCAGATTCTTCTTGTACATAGAGATTACTGATTACATACTCAGGATACAGTCATTACAAACTAAATACAAGGATAGACAGTGATACAAGTGTTTGAATTAAATATAATCCCTGTCTTTTCTATGAGGAATACATCCTCTGAGAGTAGGCTAACTAAGATATGAAATTAAGCTCCAACCTTATCCTCCAACCATTGGTTTCCATGGGTTACATTCTCACCCGTATCATTAGAATACCAAGGTATCTTCAAAGCTTCAAATTGTACCTAGTTTGATAGTCATTTGCTCAGCATAGTTGTCTTCAGACCAACAACCAACTTAATTGATCAAACAGATCAACTGAACAACATGACTAACTGACCATCTAGTCAGTAGCCTGATTGATACGAGAACCAACTCTCTGATCAAACTTTGTTGACATATTGATGATCCACTTTAGCTCAGGTCAACCCTTGTTAACTATTTGGCACTCAGCCTAGTTAACTCTATTTGGTTGGGCAGTTAATCTAACTCCCACAACTGATTGGGCAATCATGCCAACTTGGTTGTGTTAACAACAACAACTGGTTGGACCGACCAACATCTTCAAATTCAATCTTGAGGCTATTTATATGTTCTGCTTGAATATAGCCGTTGAAGATGATTCATAATACCGTTGAACTGATGATGATGTGGCTCATATAGCTGTTGTGTAATAGCTTCTCAAACAGTTGCTTCTCCTTAAGCGAATAGGTGTACAGACGATCCCGTTCTGACACTTGTTTTTGTGCTTCTTTATGAGAAATATTTTGATATTGTTTTGCGTACTCTCTCTCCTGAATTTCTTCTGCTTTTGCTTTCTCCTTCACCTTTCTTCTGCTTTCTTTTGGATTGTATAAATGAGGAAATATCCGTTGAAATACTATCGTTTAGAGATAGCATTGAATCCTCTTTAATCCGTTGTGAGACACGCTTCTGAGGACTCTGACATGTCTGACATAGTACAACGTAGGTGCTGCTATAAAGCTGCCACCGTTGTTGCTGCGAATGCTGCATTGCAGAGATTTCCTCAGTGGTGTATGAAATTCAAAAGCACCAGGAAAGGTCTCTGTGTTCATTTCCATAAATATGCTTGAGAAGGAAACGTGTAGCAGAGAATGACTTTTCTCAGCAATCTTCAGAGAGCAAAAGTCTTCATACTCTTCAGCAAGTAGTGCTACGTTGGAATTCAGAAGGCTTCAATGCTTCAGACGGATTGAGACTTCAGACAGATTGAAACTTCAGAAGCTTCACCACTTCAGACGGGTTGATGCTTCAGACAGCTTCAATACTTCAGACGGGTTGCGTCCTTCAGACAACTTCAATCCTTCAGACGGGTTGCGCACTTCAGATGACTTCAACACTTCAGACTGGTTGAAACTTCAGAAGGCTTCTTCCTTATGATAAGAGGATTGTAGCTTCATTCTTCTTTGTATCTTCTTCTTCTTCTTCTTCTTGTATCTTCTTCTTCTGAGATAAAGATGTTGAATTGTATGTACTTTATTCAACTATCTTCCTTGCTTGCTTTTGTTTTAGACTTCTAACACATTCTAGACAGCGGCAGGTGTAGATGTAGTAGGTCTGCGCATGCAAGTCCTTTTGTTGCAGGTGCAGCAGGCGTTGCAGAAAGTCTTTGCTATATTTCCTTATTTGTGTAAGACTTTGATCGAGGTAGAAAAGCATGTCTAGCTTTATCTGATGAAATGAGTGTACTCCACTTGATGAAGTGTGCTTTAAACTTTGCAACGTCCCCAAGAGATCATTTCTTGATTCTGACACGTTCAATCTTCAGATACATAGACTGCTTCATGTTGTCTTCATTTCTTCAGATGATAGCTGTACTTCAGATAGGTGCATCTTTGAGTCTTCACTTCTTCAAATCTTCAAATAATCTTCGATTCTTCATATAGTCTTCAAGTCTTCAACTTGGTTATAGATTCCTCTTCTTAGGATTCTGCACTTTGTCCTTTTGATTCGATCTTCTACTCTTCTTCTTCAGATAATTATTCTGACCTGAAACACAATCAACAAACCAATACATTTCTCAGTACAATCTGTTTACATAATCTTATATAAACTCATTTGTCCTTAATATAATTTTATTTGTTAATCACTAAAACTTAGGGATGCTAAGTCTTATAATCATGTTTAAATACTTAAACTGATTTATAGACTTCACATTCTACTCTTCTCCTTCACTCTCCCCCTTTCTCTCTAGCTCTCAATGTTTCTTCCTCTTTCCTCCCTCATGCAGAATCTCTTCCATTGGACCCAAATAAAGTTTCTAGTCAATCTCTCTAAATTCTGACAAATAGTTTTCGGTAAAAGAACAGTTAGATTGCATGGTCAGTAGCTGTTCCAAAATTTTAAATTCAATGGCTAATGCCCCTGATCTAAACCATATGGACCTAGGTAAATTTCATTCTGCATCCTCAAGAACACCATAGTTTTCTTTCTCACAAACCATATCAGTATATGATTCATTTAAAAAAGGAGAAGCTCGTTTTCATTTCACGGATCATAATAAACCCTAAAATGAAATCACAATGATTCATTTCAAAAAGAAAATGAAAACAAACCTGAGATTGAGGACGAGAAGCTGAGAGAGAAGAAGCTTCACAGTGAAGAAGGCTCGTTCGCAGTGAAGAAGAAGCTTCGTTCCGTTCGCGCAGAAGAAAAGCTCCTTCCGTTCGCGTTCCGGTGAAAGAATGAAGGTCGCACAGGTAGTACCACACCGAGCAGCTTTCAAATTTCTAATAAAAAATCACAAAAATTACCTAAATGCCATTATTGAAAAGTGATAGTTTTCTGTGTGTTTTTTATTTTGGAAACTAAAAAGAGTTTTTGAAAAGCAAAATAGCTATGGGCTATTTTCATATTTTAGTTTTTAAAAACAGATTTTTCAAAACTATTTTCAAAATTAGTTTTCAATAACTGTTATAAAACAAAAATTAAAAAACTAAAAATTGTTTTTGAAAACAGTTATCAAACAGGCTCTAAATCTCTATTTTTGTCAAGTTTCTTGTCACTTCCTTGACGACATATCTCTTGTGATGTGGAATCACAAAGAGATTGAAGATTGTATTTGGTTGATGATGTGTCGATAGTGATTTGCAGGGATGGTGAAAGAAGTTTCTTGCTTTGGTTGATCGGATCTAATGCAATTTATGATATTTGATTATGGAGGTGGAACAAAAAGCAAAGGCTTTGTTGAAATGAGTTGGTCAAAATAGTTGGTGGCTAGAAAGAATATATAAGTGAAGACACACGAAGCCCACGAGCTAAGACACAACGAAAGGCGGTTAGACTTCCTTTGTACAATGTATTTCATTTTTGTACAAAATGTAGTTCTCAAATATTTTAAAAAAATAATAAATGACAAAACAAACTTATTACTATAGGTATACTTCACCTGTGCGCTGGTGCACAAATTTATGTTAGACTTCCCCCAAGTTTAGTGTCAAGGTAGTTTAGATGTGATGAAAAAGAATGAAATTCTTTAACTTGGTCATTGGGTCAATGAGAAGCCCACACATCACAAGTTCTCTCTCCTCATCCTCTTCACCCCGACCTCTTCCTCTTATGATTATGATTCTGGAATCTTTCTTCGTTGGTATCTATAATTTGATAGGGGAATCATTTTAATGGCAAGAGTCGAAAAGAATAAAATTGTAAATGCTACAAATTCAGGAAGTTAACCCAAATGCACTTTGTGGATGTAAAAATTCTTACAAAATTGTATGCTCAATAAAAAAATTTATGGATATTCTGATCGAATGTAAAAAAACCCAAAGGAGATAACGTTATTTTTGAAAAATTGATTGAATGAGGACATCGGCCATCTTTAGTAATATATTAAATGTTTTGACCATTGATAAGTGCTTCAGGCCTATATATTCCATTATCTCACATATGGAAGAACAAAAAATGAAGCATGACTCAATATTTTTTTAAGGATCTTATAAATGCATTTTCTGATGTAGGGAACATGGAGGATGCAAATAAAGCTATTCAAGAAATGAAAGAAATGGAACTAAGACCTAGTATTAGCACTTATAACATGTTGATAAAAAGGTATGAGGTCGCAAGTAAGATTCATAAGTCAATGATGTTGCTAGATTTGATGGCAACAAAGGCAAAAGTGAAACCCAATCTCAAGACATATCATATCCTTTGGTTTCCAAAATCTTTTATTTCTGGCTAAGGTGTTTGCCAAATTAGTGAAAGGAATCGAGCATGGTCAGGGTGCAGCAGAACAATTGAATTCCCCCTTTTGAACATTATTGTGAAAACATGTATTAAGGCATTAATATAAAAATCGATTATCATACTTTTCAAATTGCAAACAAGGCAGTTGTAGTCGTGTCTCTACAGGTATCCACGCCAGCAAGCGAACTAGGAAACCCTCCTCATCTCTACTAGTAGTGTTTGGAGTGTAAAGGACGACTACTCATGTATTTTGGGTTATGCATCTTATGCAACATATATATATATATATATATATATATACACTGGTGGCTAGAGTTTAACTGTCACTCATTAACCATATCACTTATGAGCCTGGCCCATTATGTTATTATTCTAATCCGATTAGAATCTCTAACATTCCTAGTGGGCTTGTTGTATGTGTGTGACTCAATAGGTTCTCTTAATATCTGATTATGATACTAAAATAAAACCTTTTATATTTAATATCATAAATAGTAAGTGGTATCTAGCAATACATTACTAACGCCCAAATATTGAGAATGTCAGCCATTTGATGTATCCTATTTTGTGATAATATTCTATATGAATTGTCCATTTGTCCAAATATCTAATTGAACACAAATGCATAAAATGTGTCATCCTTGTATAGTTCAATTTATGTTTTATTCATGCCTAAGCAGACTATATAGAAAATAAACATCTCATGTTTACCCTTCTGAGCATGGCCATGCTTTTTTGTAGTCTAACTCTATCAAGAGGCCCATAGATATAACTCCTATTACATAGGATGGACAAATCTCATCTAGGTCACTCACATTCCACCACACATAATTTATTATATGTCTAAAAATCAACTTTATAATTACTATGTTACAAGTGACGTTTGATGATATTAAAACATATAATTCCTTATGTAGGAATTGTAGTAATTTCAGGTCAAAGGACTTCATATAACACTATCAATTTAAGAATGGTTCATGACACTTATGTAACAAACCATGCAACATTCTTATAGTGGGTCAGCCCAGTACATCATTACTCTTAATATGTACTTATGTGAGCACTTGATATCTCATATCTATGATCCGCGAGATGTGATCAACAATAAACTCACACACTAGTCTTAATGCATCAACTTGTCCCAGGATGATGCTTGACTAGGGACAATTTTAAGAATAGTTCTTCATAAGATCTCACGATTAAGTCGTCTACTTGATGTCTTATGAAATTTAAGCTTACTATTCTAAGGACATTTATTATACTCTTTTGAAAGAAATAATAAAATTGAATTGCCTTTATAAATAATATGATACAAGTGATGAATGTTAAAAAACATATGAGTTTCTAGTGCATACATTGACAATTAGTGTTCCAAATGTTATCAATTAATAACTCTTTGGCTAAAAGAGGAAAAACTTAAGATACCACACCTTTAATTTGCTTGGAATAATGGATAAATGTCTCTTTAGTTTAACTTTTTATGTGTAGGAATTCCTTCTTATAACTCATGGTGGTGAGCATTCATCCATATATAGGTTTTAAAGTTGATGGGAGAATTTCAGATCAACCCAAATGTGATAATACCATATAGCACTATAATGAGTGCATGGAGCCAAGTTGGATTCATTCAATAATGTAAGGAAATCTACAATAACGTAATCTAATCTAAAGTTGTATGCACGTGCCTATAGTATTCTTGCCAAAGGTTATGTGCAAGCACAACAAACAAAAAGAAAAAAAAGTTAAAGAACTACTAACAACCATGATTGAATTGAGTGTCCACCCAAAATGTTTTTTTTTATATATATATATATATATATATTTCAAAAGTGATTAGTGCATTGTTGGGAAAATGGAAAATTCTATCAGGGTCTTTGACAAGATGTGTGAATTTGGGATTTCTCCCATATTTAAGATTTTTGAAACCCTAATATGGGATATGAAAAAGTAAATCAACCATGGAAAATATAAAGAAAACTCCACATAAGTTATTATATGTCTGAAAGTCAACTTTATAATCACCCTGTTACAGGTGACATTTGATGAGATTAAAACATATAATTCCTCATGTAGGAATCGTAGTGATTTCAGATCAAATGAATTCATATAACACTATCAATTTAAGAATCGTCCAGGACATTTAACAAATCTTGCAACGTTGTTCTAGTGGGTCAATCCAATACATCATTACTCTTAATATGTACTTATGTGAGTACTTGATATCTCATATACATGATCCGTGAGATGTGATCATTAATAAACTCATATACCAGTCTGTTAGAATCACAAGAAACACTAGAAGGGGGTTGAATAGTGTTTTAAAATTCTTTATAGATATTTCTGAAAACCTTTTAACAAGAAAACTGATTTGGAAATGTTTAACCAACCTTCCGAAACTGGAAATTCAGCAACTTGCTGATGCAACTTAGAAGGTTGAATAACAAGCTTTTGAAACGTTTTCGAGTGAAGAAAAGATTGTTTTCTGCGTGGATTTATAAAACAACTTTTCTAAAACCCTCCTTGGTTAGTTAAAATAGAATATAAAGAGATAAGAGTTGAGAAAACTTAGCCACAAAAATTTATCCTGGTTCACCCACTAACACAATGAGCTACGTCCAGTCCCAGGGAAAACACTCCACTGGATTTTCCACTATCTGATTAGATTCAAGTATTATTTGAACTCAACCTCTTCAGGCTAAACACCAAGTATTCTTTGGACACAGCCTCTCCAGGCTAAACACAAGTATTCTTTGAACACAACCTTTTCAGGCTAAAGACCAAGTATTGTTTGAACACAGCCTCTCCAGGCTAAACACAAGTATTCTTTGAACACAACCTCTTCAGGCTAAACACAAGTATTCTTTGTTCCACCAAGCCTCTTCAGGCTCTCAGACACTTAACAGTGATTACAATAAAGGATAAGTTTAAGTTTCTGAGAAACTTAAACACAAGTTCTCTTGTACAAACGTTGACTGAGTATAACTCAAGATACAAAGGATAAAAGCTAAGTACAAGGAATTTCAAATGAAATTTCTGCAGAGTGTTTTTCTAGATAAATTTCTCTTAACTTGGCCTTTTCACTCTTTTTGCTAAAACTCTTCTCTTTTTCTTTCTGGAGAGCTTCTCTAGCTTTTCACGCTTTCTTGATCTTTTATCTTGGGTGTTCCACCTTTCTGTGGTGTTCTCTTTTTAGCTCTCTCTGTTCTTCAAGGACTTTCATGGAGCTATATATAGCATCCAAAAAAGTAGTCGTTGAGCAAATAGACGTTGAGAGACAAACTTGTGAAAGCCTTTTGTCTTGAATAAAGTAGGTGTGCAGAGATAGTACGATTCTGACACACAACAAGTTCAACGGTTCCCTTTTCATGTACGATGTTTCATGAGATCAGAAAGAACTCTGTAAAACTTACTTTTGTAGACGATGGCAGAAGACGTTTAGAGACCTTTAAGTCTTTGCGCATAAAGCCTTTTGACTTTGACAGATACTATGTTGCACGAATTCAGTAAGACTTCTCAGCATAAAGAATGGTACACGTCATCATAGAGTTGAGAAAATCTTCAGCAGATTCACAATATTTAGAGTGTTCTTTAGTTCAGTAGGTTAATCAACTTCAGAGAGTTGCTTCTTTTAGAGTTGCTGAAACACACAGAAAAAGGCCTTAGTAGAATATGTTTTTATACAATCTAATTTGTTAATCATTAAAACCAAGGATAATGAGTCTTGAATCCAATTTGAATACTTAAAGTGATTTTGAGACTCAACATAGTCTTAATGCATGAAATTGTCCTAAACCCTAAACCTTAAACCTCACTAGGGACTATTTGAAGAATTGTTTTTATAAGATCTCACGATCAAGTCATCTACTTGATGTCTTATGAAGTTTAAGTTTACTACTCTAAGAACATTTGTTATACTTTATTGAAAGAAATAATAAAACTTAATTGCCTTTATAAGATAAACAGTATAATACAAATGATGAATGTGCAAAACATATAAGTCTCTAGTGCATACACTAACAACCGTTGTGGTAGAGAAGGACACATCAAAAGGAATTGCAAAAACTTGAAGAATAGAGACAAGAAAAATTGGAGGAATCAAAACAAGGTTGATGATGAAAATACTACAACTCTTATATACGACATATTAAGAAGTGGTATTACTCTTTTTCAGAGATGAAGAGTTCCATGTTGTAAATATATGTTAAGAATGGGTTGTTGACTTGAGGGGTGTTCGTGGTTCAAATTGGATCAGTTTTAAGGCAAAAAACCATCTCATACAATCATTGCGATTTTATCATTTCATCATCCCATTATTTTTTTTTCAATTCCAATCAAATCTGATCCAACTAAAATTGATGGGATTGGATCGATTTTTCAGTTTTTTAAAAGAGGCAATAAATATTAGACAAGAGTGATAAAATTATACAATAATAGTAAACATTTTTATTGTAACTTATATATAAAAAGGAGAATATGAGACATAAAAACCAACTTATAACTAGTTTAAAATTGATATATTTATAAAGATATTAAAATGATATTAAATAATAAAATCATAAATAAGTATATTAGTATAAATAATTTCATAAATATATACCTATACAAGTATAAACATATGATTATTTATAAATAAAATAATGTGTATATAAGTTTTGTTTGTATTTGATTGGATCCATTTTTTAACATAGGATCCGAAAACCAATCCAATCCAATTAAAAAAAAATCAGTTTTTGTGGTTTTTTATTTTTTGGATTGGTTTTTGCGATTTACATTGGATTTGATTGGATACGAACAATTGACTCTAAAACATCATATCATTCCACTCCTAACAAGGAATTCTTTACTATGTATAAAGCTAGAGACTTTGGAAAAGTAAGGATGAGTAACAACAAAAATACACATATTGTGGAAGTTGGTGGTGTATGCATTTAGACTAATGTGGATACACTTTGACATTGAAAGATGTACGACATGTTCTTGATCTATTCCTAAATTAGTTATTTTTGTGCAGGCTCTAGATCAAGATGGATACCATAATAACTTTGGGGATGGTAAATGAAAACTCTCCAGAGTCTCGATGGTTGTTGCAATAGGGACGGTGAGCAACACCTTTTACAAAACTCAAGTCAAGTAGATCGGAGATGGATTGAATGCAGTTGAGGATAATGCTTCGCCAAATTTATGGCATAAAAGACCGACTCATTTAAGTGAAAAGGGGCTCTAGATTTTGGCAAGGAAATCCCTCATTCCTTATGCCAAAATTATAAAGTTAAATCCCAACGATCATTGTTTATTTGGAAAGCATCATAGAGTTTTCTTCAGCAAGACATCGAAGTCTAAATAGAACATTCTGAATATGGTTTACTCTAATGTCGAAATGACAATGGGTACCCTCTGGGCAGGGTACCCAACCCCATACCATCGTTTAAAAAAATTCATACCTGTGTGGGCAACAACTTTAATGTTTGTCTTTATATTCATTGAGCACCTATATGCCCATACCTGCGCTCGTTGCTCTCACTTTAGCTAAGTGAAAAATTAAAAGCTCAACAAAAAAATATTGATTTAAGAAAATTATAACTCAATTGAAAAAAATACTCCAAATTGTCTATCGCGAGTATTTTTTGTTGGTACCCACACCTATACCTGTTTAGCAGGTTTTTACCCTGCCCATCGCGGGTAATTTTTATTGGTACCCATAGGAATTTGGCTCAATTTCCATCCCTACTCTAATGTATGTGGTCCCATGGAGGTGGAGACTCTTGGTGGTAGAAAATATTTTATGACGTTTAATGATGATTTTTCATGGAAGGTACGGGTGTATTTTCTAAAAAGTAAAGATCGGGTATTTCAATACTTCAAAAAGTTTCATGCCTTGCTGGAGAGAGAAATGGTAAAACCTTTGAAGTGTCTTTGCAGTGACAATGAGGGTGAGTACACTTCCTATGAATTGAGGAATTATTGTTTTGAACATGACATTAGACATAAGAAAACAATCTTGGAAACCCACAACATAATGGTGTGGCCGACAAAATCAATAGAAGCATTATGGAGAAAGTTAAATGTATGTTGAGAATGGCTAAATTCCAAAACCATTTTGCAGGTGAAGTTATTCAAATGACATGATACCTGATTAAAAGATCTCCGTATGTTTCTCTAGGCTTTGACATCCTTGAGAGAGTATGATATGGACATGGTATTACTTACTCTCGTTTGAAGTGTTTGGATGAAAAGGTTTTGCTCACATAAACAAAAACTTGATGATTTAGTCATTCCTTACATTTTTCGGGCTATGGAGATGAGGAATTTGGCTACAAGTTATGGGATCTAAGAAAGAAGAAAATTGTTAGAAGTAGAGACGTAGTATTCCATGAGCAAGAGATTATGTCAGATTCTACGACTCCAGAGAAAACTAAAGAATCTAGTGGATATGTGGATTATACACCAACACCACATAAAGGGGAGAGTTTAATGAATATGGGATAGATGAAGAGCCAACCACAACCACATGTGATGTTGAAGAAGGAGAATGTGTTGAGCTGGAGGAGAAAATCCATGTGCCACAATTCAAGAGATAAAAAAGAGAGCATCATCTCGAAGTACATCATCCTTAATAATGAGGGGGAGTCGAAAAGTTTTAAAGAAGTTTAAACTCGTAAGGATAAATCCCAAAAGATGAAATCCATGAAAGAAGAAATGGATCCCTTAAAAAAGAACGACTCTTATGAGTTTGTGAAACTTCCTAAAGGCATAAAGGTCTTGAAAAATTAAGAAGGTTAGTGACAAGTTGCTAATGTATAATACTCGCTCAGTCGTAAAAGGTTTTGGACAAAAGCGAAGAATAAATTTTGATGAAATCTTCTCTCCACTTGTAAAAATGAGTTATATTGGAGTTATACTCATATTGGTGAATAGCTTGGATTTAGAGTAGGAACAACTAAATCTAAAGACTGCGTTTCTTCATGAAGATTTAGAGGAAGAGATCTACCTGGTCCAACCAAAAGGGTTTGAGAAGGTTGGAAAGGAGCACATGGTTTGTCGGATTGAAAAAAAAAGTTTATATGGATAGAAGCAAGCTCTAAGACAATGGTACAAGAAATTTGACTCATTTATGATGAGTCTTGGATATCCCAAGACAGATGCAGTTCATTGTGTATATGTTAAAATATTTTAAGGTAACAAATTCACCATTCTTTTGCTACATGTAGATGATATGTTGATAGTGGACAAGATGTGAAGATGATTGATGATTTGAAAAAGGATCTATCAAAATCCTTTGATATCAAAATTTTGGAAATGCATATTTCTTGAGATCGAAAAGCAAGGAGGTTGTGGTTGTCACAAGAACGGTACGTGAATCGGATTCTAGAAAGATTTAACATGAAAGATGCTAAGCCATTTAGCACACCGTTGGCCAATCACTTCAAACTCATTAAAAGGACTTGTCCTACTAGCCAAAAAGAAAAGGAAGTCATGACCACGATACTGTACCCCTCAATAGTCAGGAGTTTGGTGTACACAATAGTTTGCACGAGGTCAAATATTGCACACGTGGTTGGAGTTGTTAGCATGTTTCCTTCCAATCTTGGCAAATAGGAAAAGATTCACAATAACAAAAATCATGTTGATATGATGACGAAAGTTGTAGCTCACAAAAGGCTTTAACTTTATGTTGAGTTGGTTGGTATGGATCCCACATGAATACTCCAAGAGTATTTTCCCAATGGGTGGAGGGGGAGAATTGTAACATCCAACCATGAACAAAAAGGACAAAAAAAATTGAAAAATGGGATGTGCATGTGAAGAAGTAGCGAATTAAACAATTAACAGGGAGACACAAAGAAAATAATGTATGCAGAGACACAAATTAAACAATATACGCGAAAAACTGTTTCCATTTTAAGACCTCTATAAATAGAAGTATCAACAAACCATAGACTAAGTAAGCAAGGAGTGAGAGAAAAATAAAAAATAATAGTAAATCCCAAAGAGTGAGTGTGGTATCGTCTCTATTACTTGAATAGGATTTGGTCTCCTGTGTTTTTTTTTCTCGTGCTGGAGGGTTTTCCACATATAATATTTGGTGTTTCGTTTTCTATCCTTTACACCTTTTCGAATCGAAGGGTTTTTCCACGTAAAATATTTGGTGTTTCTTTTTCTATTATTTACACCTCTTCAAATTGTTGTGCAACTAATAAATCTAACTCTAATATATCTACTTTGGTGCCTGATGATAGATTATAATATCATTTAATTGACACTGTAAATCAGCCTACAGCCCAACATATGGTGTTTTTTTTACATAACATTATTCGGATGAGAAACGTTGTCTATTCAAGAAATCATCAACCGTGATTTGTCGACCTAGTATAGTTCCACATTTAAACTGAACTAGTGAAAGCCATTAGAAAAATGTGAGATATATGTATAGATAAATTAAAAGTAATGAATCAATGGTGAATAATGCTGTTGAATTCTACAAGAATCAATGAATCATCAAATATAAATTGTAAAGAACTAATGAATTTTGTGATTTTCTCCCTACACATGGTTCTCTTGCTCAATTTGTTGGCACAGTTCTTCATATACACGAGCAACGGTGGCAGTGAACCTCTCCATGGCAGCAAAGATATGTTTGAGACCTGATTGCAAGCTAATTATATCAACAAGGTCACCATGATGCACAGCATCCCCTCGAAAAACATCACACTCTTCTCTGATAATATGAGCCATCTTTCTTTCTCTAGCCTGAACAACTTTGTGCATCTTTTGCTCCTGCCTCTCCAACATTTTCACTTTTCTTTCCAATTCCTTGTCCAATATTAATTTTTGTTGAAGTTCTGAAATGTGCTTTTCCAAGAGCTCATTCACTCTAAGAATAAATCCATTTATGGCTTCTGTTACATCCTTCTCTGAAAGAATATCCATTGCCCTTGACCACTTCTTACAGATCACGAACACAGGTGGTGCATCAATACTGCCAGGAGACAATGGAGCTGTACCATTAGGTATATCTTCAGGTTCATACAATAGACATTTTGCTAGCCAACCATTCAAGGCTTTCACATGGCACTTTTGGGTGTAAATCCAATCTGAGAAGCTTAAATTCCATTTCTGTATCTCAGATTTGAGTTTTATCATTTCATCAACATGAGAAGTAGTAAGCTTTCTGCTGAATGAAGAGGCATCTAAACTTTTGGCTTCAGCAATTTCTTTATACTGGCATCTGTAACATTCTAGCATTTCTTTCCACATTCCAAGAAACCTTTTTCCACAAACGGATAACTATTAGCAATTAGAAGGTGAAAAGGGAAAAAAAGTTCAAAAAGAAAGAAAATAGCATCCTGTCTGATGCCTTCAAGGAAGAGATCATAGAAGAATTACTGAATGTGTAGTACAACCTTTACTTAATAAACTGAATAAGTAAACTACAAAATAAAAAGCCACTCAAGAGGTTCACTTGATTTTACTGGAAAGAGTACATTGGTTTATATTTTCTTCACTTGTAGTTAGTTCTCCTTAGTTCTTACAGTATCTAAATTCTGCATTTTTTAATTTGTTTCTGTAAGATTTCAGTGTGAAACACATGCCCCTCTATGCAACATGAATAACCCTGAATTAGAAATTTTGGAGCTTCACTTCCCCTAAAATATCTATTACTTCCCTTTCAACAGAAAGGAAATTCATGGTTCTGTTCCTCTTGCTTACTGGATCATTCCCTATGTCTATGATTGTATTCCATTAGATTAACTATTCTGTCTCTGGTTGTTGGCAGTAGCACATTATAAGCACTTTATGCCTTAGAATAAAAAACAAGATAATGACATCAAGAGTAAAAATACAGATTCTTAGCCTCTTAAGACGTTTTTCAACACATATATTTTAATCATAGCATTATAGCAACACAATTACGATACAAGATTTAAGATAGTGGCTCGTACCTGCTAATTACAGAGGTTTCAAACAATTAAGGAAGGATTTAATGAAAAGAAACTTCAGCTAATAACATACCTGAAAATGAACCTGCTGATCTGCGGCCATAACTCTTCTTCCCTCAACTTACATATAGTGCTAGAAATCTTGTCAACTACTTGTAAAGAAATTTTGATTTTTGTAGCTAGAATCCCAATTAAAGTTTGAACAGAATGAATTTTGTGAGCATCGGCACCCTTCTTATTCATACGTCTCAACTGCTTGCACTTCTTCTCGTGCAGCATGCGCAATTTCTCCTCAGCCTGAATAAAAACACCATGTTCAAATTGCAAAACATTTTTGTTCCTTTAGGTTGCCAAAAAAAAAAAAAAAACTTGCATTTGCAAGATGAAAAACAACAGAGAAAGAATTCTAGAAAAGAAAGGGAGCTTCATTGCAACACTTCATGTTTCTACTATGTGACTAAGGTTGCCTTTAGCTGGTTGTCAATAGTTGTGAAATGAAATTAACAATAAGATTTACATCCTCTTTTGATGTTCCTTCAATTTTGGCAAAGAGCAAGAGACATATCATGATAATCCATATTCCATAATCCATACCTTAACTTCAACATAGAGCTTCTTCTCCCACATACACAACTTGTCGAGAGTAGAGCAAAGATTCCCACAACCGAATCCCTTGTCCACGTCAACTCCTTGATACATTTTCCGACCAAGCAACGAGGATTGCATGCAGTTAATGGGGTTTGAGGGAGTAAACACATGCATCATCTTGCAAGGAACTGAACCCAAAAAACATAAAAATTTCATCTTTTTAATTCAATTTGATTAAAGTAACCTGAAATTCAAAAAACACGGAGATGGGTACCTGGATTAACGGCTATATTACGATGGTAACGAAGTTTACCAACATCGAGCATTTCCAAAATTGGGTAGCCCGAATCAGATGCTCTCTCGAATATATTCTGAATCTCTTTGATTGCCTCTGAGAAGCTTCTCCCCGAGGCGGAATTGCTATGTTCCGTCGACTTTAATGGCTCTTTGCGTGAAACTGATTTTTTCTCTTTTTTCTTCTTCTCCTTCTTCTTCTCTTCAGTAACAGTGCTACGCTCACGCCGAGGGCTATAAGGTATTTGGTATTTGTCATAATTTTCAAAGAAGTTCATAAAATCCCAGGGTGAGGTTGTGGGAGGTGGGGGTGAGTGCACATAATTCATGAAAGGAGGTGATGAATCATAACGGGTTGGTTTGAAGAATTGGGACTCGTTATCTGTGTCATCGATTTCTGATTCTGATTCTGACTCAGAATGTGAATGTGAAATTTTGCAGGGGTTATGTTGAAGTTCTGGTACTTCAAATTGATGGAAGAAACGGTAGAGAGTGGGGCCAAGTGTTTTGAGGGACTCCATGTGTGCCACGTGTGCATCGGCGACGGCGTAGCTTTGACGGAGTGTTTCATCGATGAGGTTGCAGCGGTCACGACACACGGTCACCGCTGGTAGACCATCGAGTCTTGAGATGTTGCAACCCATGAATCAGTGTGTTGTGTTGTGAAGGTTTCCCACTCTCAGTTTCAATTCAAGGATTTGGTTATATGGAGTTTAATTAGGCAGCACTAATGGCATTCAAAGATGATTAATTAGATAGGAGACAAATGCATTAACAGGGGAAAACTGGCGGGTACGGTTCTCAATTCCAACGTCTCTTTCTTCTTAATTTCTTCCATTTCAGCTCCTCCATTTGTTTTATTTTTATATATATTCTTTTTTTGATTATTCCTATTCATAGAAATATATTTTTTTTTTACCATCACTGTAAACACTGTAATAATTCATAAAAGTCACGGCTCTCTGCAAATTCACTTTTAATGCTTTAAATATAATCCTCATGAATAGTTTTAGTTATAAAAACTATTGTATATTTTATATATAGTAATATTTTTAACAATTTTATTTAGGAAATTAAACTTTGCTCATGCATATCAGCATCCTATGTCAATATTAAAAACGATTTTTTTTAATGTGTGCAATGTTGTATAGGATAATAAATTAAGAGTTGAAATATTTTATTGAAAAATATAACATTTTATATTATCAATGTATTGAATATTGTGATAGTTGTAATTTTCAATAAAATCTTTAAACTTTTAATTTACTCCCTCCGGTCCTATTTATAAGACAATGTTTGAAGTTTTTCCATGGTCCTATTTATAAGATAAAATACACAAATCTAAAAGCATTTACTTCCTCTGGACTCAATTATAAGCAAAAGTCAACTCTTTTTTTTTGTCCAAAATATAAGCAAAAATTAACTAACTTCACCCTATTAAATGATAACATTCCAAATTATCATTTATTTAATTCATATTTTATTTTTCAACTACCCTATTTAATGGATCATGTACCAATAGGAAGTGAGTATGTCCACTTGAAACAAGTTTCAATAAAATTGAATGTGGGGTAATATAGGCAATGTAACTACTTTTTAGATGAAATCAAGAAAATTAAATGAATTTAACTAATTTTCTTAATAAGTGTGTATATGGTTATTTTTTCTTATAAATGAGTCCGGAAGGAGTATTGCTTTTTCTCATATTTTCCCTGAGTAAACCACCACTTTAGTCCCTGAAAGTGTGGTCAACTGTCAATTTAGTCTCTAAATTGAAAAAACTGTTAATTTAGTCCCTGGAGTGTTAAACGTAGGTCAGATTAGTCCTTTTGTTACTGTGCGTTAGTTAACAAAATGTGAAACAAAAGAACTAAACTGACCGACGTTTAACACTTTCAGGGACTAAATTGACAGTTTTTTCAATTCAGGGACTAAATTGATAGTTGACCACACTTTCAGGGACTAAAGTGGTGGTTTACTCTTTTCCCTTATTAATCATTAAAAATTTTAAGGTGACACAATTACAATGGTAATGGAGTTTAATTTTAAATAGGGGTAAACTTGTAATCTTATATAGTAATTTCTTGAAAATCAACACATTAATTACTTTTCTTAATATATGTATTTTTGTCTGAATTATCTTATAAATAAGATCGGAAGGAGTATTAATTTATGCAATGTTACACATGTTAGAAAAATCATATTAAAAAAATTCACCTACCGTGATCTACTAGTATAATTTAGTACCGTTGAAAAGGAAAGTTAATTTCGAAAAAAAAGAAAAAGAAAAGGGAAGTTAATCCGATTTATATTTCATTTAAGTAAACTTAAATCCAGAATATCTTCTCTTTTTCCTGACACCGAAAAAAATCCAAAATATATATTCGATCCTAAAAGTTAATCATATCCTAAAAGTCCAAAATCTATATATGCTCAGGTTGTTGTAATGGCTTTTGATGTTCAGTGATTGAGATGAGGAAAACCATTTCATTTCAACTTTGTTAGCTATGGCAAGTTGAGTACAAGTCCGTTTATTTTCTCTGATTTTCAAATTGGATATGAATACTAATCATTACATATTCGGCGAATTAGCAGGTGGCAAAAGAATATCTTAACCTTTTTATCATCATAAGTAAGCTGAATGAATGAATCAAAATGTTAATCATTTTGTTTCATTTAGTTCAGAGTGATTCAATTTATAATGACAAACAGGGGATTGTAAAGGTTCATCACGAGGCATTATGGTTTATGATGGTGATGGGAATGGTGACAAATCTATCACACAACAAAGGGTCTGAAATGCACATCCGTTGCTCTGATGATGGGGGAATTAAATCTGTCTTTTCTCAAAAGAAGATTTTGGTGGAATTCCAACTCACTGCATTTTGTTTGCATGTTGTTGTCTTATTGATCCATTTCTTCTTTTCTAGTGGCCTGGTTCTATATGAGAGATAAATATTGGAACATAGATATTGATCCTTGCTTCCGCGCTATTTCATTTGATTTAAAATATCAATCATTTCAAACAAATTATACTAGTAATTAATTTCCTTTCTTAATTTGTAATATATCTTTAAAAAATTACCACCCAATATGCCCCCCCCCCCCAATAAAAAAGCATAGCAAGTGTAGGATTGAACATAAAGGTAAAACAGCATTGCAGAAACGTTACTAGGAAGCTGAATTTGTTTACAGGAGGAGGAGACATGATGTCTTTTTTGTGGGTCGTTGATAATAGGATAAAGTAAATTAAAGATTTATTTTTCACCTCTCCAATGGTGGTGGGGAACCAGGATTTTACAGACAACGATAACTTTGCACCACAATGTCATGATTCTCTTTCAAATAAAATCGTACCTCTCAATCTATTGATTCATACTTCAAAGTTCACAAGGCGCAGCGAGCTTAACTCTGTTCCTTTTGACTTTTCTCCCTTTTTAACGATTGTTTGTTTCTTTAGTTCAAAATGAGGCAATTTCAAACAAAACGCTCATTTTGGTCATGTTAATTGGTGTGACACACAGCGGATAGCTAGTCGGGGTGATCCAAAATGGACAAGGAAGTGGATTGCGTTATACTCCCTCCCGTCCTTTTTACAAGGCACTATTAACCGAATTACACATATCAATAAAAGTGGTTAAAGTTGGTTAATTTATTGGTGTTTTAAAAAATAGTTTAACTTTCTAGTCTTATCCTTATTTAATATCATTGACTAACTCCATCACCATTTGATAATTGGAAAGACATTAAGGGCCCGTTTGGTGCACAGGATAAGAGACGAGATATGATAACTTTATCTTATCATGTCATTTATCATGTGTTTGTTGCACCAGTATGACAGGATAACTTTATCCTGTTGCTTATCCTATCATTTCCTCCTAGTGTAATTCTTATCTTGAGGGGGAGTTGGGTTAGGGAGTGATAGGATATGATAGGATAAAATAAAAAAAT